>CAWUFW010010242.1:0-714362 GCA_963921515.1 Calotriton arnoldi | reverse complement strand
GTCCTTGAGAATATGCCCCTCAGTTTTTTTAACTGACATTTGCACTAAATTGGTTTGTTGATTGACTAGGGGGTGACACCTTGTCAAGCAGCAGCCATAATCCTTGTCAGGGTAAGTCAAAAGCAAACCTTAAAATAATCTGTGCTCAAACCTCTGGTAGCCTGACACAGAGCCGTCAGGACTAATCTGAAGACAACGTGTAAAGTATTTGTGCAACACTCCAAACAGTAATAAAGTGAAAGCACCACACAAATAGCATCCCACACCAAGTTAGAGAACTAGAGCCATGTTTAACAAATAAAACATGAACAAAATGACAAAAATCCAATGAGTAGAACCAGAGATATGCAAGTTTGAGGATTTCAGTGAAAATAGCAGCAAAAAGCACAAAGTGCCACATGTGGATATTTGTTCATGCCATTCCAGGGCAAAGTCATAGGTTCAGGCTGATTGTGATGGAGCACAGGCCGTCTACAGGACCCAGTTAAGCCTGCTGAACAAAGCACCTTAAATCCTGGTATACAGAAGGTGGCGAGACTCCGCGCTGAAGATACTTCATGCAACCGAAGCAATGCATCAGTTCCCAGATGCGGCGAAGCTGCAATGAGAGGTCCTGTGTCATCATTGAGGAACCCATCGACGGCGGCATGCAATGCGTAGTCGTGCATCGAAGATGCGTTGTGCAGTCGGGGTGATGCATCAGTTCTGAGGAGCTGTGATGCAGCATTTGGCATCAACGTCGAGGCTGCCATTTGGAGGGATGTAAGGGACTGCGCTGAGGATGCGTTGAGCAGCAAATTTCCAATGAAGTGGCAGGCTGCGATGCTATGCAGGTTATGGTAATGATGGTAATCCAAGCAGCGTCAGTGATGTGTTGGTTCTGCTTGGGGTTGCTCAGTGCAGCAGGCAAGATGTGTCAGTACTACTGGACCCACAGAGGCTGGGAGAACACCTTAGCCCCACTTCCAAGGGACCAAGACTAGGAAGGCACCACTTGGCAGGGTAGACTCACAGGTGACAGAGTCCAGGTGCTGGGATTGAGGTTGTTGGAGCCTTTTGTCCCTGTGGCTTTAGTGAGGAGGCCAGCCAAATAGCCCTTGGAGTCACTTTGGGGCCATGAGTTCAACAGATGCAGGTCCAGTCCTTCTCATCCAGGCAAGTAGCAGGTCAGCACAGCAGGGCAGCAGTTCTTCAGAGCAGCAGTCCAACAGAGTGGCAGTCCTTTCAGCAGCACAGTAGTCCTTCTTCCTGGCAGAGTATCCACAGGTCCATAAGTGTACTGAAGAGTTGGTGCCTGAGTTCGAATATTTATGCTTAGTTCTGCCTTTGAAGAGGGAGAAGATTCTAGAGGTATGCCTTTGAAGTACATATGTCCCCTGCCTTCCTTGCCCTGGCTTCAGACTAATTACAGGGAGTATGCAGCCCTTTCTGCGGCAGTAGGACACAGCCTATTCAAGTGAAAGTGTGGCTGTGCCCAGCTCCTCCATCCCATCCTGCAAGTGATGGCCCATCCAGGTACACCTAAGCTCCTTATTATGTCTTAAATCAGACCCTGCTCCCCATGCGAACAGTCCAGCCCGAACTGCCAGGCCAGGTCCTCCCTGGTCTAGAAACAAGCATCTTAGAACCGGTTTGGGGGTACCACCCCATATCAGCCAGAATAGCTTGAATCAAGTCGCATGGTGAGCACAGGACCCACGTCTAGGCATACCCATCCCACTTGGGGTGGCAAATGCAAAAAGAACAATTGATGGATGGAATGCTGAACAATGTCAAACACCCACCCCAAGGCAGAGATACAGGCCTAAATCCATAGTTTCTTTGCTGAACACGCCATTCAAGTTGGACCCAGCCATATGCAAATCAGCCTTGACCCTGCTCCTCTTGGGAACAGTCCAGCCCGAAACTGCCAGGCCAGGTCCTCCCTGGCCCGGAAACAAGCATCTTAGGACCTGTTTCGAGGTATCACTGCTCATCAGCCAGGATAGCTGGCAACTTTCTAAAAGTGCAAAAAGAACAATTGATGGACGGAATGCTGAACAATGTCAAACACTCACCCCAGGTCAGATACCTGCACCTACTATCAGTGTTTTTTTACTCACCATGCCATTCCAGTTTGAACCCAAACATATGCAAATCAGTCTTGACCCTGCTCCAGAGGGTACTGTCCAGCCCCAACTGCCAGGCCAAGTCCTCCCTGGATTGGAAACAAGCATCCTAGGACTGGTTTTGGGTTTTCACCCCTCATTAGCCAGGATAGCTTAAATCCAGCAGCAAGATGAGCACGGGACCCATGTCTGGGCATACCCACCCACTTGGGGTGACAAATGCAAAAAGAAAAATTGATGGACAGAATGCTGAACAATGTCAAACACTCTCCCCCAGTCAGAGATCTGGGCCTAAATCAATTGTTTTTTTAATCACAACACCATTCCAATTAGGCCCAGATCTCTGACTGGGAATGAGTGTCTATTAAGGCTTGGGTGGGGGGTTGCACACTCTTCTTCCATTAATACAGATGTTTTTGCCCCAGAGGATGGGGTTTCCAGGGCCCAAAGGCAAACCCTATGCTGCTTCACAGACGGCCATGCGCAGCTTGTGGTTGAACTTGACTGTCTGCAGGGGGGTTGGCTGAAGGGCCTGGCCACAGGCCAGGTCCTTTGTTAACCACTTGCTACGCATGGCCAAAGGCCATGCGCAGTGTGGGTTGGCTGCCTTTGGGGGGTTGGCCAAGATGCTGACCCCTCCAAAAGGTAGCCAGTACCCCGTCATGCATGGCTGAAGGCCTGTGCAGCATGAGGTTAGGTGCCTTTGGGGCCAACCTCCTACCATGTATGGCCAGGGGGCTCCCTTTCTGAGCCTTAAAAAGACCCTGTGGACCCCATTGCCTGGGGCTGGCTCACTCACTGTGTCCTCAGGAGGCCAGTGGGGAGCAGGGGAATGTGTGTTTGCTCCCATCTGGTGGGAACATTTGCAAATCTCCCACAGAATAGGAGCAAATACTAAGGTCTTATTATGGGTTTGGCGGTCTGTGGACTGCCGTGCCGGTGGTGGCGGTCCAACCGCCGTGAGCTCGGCGGTCCAACCACTGTATTACGAGTTGTGCAAATTGAGTTTCAAAGAACGCGGCTGAACCGCTGACACCGACAGCCAACTCTTACTGCAGCGGGCGTGGAATGGGCATATGAGGCTGTGGGAGGATTGGATCTCCAATGAAACCGCCGGGCCAATTACTAGTTGCTTCACAGCCGGCGTGACCATGGGGATCTAACCACCACATCTGAGATGGCGGAAAAGGAGGGATATAAGGCCCAAACTCACCTGTACTCCCCTTTACTCGTCTTCTACCATCATGGAGCCCATCGGACATGTTCTGCCACTGCTCTACCTGCTCGACCACGTTCAAAACCCACTCTGTCATGGATAAAATCAGTGGTAAGTCATACAACTACCTGTTTCCATAGACTCCTCTGCAAAATGATGCCCCGCCATGGACCAGGCAAGGGAGTTGGGGTTCCTAATTAATTTAAATGTATACAGGGAACCTGTCTGGGATTGTTTCAAAACAATAATGAGAAATATATCTGTAGGATGCTCTCCAGGGCTAAAACACTGGTACTGCAAAGGCACACTGCACACAAATGGACATGTGTTTGCAAATTATATACAGTGATAATGATAGGTGCAGTAATTTGGGTCCTACACCAGCACCTCCTCCACAATATCATACCAATTAATGTCTGTCACATATCTTTTGCCCTTTCTCACTTGTCTGCCATGCTTCTACTGATCTTCACTAGTCATGCAGCTTGCTATTTCTCAAGTGTTGGGAAAGTGACATTGGAGTGACTACAACTACCATGAGGCCTTGTGACTGGAATTCTAACCAAGATGCTACACTTCTTTTGCCCCTTCTCACTTGTCTGCCATGTTACTACTGATCTTCACTAGTCATGGAGCTTACCATTTCTCAAGTGTTGGGAAAGTGACATTAGAAAGCTACCACTTCTACCATGATGCCCTGTCACTGCAACTCCAACCAAGATGCTATAGTGAATGTGACACACTTACATTGCACACATCCCAGGTCCTGTTTTGATGTCAAAGAAACATCTGTATGGATGTGTCATTAAAGTGAGACACACTTTCACTGCTACAACTCTGTATTGGACTCTCACACATCACCCACATGAAAAGGCAATGTCTGTCAATGGGATTACATAGAATCAGTGTGAGAACCATTCTAAGGGCACAATGGAAACACTCTCTGCAGGATAGCTATGCCTCTATCAGGGGAGACCCTGAAAGGCTGGGGCCCTGGGGCACAGTACATTTTTCACTTGTCTGACAAACTCCATGTGCACTGGACATGGGAACTAAAGTATATCAGGGACAAACAATAGCATTAGTAAGTGACATGCATGTGTAGGCAATGGGTAATGAAACTTATGAAAGCAAACCCAGCACTAACAGCATGTGGCACACTTCTAGATGAAGTAGCTGTAAGGTACACACTGCAAAATGGACACATGTCCATGCAGAACTCCACAAAGGTATGACAAGTTGACACCCTCCATGTGTGGATACACAAATATCTAACTTCAACACATCAAACACATATCCAACCTACATTATAGGGAGAAGTGCAACCTAAATGACGCTGACAGTGGCCAGGCCAAGCTGAAATACTTACCACATAACATGTCACCCAATGCAATGTCTGCCCCATTTGTACGTCAACCAACATAGACATCCATCCAACATTTCCCCTTGTCCTGTCTAACACCAGCACTCCCTCCAAGGTCACATCATACTAACCACTTCGAATGGATCAGCAATCAGGGATCAAACAAACACAACTGAACTCACACATCACTAACTATACAATAACATCAAATAAATAGGAAAGTAATGGCAGGACTAATGTTTTCCAAACTGTGAAGGTTTTTAATGAATGGATTTAAAGCAATCCAAAAATAAAACAAAGGCCAGTGGCCAGTCCATTCATTTCCCATGTGCCACAGGGCAATGCAGTTCCACCAAACTGACACTGCCAGGGAACCTCCTCACAAAGGGGCATTCATTGGGCATAGCAGGCACCTCAAAGATGGCACTTGGGAAGGGGGCACAGAGGTTAAGGGAGGGGTTGGTTTGTCCTTGGGAGGGGCTTTTTCGGTTTGGGGTCTTTTGGGCTGTGTTTAGCTTTAGGAGTTTTTTTCTTTTTATCTTTATTCGGCTGGGTTCAGGGGTGGGGAGGCTATTTTTCAGGGATGGAGGGGGATTGGAAGGGATGGGTTTGAGTGTGGGAGGAGTTTTTGGGACTTTGGGGTAGGGTTGGGTTTCACAGGGGTAGGGGCAAGGGCAAATATGACAGATTCACAGGGAAAATGGGTAGGTGTTCAGGATGGAGTTCGGTTTGGGAGGAAGAGGGAGTGGAAGTGTGAGATGGGTCTGCTGTCTGCACTGTGTGTTGTGTTGGTATCTGTTGTGTGAGTGACTGTTAGCATTTGCATTTTTTGGGTGGGAGTGATGTGGATGTGCTGGGTGTTGTGGAGGAGTCTGTGGCTGTTGGTGTGTTGTCTGTGGATATGGGTATTGTGGAGGTGTCTGTGGCTGTTGGTGTGATGTCTGCGGATATGAGTGTTGTGGAGGTGTCTGTGGCTGTTGGTGCGGTATCTGCGTGAATGCTGGGTGTTGTGGAGGAGTTTGTGGGGGTGAGTGTGGTGTCTGGGGATATGGGTGTGTCTGTAGAGGGCTCTGTATGTGTTGCTGTGGTATCTGGGGGTATGCTCTGGGTGGTGGGTGTGGTGAGGGAGGTGAGTGTCTGCTGAGTGCATTTTTGTTTTAGTTTCTTGGATGTCTTGTGTTTGTGTGTGCTGCTTGTGTCTGATGAGGTGTGTGCATGCTTAGGCATGTGTGTGCTTGGGATAGGAATAGGAAGAGGGCATATGGATGGGGAAGAGGAAGGAGGGGTGTGGAAAGTTGGGATGGGTGGACGGCTGCCGTGAGGGAGGAGGCCAGAGCCTGAAAAGATCTTTGTAGGGCAGACATGGCAGTGTGAATGTCTTCCAAGTAAGCAACCATCTGGGTCAGCTGGTTGCTTTGCCCCTGGATGGCATTCAGGACTGCAGTCTGACCCACAGAGATGCTCCTCAGGAGGTCAATAGTCTCCTCACACAGGGCAGCGGGGGTACCACGGTCAGGGGCTGAGGTGCCTGGAACAAAGGAGACTGCTCCCCTCTTAAGAGAGTGGGACTGGCCAAATTGTGGTGGGACTCCAGGGAGGGTGGCGATGGAACTGGGGTAACGGACACGGATGAAGGTGGTAGGTACAGTCCCGGGCACACGTAACGAGGATATAATATCAGGAGAAATGTCTCATACTGCAGAAATGTAGAGGGTCTACACCAGAATGATAGTCATAGGTGTTTAATATAGTAACAGAGCATAAGCAACCAGCCAAAACAAAAGCAACCAGCCGACACGTGTTTCGTCACAAAGGGTAGTAACCCGTGACTCTTCAGGGCTGAAAGGCGGTGCCAACAAGGTGAATTCAAGTGACCGTTCAAGAATCCAAAACGGCAATGAAGAGCAGTGCGAACCACGGTAGGTGGACTACTGCCAAATGTAAGGAAAGGAAGACAGATATCGCCGGGCGGCGGATAAGCCAATGAGGACTATTGACCTTCAGAAAAGTCGATGCAGTCTGTGGCGACGAGATTAACCAAGTGCTAAGTAGCACAGGGGGGAATATAGAATTAGGCGTGCCAGGTCAGATGGCCATCTTCCGGAACCATTTTCATTCCTGAACAACACTTCTCCCAGTTTCCTGTACTCCGGCGCATCCGCCGTTGTCGTCCTGGACTACTGACCTGGCACGCCTAATTCTATATTCCCCCTGTGCTACTTAGCACTTGGTTAATCTCGTCGCCACAGACTGCATCGACTTTTCTGAAGGTCAATAGTCCTCATTGGCTTATCCGCCGCCCGGCGATATCCGTCTTCCTTTCCTTACATTTGGCAGTAGTCCACCTACCGTGGTTCGCACTGCTCTTCATTGCCGTTTTGGATTCTTGAACGGTCACTTGAATTCACCTTGTTGGCACCGCCTTTCAGCCCTGAAGAGTCACGGGTTACTACCCTTTGTGACGAAACACGTGTCGGCTGGTTGCTTTTGTTTTGGCTGGTTGCTTATGCTCTGTTACTATATTAAACACCTATGACTATCATTCTGGTGTAGACCCTCTACATTTCTGCAGTATGAGACATTTCTCCTGATATTATATCCTCGTTACGTGTGCCCGGGACTGTACCTACTTCATTTGTGTGGATTTCTATCCATACCATCACGGGGGTTTTAGGGCATATCCCCTGACCTGGTTTGCACCGTTCACACTCCTAGTATAACAAACTCAGCGCGAATTAGCTTGAGCGCCATTATTCCTGTCAATACTAAAAACCCCACACTGATACATACGGATGAAGGTGGAACTGATCCGGTTGGGTCCGCCACTACTCTGGAGTGTTCACCAGACGATGACTCATATGATGATGAGCCTGAGCTGATGTCCTCTAGAGCATTCCTTGCACCCTCCTGGTCACTGGGTCCCTCTGTGTCTGATGTCTCACGTTCGGAACCCCTGTGACCAACTGTGTCCCCACTGACGTTGGCCCCTTTTCCTTTCCCTGGATGTATCTGAAATGACAGGGAACATGGGTTTATTGCAACTCCGTTTCCACACCTGACCATCACAAATTCACAGAAAACATTGACAAAGTCCAGATATCACACCACCTTCATGGTTCACTCCATAGGCTTCAAATTTAGCATAAGCACATGCATGCATGCTACATAACCTGCAAACAGTTGGGTCCACGCATGTCATAACCCAAATGTATTGATGGAATTGTCTACACTCCATCCTTATGTCCATACTAGGGTAGTTGATCACCTTGCATACTTTGGCACTTGTGGTATACAACTGTAAAGAGGTGTAACCAAATAGCATGGATCCAAGTGTGAGATTTACACAATGCTCACACAAGGCCCAAAATCAACCAAATCTAACTATTACTTATAACACATCATGATGTCATGAAGGTCGAGCTGAACAACAATGTACCATCAATTACTGTTGTGGCAGACATCATGTCACATGCTAATGCTCATTACACACTGATGACACCATGCACTCAATATTACATCATATTTCCTCTATCTGAAAAGTTAAAAGAAAGCTGGACCCATGTAGTTTAGCTATGTAGCACATTTAACTGATAAAAATCCCTGAAAACATTGAGGTCCAAATATTTGGAAGATAGATACTCTGAATTCACACAGCACAACACTCCATATAGCCATATGAACATCCCCAATCCTGCTTGGTACAGGTGATGACGCCAGTCATAGATAGTATATCCACAAGCCAATACACCTTTGAAGGTTTTGGGTGTCCCTGGTCATGTATGACATGAAGATGGGGAGAGGAGTTGGCCTAACGGCTAGGGCGTCCGACCTCGAATCTGGGGAACTGGGTTCGAGTCTCGGCAATGACGCTGAACATCCTGTGATTCTGGGCAAATCACTTAATCTCCCCGTGCCTAACAAAAATGAATGTGTGTCCTAATGTAACGTAACTGGTGCTATGTAAAGCGCTCTGATACCCGATTCGGGTCAAGTTTGCGCTATATAAAACTCTGCAAAAAAAAAAAAAAAGATGTGGGATCACTAGAGTCCCAATGGGCAGGCACATCAAACAACTCTTTGGTATGGCACACTCAGATTGCCTTGTAAGGATCAGTGTAGACACCCACATATGATCCCCACAGTCCTGCATCTCACTAACTCGTGCATGTCACCAGTCAGTGAATTAGTGTATTAAAATACTATTGCAGATAAACCATCAACTGGCAATTGCACACTGGCCAATGTGTAGGCACTAAGGCTGATAGGAATAGTGATGTTTGCACTCTCATTTCACTGTATAACCAGTACTTACCAATGGGAACTGTTGTACAGTCACTGCATGTAGTGTGAACTCTATGTCATGTCACATGCAATAGGGCCACCATCCCATGAGAGACAGTAGTGAGGGTAGATCACTTCTCAGACAACCAAGCCCAGTTGCCTGTGTGGTACAAATGTCACCCAGATTTACTAAGATAATGAGATGATTACTCACTTCACTCAGCCAGGTCTCTGCTCAAAAGGAGATAATTAGATGTGGATAGGACTCTGCTTCCTCCAGGTCAGAAAGACAAGAGACACAACACAGTAGCATGCACCTACTACCACACTTAAACTAAAAATAACTCATCTTGTATGTGGCACATGGGCCACCACCAATATGGTTGGTGAAATGCCTGTCAGTAACACTCAAAGACGGAAATACAACATGTATGACTCTGGCCAGGATCACCCCCTTGTCACTGCTGTTGGGCTTCAATTGCCCATCAAGGTCTGGGTAGGCCACCGCCAGTAGGCTGGCCATCAGGGGGGTCAGGGTCCAGCGCGTGCCCCTTCTACATTGGGAGGACTTCCCCAGCTGAACCATCACAAACTTCTGGGTCCAGTGTCGCAGGTAATCCCACCTCTTCCTGCAGTGGGCACTACACCGGTTGAGGACCCCCAGGGTCCGCACCTTCTGGGCAATGGCTCTCCAAAATGGTCTTCTTCTGATGGGTGGTGACCTGTATGAATGCAATAGATGTAGAAACAGATTGTAACTGGAAGTTTGAGGATAACTGTCAGCTTGATACACATTACGTTGACATCTAGCACAAGCCTTCATCAACAGTCAACATATTACATGTGTCCATGTCACATGCACAACTAAAGCATAGATATACACTTTTGTGGTCATCTGATGACTAACCTCAACCCTGGTCATGACCTACACTGACTGAGCCAGCCCACTAACATAATGTAGGCAAGGCCCATCCTAGATGGAATGTGATGCAAGGTACCATGACACGCAACACACCATTTTGACCTTCTGAAGGGTAAACTACCTGTGCATGACTGTCCAGACACCTTTCCTGCCATGCTCATTGCATTGATGCATATGGTCCATAGGGGTGAGTACCATAGTATACACAACATCCTAAGACTAAAGTCACATGGTAAGGGCTGGTATGTGTGACACTTACAGCTACCTCTCTGGGGGCTGTGAGGACATGTGCACTACTTATTTGAGTATTCTAGTAAGTCAAAATACATTTATGTTGTTTGTACTGCCATCATAGGACACCCCTTTTACCATATGAGGCACTGTAACAGGGATAGCAATCAACATACAATGGGTATGGGTTGTGTGATAAGGAATATTGTAGCAAAGCAGATGAGTCACTCTTCAAAATTGATTCAACAGCAACCCACTATCTACGATGTTCATGTCTCAGATGTGCAATAGGCCTGCAACACTATTAGAAAAGTGTCAACAGACATGTGTGAGTAAGGGGACAGTCATTAGTGACAGACACACATTGACACTACGGTCAATGGAAAGAAGTATCAGGCCAGGGGGTCACCTCAGTCACCATGCTTCATATTATCCATGTAACAGGTATCAGGGCTACAAGTGGGACAGACAACTCATTCTGGGAACATCCATGGATAAGCAGGTTTACAGGGACATTACTCTGTGCATCAGTTCTCCTGCCACAGTAACTCTGGCCCAGGCTGGGCCATGGCCCAGACTGCCCACATATTGATGTCAGGCCTTGCTCTCTGCAGGTTGATACTACTCATCCCACATGAACCTCACATTTCCACGAATTCAATACAGAAAAGTGAAACTTCTGGCCATTTTATATGTGAATATATGGTTGTTTGGCACTCTGAAGGGGGCTATGAGGTATAGCTACATCCCAGACAACTGTTTTACAAAGTCTGATGTGGGTTGAGGGATCAGTGGGATGGTGCACTTGGCTAACATCATCCTCAAATGCTTATAACAGTATACAGACATAACTCATGGTGTGAAGCCTATGCATAACAATGCACATATACCATGATGTGATTTGAGAACTAATTGTAGCTATTATGAACTTGAGCCCTGCATATAGATATGCATGTAACACAAGTAGAAATCACCCTTATCACATATTCCAAAGGTGGCCTTCTCTCCACACAGTCCAGGGCCCCATACTCCATTACATGTGTGCCCTATGTAGGGGCCACACATTGTATGCAAGCAAAATAATGCTTACACTTTGACACCCAGAAGTATATTGTAGCCCATGGGAATAGAAAGGAAGCAGTGAAATGGAGTTAAATATGTATTTGAAAAACTTATCTGTTCCTTTGGTGAACCATAGAGCTGAGAATAAAGGGGAAATACCTCATCTACCAGGGCATCCAGATCCTCTGGAGTGAAGGGACAGGCCCTCTCCCCTATAATTTGTGCCAGGATTGCTTCCAGAGGTGGCAAACAGCAACTAAAATGGGGGAGGTGTTGTTAGCAGCAATGTCAGGAGGCAAGTGAGATTTTTTTCCAACCGCCGCGTACACTGTCATCAGCGACGGTGCACACAGCCATTGGGCTGCATCCGTCACTGTCCCAAATGTTAGCCTATGGCTGTGTCCTCCGTGCATGCGACTGTTTGACTACTGCCGGCGGCGTACGTTCGTCATGTCCTAGCAGCGAGGTCAGGCATCCGCCATGTTAGCGGTTGGGAAAACTGTACATAGGCAAAACGTGCATGCCAGTAATTTCACATGGCATGTTATGCTAACCTCACTATAGTGGCAATTTAAATTGTCAGAATTGATGATGTGCACAGTTTTGTTACAGACCGGTGAAGGCCACCTTGGGCATGACAGGTGGGTGTTCAAGATTTGACGTTGATGATGTAAAATGTGTACTGCTTCATTAAGCATTGATGTTCAGACACATGACCTTTGCCTTACTCTTCACATATATTACACTGCACACTGTGACCAAAATACATTTTTACTCCTAAAATAGGTACCCTGGGAGAGGGAGGAGACACCAGCCTCCATTGTACCACCCATTTCCAGACCTACACACCATGGAAGAGCAACATTTCATCCAGAAGTTCCATTTGAATAGGCATCCAATCCTGGATTTATATAATCAGTTGGAGCCTGACCTCCTACCTCACATCAATATTCCTACATCAATACAACCACTAGTTAAACTCTATGTCTGGTTTGCATTTTTTGGCCACAGGGTCATTTCAATTCACTGTTGCTATTTCTGGTGGAATGTCACACCCTATGTTCAGTCGGAAACTCACAGAGGTCCTAGCAGCACTTTCGAGACACATGGACAGCTACATCCAGTTCCCCAGATGTGAGGATTTAGCCACTGTGAAGGCGGATTTCTATGGATTTGTTCACAACCCACATGTAATTGGCTCTATTGATGGCAACCATATTGCCTTAGTACCAGAACCGGAAGCACTTCCATTCTATCAACATGTAAGTTGTCTGCTTACCAGATTTGTACATCTCAAATGTGTGTGCCCAGTTCTCACGATCTGCATGATTCCTTCGTGCTGCAGAACAGCATCATACCCCAGTGGATGTCACAGCTACTACCGGAGAGGGCCTGGCTTGTAGGTAATTGTGATCTGTACTAACTTTGTGTGGGAAATGTCAGGTTGTATGATCTGAAAGTGTGTAACTAAATGTTGTCCTTTCATTTCAGAGTTCTGACATTAGCAGGTATATGATGCTGTTCAGAAATATGAAGTGGACACTGATTGGTCCTGGGAATGTCTGTCAAAGAGTTTGGGTGTACAAAGCCGGTATCAAGACAGCTTGCACAGTGATAGGATGGAAGTTACCTGGCTTCCATTGGGCTTGTTACTTGTGGTGTGTTGGTCCTAATGCAATACGTGTGCCATCATGTGATCCAACACAATGTTGTGATGTGCCCATTTCATGCCATCCTGCCTACACATTGGCTAATTCCTCATTGTCTATGAACTGGATGTTGCTGTTGTGTCTCCTCATTGTAGGCCAAAGTGCTTGTAGCACTTCACTGACATGTGTTTGTGACATTCCAACAGATGCAAACAACTCAGCATTGAAATGGCCTGTGCTCAGAAACTATTATACCGACATGTGTCTGTTTATTTCTTTATTTTATGTAGGATTCCTTTTGTGAGGTAGGAAAAATGGCTCCAGCGGATGATGTAGACCTACTTTACTGTTGCCTATTGTGTAGGATATTGTCAGATGTATCCCCGCGTTCCATGTTGTGAAAGTCTGGAAGTGATTATGTTATCACTGACACAGATTAACTGAGTCATGTCTTATTTGCTATGTGTCTGACATCATGTCAGCCTATAATTTGAATAATGGAATAAAGATTTTCTTATCCCAGACACTTGTATGTATGTGTTGTTGTGACATGGCAGTGATCCTGAGTTGAACATTGCTTATATACAACAAACCCATGCTTCCAGAAGTCCCTAGTTTTGACATTGCAAAGTTAACCTGGTAGTACATTCACATTGTAATATGTGACAATTACAACAGGAAACAATGCTTTGGTGATGTGTTTTTAATGAAGTAAACAAGGATAAGATCAAGAAACTAATTTAAAATTACACAGTTTAAATAAAAAGTAAATCCTTTGGTCATGGTGGATTAAACTATTGTAGTAGAGTCCAATTTGTCAGGAGTCCAAAGTTCAACATACTCCTCTCATCAGATATGGAAAAGTGGGCAGGAATATTCCACAAAGTGAATGTGTAGCACACACAGGAGGATATTAAGGGCAAGGTTTCTTCTTGGTGGTGGCAGGTGTCTTACCATCCTGTGTTACTGGATTTTGGCATGGATGTCCCCTCGGTTTGCCAGAGGGGAATCTGGAGCAGCTGAGACAGGGGTGCGTGTATTCATGTCCTCCTCTGACAGGGCCTGCCTTCCTGTGGCTTTGGAAGATGTTGATCGTCTGGAAGTACTTGAACCACAGGAAGGGGTAGATGCAGGTAGAAAAGCCCTGCAGAGGGTGGTACTGATATCCCGCAGCACCCGAACCAGGAAGGCCACCTCATTGTGGATGTTGGCCATCTCGGTGTGGATGCGGGCCACCTCAGTGTGGATGACAGCATCCTCCTGGTATGTGTCCCTCTGCAGCTCCTTCAATTCCCAGATTTTGGTCAGGACCTGGCCCATGACACTTTGGGAGTCCTGGTAGACTCCCAGGGCTTGGCTGATGGCAGCCTGGATGTCCGTAGCCTCAGTGGGCTCATTCTGCTGGCCCACAGTTACCCTCCAACTACGCCTACCCCCATGGCCCTGCACACTCCTACTGGGTTCTGGTTCCTCCTTGACTGGGGTGGTGATAGCCATCTCAGAATCCAAGACAGGGGTGCACAGGATGGGACTGACTGTGTTAGGTGCACAGGTTGGGGGGCAGTGGTTGGCTGTGTTGTTGCAGCTGGGGTGGGAGGTGCCATTGTGGGAACAGTGATCCCCACTGTTGCTGTCTGCCCAGGCTGACCAGATGGGCCAGGACCGTCACCCAGGTCCACCTCTTCAGTAACATTGTCATCACTGAGGGCTTCATCTTGGGGTGGAGAAGAACTCTGTTTGGTTTCCATCCTCTGTGCAGGTGCAGTGGTGAATCAACCTGTTGAGAAATAGAGAACATTGTTAATGGTGAAAGTGAGGTATCTACATCTATGTTGTTTGGGTCAAAGTAAATGGGGACATAGAATGGAACACAATAGATAGAGATTAGTATTGTCATCTATTTGTGTGGAGTTGAAGTTGTTTACTAGACATTTGTTGACATTCAATAGATGTAGTAGATTTCATCAGCTCTTTAGATGTGCAGATATGTGGCATTTTGGCTTTAGGAATAGACATGACATCTCCAAACCTCTGCCACAAACACAATGTAGTCATAAAATGTGCATTTGTCCATTCCAAGGCCTAGTTCAATCAATCAATAGCTTGTAAAGCGCAGCTACTCACCCTTGAGGGTCTCAAGTCGCTGGGGGTTGCTGGTCCCTCTGGGAGTTGGATCATTCGAAGAGCCAGGTCTTGAGGTCATTCTTGAGTTGGGTCAACGACGCGGCTTGCCTGAGGTGGAGGGGCAGGGTGTTCCAGGTCTTGGCAGCAAGGTAGGAGAATGAACTTCCACCGGTTGTGTTTAATACAGGCAAACACCCAGCTTGGTTATATATTTAGCATTGTTCATCATGTAAGAAGGCAAGGGCCCACCTGGCACTGCTAATCAGCTGAGTTTCCTTCATGGCTCACATATATTAGGGGTACATCTTTGTTATGGTGTCCCTCCTGTCATCAATTGTTTTAGTTGATGGGTCATCAAGCAAAGTATTCAGATGTATATCTGAGTGGAGTATTGTCTGTACGTTGCACAGTCCATGATGAGTGAAGATCGGTAGTAAATTGGCAGACAAGTGAGAAGAGGCAATAAAAGTCTATCATCTTTGTTAGAGTTTCAGTCACAAGGCCTCATGGTAGTAGTGGCAGCTTTTCAATCTCACTTTTCCAACACTTGACAGATGGTAAGCTTCATGATGTGTGAAGAGCAGTAGTAACATGGCAGAGAAGTGAGAAGGGGCAATAGGAGTCTAGCATCTTGATTAGAGTTTCACTCACAAGGCCTCATGGCAGTTGTAGTCACTTCAATGTCACTTTACCAACACTAGACAAATGGTAATCTGCATGATATGGGAAGATCAATAGTGACATGGCAGACAAGTGAGAAGGGGCAAAAAGAGTCTAGCATCTTGGGTAGAGTTGGAGTGAGAGGGCCTCATAGTAGTTCTAGTCACTTCAATCTCACTTTACTAACACTTGACAAACGGTTAGAGTAACATACCTGTTGGCAACAAGCATTTGGGATGGACCATACATTTACATTTTAACACATATCATGGGTCCTGGATTGATATTGTGATGGTAATGCACTTACAGACACCATTGCAACATGTGGCATGTCATGGAGTTTGATACATATGCTCTTATATGCATCAGTACACATTGCCACAGACAAACCAACATCTTGAATACTTGGAGTATTGCATGTTAGGAAAGTAGATAGAGAATACAATAGCAAAAGCAGAGTTGAGAGCAAAAAGGACATTGTGATATTGTGGCAGTTATTAAAGTGTAACTTACCAGAGTCCACTCCCCCTCTATTCCCGTCCAGCCCTCAGAATGCAGAATGGGCAAGACTTTCTTCTCCCAGGGAAAGAGTTGTAATGGTGCACTGGGAGGGCCACTGCCAGTCCTCTGAGCCTCCAGGTGGTGGTTGTTGTACCTGCTACGCACCCTCAACCTGAGGTCATTTCACATATTAGTAACTTCACCCTGTATGCGCAGGGCGGTACCAACAGCATTCCCTCTGTTGACGATCGAGTCCCACATTTCAGTTTTCCTACTGAAAGTAGTATACTGGACTTGGGATCCAAAAATGAGTGGCTCTAATGATTTCATCAACCATGACTGTCAACTCTTGCTCGGTGAAGCATGTTTTTTTTTCCAGGTATGGTAAGAAAATAAAATGTGTTTCAGTATATAAATGAAAAACAAACAAGTGATAAAGGTAAAAAGGTGAAAAACAAAACCTGCAGGTGGTGAAGAGTGCTAAATGGGAAGATGAAAACGGGTAGCAGAGAAAATTACTGTCTGTGTTGCTGTGCTACAGTTGTGAAGCAAAGGATGCTGGACAGGGATGGGGTGTTTTTTTTATAGTATGATTTGCAGGTGTGTCCACTTGCCAAAGCACATCAGGTGTTTCGTTTTTAAATCCATCCAATGGTCACTGTTGTATTTTTTTTTATCGCGCCTAGCGCGGCGGTCAGCCCCCGTTGGGTAACTGCTGTTTGTTAACCGCCGTTTGGAGACCGTGAGTATGACCGTGTAGTCGTAATACACTTGGTGGGTGGACCGCGGACCTGATGGCATCGCTGGATGCAAAGCCAACATTGCACACTTCCGCGGTCCTTCTGGGTAGACCGTTGTGGCCGGCATTTCAAACAGCACAACTCGTAATATGGCGGGGGGGAGATCACCGGCGCAGGGGTGTCATAGACAATGTGGACATGGCATTCGGGCGATCAGACCATCAAACTCATAATCGGGCCTTAAGTCTGCTCCCAGCTGGTGGGATACACGCCCTCTCCCCTTCACATATATGTTTTGGCCCCAGGGGATATTGTCCCTGGGGCCCAAAGGCCACTCTACACTATGAACTCCAAAGGCTGTGCATGGTGTGGGGTTTGCAGCCTGCTGGGAAGTTGGCCACAGAGCCTGGTGGCAGGTCAAGCCCTGTGGCCAACCCCGCTGGGCTCGGCCTAAGGCTGTGCACAGCACGGGGTTGGCTGCCTGCGGGGAGTTGGAAGCAAGACAGGCCCTGCATCTAGCCCCACATCACACACGACTGAAGGCCCATGGCGTGGGGTTGGATACCTCTGGGTGGTTGCCCTGCTGGGAATTGGACGCAGGACCTTGCTGTAAGCTAGGTTCTGTGGCCAATCGCATGCCATTCATGATGAAAGGCCATGTGCAGCATGGGGCTGGCTGCTTGCGGGGAGCTTTCTGCCTCCGAGTGGGTTGGCCAGGCCCTGTCACCAACTCCCTGCTGTGCATGGTGGAAGGCCATTCGCAGTGTGGGGTTGGCTGCCTGTGTGGGGTTTGCCACAGGGCCTGGTGCGGCATGGAGTTGCCTTTACGTATGGTAATAAAATATTACTTTACGTTAAAAAAAACTAGAAATTCACTGAAAAATGTAAGACTAAAGTAATTACAGTTAGGTGTGATAAAAGATCTGTTTTTGTTTAAAAAAAAACTTTCACTGAATTCAGTGATGTCATCAATTATGTCATTGGAGATGTCATGAGTGATGTCATAAATGATATCATAGAACATGTCATGAGTGATGTAATATGTGAGGTCTTAAGCAGTGCATGGCTGGGGCACAAGTTATGACAGGTGAATTTCTGTGGTTTTTGAGTTGAAAACATTGATGTTGTCACTGAGGTATTCACCTAACTATTTCGTTATTTTAATCTTTGTTATTTTCAGTGAATAGATTGATAGATTGATAGATAGAGGGTCGGTAGATAGGTAGATAGATAGATTGATAAATAGATAGATAGATAGATAGATAGATAGATAGATGGATAGATGGATAGATATTATCTATCTATCTTTCTAGATTGACACATATTATCTATCTATCTATCTATCTCCTTATCTATCTATATCTTCAAAACTTCCAGCATACAAAGAAGGTAGAGGCACTCCGAAGGCTGCTATTCCAAACTTTAATTTAGCCTCAGCCAAATAAACGTTTTGAATAGCAGTCATTCGAGTGCCGGTCTCTTCTTTGTATGCTGGAAGGAGTTTTGAAGTTATTGAGTACCCGTGAGCGGGGCGTTGTCACCAAGCACTACCAACATTCTGGAGCACGCCAGCAACTACCCCTCCTGTTACCTTCAGTAAGTCCCACACAGTTGGTTTGCTGAGAGGTTTTCGGTGGCCATGCCCCCTTTCTCCACCACTCTGCAAACACACCTCCTGGAGCCACTGATTGGGGGAAGAAGTCCACTTTAGTCCTGAGGCCCTCAGGAGTCAAGGGGGCATCGTTCCCCCACCAGCAGTGCGCTGAGAGGCACCTTTGCAGAGTGGTGGAGAAAGGGGGCATGGCCTCCCACCACCTCTCATCAATTCAGCTGTGTGGGACTTACTGGAGATAACAGGAGGTCTTGTTGGCCACATAGGACCCTCAGCAGCCAAGGGGACATCATCCCCCAACCAGCAGCGTGCCAGGATGCGTGATTGCAGAGTGGTACAAAAAGGGGGCAGGCCTCCGGCATCATGCTGGTAGCATTTTCTTTTTTTTTATTATAAAGGAAGGGGGAGTCATGTGGTCCCCCTTCGCTGGACAATATTTGGACCCCCCCATCCCCGGGGCCAGGCATTTTTAGAATATGGAGAGGGGCTGCGCAGCCCCCCTCCCTGAAGGCCCCTGTGGTTCATGCTGGATCCCCGCCTCCTGCGGGAGCCGGCATTGCTTTTGGACAGAGGGAGCTGCTAACATGCAGCTCCCTCTGTCCAAAAGCAATTCTGCTCCGCTTCGAGTAAGCAAGAGCATTTTCTCGAAGCGGAGCAGAGTTTGCTATGGCTTGGCAGGAGCGGTAATGCTCCCGCCAATCTATACCAAACTGCAGTGTACCAGGGGTGGGCACCCTGGGACATTGCTGGAGCCAGCCCTGGAGGGTGGCAGTCCCTAGGGCCATCTAGGGCTCCCTGAGGAGGGCTGCGTGGCCCTCCTCCTTTTTTTATATTTTCCCGGGGAGGTGGTGGTCCCCAAGGGTGCAGGGGGTCCACGCGGCCCCCGCACTAAATCCCCAAAAAGCCCCGGGGAGGTGGTGTACCCCAGGGCGGCAGGGGGGGGGGATCCGCGTAGTCCCCCACATTTTATTACATTAAAGCCCTGGGGAGGTGTCGGTCCCCTGGGCTGTGGGGGGTCCGCATGGCCCCCCCACACATTTTATTAAATTAAAGCCCCGGGAGGTGGCGACCCCAGGGGCTGGGGGGTCTGAGATGCCCCCACATTTAAAAGGAAATAAGCCTTTAGAATAATAATAAAACAAAAGACGCTTTTCCTATGGAAACTTTGGGCCAGTATATATGCTAATATGCCAATAAGATCTCAACTTAGGTAAAAAAGACTAAACATTCAGTGAAAAAAGCCGAAGGCCAACAATTAAGGTATTTTTATAGTTAGCTGCTGAGATAAGGTAAAAATTTCACTGAGTTTACTGAGCTTTCTATAACTTGCGCCTCACTGTGCACTGCTTATGACCTCACATATTGCATCACTCATGCCATGATAAACAGCTTCATTGATGACATCACTGATGACATCTCAAATGACATCAGTGATAGCATCACTGATGACATCATGCAATCATTGTGACACTGTCCTGTAGAGTTTGTGGACTTGAAGTAATTCAACATGCTACACCTGTGGACAATTTTCTATTCACATTCATGGGATTACCCTCTAAAGACTTCAAAATTTTAAGCCAAAATATACATTCACCACTTTAATGACACCTTCTTTCATGTCCTATTGGCAAGGCTCCACAGTTTAGTAAAGTATGCTACACACACTTCTGAGATGGGCATAATAACATGCAACCTTAGAGTCATGCTTGCAACATCAGAATGAGATAAACCATCTCTAAGGGAGACACCCCTACCTTCTATATTATTCAATAATCTGCAATAACTCAAAATCTCTAATGAAGGTCTGGAAATAAACATGCACAACTTCTAGAATTTGTCTGTATCACTGTATTACAACTATTTAACATGGACAGTGCCTAGATATCAACTAGAAAGGTGTTGCTTACTACACATCTCCTTTCTTCATACACTGACTATAGTATGCATGTTCAGTAGTTCATTATAGAATGACCATAGTGAAGAGTGATTTGCTGTCCTGCCACGGTGACATTCACAGTCAAATTGAGTTCTACACCAGGGAAATTAAAAAAAGCATTGCCAAATAGGCAACTTTTCAATCTTTGTGAAAAACTCTAACTTTAATTTATGTGTTTTATTCTGGTCTTCCCTTTAATGTCATCTCCCTATGTTCCCATTAGGATGCACTCCATGACCTTCTCTGTAATTGCTTCCACTTGAACATTGACAACTTAAAATATGCATTTTAATCAACAGCTTGCATTTTCTGTAAACAAAACACTCTTTTTATTTTTCGATAAAAGCAAAACATAATTCTATGTTATAAATTATGAATATGAAAGCAGGCTGATGCCTTAAGGGATCTTATGCAGGCAATCGTTCACAAATTGATTTTATAACTAATCAACTCAGTAGGATTCATTTTATTGAAATAAAGATCTAAGGACGTGGATTTTCGTTTTAAAAATGTTAAAGTTACCACATATTTCCCTGTGCAGGCTTTATTTAAATCAGCTTTATTCAAATCATTTTGGTAGTAATAGTGCACATAAACAGTGATTTTCGTAAATCGCGTGAAACTCTTGATTTAAGTTTTCCTTTTTAGGTCTGGTTTAGGAGCAGAGAAAAACATTTGTTTTCAATATAAATACAGGGGCATATTAGCAACGATTTGCGATAATTATCGTAAAGCGCGCTTAGCGCTGTTTTTTTTTATCGCTGGATTTCATCGCCGAGATAGCGCGTTATTAGCAACGCTTATCTCCAAGGCGATAAAAAATCCAGCGATAGCGGCGAAATGCGAGAATATCGCAGGAAATCCTGCGATAAAACACCAGCGATAGGGGAATCCTTGATGATAGGCCATGGTGGACTTAGCCTCACAATCCACCTCCCATTGAGAAAATAGGTAAGTCAAGTTTTTAGCAGGTGTTAAATTCCAGCGATAGTCGCGGATAGCGCAACTTTTTTTATCGCTTTGCGGGCATTGATAATAGGGGGAAGTTGTGTTTGCGACTGTTTTCAGTTGCTTTTAGTTGGGAACACCTACTTTGCATGTCATTAGCGATAATTATCGCTGACATGCAAAGCGGCAACAAAACGGCCGCTATCGCCATTAAGCTGTCGCTAACAGCTGTTAGCGACAGCTTGCTAATAGGGCGATAAAAATATCGCCGCTTTATCGGCAAAAAGTGCCGCTAAAGTGGCGATACTGCCCTTGATAATATGCCCCACAGTGAGCTGTGGGTTAGCCTCCTTTAGGTATTGGCTTCTATGGGCCAGCGTCCTTTAGCCACTACTCTGAGAATTTCTTTCCAGCCCACAGGAGCATTCATCTCTCACCTCATGCTAGTGGTTCTTTGGTAAACCGTTTCACCATCAATGATGTGTTCCCATCTTGGAAAGAAGGCTTCACCTCTTAAAGCGACATGTTCTATATAATAGCCAAATGCTTACTTGAAGTGGGATCTAAAACTAAGCATGTAAATACTCTATATTGTATCATGTGTTAGTTTAAAAGAAAATCACATTTGGAACCTACACAAAAATAAAAAATATATGTTCTTTCAAAATAACCCTTGACAACAAGTATCCTACATTTAGTACTTATCTTGATGAGGTGTGTCATTACTTTACTAAATATTATGCTTCATTCCTGAGGATGGATGTACTATTTCCCATTTAATTTAGTGCGTACCATTGTATTGCACATGTTCCTTCAAATTTAGGCCTGCTTTATGCACCACTGTGGTGCTTCTTCACTGTTGTTGTTTGTTTGTACAATCGAGGTCCTTCTTCAATGTCACTTATTGCATATAACTCTCCAGTCCTTCTCCAATGTCCTGATTGAAATGTAATGCCAGTTCCCAGTTATAATAGTATGTCTGGCATCTCAAAATGGTGTAATCCACCGGCATTAATAACTTACATACAAACCACCTTTTATGCTTATGCTTCTTCCTGTGCTTTAAGCATTCTTTTGTTTCATGATTCATACAATTTAAGCATTGGCTACTGTAAGAAAACACAATGTTTTGTATGGCCACCATCATTTGTTCCGGACTGATGCTGCTGGCTTTTTTAACTGTACATTGGGACACTGCTAGTCAGGCCCCAGTGCATGTGCGCAACCCCCTAAAATGTTTTGAAATTGGTCACACTCCTGAATGGCATATTTAATTTACGTATAAGTCCACAGTATATGGTAAAAATATGTGCCAGGGAATGTAACTTAAATGTCACTAGTGGACTGCAGCACATATTGTGCCACAAATGAAGTGATAATGCAAAGCATGTCTCCAGGCCTGCCCCAGCAGCCTGGGTTTGCCATTTTAAAACTGCTATGTCGACATGGCAAAACAAACCTTTTGCCAGGCCTAAACCTTATTTTTAAAACATATAAGTAATTCCTAAGGTTGGTCTGCAGGGTGCATAGTATTTAGAAAGTAAGAGATGTATATTCTATGTTTGATATACTCTGGTACTTAAAAACCTCCAAAGTTGTTTTTCACACTGCCAAGGCTGGCTCCCCCATATGAAAATACTGGGTTAAATTAAAGCGCCTTATAACACTTAGCTTCAATGTTGGAGTAGCAACAAAATGATTCAAGGACTCATTTAATAGTAATTTAAAATACAACCTAATGGTCAAGTGGGATTTTATATTACTATTTTGAAAGTTGTCATTTTTCTGCCTGAGCCAAATGTGCCTTTTTGCAAGTGTTCACTATCACCCTGGAGCTGAATGGCTCCATGATAAGGTGTGAAGTGGCTCCCAGAGCTGAGACAAAGGGAGAGGGGTTGACCTTCCCCTGAAAGCCATCTGGGAGGAACTTAATTAACTTCAAAGAATGTCCTCATTTTCACTAGCAAAGTAGCTCACACCTAGACCTGCCTCCCTTTTGTCTTCATAGCCAACTCAAATCCAACCCCAGCGGGAGATGGAGCTACCCGAAAAGTGCTGCAAAAGTGGTCCCCCCTGGAAACTTTTACCCTATTGAATAGGCAGTGGACCGGAGTTTCCCCCAACCATAGGCTGGCACTGGCCATAAATGTGGCACCCCAGTATCCTCTTAAGAACACTGCTGGAGCTGTGGAAGACAGATGAAGGACTGCACTGGCTGGACCTCTTTCCACTTTTACTCACAACCAAGAGGTGGACTCCAAGGGCTAGTTGACTGGCCTCCTGTTTAGCTACAGGGACACAATAGCTGCACGAAGCACCCAACCTGAAGGAGCCCGCACTGGACCCTGCTGGTCGCTTGTATTGGAGTGTGTCCTGACCCCTAATTTGTGTCCCAAAGGCCCTGGAGCCCCTTGATAAGTATCAGAGTGTACTCCTCTAGCATAAACTGCAAAAGCAGGGACTTAGAGATTTTTTGCCAAATTTTTCTCTGAAGAACTGGTGGGAGACTGGGACCGCCATGGAACCAAAGCTGGTCAGATAAAACTTGCTGCTTTGCCCCGCTGAAGGAAATCTTACTTCCAGAAACGTTAATAAGGCTGAACATAGAGGGCTTCACCAAGAGCGACACTGAGCTGAAGTCGATCGATGTCAAGACCTTTTACGGACGCTGAACTTCACCCACGCAAAGCTTTCATACCTTCTGCAACAACCGCCTCGGGACCCTGGTCTTCTGGAACCTGCTGTCATTGAACCCCCCCAGCTTGCAGCTTTCCCTGCTGACAACTCGTCAAAGGCCACCTTTTTGCCATAAAATGTCTAAGGTAACTCTTTAACCAGGACCTATTTGGGCCTCGTAGCTGACCGGCGCTCCATCTCAGTCGGCCATAAACCTTACCTTTGTCCCAGTC
Source organism: Calotriton arnoldi (assembly GCA_963921515.1). NCBI lineage: Eukaryota > Metazoa > Chordata > Amphibia > Caudata > Salamandridae > Calotriton > Calotriton arnoldi. The sequence continues at coordinate 690,100 of CAWUFW010010242.1, read as the reverse complement.
TAGCATGACGACATGCCCGCGATTGACGCTTTGTGCTTTTTGGCTCTAAAATGTAATTAAAAATTAAAAAATTCTTATGTTCAGTTCCACAATTGGATTTTTGTTGTTTTGATGTCATTTTGTTCAGTATGGTTTTCCCTATTTTTATAAATTATGTAGGAATTGAACTTTTTGACTTTCTAACTTTTTTTGTACTTCTAAATACTCATTTAATAAAGTTAAGCCTGTCTGCTCTGTGCCGTAGCTACCATGGATTGAGCTCAGGTTTTAAATTATGAAAACTTTACAGGAAAGAATAGTGTCATCATAACTTGTAGCGGATTACCATCCACTGCAATTAATAATCCACTGTTTCACAGATACTAACAAAGAAAACGAAGATTGCCCCATTATAGTAGGTGTCTTTTCTATGCACTCCGCTCTTCAACAAAAACAATAGGCCATCAAACGTCAAAAAGCTCTCCCAGCACTTAATACTATAAATGAAAATAATTTTTCCCTATAAGTATGGAAAATAAGTGGTTGGGATTGTAATGTGGACTCTTGTAATGCAATATCGTACAGAGGATTATATAGGTTTGCAGGTGTTCTACAAGGGACTTGCTTGGATGGACTCTCTTCCAGAAGTGTATCAGCTTAATTTTGATGCTTAAAAACAAGTACATTTCTGTTTAATAAGATTTTCATAAATCACAAATAAAGTATTTTGACAATAAAACTAACTTTGTTGTTTTCCAGTAGCACCAACCTTACTACGGATCATACAGTTCCACGTTGTTGAAGACAGATTGCACAAAGGATAGTCTCTCCAGCTGGATGGAGACTCATAGGCTGTATTTACTACTATAATAACAAACCCAGCAGCCATCCTGAGTCATGCTGACGGTCCTCCCATTTTCTGGTGGATGGATACCAGTGTGCCCTTCTCAGCAGTGGCAGAACCCAAAGGTGCATTCGTCTAGCCACACATACATAGGTGTTTCTCCTCCAGCATGGCCAGAGATAAAACTGCCAAGGTTGCTCTTATTGCTGTTGGTGGAAGCCCTGATTCTAAAGGGAAGACTTATCTAGGATTGTCTTGGTGTAAAGTAACAGAAAGTGACAGAAAGAAGGGCAAAGTCTTGATAAATTATTTACTTTCCAACGCAAGACTTGTTTGGTGCTGGAAAGTTGTCAAAAAGTACCACAAATAGCACTTTGTCCTATATTGTGTTACTTTGTGTCAAGGGAGCATTCCATGGGCATTCCCCTTCAACAGCTATGAGTTTTGATGCAAAGTCCTATCTACAAACAATGGTAGACACAGCTTTGCCCCAAAAAATATTGTCTCCTTCAGGCAAGCATTAAAAAGGAGATATGTTTTCATGTCTCCAAACTTTCTCCACCAGTGCATGTGTGCTATACAGCACACATCCAATCTAGGAAATGTTTAAAGTTAGTTTATGCTAGACATCACACAAACACTGCCGTGCTGCAAAGGTCTCCGAATGGCGAAATGCAGTCTCAAGAGTAGCAGCACAGAGGGAGAGATAAACAGTGCCTTATCTTCATGAATATGGCGCTGTCCCGCTTGCTTCCTCCCACACAACACATTGCAGCAACTCTGGTTGCTGTGCTGCATTGCGTGCCAAATTTGTAAATCTGGCCATATGGGTTGTATATTCTGGCAATGATATACACAACCACTATGTGCTTGTAGTGGAACATGCTTGCATTTGATATTTCTCATTGTAAATATGCTCTGACAGCTGTGAGCTACTACCATAATGTGAACCTCAACATAAATGGCGGACTGGGACTTGGGCCCAGGGACTAAACTACTTCTGCTGGGGTCCCTGTAATTTGATTTATGTGTTAGGGCCCAATTGTAATAATAACCTCCTATCTTTATCTAAATTTGCCTTATAAAGTGTCTGACTCAGAAATCGAACACAAATAGTCATCATCGTCAATTAAGAATGTGTCCACTATGAATTAAAATGCAAACAATTGCAAGAGAATAATTCTTATGTTTCTTACTTCTACTGCATGCAAACAGTAATAGTATCAAAGGATAGTAGAATTACAGGGCCAAGAACCCATAAACCACCTAGGAAATATGATACCAGAAAAAGTGAAAATAAGGGGCGGACAATTCCCAATATTTTCAAAATATGTTCATTTTGAAAATTACAGGCCCTGACCAAGAATCAAGAAACGCTCAATTGCTTCTCCTCAAACCCCACACCTTCAAGAAGGACTGGTATGCCACACTCTGGCCCTAAGTGTCTATTAGATATTCTCCAAAACAATCTAGTTGGACTCGTTGTTCTATTTTAGTGATTTATACCCCTGGTTCCAGTGGCGGCTACCACATACAAAAGGTGGTGGGTGGGGAGGGGGGTTGTGCAGGAGGTGGAGTGCAGGGGAGGAGTTTAATAATAAAAAGAAAAAACGTCCCTTAAGTTGCCAGCCACGTCCCGCGTCGCTCTTGGTGTTTCCTCTTCCTTGTCCCAGCAGGCACTGGGGCTGCGTCAGACTCCCTGTCCAATCTCCGAGCTGGGATTGTCCTGAGCGGGCTGGAAAGATGTTCTGCTCTGGTCAGGGAGTCTGTGGGGTTTCTCCAGCCTGGCTGTTCAATGCAGCCGGGTTAGAGAAACCTAAGTACGCTTGTGTGTTTTGGTCAGCCTGAGCCGGCCGGCCAAACACATATGACCACATAGAGAGTGCACATAGCACTCCTCCTATCCCCTCTCATGCCCGCCCGCCCCTCCCTGCACACGCTGGCTGAGCGAGCTGCTTAAAAATAAAACGATAATCAAATATCGTTTTATTTTTTAGCTGCTGGCTCTGAGCCACTGAGGCGGCGCTCCTCCATCTGTGCATAGGAGCCGCCCCTGCCTGGTTCCCTTTCCGAGAATGGTTGGGCCCTGTCTTGTTGTATGGTATGTTAAGAAGCATGCATTCTATGCAGCTTTTTACTTACATTTGCCTCCCAGTACATAATGGTTGTTCCGTAGCTTTTAATAACATGCTAACTTCCCAGTTTAGTTCTCCTTGTTCAACGAGATGTGGATACACCCTATAGAGAGGTATGGGGCTTAACTTAACTGGTGTGAAAAAATAAATATGTATAAAATGCTTCCCCCTTCGCCTGTATGAATAGGTTTACAGACAGGACTCCTGTCTTATCTGCAAAATTAGTAAGTCTGATTGGAAGCTGATTAGAAGCTGGGATAAGACACAAGAAAATGATGGAGGGATGGTTTTAAGAACTCTGATGGTAAAGAGTTGAACTCAAGAGTTGTGGTGATTACTACTTGTAATTAATTACTTTATTAGAACATTGGAATGTGGAGCACTCCATTGAAGACAATGGAGTGCTCCGTGCTTCTACGGGCCGGTAAAGGCCCACAAAGCAACATTCCAATGTTTTCACAAAGGCCTCTCGGAGCTCGAGGGGGGGCTTCGAGAGGCCTTTGTTTAATTTGTTAGAACATTCTGCCCTCTAGTGGCAGAATGTTCTAATAGCCTTATAGCCCTTCGTAGCTGGGCTATACCGGCTATTAAAGTCCCGCTCCCTTGTTAAAGGCCCTCGCCTTCGGCTCAGAGTGGGCCTTTAATAGCCGGTATAGCCCGCTACGGCGGGCTATAAGGCTATAGTATCACTTTTCTCACTTTCTAAACACAGGGGCATATTTATGAGCCCCTTTGCATCGCTCCTGCACCACGCACTGTGGTGCAAGAGCGACGCAAATGTAAAATTAGATATATGAAGACATGCAAGGCCACCTTGCGTGGCCCTGCTTGGCTTCATAAATCTCGAATAATGTAACGCAGCGCAAATCGCTGCATTGCATTACTCTACACCAGGGAGGCGTTTCCATGGGTGTTGCATGAGTGTTCCCACTCATCATCCATGCATTTTGATGCATTCCCAGATTTAGAAGAACAGGTAAACCTGGGAATGTGCCAAACGGATACGCCTCTCAGGAGAGGCGTAACAAGGAGAAATATATTTATTCCTCCTCACTTTTTCCTCTTTCTATGAGTTCTGCAGTCTGCAGCACACACAAAAAGAGGAAAAAACTAAGCCTGGGCAAAGCACTACGCTACGCTCGCGTAGTTTGCGAAGTTTGCGCTACTTCGCACTACGCAAATTGCACGTAGCACAGTGCAAACACGCGTAGCGTAGCGGTCATTTTTTGCTTGCTCGCGGTCCTCAACGTCAAGTTGGCGACCGCGAGCAAGCAAAATGACATCCCGGCGAGACTTTTTCCTCGTTCGCGATCAGCAACATCAAGTTGCCGATCGCGAGCGTGGAAAAAAAACCTCCCGGCGAGATTCTCAACGCGGGGAGGTCAGGTTTCTCATTGCGAGTGGTTGCGCATGCTTGCGACCGCTCGCGATGAGAAACTACCAGTCCGCGTTGAGAAAGCTGCCGCTCGAGTAAAAATCTACTCGAGCAGCAGTAAAAGACAGCTCGCACTGTGCAAGATGCCGTTTTCAATGATTGCACAGTGCGGACAAGCATCCGGCACTGTGCAATCAGTGCGAACAGCATTTTGCACAGTGCACTACGCAGTTCGCGTAGCTACGCGTAGCTTGCGTAGTGCGAGGTGCACTTCACGTAGCTTCGCGTAGCGCAACTTCGCGAACTACGCCCAGGGTTAGAAAAAACCACTCAGTATTGTTTTTGTGCAGGACGGTGCTCCTTCCTGCACAAAAACAATCCTACCTTTAACACAGGCACCCTTCCACCATGGTGCAAGGGTGCCTGCATTAACGCTAGGCTGCAAAAACTGCGCCAGCTCAAGGGAAAAGGACATGAATGCACTGTATCGGAAAAAAATGGTGCATTCCTTTCCCTGCAACGCAGGGCAACACAGCAAGGTGACTTGCTGCGCTGTGTCCACAAAAGCCATAAATTTGACGCACAGTCCTTTACTGCTATGCCCCTCAATGAAGGCATGCCAAAGAGGTCTCAAAGAACTGAGACCACATTCAAAACCCAAAAAAACACAAACTCTCCTTTTTGAAGAATTTGTGCAATAAAGCCATGTTTTGCGCAAACCCAATAGCAAATAAATTCCTCAAAACCAGGGTAAAAAGTAAAATAGACTAGAGTGAATCCTGCTACTCGAGAGAGAACTCTGGACATGTGTTACTCAGTCAGACTTGACCAAATGAACAAAACGCAAGAAAGGAAGGCAGGGAAAGGAAAGTGAACAATATAAATATTAAGCTGATTTTGAATATTTTTTGAGGGTGCTAGCCATTCAGTGGTTACTCAGTGCTAGATATGGTGGACACTGTTGGTTACTTTCAGTGGCCTGGGCATTAGGTACTATGAAACACTAAGGCCATCTTTACAAATGGCCTTTCTTGGATGCAACAATTATGGCAAATGACAAAATTTTACACTAAGGTATTCAGAATTTATGACGTTCAAAACAGGGCATAGCATGAAAATTGTGGTGCTTACCTCACCAACATATGCATACCCTTGTCCTGGTATTCAGCGCACATTTTTCCCCTGGTAAATTTAGTCAAGTTTGACCCACAAAAATGTACCTGGGAAAAATTGGTGGGGTGTACTGTTTGCTGCAAAATCTGGAATTCCGGTATGCGCTTTAATAGAAGTTACCAAACATACTAGAATTTAATGGAACACTCACAATGATGGCACTAGTGTTTAAGCAATGTTCTCCCTCTCACTTGATGCTGGTGGAGCAGTGCAATTTAGACTCCATCCTCTACACTTCATAATTGCGCAATTGCATTTATATTTTGACACTATATTTACTGTGTGCTAAAACTATATTAACGTGTGTAAACATTTAAACGCATTAATGAAATTTATTTACTGTGGAAACTAGAGTTTTATAAATGTGCGCGCTAATGTTCAGTTTAACAGGAAGACTTATTCCGTATTCACGTTTGCATTTATTATTTAAGTCACATTTGCATATATTATGAAGGTCATATTTGAAAGTGTAATCATGTTTGCATTTGTTCTTGAGTTACATGTGAACAAGTATAACCATGCATTTGAAGTGTACGTTTAAATATTTTGTTAAGGTACTTTGCTTGGTCAGCATTTTTGTTAGACCTGCCATCTTTTGGTGTTGTTTCCCCTGTCTTTTTGCTCCAAACGTCGTGTTTTGACTGTGTGCTGAACTTTGTTTTTGCTGGTTTTAGGACTCTGAACACTTTACCGCTGCTCACAGGTGCTAAAGTGCCTGTGCTCTGTGTCTAAATGGTAATGGCATTGGGTTTCTCCATGATTAGCATCTTTGATTTACTAATACGTCCCTAGTAAAGTGCACTGCGTGTGCCCAGGGCCTATAAATCAAATGCTACTAGGGGGCCTGAAGCACTGATTGTGCCACCCACATGAGTAGCCCTGCAAACCTGTCTCAGGCCTGCCTCTGCAGAGCCGGTGGGTGCAGTTTTAAACTGCCATTTCGACCTGGTAAGTTCACGTACTTGCCAGGCCCAAATCTTCCTTTTTATTACATGTAAGGCAGCCCTAAGGTACACCCAAGGCAGACCCATGGGCAGGGTGCAGTTTATTTAAAAGGTAGGACATGTACTTGTGAGCCATGCCGCTACCTGCACCGAAGCCGTGGTACCCGCTCAACACAACGACCGAACCTTACAATGCAGGCTCCGAAGACGCTGTGCACCTCCGAAGAATCGCCACTGCAGGAGTCCCAAGCACAGCACCATTGACATCCATGATACACAGTCCAACTCTGATGTTGCAGCTCTGGCCCAGTGGTTTGACCTCAGTGTTGCAAAACTGAAGCCTCGTGGCTTGATCGGTGACTTCATCATCGACACTGCACAGCAGTAAGGAACCAAGGGTCATCTCGGCTACCACCGCATCACCTCCCCTGTTCCCTGCAATGTCCCCAAGCGTTAGTGACTCCACGACTCTGCACCCCGGCAAGAAACTGACACCTCACTTGCCTCAGTGATGCCTCACCTCCTTTGTGCAACCCACTGTCCTCGAGTGCCAATGACCTGCTTAGCAGTAAGGCAATGATGCCGCATTTGCCTCCCCAACACCTCACCTCTCCTGTGTCTTGCATCATCTTTGATTTCCGACACCTACAAGGTCCTGTACCGGGGTCCACGTGACTCCTGACACCAGTCCTCGCTCTATCAAGGTCAGACGGACTTTGTGGAGTTGTCAATGTCAAGCGCAATCAAATAGCCCTGTTGGAGGTATTGTTTTCTAAAATCTATACCTGATTTAATCTTTGGAAATTCATATCTTGACTTGTGTATGTTGGATTTTTGTCATTGTGGTCTTGTTTTGCTCAGATAAATATTGGTTATTGTTCTAAACAGGAGTGGAGTACTTTTGTGGTGTTTTCACCGTGTTACTGTTACACATTGCCTCTGGGGATAAACCTGACTGCTCTTGCCAAGCTACCAAGGGGGTGAGCACAGTATATTCTTGGGGTGTAACTGACTTACTCTGACTAGGAATGAGGGTCCCTACTTGGATAGGGTGCAAAACACTGCCAAATAGAGACCCGATTTCTAACAGTGTTCTTTCTTTTGCAGGTGTGTTCTCAAGGTTTCATTAGCTATAGAAAGGATTATTGTTGTCTGTACTATTTTCTAGAAAGTAAGGCCTGAGAAGAGATATTTTGGCAAGAAACGTGAAGACCAAATGAGTAGATGAAGTCTCCTATTCATTGAGTATCAGGAATGGAGAATGTTCAAGGTTGCAGTAATTTTCCGAGGTTCTGTAGAATGGAAAAATCTGGTAATGTTGCAAATGCACAACACAAGAATTTAAATGATTGGCCCCTGGTGGGGTGGGAAGAGATACAATTGTTGCTGAAGTTTCTGTTTGTCTTAATTAGTGTTTAGCAGATTCCCTTAGACTTGGTGGGGTACATACCTCTATGCTTTCTTTGTTCTTGCAAATGTGAAGCTTCATGCTACACACTTATTCCAATTCTGAAAGACATCTACTGGAGTCTTTACTATGCTGACACCTTCCTGCATTTCCGAATTGCTTTGCGACCCTCTTCTATGAACCATCCTTATTCTAAACTTAGAACTTGAATTATATGACTTTTGAACTTATTCATGTTTAGGAGAGACAATCGGAGTTTCTGTATGGAACACCTATTTCTAATTCTCAGTCTTTGTGGTGCTGTGGCTCTGATTAATTTGTATCTTTTCCTATTGAGATTGAAATGATTGCCATATTTCAGCTTGCCAGCTGCAATCTTGTATCTTTTTAATAATCTCTTGATATGCCTATATATTGGATTGACTAATAATTAAAAATATTTGATTACTGATTTTTGGTCCTTATTGTGGGGTCAAATGGGGTTCACGAAGATTGAATTATTTCATTATTGGTAACTCTCTTGGGGTCTCAGTCAACTTAAAAAATTCCATCAGCTGAGAGATTGCAAATTACACACCTAAGCACTTTCACTCCCAGTGTAGTCTATTTATAGCAGTCGAGGCTTAATGTAAGTGGTAGCAGGGGGTTTGAAATTCTGATGCATTTTGATAAAGTTATCACCGTCAATACATTCAGGGGCAGATTTACAAGCCCCTTGCCCCACTTTTGCGTCACTTTTCCCATGTTAAAAGTGACGCAAAAGTGGCGCAAGGGGCTTGTAAATCTGCCCCTCAATGCCCGGTCAAAGCTATATCTTTTAAAAGGAATATATCTTTACACATGTATATGAACTATAGGAAAGTTAAGATGATGTATAATAGATCAAATCATAGGTTTTAGCACATCCTGTGGTGACCTACAACCCCAAGTAGTTTTATAGCATTTTCCTCAAGGTGCTATTATATACCACCCGGACCCGGTAGGAGTGGGTAGGTCGTAGCCGATGCACAACAAACTGAACCTTAGTTACATATAAGAGCAATGCCTTATACGTGGCCTACCGGGTACTGATGAAGCCTGGTTCATATACAGATTTGGGTAGATCCAGGTCCAAACAGGTACATGAATAGTAAAACACTTGTTGTGAGGTAATTCCATGTCACAAATATTAGTGTAGATAGTCTCACTTTTCTGGTCTTGAAGAATCGCAAGTGGAATACACCTTGAGCGAGAAACATGTTGACCTGCACATTTTTTCAACGAGGACACTACAATCCGAGACATTAAGCTTGGACGGGAGCCTTGTTGTCTGTTTTTACTTTGGGTAGGAGACCCCCAGAATAAAGCTTGTCGTTCTAGGTACTCTGAACCCTATTTTAATCACCTTTTCACATCTACACAGTTCTGGCCCCACACCCGCACTTCACCATACGGCTATTGGATAAAAGATCTCTGAAAAAGTGCCCCTACTATAAGGAGCCCATCGGGCATTACACCGCCGGCCCGACGAGGAGCAGCCCAGATGATGAAGCATGACACCTGAAAGGGTGTGTGAGGGCATTATGATCCAATACATGGATTCCCAACTTTAAACCCTGCCTGGGGTTTAGTTGGTTCTTGTTTCCTTAACTCTGATACACTGACATTGAGGAACAGCATAATCTATTTTTGAATCTTGATTTTGGGGCCTTTATGCTGGACCTCCTACTCTGGCAAAAGAGTAAAAAGCCCCCTTGTCCCTTTATTTGTATACAGCTATTATATACGTAACAATGTTTTAATGTTAATATTGAGAAAAGAAGGCATATGTTAGTATTCTTGCCAGAAATGTTCTTTAGAGACCATTTTTCAGAACACAATGACCGATGCCATCACTTTAACACAGACACATGTAACAATAAAGTGGTGCTGTGTGTTGTGTGGTGATTGATGAAAAGACATTCAATAGTTTTATGCATATATCGGGCAGTGGCTAGTACATAATCACTTCTGTTTACCTAGTGACTGGCAAAATAGTACACAATCTCTGCTATGTAGTCAGTGGCCAGGTGAATATCTGAAATTTAACTATTTATCCGGCTGCAGGCTAAACAGCAAAGATCATTTACTGTTTGAATGACGACCGGATAAAGAGTGTGAAGTACGCCTTTATTCAGCAGGACATGAATAAAAAGGGACTCTAAAGCTACGGCATCTTGGTGGTCATCTTATATAGGGGTGCACAAAAGTGTGAAGTATTTCAAAGTGAGTGTATACACACGTACAACAGTATGTGCATGAATTAAGCTACGTGTGACATAAAATTAAAATAACAAATGTAGATATCCAAATTCTGCTTCAGGAGCTTCCGGTTTTGGCACACAGTTATCTTGTTCTGAAGTCTGAGGGGCATATTATCAAGCGGCAGCGATAATTATCGCTGGCCGCTCTTAGCGAGATTTTTTTTATCGCCGGCTATCGCTGGCAATTATCGCCATGCTATCGCTGTATTAACAACGCATAGAGCAATGGCGATAATTTCCCAGCGATAGCGGTGTTTTCCATGGAACATCGCTGGTTTTCCAGCGATGTTCCATGGAAACGGCGATAACCTTGCTGATACGACCCTGTGGTCGTATCAGCATAATCCACCCCATTGTTAGGTATAGGTAAGTCAGCATTTTTGCAGACGTTAGTTTTGGCGAAAACCGCGGTTTTCGCCAAAAACTAACGTCTGCAAAATGCGTGGGACTCCTTGTTAATATCGCGATGTACATTTCGCGATATTTAACAAGGTAGTCCATCAGGAGTACGCCCAGTGACGCCCACTTTGCATCTCATTAGAGATGCGAAGTTAGGCGTGCTGGAAACGGGCGCTAAGTCAAGAAACACACGCTAGCGTGTCCTTGATGATATTGCGATAAAATTATCGCCGCTTTTCGCCCGAAAACGGACGCTAAAGCGGCGATAATTTTATCGCGTCCCTTGATAATATGCCCCTGAGAGTATTTGGCTATTTGCACATGATTCTTTAAAGTTATGTCTGCAAAGAATAATAAGTATGGGGCATATTATCAAGGGCTCTATCGCCGCTTTAGCTGGACTTTTTCCCGCTAAAGCGGTGATAATTCTAACGCCCTATTAGCAAGCTGTCGCTAACTGCTGTTAGCGACAGCTTCTAGGCGATAGCGACCGGGTTGGGTGCCGCTTTGCATGCCAGCGATATTTATCGCTAATGGCATGCAAAGTAGGCATTCCCAACCTAAAGCGACTGAAACAGTCGCTAAGCTCGCTATCGCCTATTAGCGAGGCAGGGAGGTGATTAACGAACCAGCGCTAAACACGTTTAGCGCTGGTTTGTGAACGCCTGGTCCAGACCTGACTTAGCCATGTAATCCAATGGGAGGTGGATTACATGGCTAAATCCCCTCGCCCTATCGCCAAGCTAACACTGGTCACAGTGTGAATATCGCTTGTTTTCAAGCGATATTCACACTGTTCTCCAGGGTTTCTATCGCTTAGGAGATAAGCGTTGCTGATAGCACGCTATCTCCGCGATAGAAAACCTGCGATAGCCGGCGATAATTATCCAAGCGCTAACTGCGCTTAGCGATAATTATCGCTGGTTATTGCTAATAGGCCCCTATATTTTTAACTTATATTACATAAATGTTTTCTTAATTCATGAGAATGCAGATTTTTTAATGTTCATGATCATCCTTAAGGATGATTTCTGAGAGCAGGACACATTTTGGGCTTCTTACGGAAGATTCCCTTTTCCTTAATTTGGGCATCTTTTAAGGGGGGATGTGCTTGCTTAGTATTTTGGGCCTGGCAACACAGCAGCAGCAAACAAGCAATGCAGATGACAGATGGCATATGGGCCACAGAGGCTGGGGCACTTAGATAAGGTAATTGGTGCTAGGGGACACAGCTCTTTGGGGTTTTTGTGGAACAGGGGAAGTGAAAATAGAGGAAAGGTAAGCAAAGGTTCTAGGTAATTCACTAGAGAACTGTCTTTTCATTTAACTGCCAAACATTTTAATAATATTTATCCAGCACAGGGGGTTTAAAAACTACCCCTATGGCAAATGAGGGGTATCTCCTGTAATCACACAATTGTCAGGGTGGTTTCATTTTTCTCTCATCCTAATTAAATTAGTCTCTTATTGGTGGGAGTGACCCACGAAGGTGAAAACTCTCTTCTGGAACTTTACTTTACCACAATGTCACCAGTGCTTAATAACATAATTATGAGTACTAGACAATGTCCTCTTCACATGTCTGTACAAGAATGGGCATAAGTAGAATTCTTCAGCAATAGCTTCACTAAATAAATCAGCTTCCCCATCTTCTTCTAAAAAGTTATAGTTGTATCTTTAATAATTTCTGCCATGGCAAAAACTTTCTAAAACTTGTGCACCTTTGTACAGAGTGTTTTCAACTCGCTAGGCACACTAAATAAACTATAACTCGGGCATCTACCATGCCCAGTGTTATCTTAAATGTGAGATGGCATGAGTTTTGTTATAAATGCTGAGATTTAGCATGCTAAAAGTGATGTAATATGAAAGGGTATAAGCTGTGCATTAGGAAGGTGCAAGTTACAGTTTATGTAGTGTACCTAGCAAGTAGAGAACACTGTACGAAGATGTGTGAGTTATAGGTTTTTGCAGGTAGAAATTATAACTTTAAGTTAAAACTACAATTTTTTCATTTTTAAGATTTGTGTAGGTTTTTTTTGTGTAGCATTAATAAATTATGTTTTCCTAACTATAACTCATCTTTCACCATTGTTTTTTAATTGAGTTTCTATGGGGTTTTTTTGTTGTAAAAATTGGTTTCTAATTATATAATGTTGTTTATTTTGGTATTATTTCTTTGATATATATCAGAGTGGCATAGAGTACAGTGGCATAGAGTAGATGAGGCAGAGTGAAGTGAGGTACAGTAAAGTGAGGTAGAGTACAGTGGCATACACTACAGTGGCGTAGAGTAGCTTGGAGTGTAGTGGGGTAGAGTACAGTGCAGTGGCTCAGGGTATAAGGGAGTAGTGGAGTAGAGTGGAGTGGTGCAGAGTAGAGTACAGAGGCATAGAGTGCTGTGGCATTGAGTAAAGTGGTACAGTATACAGTACAGTGGCGTAGAGTGCAATGGCGTACAGTGTAGAGGGGTGTAGAGTGCAGTGGTGTAAAGTAGAGTAGTGCAGACTAGAGTAGAGTGGCACACAGTAGTGACGCATACAGTGAAGGGGGTAGAGTGAAGTGGAGTAGAGTAGAGTGGCATATAGTACAATATCATAGTGTAGAATGGCGTAGAGTGAAGTGGGGTAGAGTAGAGTGGTGTAGACTAGAGTGGTGTAGTCTAGAATGTTGTTGAGTGCAGTGGTGCACAGTAGAGTGCATAGGCATAGAGTGCAGTGGTGTAGAGTGGAGTTCAGTAGAGTGGATTTGAGTGGTGTACAGTGGAGTGGGGTAGAGTGGCTTGGATTGGTGTAGAGTAGAGTGGTATAGAGTTTGGAGGGGTAGAACAGAGTGTCACATAGTAAATTGGCATACAGTAGAATGGTGTAGAGTGAAGTGGGGTACAGTGTAGTGGGGTAGTGAGAATTGGAGGACAGTAGAGTGGGGTACAGTAGAATGGTTTTCAAGAGAGTGGTGTAAAGTAAAGTGAGGTACAGTGAAGTGGGGTAGAGTGAAGTGACATAGAATAGAGTGGTGTACAGTAGAGTGGCATAGAGTAGAGTGGCATAATGTGAAGTGGGGTAAAGTGAAGTATGGTAGAGTGAAGAGGGGTCGAGTAGAGTGGCACAGAGTCCAGTGACATACAGTAGAGTGGCATAGAGAGAAGTGGGATAGATTAAAGTTGGTTAGAGGAAAGTGGGGGTAGAGTACAATGGTGTAGACTACAGTGGCATAGAGTAGAGCGGTGTAGAGTAAAGTGGGGTGGAGTAGAGTTCAGTGGCATAAGTGCAGTGGCATAGAGTAAAGTGGTGCAGAGTAGTGTACAGTGGCATAGGGTGGCGTGGCATAGAGATGAATGCCATAGAGTAGAGTGGTGTTGAGTAGAGTGGCTTGGAGTGAAGAAGGGTAGAGTCAAGTGGGTAAAATGACATGGGACTGAGTAGAGTGGCCTAGAGTGTTGTGGAGTGGCATACGGTAGAGTGGCATAGAGTAGAGTGGTGTGCAATAGAGTGGGGTAGAGTGAAGTGACATATAGTAAAGTGGCATACATTAGAGTGGCATAGAGTAGAGTGACATAGAGTGAAATGGGGTAGAGTCAAGTGGGGTAGAGGGTATTTAGACAAAATATCGAGTTAGAAATGTCGACCTACACAAATATTGAGTTGTAAATATTGTGACTCAGAAATATCGACAGCAAGAATATCGTGGTCAAGAATATCGGTTTTAAGGTAAGAAATATCGTTTTTAAAAATATAGAAGTCATTAATATCGTTTGCAAAAATATAGTTGTTTAAAATATCGATTTTTTTAATTAGTGTTATTGTTATTGTTAATTTCTATTTGTATAGCGCCAAATCACCAACAGGTCTCTAAGCGCTAAATGTGTATGTATTTTAGCTTATATTTTAAATGTATGTGATTTTTTTTGTATAAGTATTGTTTATGTTTTTTATTTTATGTTAAATTTTTAGTAGTTATCAATTTTATTTTAATTGAATTTTGTGTTTTTTAGTTCTGTAGCGGGTTGTGGGTTTATAGGGGAATAGGGTGGGAAGTAATTTAATTATAATAAATTAATTATGATTTTGTATTTATTAATATTTATTTAATTGAGATTTTATAGTGTTAATTGTGGGAAGTAATATATTATTAATTATTAATTAATTATTAATTGGTTTGTAATTATTATTAATTAATTAATTGGTAATTAATTCTGGTAATTGTGTAATTTTTTTAGGTGCAGGTTGTGGGGTTTATAGGGGTGAAGGGTGGGAAGTAATTTATTTTTAATTAATTAATAATTAGTTGTTAATTAAAATTAATTCATTAATTGAAAATTAAATATGGAAATTGTGTAATTAATTTTAGGTGCAGGTTGTAGGGTTTATAGGGGTAAAGGGTAGGAAGTAATTTATGTTTGATTAATTAATAATTAGTTGTTAATTAAAATTAATTAATTTAAATTTAAATATGGAAATTGTGTAATTAGTTTTAGGTGTGGGTTGGGGGCTTAAGGAGGTAAAGCGTAGGAAGTAATTTATGTTCAATTAATTAATAATTACTTGATCATTAATATTAATTAATTAATTGATAATAATTAGGGTAATTGTTTATTTTTTGTGGGGGATTTGGTTTTATAGGGGTAAAGGGGGAGTAAATACATTTTACTTTGTTTATAATTAGTTGTTAAATACTATTGTTTTTTAGTGAAAATAAAGTTTAATTGCGTAATCATTTTTTTACAGTTTAATTTTAGCTGTGGGTTGTGGGGATTATAGGGGTAAAGGGTGGGAAGGAAATACATTTTTATGTGTTTTAATTTGTTTTTAATTAATAATAACTCTCTAATTGATAATTAATTATGTTAATTATGGAAGTACATTAAAAAAAAAATTAGATGTGGGTTGTGAATTGTGTGGTGTTATAGGGTAGAACATAAAAATGCTAAATTTATGTAATAATTAATGCTTTTGTTACTAAATAACTTCTAATTAAAAATATGTATTTGTTTCAAAATTATTTTTTATTTTATTTAATATAATATTTGTAGGTATTTGTAATATGTATTTAACAGTATATTATTATTATTTTTAAATTTAATATTAAATATATTTGTATTTCAATTTTTACATATTTATATATTTTTTTATTTATTTTGTTTTGTAAATATTATTTTTGTTGTTGTTGATGTTTTGTTTGTTTTTAATTTTGAACTGACTGGAGTGGGAAAACTAATTTTTACCCCTCTGCAATCCAACACGTTCCCTACTGTTGCACTGACTGAAGTGGGAATAGTAATTTTTACCCCTCTGCTGTCCAACACTTTCCCTACTGTTGCACTCATTGGAGTGGGAATAGTAATTTTTACCCCTTGGCTATCCAACACTGTCCCTATTGTTGCACTCACTGGAGTGGGAATAGTAATTTTTACCCCTCCGCTATCCAACACTTACCCTACTATTGCACTGACTGGAGTGGGAATAGTAAATGCTGTCCCGCCGTCAACCAATACTTTCCCTACTGTTGCACTAGTAGAGTGGCCTACAATAGAGTGCCATAGAGCGAAATGTGATAGAGTAAAGTGGGGTAGAGTCAAGTGGAGTAGAGTTGAGTGGGTAGAATAGAGTGGCAAAACAGTAGAGTGGTGTTGGGTAAAGTAGGGTAGAGTGAAGTGGGGGTAGAGTGAAGTGGAGTAGAGTGGCATAGAGTGCAGTGGGTAGAGTGAAGTGTGGTAGAGTGAATTGGGTCAGAGTAAAGTGGCGTAGAGTAGAGTGGCATAGAGTGGAGTACAGTGACTTAGACTGGCATAAAGTACGGTGGAATACACTAAAGGGGCGTAGAGGAGGGTGGTATAGAGTAGAGTGGAGTATCTTTTAAAAATTCTCTGTTACATTCATAACATAATGCAAATGTCCTCTTAGCCCATAACTTGTTCTTAGATTGTATATTGCATGGGTTGGTAATTAGAGTGGCCCTCCCCAACTCATTGTACGGTTTCCTTACACAACTGAGCCAGGGAATTTAAAAAAACCATAAAGCTTCATACAATCATTTTTGTTTTTCAAATAAAATCCAGCAGCTGGGTTCAACCAAACTAAAATCCAAAGCAAAAGAAGGGCTAATTTGAGGAGATTGTCTGAATCTTTAGTTTCTGGCTCCTCATGATAGGTAAATGTGGTGGTGCCTTGATGAAACCCAAGAGCTTTTTGCTAAATTAATTTTCCTCCAATTGTAAAGATGTTACATCAATGTTGACCAAGATCATAACTAACCCTACAAATGCATTTACTTTTGTTGGAGCTGGCCCTTTCTGCAGGGTCACCCACATACTTTTTGCCTTCCTACTCCTCTTTTTCTATACTCGTTTTTGCTGGCTTTAGGACTCTGGGCACTTTCCTACTGCTAACCAGTGCTAAAGTGCATGTGCTCTCTCCTCTAAACATGGTAACGTTGGGTCATACCCAACTGGCATATTTTATTTAATTATAAGTCCCTAGTAAAGTGCACTACATGTGCCTAGGGCCTGTAAACTAAATGCTACTGGTGGGCCTACAGCACTGATTGTGTCACCAACATAAGTAGCCCCTGTAGGAAAGTAGGATCTGCTTCTTATGGTTACCCCCACTTTTTGCTTGATGTTGTACTGTTTTTGACTGGTCCGACTGGGATCCTGCTAATCAGGACCCCAGTCTATCTGCTTTCTCCTTTAAATTGTTACACATGTACTTTGGTACACTCCAGATTGGATACTGGGATACCCTTATAAGTCCCTAGTATATGGTACCCATGTACCCAGGGCATAGGTACCCCAGTGGCCTCCCATGGGCTGAAGCATGTATTAGGCCCCCCATGAGAGGCCATGCAAAATGGAACTACAGGTCTGCTACTGCAACCTGTGTAAGCTGGTGCTTGCAGCACTTACTTTAGATATAGGTTCACTATATCTATTGGTCACTACACTTAAAACTTATAAGTCACCCCTATAGCAGGCCTTATCAATCCTGAAGGCAGGGTGCTGGGTTTTATGTGAGAGGGTGCCCCTGCATGAGCAGAGCCCCTCTGCAGCCTTCGGAGATCATTCTCCCGGGTTGTCGGTGACTCAGCCGGACATATCGGTAGAGGTGCATTATAACCTCGTGGTAAATGCTATCTTGAAAACGGCTGCATAGAAACATATCGTGTTTGGTATCAAACACCTTAGAATCATACCTCCACACTGGTAACCGGTGTGGGAGGTATGATTCCACCCTTCTGAAGCGAGCTTCGTGGGGTCACTGGTCTATCCGGTGCCAGCCGCCTTGACCCCGACAGCACAAAATGGATGCTGCCGATCAGAGACACATTTCTGCCCTCCTGCTGCTAAGCCAAGCTTGAGCAGAGGAAGGCAGCACAATAGGCATCCTGTCACAAGGAGGTGTGACCACCTCCCAGACAGGGTTTAGTGTATTGAGGCTGGGTGGGTGCACTCTGAGAGTGCCTGAAAGTCTGGACTGGGGGCACATTTGGTGTCCCTGTGCATGATCCAGCTCAAACCAGTTCTGGGAGCCGTTGGTGCCTGCTCTGGCGCGAAACTGGACAAAGGACCCCTCTGTCCTGACCCTCTCCTTGGAGGGTCCCCCGAATCTGTCCAACCCTCTCCCGTGTGTACAAAAGGGCTTACCTGGCTGTAAGACTTTAAATTTTATGTGGACAAGATTCTACAAGAAGAAACCACTGACCTTCGACTGTCTGGACACCTTGGACTTTGCTGGACTTCAACTGGGCCCGACTTTGTCTCCCTCTCCATCCAAAGCTTTGTCCGTGCCCCTGCTCCATACAGGCTCTGTGCAGGACCTGTGGTGCACTAAGGACAACTGAAGAATCTCCCTTGGAGTGAAGGAGTCACTCCCCTGCACTAGCAGGCACCTCAACACAACTGACCGGTCTGCTGCTCCCAAGCTCCTGCGGACTCCGAAGATTCAGCAACACAGGAGGTGGGTTTTTGAAGGTCCCTGAGGTTGCTCTGCCCTCTCAGCAAGTTTGAGGCCAGTATCCCTCGTGGGGACTGCATAAGCCGAACCCCTGTGCACCGAGTCCATTTGCAGTTGCATATGCTTGTTGGCAATTCCTGAGCTTGTGAATTGGACTTCTTGTAGTCCTGAGCCTGAGCAGTATTTGCACCAAAGAACTCTGGCCTCCTTGCACCGAGTGCTCCGTGGGCTGGTACTTTGCAATATTGCTCGAGGTCCCCTCACGACTCCTGGTCATTCGGCCTGTGGGTCCTCCTGAGGGTCATCTTGATTTCTATTGGGCTTCCCTGGTTGCTCCAGACATGCCCTGACTCCCCATTGCTTGGTGAGTCCCCTGGACCTTGTTGGTCCAAACCGTAACCTGCTTGACCTTCTTGCGTGGGTTGCTTTTGCCAAGGCTTGTTGGTGCTCCAGCCAAACACCGACCCCTCAGCACTCGCCATCCTTTGTGGGACAGCTCGCATCTGGCTCCTGGTTGTCCTCAAGATCTTCTGGTCCTCGTGGCTGCAGAGTCAAGCATCCCTTCCTCGCACCTGAAGCACCCGACATCGGTGGGCATCTGTCTACCGAGCCCTTGGTCGCTCTGAAGTGCCCCAGACTCTGTCCCCTCTGCTTTTAGGTTCCTTCCTTCCAGAATCCAGGCTTGGATTCCACCCGACCCTTTTTACCTTCACGGCAGCAGTACTTCTACACAGCCCTCCATTGAGAACGACAGCGATTTCCGACACCAATCCAGACCTATGCACCTGGCTTCTCTGGGATAGGTAACTCGGGTACTATGGTATCCATGGGTGGGGTAGCTCTCCAACCTCTTAAGTTCCAAAGGGTTTGCTCGAAGTCCTCCTAAAAGGGTCCTTAAACTTTGAAATTGCAACCGCAAATTCCCCATAGAATTGTACGGAGCCCGCGGTCGTGTTAGCACACTGCACCGGTCCTCCGTGGGGTCCCTATCTACTCACCTTGGGTAATTCCTTGGGGTCCCAGCAATTCTACGTGCTTCAGACCTTGTCTTGACCCGAGTTGTGGTTGTTATACCACTATTTTAGTATATGGTTTGGTCTCCCCCTGGAGCCCACTGTGTATTGTGCTACTTACAACTGTTCTATTGATCTCGTATTGTGTGCTTTGTGTTCTATCCTCATGTAGAGGATACTAGAGAGTGTTATATGAATAAATACATATTTTTAAATAACTACTGTGTGGTTCTCCTTTCATTTAGTCAATATAGGAGGTGATATTCTGGTAAAACAAGCTGCTTTACATTCCTTCAAGATTAAGCCTGAAGGCTGCTCTCCACAGCTACCAATAGGATAGCTTTCTAAAGATTATCTTTGACCTCATACATCATAAGGGTCATTTGGACTGGTGCAAGGTGCCCACTTTAATTAGTGGACAGCATATACCAGGCCAACTTCTCACAGCCCCTTATCCATGTCTCAGGCCTGCCATTGCAGGGCCTGTGTGCACAGTTTACTGCCACTTTGACTTTGCACTAAAACTACTTACCAAACCTTAAACTCCCCTTTCATTACACCTAAGTCACCCCTAAGAGCAGGGTGCTGTGTAACGAAAAGGTAGGACATGTACTTTTATGTTTTAAATTTCCTGGTAGTGACAAACAACGAAATTCATTTTCCCCTGCTGTTAGGCCTACTCCTCTCATAGGCTAACATTGGGAATTCCTTAAAATACCTTTAAGCTGTAATTTCTAATTAAAAAGGAGTAGCTGTATCATGTTTAATATCTTTGGAATGGTAATGATAAATCCTCTTTACTGGTAAAGTTGGATTTAACATTACTGTTTAGAAATGCCACTTTTAGAAAGTGGACATTTCTCTGCTCTTACTGTTCTTTGTGCCTTGCAGCCTGTCTCCAATACACATCTGCGCTGGGTGACAGTTACACTTTGTGCATTCCCTCCAGACAGCCATAAACACAAGAAGGCTAGGTGTGGTTGGGTACACATTTACATACATCTGCATTTTGATGGCCTTTTAATGCAAGAAGGGAGGTAGGGGCTCACACTTACACTTCAAAGGGGAGTGGCCTGACCCCACACAAAGGACTGATTGCCCCCCACAGATAATGTAACAGACAGGGCTATATTGTAAGGGATACTGGTGCACTTTAAAGCCATTCTTTGAAGTCTCCCCCACTATAAGTACCGTATAAATACTGGGGGGCCGATTCTGATGCGGGTTGGAAAAGCTTCCCGACCGAATCGGTTGGGAAATGGTGTCCGACCCACTCGGATCGGGAAAGTCCGACCGGCGGAGTAGGATGCATCCGGATGCTTCCAGATACGATTTGGTTGAACTCCCATTGACTTCAATGGGAACATTTGTTCCTAACCGCATCAGAATTGGGCCCTCGGTCAGGAAGACACGTTCCCGATCCGATTTGGAAGGAGCAAATGCCGTCAGGAGGCCTTCCTAACCGCATCAGAATCAGCCCCTCGGTCGGGAAGCTTTTCCAACCCGCATCAGAATCGGGCCCTGGGTCTCTGACCCCAGAAAATCAGACACTTCTGGACCTCCACCTAAACTTCTGTCAGAAGAACTGCAGAATATTTTCCCCATAATAAATTATTCAGCAATTTTCACTGTTGGGAGAGTGAAAAGTAACAATATCTTCCTTTTTAGATCTCGCCTCAGCAGCGCTTACGCTGTCTCTTCGAGACATGCTGGGGCATATTTACGTTCCCTGGCGCATCCCTGCATATCAGCAGGGATGCGCCAGGGAAAATGCGTCACGCAAGTTTACCCTTGCGCCACGTCCGATGCGCTGCATTTACAATGCGGCGCATCGTGGCGCAAGGGTAAGCAGATGCGTGACGCATCTGCCGGCGGAAGGTTGGCGCAGTGCTGAAGTTGTGTCGCAAGCGCGACGCAACTCCAGCACTGTTCCAACCTTCCTATCCCTAACATGGTGCATCAATCCTTACGCCTGCTTGAAGCAGGCGTAAGGATTTGACGCACCAGCGTCGGAAAAGTGACTGCGTGAAATCTTGTAGATTTCACTACGTCACTTTTCCGAGGTGTTCCTGCGCCGGAACGCCCCCCCCCTGCGCCGGTACGCCCACATGAAACCTGACGCAGGTTTCATGTGGCGCAGGGGTTTACTACGTGACGCATCTCCCTAGATGCGTCACGTTGTAAATATAGCGCAACACGGCGCATGGTTTGCGTCGCCGCTGCGTCACATGCGTGACGCAACGGCGGCGCAAAAGTGGCGCAAGGGGCTTGTAAATATGCCCCGCTGTGTTCAGGATATGTGAATAAAGCTCCACCTAATTCCTGCCCATCTTTTTAATTGACTCCTGTCCATGTCCTTTGTAAATGGTGGCTTTTCGTTGGTTATTAGTTTCTGTAGTCCTTCCTTGGTAATTCCTTGTCTATTTTTGTAACCTCCCATGAGGACATCACCTATTACATGTGTTGTTACGCCCTAGGTTTTAATTACAACCTCAAGGCACTATTTCTTAAAGGCCTTCAGACAGGACACTCACCAACAAGGTTAGCAGTAATTACTTTACTCGCTAGCACATCTCACATTTATAGTAGACCTTCTATAAATTTCCCTTCATCAGCTATAGAGTACGAACTAATCCGGAATTATTATAATAATTCTTTTGTCACATTTCAAAGCAACTAATTGTATATATTGATGTACTGTAATACTGTCTCCAATGCAATGCATTACGGGCAGGGTGGATTTACCATAACTTCAAAGATTATGATGCGCACTAGAGACATCTAGGCTCAGCTTGCACTACTGCAACTACACATCTCCCATTTAGATTAGACCTTCTATAAATGTCCCTTCATCAGCTTCACATAGAGTACAACCTAATCTGGAATTAATATAATAATTGTTGTGTCACATTTCAAAGCTATTAATTGTATATATGGACATAGCTATTTGAATTGGTATTGTCTTGCATGAAATGCATTAGGGGAGTACCATATGTGACCAAAAGCTTGATGCTCAGTGGGGACCTCTAGGCGCAGCTTGCAGTACTGCACCTACACAGCTATGTTAGACCTTCTATAAATTTCCCTTCATCAGCTCCACATAGACTACAACCCAATCCAGAATTAATATAATAATTTTTTTGTCACATTTCAAAGCTACAAATTGTATATATTGAATATACTTTGGTACTGTCTTCCATGCAATGCATTACGGGTAGGGTGGATTTACCATATCTTCAAAGTTTAATGATGCTCACTAAGGAAATCTAGGCGCAGCTGGCAGTAGTGCACCAACACATCTCACATTTATATTAGACCTTATATAAATTCCCCTTCATCAGCTCCACATAGAGTACAACCTAATCAGAATTAATATAATAATTGTTTTGTCACATTTCATAGCTATTAATTGTATATATGAACATAGCTATTTGAATGTACTTGTGGTACAGTCTTGCATGCAATGCATTAGGAGAGTACCATATGTGACCAAAAGTTTGATGCTCACTAGGGACATCTAGGAGCAGCTTACAGTACTGCACCTACACATCTATATTAGACGTTCTATAAATTTCACTTCATCCGTTTACCATATCTTCAAAGTTTATGATGCTCACTAAAGACATCTAGGCGCAGCTTGCTGTATTGCACCTACACATCTCACATTTCACATTTAGATTAGACCTTCTATAAATTTCCCTTTATCAGCTCCACATAGAGTACAACCTAATCCGAAATTAATATAATAATTATTTTGTCACATTTCAAAGCTACTAATTGTA
The DNA here is from genome assembly GCA_963921515.1 of Calotriton arnoldi. NCBI lineage: Eukaryota > Metazoa > Chordata > Amphibia > Caudata > Salamandridae > Calotriton > Calotriton arnoldi. The sequence goes on along the minus strand of CAWUFW010010242.1, from coordinate 666,814 downwards.
TATATTGAATGTACTATGGTACTGTCTTCCATGCAATGCATTATGGGGAGGGTGAATTTACCATATATACAAAGTTTAGGATGCTCACTAGGGACATCTAGGCGCAGCTTGTGGTACTGCACCTACACATCTCAAATTTATATTAGACCTTCTATAAATTTCGCTTCATCCCTTCATCAGCTCCACATAGAGTACAACCTAATCCAGAATTAATATAATAATTGTTTTGTCATGTTTCATGCTATTAATTGTACATATGGACATAGTTATTTGAATGTACTCGTGGTACTGTCTTGTATGCAATGCATTAGGGGAGTACCATATGTGACCAAAAGTTTGATGCTCACTAGGGACCTCTAGGCGCAGCTTGCCGTACTGCACCTACACATCTATATTAGATCTTCTATAAATTTCCATTCATCAGCTCCACATAGAGTACAACCTAATGCGGAATTAATATAATTATTTTGTCACATTTCAAAGCTACAAATTGTGTATATTGAATGTACTGTGGTACTGTCTTCCGTGCAATGCATTATGGATAGGGTGGATTTACCATATCTTCAAAGTTTATGATGCTCACTAGGGACATCTAGGCGCAGCTTGCGGTACTGCACCTACACACCTCACATTTAGATTAGACCTTCTATAAATTTCCCTTCATCAGCACACATACAGTCCAACTTAATCAGAATTATAATAATAATTGTTTTGTCACATTTCATAGCTATTAATTGTATATATGCACATAGCTATTTGAATGTACTTGTGGTACTGTCTTGCATGCAATGCATTAGCGGAGTACCATTTGTGAACAAAAGTTTGATGCTCACTAGGAACATCTAGGCGCAGCATGCAGTACTGCACCTACACATCTATATTAAACCTTCTATACATTTTTCTTCATTAGTTCCACAAAGACTACAACCTAATCCAATATTAATATAATAACTTTTTTGTCACATTTCAAAGCTATTAATTGTATATATTAAACATACTATCTAACTGTTTTCAATGCAATGCATTATGGATAGGATGGATTTACCAGATCTACAAAGTTTATGATGCTCCTTACGGACATCTAGGACACCTTGCAGTACTGCACCTACACATCTATGTTAGACCTTCTATAAATTTCCCTTCATCAGCTCCACATAGAGTATAACCTAATCTGGAATTAACATAGTAATTCTTTTGTTACATTTCAAATCTACGAATTGTATATACTGAATGTACTATGATACTGCCTTCCATGCAATGCATTATGGTAGGGTGGATTTACTATATCTTCAAAGTTTATGATGCTCACTAGGGACATCTAGACGCAGCTTGCAGTACTGCACCTACACATCTCACATTTATACTAGACCTTCTATAAATTTGGCTTCATCCCTTCATCAGCTCCACATAGAGTACAACCTAATCCAGAATTAATATAATAATTGTTTTGTCACATTTCAAAGCTATTAATTGTATATAAGGACATAGCTATTTGAATGTAGGCATTGTACTGTTTTGCATGCAATGCATTAGGGGAGTACCATATGTGACCAAAAGTTTGATACTCACTAGGGACCTCTAGGTGCAGCTTGCAGTACTGCACCCACACATCTATTTTAAACCTTCAATACATTTCCCTTCATCAGCACCACATAGACTACAACCTAATCCGGAATTAATATAGTAATTCTTTTGTCACATTTCAAAGCTACTAATTGTATATACTGAATGTCCTGTGAAACTGCCTTCCATGCAATGCATTATGGGTAGGGTGGATTTACTATATCTTCAAAGTTAATTATGCTCACTAGGGACATCTAGGCGCAGCTTGCAGTACTGCACCTACACCGCTCACATTTATATTAGACCTAGTATACATTTCGGTTCATTCCTTCATCAGCTCCACATAGAGTACCACCTAATCCAGAATTAATATAATAATTGTTTTGTCATCTTTCATGCTATTAATTGTATATATGGACATAGCTATTTGAATGTACTCGTGGTACTGTTTTGCATGCAATACAGTAGGGGAGTACCTTATGTGACCAAAAGTTTGATGCTCACTAGGGACCTCTAGGCGCTGCTTGCTGTACTGCACCTACACATCTATATTAGACCTTCTATAAATTTCCCTTCATCAGCTCCACATAGAGTACAACCTAATCCAGAATTAATATAATAATTCTTTTGTCTCATTTCAAAGCTACAAATAGTATATATTGAATATATTGTGGTACTGTCTTCCATACAATGCATTATGAATAGGTTGGATTTACCATATCCTCAAATTATATAATGAGGTGCAGCTTGCGGTACTGCACCTACCCATCTCACATTTATATTAGACCTTCTATAAATTTCCCTTCATCAGGTCCACATAGAGTACAACTTAATAAGAATTAATAAAATAATTGATTTGTGACATTTCATAGATATTAATTGTATATATGGAAATAGCTATTTGAATGTACTTGTGGTACTGTGTTGCATGCAATGCATTAGGAGAGTACCATATGCAACCAAATGTTTGATGCTCACTAGGGACCTCTACTGCACCTACACATCTCTGTTAGACTCTCTGTAAATTTCTCTTCATCAGCTCCACATAGAGTACAACCTAATCTGGAATTAATATAGTAATTGTTTTGTCACATTTCATGCTATTAATTGTATATATGGATATAGCTATTTGAATGTACTCGTGGTACTGTTTTGCATGCAATGCATTAGGGGAGTACCATTTGTGACCACAAGTTTGATGCTCACTAGGGACCTCTAGGCGCAGCTTACGGTACTGCACCTACACGTCTATATTAGATCTTCTATAAATTTCTCTTCATGAGCACCACATAGAGAACAACCGAATCTGGAATTAATATAATAATTCTTTTGTCACATTTCAAAGTTACAAATTGTGTATATTGAATGTGCTGTGGTACTGTCTTCCATAGAGTGGCGGGAGCGTGTACTATTGCACCTACACATCTCACATTTAGATTAAACATTCTATAAATTTCCCTTCATCAGCTCCACATAGAGTACAATCTAACCCAAAATTAATATAACAATAGTTTACTGACATTTCAACGCTATTAATTGTATATATATGGACATAACTATTTGAATATATTTGTGGTACTGTCTTCCATGCAATGCATTAGGGGAGTACCATATGCGACCAAATGTTAGATGCTCACTAGGGACCTCTACTGCACTTACACATATCTGTTGACTCTCTGCAAATTTCTCTTCATCAGCTCCACATAGAGCACAACATAATCTGGAATTAATATAATACTTCTTTTGTCACATTTCAAGACTACTAATTGTATATATTGAATGTACGGAGGTTCTGTTTTCCTAAAAATGAATTATGGGCAGAATGAATTTACTATATCCCCAAAGATTATGATGCTCACTAGGGAAATTTAGGTGCAGCTTGCGGTACTGCACCTACACATCTCACATTTATATTAGACCTTATATAAACTTCCCTTCATCAGCTCCACATAGAGTACAACTTAATCAGAATGAATAAAATAATTGTGTTGTCACATTTCATAGATATTAATTGTATATATGCAAATAGCTATTTGAATGTACTTGTGGTACTGTCTTGCATGCAATGCATTAGGGGAGTATCATATGTGACCAAAACTTTGATGCTCACTAGGGACATCTAGGCGCAGCTTGCGGTACTACATCTACACATCTATGTTAGACCTTCTATAAACTTCCCTTCATCAGCTCCACATAGAGTACAACCTAATCTGGAATTAATATAATCATTCTTTTGTCGCATTTCAAAACTACTAATTGTATATATTGAAGGTACTGTCTTCCATGCAATGCAATACGGGTTGGGTGGATTTACCATAGGAACATCTAGGCGCAACTTGCACTACTACACCTACACATCTCACATTTAGATAAAACCTTATAGAAATTTCTCTTCATCAGCACCACATAGAGTACAACCAATCCCAAAATTAATTCAATAAAAGTGTCTCACATTTCAAAGCTATTCATTGTATATATATGGACATAGCTATATGAATGTACTCGTGGGACTGTCTTGCATGCAATGCATTAGGGGAGTACTGTTAGAACTGGGGGTCTCTAGTTGGCTCAGGTAGGTACCTTAGTCCAAATAGGGACCCTTGCTTCTAAGTCAGGGAAAGGAAGGACACCTTCTCAGATAGCCCCTGCTCACCCCCTCGGTAGCTTGGCACGAGCAGCCAGGCTTATCTCCAAGGCAAATGTGTAAAGTATTTGCAACCATGCTCTCAGTAACACAGTGATAACACCACAAATGGACTCCACACAAGTTTCATATAAAAAAAACAATTATATGTTTAAAAAAAAGATATACAATGAGACCACACGATAAAAATCCAACATATGCATATTTGTAATATTTCACCTTGCCGATTATTAGGCCAGCAAGCACTTGTAGGTTCTTGCAGTATTAATGAGCAATTCTCGATGATGCTATGCAGTTCGTAATGCAAGAATAAGGCACTTCGTAATGTAAAAATAATGCAATTCGTAATGCAACAATCAGGCAGTTCATAATGCAAAAATAATGCAATTCGTAATGCAACAATCAGGCAGTTTGTAATGCAAAAATAATGCAATTCGTAATGCAACAATCAGGCAGTTCGTAATGCAAAAATAATGCAATTCGTAATGCAACAATCAGGCAGTTCGTAATGCAAAACTAATGCAATTCGTAATGCAACAATCAGGGAGTTCGTAATGCAAACATAATGCACTTCGGCACTGATCGCGGTGCTCTGGACGGTCTCTATGCCACTCTTACTGACTCACGGTCAGCTACTGCCAAAATATGCCCCCAACACTGTTATGATGGAAAACAAAGTGCAGCTCCACACTCCGGCCCCGTTACTGCCACTCCTCGGCAAGTACGGGCCGCAATACGGACGTGAGCGGAGGCTCGCGCTGCAAAGATGGGAAAGGCCGAGAGCGTTTTTCTCATAGCCCGCACCCCGCCCCAGGCGGCGACACACGCACGCTCGCTGAGCGTAACCTGGGGGGTGCGATCTCACTCTCCTCTCCTCGCGGCTTGGGCCTCCGGTGCGACTTCGTTGTTCTTGGCAGTGGAACTCGGACCCCCGACGGTGATGGTTCGAGGTCTCTCCTTGGCAAAGGCAGGTTCGGGCCGGCGGCGGTGAATTCTCACAGCTCCTCTGGGGATGCCGGTCCGGGCCGATGGCAATGACGATCGCAGCACTTCTGGTCACGCTGTCGATCGAAGCAGAGAACAAGACTGCTCCGGGACACACAGTCACGGGGCAATTTCTCACGAAGGTCTCAGGCTGCAACAGGGCACACGCACACAGCGTCGCTGAGACTCACTTGAGCTCCGGGTGCCCACGATCACAGGGCAATCCTCACGAAGGTCTCAGGCTGCACGAAGCACACGCACACAGCGTCGCTGAGACTCACTTGGATTCCGGGTGCACATGATCACAACAGGGCAATCCTAACGAAGGTCTCAGGCTGCACGAAGCACACGCACACAGCGTCGCTGAGACTCACTTGGACTCCGGGTGCACACGATCACGGGGCAGTTCTTACGAAGGTCAGAGGCTGCAAAAAGCACACGCACACAGCGTCGCTGAGACACACTTGGAAACTTTTATGTTCCTGAGTTTCCACAACAGGGAGCCAGCTCTCCTCGGGCCCTTGGAGACACGTTACTTCGGGACACAGCACACAGCAAAGTCCCTTAGCCTCTCCTTAGTTAAATCAGCAAACTGCAGGCCAGCCCCAGAACACACAGCAAGTGTCAGTCCTTCTCTTCATTCTCTTTAGCTGTTCTTCCTTGGCAGAGGTTCCTCTTGACCGCGAAGTAGTTTCAATCCTTTTCAGTCTTGATCAGTCTAAAGTCCAGGGGTTTCAGCTCTCATAGTTATACCCCTAAATGTCTTTGAAGTCTTTATGTTCAGGAGGCACTGACCCCTGTGCAAACCAGTTCTGGGTGTCTCCCTGCCATTGACACCTTCTTCCTTTGATAGTGGGGGTCTGGATCCTCAATCACTCAGCGGGAGATGGAGCCATTGTTTTATGGCAGCAGCCCAGGCCTCTTCACCTCCAGGGGCTACTCCTCCCCCCTACACTCAAGATGCAGGTCAACCGTGGCTGTCTCACCTACTCCTCCCCTGGGTCAAGACATTTCCCAGATCCTATCACATTCAACTGCAGACAGTCAATCCACAACCAGGCAGAGACACACAGAATTGTTAGAACAAAAAAACTAAAGCCACTTCTAAAAGCGTGGTTTCTAAACACACAATTCAAAAACCACCTTCACAAAAATATGTGTTATTAAATTGTGAGTTCAGGCACACTAAACTTCACCTCTCCATCTTAAACCTATGGGAAGAGAGGCTGGAAACATATTACACAACCTCCCCCATTCTGTCCTATGGCAAGATGGCCTTGCAACAGTGAAAAACAAATTTGGCAGTTTTTCGCTGTCAGGACATGGTACACACCTTAGTACATGTCCTACCTTTCACATACACTGCACCCTGCCCAGGGGGCACCTTGGGCCTACCATAGGGGTGTCTGATGTACCTAAAAAGGGAAGGGTAAGGCCTGGCAAGTGGGTGCACTTGTCAGGACAACAAGGCAGTTTAACAAACTGCGCGCAGGCACTGCAGTGGCAGGCCTGAGATCTCATTTCAGGACTACTTATGTGGGTGGCACAATTAGTGCTGCAGGCCCACTAATAGAATTTGTATTACCAGCCCTGACACACATAGTGCACTTTACTAGTAAGACAAACATGCCAATTATGGACAACCAATTACCATTACACTTTACACAGAGAGCACTTGCACTTTGACACTGATCAGCAGTGGCAAAGTGCCCAAAGCATCTAAGTTGGCAACACCATGTCAGAAAAAAAGATCTAGAAAAAAGCAAAAAGTTTAGGGAACTTTAGCCAAAAGGGCCAAGTCCAACAAACACCATATGTGACCAAAAGCTTGATGCTCACTAGGTACCTCTACTGCACCTATACATCTATGTTAGACCTTCTATAAATTTCCCTTCATCAGCTCCACATAGAGTACAACTTAATCCAGAATTATTATAGTAATTCTTTTGTCACATTTCAAGGCTGCTAATTGTATATATTGTATACACTGTGGTACTGTCTATCATGCAATGCATTATGGGTAGGGTGGATTTACCATATCTTTAAAGTTTATGATGCTCACTGGAGACATCTAGGTACAGCTTGCGGTACTGCACCTACACATCTCACATTTAGATTAGACCTTCTATAAACTTCCCTTCATCAGCTTCACATAGAATGCAACCTAATCCCGGAATTAATATAAATGTTTTGTCACATTTCAAAGCTATTAATTGTATATATGGACATAGCTATTTGAATGTACTCATGGTATTGTCTTGCATGCAATGCATTTGGGGAGTACCATATGAGACCAAAAGTTTGATGCTCACTAGGGACCACTAGGCGCAGCTTGTAGTACTGCACCTACACATCTATGTTAGATCTTCTATAAATTTCCCTTCATCAGCTCCACATAGAGTACAACCTAATCCGGAATTAATAAAATAATTCTTTTGTCACATCTCAAAGCTACCAATTGTATATATTGAATGTACTGTGGTACTGTCTTTCATGCAGTGAATTATGGGTAGGGTGGATTTACCATATCTTCAAAGTTTATGATGCTCACTAGGCACATCTAGGCAGATCTTGTACGACTACACCCACGCATCTCACATTTAGATTAGACATTCTATAAATTTCCCTTCATCAGCTCCACATAGAGTACAATCTAAACAAAAATTAATATAATAATAGTTTATTAACATTTCAAAGCTATTAATTGTATATATATGAACATAACAATTTGAATATACTTGTGGTACTGTCTTGCATGCAATGCATTAAGGAAGTACCATACGTGACCGAAGGTTTGATGGTCACTCTATACCTCTACTGCACCTACATATCTATGTTAGATCTTCTGTAAATTTCCCTTCATCTACTCCACATAGAGTAAAACCTAATCCTAAATTAACATACAAATTGTTTGACACAGTTCTAGGCTACTAATTGCATATATTAAATGTACTGCGGCACTGTTTTCCATGCAATGCATTATGGATAGAGTGAATTTACCATATCTTCGAAATTTATGATGCGCTGCTTGCAGTACTGTACCTACACATCTCACATATAGATTAGACCTTCTATAAATATCCCTTCATCAGTTCTACATAGAGTGCAACCTAATCTGGAATTAATATAATCAGTGTTTTGGCAAATTTCAAAGCTACTAATTGTACATATGGACATAGCTATTTGAATGTACTCGTGGTACTGTCTTGCATGCAATGCATTAGGGGAGTACCAATTGTTACCAAAAGTTTGATGCTCACTAGGGACCTCTAGGCGCAGCTTTCAGTACTGCACCTACACATCTATGTTAGACCTTCTATAAATTTCCCTTCATCAGCCCACATACAGTCCAACTTAATCAGAATTATAATAATAATTGTTTTGTCACATTTCATAGCTATTAATTGTATATAGGCACATAGCTATTTGAATGTACTTGTGGTACTGTCTTGCATGCAATGCATTAGCGGAGTACCATATGTGAACAAAAGGTTTATGCTCACTAGGGACATCTAGGCGCAGCTTGCGGTACTGCACCTACACATCTATATTAGACCTTCTATACAATTTCCTTCATCAGCTCCACATAGAGTACAACCTAATCTAGAATTAATATAATAATTCTTTTGTCATATTTCAAAGCTACAAATTGTATATATTGAATGTACTGTGATACTGTCTTCCATGCAATGCATTAAGGGTAGGGTGGATTTACCATATCTTCAAAGTTTATGATGCTCACTGGGGACATCTAGGTGCAGCTTGCGGTACTGCACCTACACATCTCACATTTAGATTAGACCTTCTAATAATGTCCCTTCATAAGCTCCACATAGAGTACAACCTAATCCAGAATTAATATAATAATTGTTTTGTCACGTTTCATGCTATTATTTGTTTATATGGACATAGCTATTTGAAAGAACTTGTGGTACTGTCTTGCATGCAATGCATTAGGGGAGTACCATATGTGCCCAAAGGTTTGATGGTCACTAGGGACCTCTAGGTGCAGCTTGCCGTACTGCACCTACACATCTATATTAGATCTTCTATAAATTTCCCTTCATCAGCTCCACATAGAGTACAACCTAATCCGGAATTAATATAAAAATTCTTTTGTCACATTTCAAAGCTACACATTGTATATATTGAATGTACTGTGGTACTGTCTTCCATGCAATGCATTATGGATAGGGTGGATTTACTATATCTTCAAGTTTATGATGCTCACTAGGGACATCTAGGCGCAGCTTGCGGTACTGCACCTACACATCTCACATTTATATTAGACCTTCTATAAATTTCCCTTCATCAGCTCCACATAGAGTACAACTTAATCAAAATGAATAAAATACTTGTTTTGTCACATTTCATAGATATTAATTGTATATATGGAAATAGCTATTTGAATGTACTTGTGGTACTGTCTTGCATGCAATGCATTAGGGGAGTACCATATGTGACCAAAACTTTGATGCTCACTAGGGACATCTAGGAGCAGCTTGCGGTACTGCACCTACACATCTATGTTAGACCTTCTATAAACTACCCTTCATCAGCTCCACATAGGGGCATATTCTCAAGGACCTATCGCCGAGTTAACGGCACTTTAGCGCAGCGAAAGAATCATCACCCCATTCACAAGCTGGTGCAAACTCCCCACATTGCCAGTATACCAGCGATAGCTGCCGCAAAAAACATTGCCATGGATGAGAGAGACAACTAAAGCTAATGATATGCAGAGTAGGCGTTCCCGTGCAAAAACACACAAAAACACCACTTCGCGAGATTCTCAACGACCAGCCATAACTGCGATGCGACCCAAAAACAGGCGATAAGGCGCGTTAGCAGCAGGGATTTAACACCTGCCTTTTACTGGTGTAAAGCAGGACGACAACTTGCAGTATAAAGGGAGCCCAGCCCAGAGCCACATCGGCAGACCAACACATGTCATGGAGCTACTGATCATGCGGCTCGGAGCCCCAAGAGGCCCACAACACCCACCGCCACCCCCCAGTCCCCCCACCCCTCCCAGGACCACCCCCCGGACTACCACCAAGGCAGCGGAGAATGAGACAGCGGTCCTTCCGAAACGCACCAGCCTCGGCGACTTGATGCCAGAGGAAGTCATTGCCCACTACAGGCTCAAAAGGATGACCATCCTCCGCATCCTGACGCACATTGCCCTTAGGCTGACGGTACCAACACAGCGGAGAATACCAACATCCCTCCGCAGACAAAGCTGCTGGCTGTGCTGCACCTGTTGGCCTCTGGTACCTTCCAACCAACAACTGCCAGAGTCGGAGGAGTCTCACAGCCACCCTATCAAAGTTCCTCACACCTGTCTTGGATGACATCATCAGCTTGGTACCCCAGTACCTTCACTTCCCCCACACTGCGCAGGAACAGCTGGAGACCAAGCAAGGCTTCTACGCCACAGCTGGCTTCCTGCACGTGTTGGGGGCAATCGACTGCACACATGTACTCCTCGTGCCCCCTGCCGACACTGCACACAATTACCGCAACAGGAAGCACACGCATTCCATCAATGTGCAGGCAATAGTGGACCACCGGGGACTCTTCACCAACGTCGTCGCCAACTACCCAGGCAGTGTGCATGATTCCTACATCTTCCGATAGTCCATCATCAACCAGCGCTTCGAGGATGGCACCTACGGAAATGCACTGCTCGTCGGTAAGTACCAATGGAACACACCACACACCTCAACTCCACAATCAGACAACTCACAACTGTGGGAATGCATACGTTACAACATCACATACGACATGCCAAACAACATGCCCACCTACCACACACGACAACACATGGATATGTGGTAACAGGGGCCAGACATCCAGACAAACCATCCACGTAATGGCACCTCTGCCACACAATAGAAGGATGTGGTGAGAGGCGGGAACCAAGTATGTGCGAGGGAGGCAAGTGACCCATGAATCAGAATGTACTCAATGCCAAGTGTGGCGGGGATGTGCTGGACAGACTTAAGTATGCAGAGCACAGACATGTCCATGTGGACATATACTGCTGGTGTTTGTAGTGTCGTAGACAGTGGGCGCAACCATGTTACCTCAGGCAGTGGGGTAGACCCTGGACATGTAGCTATGTCGCCTCCCCCTGTAAGCGTAAGCGGAGTGGGCTGGGCCAGCGTAGGAGTGGGAATCAATAGCCCGGGGCTCAGGGCATGGTTCACTTCCGGGATGGCCACCTAGGCAACTACTGCGTGTGTCTCTGTTTCCGCCATATCCTGAGCATAGGCCTACACACACGTGGCCGACCATCTTCAACGGCCAATATCACAGTGTCGTTGTCAGGCTTGTAGACATGCACAGACAGTCATGACAATGGTGTGTCCTAGGAGTGCAAGTGATGCAACCGCGCAGCGCACACAAGTAAATAGGCTCGGGGGCAGTGAGGAGCAGCTGTGAGGCAACGTACTACACATGGATGCCGCTCATTTGCCACATGCAAGACATGTCAGACATGTATCCCAAAGTCCCAAACACATCACACACCAATATACTAATAAGCCTGCCAACACAGAATGCAGAACCACTGATTGACACATATCTTTCTCCCCTGTCACAGATGATCAAGTATATGCACTCTGCCCGTGGATGATGACACCCCTCCGAGCCCCGAACACCCCGGCCCAGAGGCAGTACAATGCAGCCCACATACACACCAGGGGCATTGTGGAGCGCTCATTTGGCGTGTTGAAGTCACGTTTCAGGTGCCTGGACATCACAGGTGGAAGACTCCTGTACAGCCTGCAAATAGTGTGCAAGATGATCGTTGCATGTTGTGTGTTGCACAACATATGTGTACGCACCAATGCCCCATGGATCCAAGTGCCTGATGCACCGGACGATGATGATGAAGATGAGGCAGGCGGACCACACCCCAATGCAGCAGCAGCTGGAATAGCCTGAAGGGACACTATCATTCACAATTTCTTCACATAGGCACTTCACATGGGGACTGTCCTTAGCAATCATGGGACAGGTCAAAATGACCACAGGTACAGCATGTGCAAATAAATTCATTCCTAGATACATTCCCTGTGTGCAATGTCACTCCTCTGCATTGGCACATCACTTGGACAAGTGTATGTGCAACATTTAGTGCTGTCAATTACACCAATGGCACTTGGATGGTGGGAGTGTCACCTCCGTTATCGGGATCCTGTTTTCCTGCGGACTGAACCGTGTCTTCCTCTTCTTCTTCTCCTTGCCCTTCCCTGGCCCCGAGGTCCCAGGGTGGTCCTCCGTGGGGCTTGTGGGGTTTGGGTTGTCCTCTGTACTTGCTCCAGCTCCCTCCATTGTGCTTCACAGTTGTTATGTCTTTTTTATTTCTTTCTGGTCTTTTTTACTGCTTTTATGGAGATTTTACCTGCCTGACGTGGGAATTGCAAGCCTGCCGCCGATTTTTCTATTGCGGTTGGGTCGATCGCAACTTTTTTCACGTTCGGGTTGAGATTTTTATCGCCGTCCCGGTATTGTTATCGAGGTACTATTGCATGTTACCGCCGTGTTGTAAATACCACGTTGACACGGGGTTATTTTCCCGCGCTAGACGGCGATATGAAGACTTGCGTTAACCTATTTTGGCAATGGTTATCGCACGATCTTGAGAATATCCCCCTCAGAGTACAACCTAATTTGGAATTAATATAATCATTCTTTTGTCACATTTCAAAGCTGCAAATTGTATATATTGAATGTACTGTGGTACTGTCTTCCATGCAATGCATTATGGGTAGGGTGGATTTACCATATCTTCAAAGTTTATGATGCTCACTAGGGACATCTAGGCACAGCTTGCACTACTGCACCTACGCATCTCACATTTAGATAAGAGCTTCTATACAATTTCTTTCATCAACTCCACATAGAATACAATCTAACCCAAAATTAATACAATAAAAGTGGCTCACATTTCAAAGCTATTCATTGTATATATATATGGACATAACTATATGAATGTATGCATAGCACTGTGTTGTATGCAATGCATTATGGGAGTACCATATTTGACCAAAAGCTTGATGCTCACTAGTGACCTCTACTGCACCTACACATCTATGTTAGACCTTCTACAAATTTCTCTTCATCAGCGCCACATAGAGTACAACTTAATCCGGATTTATTATAATAATTCTTTTGTCACATTTCAAGGCTACTAATTGTATATATTGCATGTACTGTGGTACTGTCTTCCATGCAATGTATTATGGGTAGGGTGGATTTACCATATCTTCAAAGTTTATGATGCTCACTGGGGATATCTAGGCGCAGCTTGCGGTACTGCACCTACACATCTCACATTTAGATTAGACCTACTATAAACTTCCCTTCATTAGCTCCACAATAGAGTACAACCTAATCCCAGACTTAATATAATTGTTTTGTCACATTTCAAAGCTATTAATTGTGTATATGGACATAGCTATTTGAATGTTCTCTTGGTACTGTCTTGCATGCAATGCATTAGAAGAGTACCAATTGTGAAGACAATTGATGCTCACTAGGGTCCTCTAGGCACAGCTTGCAATACTGCACCTACACATCTATGTTAGACCTTCTATAAATTTCCCTTTATTAGCACCACATAGAGTACATCCTAATCTGTAATTAATATAATAATTCTTTTTCACATTTCAAAACTACCAATTGCATATATCAATTGTACTGTGGTAGTGTATTTCATGCAGTACATTATGGGTAGGAGTGGATTTACAATATCTTCAAAGTTTATGATGCTCACTAGACACATCTAGCCAGAGCTTGTACTACTACACCTACACATCTCACATTTAGATTAGACCTTCTATAAATTTTCCTTCATCAGCTCCACATAGAGTACAACCTAATCCGGAATTAATATAATAATTCTCTTGTCACATTTCAAAGCTACCAATTGTATATATTGAATGTACTGTGGTACTGTCTTCCATGCAATGCATTATGGGTAGGGTGGATTTACCATATCTTCAAAGTTTATGATGCTCACTAGGGACCTCTAGGAGCAGCTTGCGGTGCTGCACCTAGACAAGCAGTGCTGGTGCCTTGCTCACTAGGGACCTCTAGGAACAGCTTGGGGTACTGCGCCTAGACATGCAGTGCTAGTGCCTTGCTCACTAGGCAGCTCTAGGAGCAGCTTGGGGTACTGCACTGAGACATACAATGCTGGTTCCTGGCTCACTATGCAATCATTTGCAATGCACTAGGTCTCGCATTACTGAAAGAATGAGCTATTGGCGTTGCATTATTATTTGCAACACCAATACCTCAAACTATCAGTAATGCGAGACCTATTGCATTGCAAATTCTTGTTGTAGTATGTGAGTAGTACTGCTGTAATGCCACTTTACATACTACAGAATGTAGTTTGTGAATCATGTCCTAAGGGCGCACAAAAACGCAAACTTTTTTTTCTGTGAAACAAGAATTTTTTGCGAAAATGAAATACATTTTCCAGGCATCTTCTTAAAGCTATATGGAAGATTACAACTGACAAAGAAAAGTCACAAATGATAAACGTGAGATATTGGATTGCGTAGAACATATCACCTAATTGTGACACACATAGGGCCATATTCTCAAGGAAGTGGTGGAGAGAGGCGTTAGCCTTCTTGGCTTAACGCCTCTCTCCGCCACACTCAAGGATATGGTGCAGCCTCGCGTTTCCCCCTGCGATGGCGCTAAGTTTCACAACTTAGCGCCAACGCAGGCACCCTTGCACCAGAGTGCAAGGGTGTCTGCAAGCGGGGAGGTTTGTTTATGTACAGAAAGGTGTCCCTTCCTGCACATAAACAAACCTTAAATGCCAGTTTGTAACTCACATGTGTGCTGCTTCATGCAGCACACATGTAAGTTACAAAACAGCATTTAAAAAAAAGGTTTGTTTATGTACAGGAAGGGACACCTTCCTGTACATAAACAAACCATGGCATTTTGCTTTTTCCATGTGTGCTGCACAAGGCAGCACACGTGGAAAAAGCAAAAACGAGGAGAAATAAAGCATTTCTCCTCGTTTCGCCACCTTAAGACCAGATTTTTCCTGGTCTTAAGTTTGGCGCTACCTCCTATTTACGCTGCCCTTGTAGGAGGTAGCGTCAAACTCAATGGGTGTTGCGGTGGAACGCCCACCGCAACACCCACTGCACGCCCCTTTCTCGCTAAAAACAGCGTGAAGGGGGCCCTATTCACAAGGCAGCGTTAAGCAGTGCTAAGCCACTTAACATGGCTTAATGCTGCCTTGTGAATAGGGCTAAGCCCCTATCACCACAACAACGTCACTGTAAGTGACGTTGTGGTGGCGATGGGGGCTTGAGAATATGCACCATAGTTTGATGGTACCTACTAGACATTTTCTGCCAGAACTAGTCTAAAACTAGTATAAATTACACAAAAAAGCTTAACCACTCAAGGAAAAAAAATGAAGCATAGTATGTTTCCTAAATAATGTGATTACATGAGATTACTCCGGCATAATGAAAACTTTGCGTAGACCTATAACAGGTTATTATTGTTACGAAGTAAAGCAATCACACAAACTAATCAAATGATGCCTATAATGATGCCTCTATAGGAAATAATGCTTGGAATGAGCCCAGTCAATTTCACCTGTTTGATTCAAAGAATGAAGAGCCTGCTGTGGCATTTCTAGAAGCCATATTATACATCTGCTAGAGTCATTGTCATGTAACTTCCTCTAGGCTATAGTGTGAATGGCCCAACATAGGCATTTTTATTGATAATTCTCCTTCTTATATCCAGGCAGTTAACATAAGAGAACCATCCAAAGCAAAGAAGAACTTGTCTCTTGTTTACACGTACATCATCAGCAATCACCGGCAATAAGGGGCCTGCAATATCCCTTTGCTTTATGACATCTGTTTTGGGTATAAAACCTGTTCTGATATCCTTCAATAGAAGGCCCCTTAACATACCTAACAAGTAGTTGTAAGGAACCCATTTACTGCTTCAGCAATCTAGGCTCTTAATAAAATGTGCTTTTTGTAATCTAACTCAATGGAACTCATTTGACCAATCTCTGAGGGATGAGTGAGTGGGTGAATACACTAGGATTTGAACCAGTGAACTATGACATTAAGCACAGATTCCTGGAGTGGATGCATTAGTGAATGCAGACTCCAAACACAGTACGTTCTTGCTCATCAAGTTAATGTATGAATTATATGTTTAAATATTTTTACTAACCTGTCAGTCACTGTTAGACCTGGTCCTTTTGACAGGTTTATCCCCAAACCTTTTGGCTTTTGCCTTCTATTTTTTTCTAACGGTCATCAAAGGCCACTTTATAGCACTTGATTTTACTGATTTGGAACTTATGTTCAGTCACCAAGATGTTAATGGCCTATTTATTCTGAAAGGCCATTCCTCAATAAATACGAATTGTGCTGAGCAGTGCAGTCTAGTCCCTTCTTGAAGGGGGTATGAGGTCCCTTTGGATAGTGATTGGCTCTAAAGTCTTCTTAAACTGAGCACTTAAGCTCTCGCTTGCAGGCCATTAGGCTGGGCAGAGCTCTTAAGTGAAGTTTCAGGGACTTCCTAACAAGAATCCCTGTGCACGTATCACTACCTCATGAGCCTGAGGGTCAGAGTCACTATAACAGGATCCAGTCTTATGACATGCAGAACGGAGATTGAAGATGTACAACCTTTCCACTCACAAATCAGCACAGTGCGTGGTCCCATCCATAAAAATTGCCTTCTGCAGGTGGATTCTCAAAAAGTATTATCATGATCACATTTTGTGAGTATAGTTTCACACTATTCGGTGTTTAAGAAGTCAACACGGGGGGAATCTTTACTAGAAAATGATGCAGCGCAGTGCTGCAAGCCATCTTGCTGCGCTGAGCTGCATCATTAGGAAAGTGCATGGATGCGTCATATTTACAGCAATACGACGCATCCCTGTGCTTTTCTCTGTTTTGGCGCACAGCTGACTGCCTAGTGCCAATGCAGCCACCCTTGCACCAGGTGGCTGCATTTCAGGGATTATTGTTTTTGTGCAGGAAGAGACACCTTCCTGCACAAAAACAATTATTGATAGCGTTTTCCTCTGTCTATATGTGCTGAAGAATGCAGCACACATAGAACAACCAAAACTCCAGGAGAAGTAAAGGTATTTCTCCTTGTTGCGCCACTTTAACGCCTCCCCTGGGGAGGCATTTGAATCTGATTCATTCCCTTGTTTACAAAAGCTTGAGAATCTAGGAATGCATCGAAATCTATGGGTTTTGCATGGGAACACTCACAGCAGCACCCATGGAATGCCTCTTTCAGACTTAGTATTGCTTGAAAAGGGGCCATATTTAGAAGGTCATGAAAAGCCACAAAGGGTGACTTTGTGTGGCCTTGTATATTTGGCTCAGCATTGTGCGCCACCGAAGCGTAAAAAAAAGTGATGCTTCAGTGGCGCAGGGGCCTTGAAAATATGCCCAGGGGTTTCTTGCAGGAATAAATGTGTATGTCGCTGTCAATACTGGTTTGGGATGCCAAATTTCCCACAACATGCAGAGTATAGGTTATTTCAGTCATTAGATGTTTTTATGTTTTTAAAACCGTAAGCTGGATGCAGAAAGCAGTATGTTGAACTCTAGAACCTATGTTTGACATGCCCTACTCACCTGACCCAGACATGTCTGTTGCTTCACTGGAGGAGCATCTAGTTCTTAAGGCTCCTGAAGTTTGTATCAATACAAAAAGATTACAATAATGGCGCCTCTTTACGAAATGTACTACAGGAGACAGGAAACGAATCATGTTTTTGGTCCCAGAAAACCTTACATTCAATAGAGGAGGAAGTTCAATTACACCTAAAAATGGCTCTCTCGTCTCCTGTAGACAAGAGCAAATTGCAACAGGAAAAATATAAGATGACTTGGTGTCTGGGAAGGGGCAAGATGGCCGCTGGCTGATTGCAGTGAGAGCTGCTGACAGGACCCTCTCTCTAAGACCGGCATGCTGATACACACTTACCTGGCCAGACGAGTGCTATTGTGGTGGAACGGCAGTAGTTTCAGGCGGAGACTAAGAGGGCTGTTTTCTGCCGCTAAAACACCTCTGGAAACGGAGTCTGGTGGCGGTGTGTGCTGGAGAAATATTGACCAGGGACGGGCGATGGCTCCCAAAACAATTAGACCAAAGGAAGGAGCGACTGTAGGTGTGGCAGTGGGACGTGGCTCGGCACAGCACCGACGCGTTGGAAAGAGAACCGAGGAAGCGGCATTGAAGGCGCGGGATGGAGCCATGGACGGGTGGAATAAACCGCGAGTGATTACCTCTGAGGGCGCTTTACGTAAGCCCTCTGTTGTGGAGGTCTTCTTGCCCGCTTCAGTTGGTGGCACGGAAGACACGGAAGACGTGACAGGTCCTAGGGTAACGAAGACTACTGGCGACCCGGAGCCTGCCCTTCCTTCACTCTCCGGTGATACAATGCTGCCTCAGCTACACAGACAGCCCGGACTGGAACTGGTAGCAGTGGTGGAGGAGGCTGATGACCGACTGGCTCAGGAGATATCGCTGGGGGCTGAGGCTGCTACTGTGGGGGACATACCGGAACCGGCCGGGATAGAATCAAAGGAAACAAAGGAACAAGGTAAAGATAAACAGCTTCCTATAATTCCTGACGCTTCTGAGCTAACTTGGCCACTGGGTGGGGGTATTGGCTTAAAATCTGACTTAATATGGACTAAACCTGTGTTGGGATCACCAGATGGAGATAAGTTTTCTCTCTAACGGATGATACTGACAATTCTAATTTTAGCGTGGGTGATACGGCTGATGAGACTGATTCAGGGGATTCTTCCCATGCTTTACCGGGACAAAGAAATAAGATTCTCACCCAGAAACGCAAAAGTAAGGCGAGAGTCAGTCCTCCCAAGTCGGATACTGCCACAGCTCGCAAATTAAAATGGGACTACTCTTCTACTAGTCAAGTATACGATGACGATGATTATACACATGTTCCAGCTCAGGGGGCATAGTTATTTTATCAAAGTCTACTACTGAAATCACCGAACCACCCTCACTTGATTTGGTGTACTCCACCCTGAAACAAATGCAGGGGAGGCTAGGCAGGAGTGCCGCAGGGCACAACAAGCAACCAAAAAATTGCAGGGGGCGCTCCGGAAAGTGAACAAAGTATGTACCGACATCGCGGAAAGGGTAACTCAGGTGGAAACTAGAACTGCAACTTTGGAAGAAGATGTTGGGAAATTACAACTACATATGGAGACGCAGGACAAGCAAGTAGAGGACGTGCACTGGAAGCTGGAAGATTTTGAAAACCGGCAGCGGAGAAACAATGTTAGACTGCTGGGCCTTGCGGAAAACATTGAAGGAAATGACATTAGATTATTTACTGTGAATCTCTTGAAGGGAGCATTTCCTGAACTCTCCCAATGGAATTGGGACAATGAGGTCCAGCGGGCTCATCGCTTTCCAATGACACAGAAAAAAAAATAACGCTACGGACCAATGGCCCCGGGCAATCCTAGTGTTCATAGGTAACTTTCTTCTGCGACAGGCAATAATGGACAGAGCAAAGCCGAACGCAAAGCAGACATATGATGGGCACACTTTCTTCGCTCGTCCAGACTTCTGCCATATTACGGTTGAAAGAAGATGGAGACTCCGGCAAATGATATCTCCCTTCCAAGGGATCGGATGTGAAGCATTCCTAATGTACCCAGCTCGCCTCAAAGTCATCTCGAGTGGGAAGGTGCGAGTGTTTATGTCAGAGATTAAGGCACAGGAGTATCTACAGGAGCTGAGAGAAGTTAAAGGACGGTCTGGACTTGGGACTGCACGATCTCCTCAGGGGGCCATCCTAGGATGAGACTCACTAAGCTTCTTTATTTTCTCTTTCTCTTTTGGGGGTGATTTTTCAGTTTCAAGATTGGCACAATTTTATAAAAGTTTATAATATGTCTCAGCATAGAAGTAGTGTAGTGTGATCAATGGATTGGGGGGCTCTCTCGGCAGCTCGAGCAGTGAGAAACAGCCGCCACATCTGGGTCATTGCTGACCTATTTGCTCGTAAGGGGTGTAGGGGAGGGAAGGCTGGGAGGGTTCATAAGGGGGGACTGGGGTGGTGGGCACAGGGAGGGCAGCACAGCAATTGAGGAATATGTGGATAAAGGGGAAAATGAAAGTGTCAGGCTGATCTATAAAAGAATTGATATTGGCTCTCAAAATAAAGGCAATAGTAACTTACGTTAATGAGTATACGAATAATCTCAATGAACATATGTGGTCTGAACGACCAGAGTAAGAGACAAAGAGCGGCAATAGTTTTAAAAATCTTAAGGCTGACATCATATGTCTCCAGGAGACTCATATTGAGGGCAGCAGAGGGAGCATTATCGAACAACTGGGGTTTAAGCTTATTGTTTGCACTAAGCAGGGGAGCAGAACAAGAGGGGTGGCTATTCTTTCACGGCGGGGGACATATTTTTAAGAAAAGCCAGTCTGATAAATGGGGTCGCTGGGTGATAGTTGAATGTATATTCCAAGGGGTTATGTTTACCATTTGCTCAATCTATGGTTAAACTGCGGATGATCCAGACCTTTTTCAATTTTTGGATACTGAGCTTACATCATGGCCAACTCCCATTATATTGTGTGGGGATTTTAATATTAACGGTTTGGGAGGGCTTTGGGGGAAGTAGGTCATAACTACTCAGGTCGAAAGAGAAAGGTCTTTAAAGCTCTTACTAATTTAGTGCAGAATAACGGACTTATGGATGTGTGGACACACTTGAGGCCTGCAGACCCGGGTAGTACGTTCTTTTCGGCCCCTCACAAGTTAGTAGTTCGATTAGACTACTTCTTTGTTTCACACCAGTTGCTTGCAAGCTGCAAAATAGAGAAACACCCAAGGATTATTTCAGATCATAGTCCCCTAATACTTGCAGTAACTTTCACAAGGGTAGAGAGATTAGAGCGGACTTGGACATTTGAGAGAAAACTTTTAAAGGATCAAGAATATGTGGCTCATATGAACAACTGGATAAAAGGGTTCTGGGATATTAACAGAGGGAGTACAAGCCTGGGGATTGTATGGGATGCATTTAAGGCTGGGGTAAGGGGAGAGACACTAAGTTTTAGTTTACATCGGCAAAAGAAAGAGGTACAGCGGGAGCAAATGATGTATCAGAAACTAAGGGAAGTGGAAGAAGAACTAGTAGCTGCCCTGACGCTAGGTGTTGCTACGGATAATATACTGTTAAAATTAGCAAATGTTAAGGCGGAGGTTGGAGACGTAACAGCAGCCAGGGCTGCTGAAAGATTTCTGGGTAAAAGGAGCTATGCTATGAGTATAGCGAACGAGTTGGCCGTGTCCTGGCAGCACGACTAAGACAAAAAGTGCAGCAGGAGAGATACTTGAAGTTTTCGATACAGGAGGAAATTTAGTTAAGGATTCACCTGAAATTCGGGAAGTTTTTCGGCAGTATTATGAAAACTTATATTGTAAGGAGCAATCAGGGGAGGAGACCCAGATCTTAGAATACCTGAGGGATATACCTATACAGTGCATAACCTCTGAAGATAAGGAAGCTTTGGAAACTGTATTGACTACCGATGAGGTTTATAGCGCAATTAGTGGCCTCCCCTCTGGGAAAGCAGCCGGCCCAGACCAGATCCCACTGGAATTTTATAAAACTTTTCTTAATGTAATAGGGCCAGACCTAGTAGATATAGTCCGTCAAGCTCAGCAGGGAACTCAGTTCCTGATTCTTGGGCCGGGGCAGTCATTACTATCTTCTTAAAAAGGGTAAAGCACCTAGAGAACCAGGCTCGTATAGACCAATTACGTTAATGAATAGCGATACTAAAATCCTATCTAAAGCTCTGGCGACTCGTTTGAATGCCGTCATTGGGAAAGTGATTCACCCACGTCAGCATGGGTTTATTTCTGGGAGGGGAACAACTAATCACATACGTAGGGCCATAACATTGTTTGATGCTGCTGAAGTCTCAGGGGACCCTATGGCTTTAATATTACTTGATGCTGAAAAAGCATTTGATAGGGTCTCCTGGGACTTTTTGTGGATTGTTCTGAAATGGTACGGTATCGGCAATTCTTTTCTTGGGGCGATACAGGCTTTATATAAAGTACCTACGGCACAATTGAGGTTGAACGGGGGTCTGACCGCACCAATATTAATCACAAGGGGTACTAGGCAGGGCTGTCCTTGCTCACCTCTGCTTTTTGCGTTGTACATCGATCCCTTGGTTCGGAAAATGGAGGCTAATAGCGCAATTAAGCCAATGACATTCCATGGGCTAGAGACTAAAATCTTGGCCTATGCGGATGATATTGCTGTGGCTACCCCTGATCCCTGTACAGCATTAACGGAAACCTAATCTGCATTGGGGCCATTAGGGGGTTTAGAATACCTGCAGCGCCAATATCTGGAGATGAACCAGCGTCAGGAAAGACTCTGGCCTTCTCCAATAGGCAACTGCTGCTCCATCACACAGGCCAGGAATCCGGCAGCGTGGCTTGTGAACAAGGTGAATTTGATTTGCAGATTCAGGAGGCCTGGGAAGCTCGCTTTCTCTTTCTTTGCAGTTTAACGAGAAACATGCCTTTAATTCCTACAGAACCGCAAGTGTCAGCGTTGGAGCAGCCATTTGGGGTCGAGTAAATCATGGAAATTCATTATATCTCGGTTGCCTGGGAAACAATTAACAAAGCTCCAAAGCAGCTATGAATTGATAGTTTGGCTGGAAGTATGATCAAGTCATCGTAGCTCTGAAATCACTTCATAAGCTACCAATTAAACAAAGCAAACAACACCTGCGGCCTATGCCATATGCATAGAGCAGCGTTTTTGGTACAAGCACTACATTTCTATTATTGTTCCCTATTTAAACGCCTTCTGAGACCTGTTTCTCAGGCCCTGCTGACAGTTCCACACAGCAGGAAGGCAGAGTTATTGGGCCCACGTATCAAACCCCCTTCCTCTTGAGCTGCATTACTTAAGAATGCCCTTTTTTCTGTTAATGTCTTTTTATTTCTTAGTAATTGTTCAGCTGCCATGATGCCTATGGTGACTTATGCACTTTACAAATAAATAAATAAATAAACAAACAAATAACTAAATAAATACATATATAACTACATCAACAAATTAATAAAAAGTTGATCCTCATTTTGAAATTTGCATTGTAATCACAAGCAAAGACGTTTTGTGTGTTAGTTCCTTTCATCCTGTGAATTAATATCCCTTGTGAATGGTGAGTGTATGTCATCGTCCACATGGTGTCCTTCACGCTCTGTGTGCTCTTATCAAGAGGCATTATGCCACCTGGTGTCAGTTAATGTAATATGCAACATAGCACTATGATCTAAAACAACCCTTTTTAGGTCTGGGTAATAGTGATAACGCAAAATCGATTTTGTTTGTTTGCGCTTGAACAATATCGTAATCTGTAACCCACATTGACCCTAGTTTACATGATTTACACATGATTTATTCATTATGTACTCGGATTTTGTCACTTGTCACTGGGAGCCGGGTACTTCCTGCTGCGGGACTGGAGTCAGGAAGAAGAGGACGGAGAAGAGGCACCGGCAGGCCGGCACAGGTGTGAAAGATAGTGAGACAAGTGATAGGTATATCGACAGGTGAGAAAGAGGCAGTGAGAGGCAGAGAGAGGAGAAGACCAGTGAGAGGGAATGACTTATGAGAGGAGTGATACAGATAAATAAAAAGATAGAGTAGATAGAAAGAGAGGCAGAGATATGTGCGGTAAAATGATAAAGAAACAGCTGGTGATAGACAAGTGAGATGCAAAGGGAAGCAAAGAGAGCGAGAGAAAGCAGTGATAAGACAGAGAGGATGAACAAAACAAGATCCGGGGAGATATGGAGGTGATCTTGAGACCGAAAGATAGGTCAAAAAGAAACAGACAATGGAGTGAGAGGTGGGAGACGGGTGAAAGAGTGGTGAAAAATAGACAGAATAAGTGAGAAAGTCAGGTGAGAAAAGGGAAGACGTGAGATATAGGAAGAGCAGTGAGAATGGCAGTTGGGATAGAGGAGTGGAGAGGTGACAAAGAGACAACTTGAGAGAGATAATACATACTGACATGAGAAACAGACAGTTATGTGTAGAGTGAATAGGGGTCAAATATCATTTGACATCATTTCCTGTGATGTCATTGGGGTCAAATGACATATGATGCCGCTACCCCTGGCATTTTGGTGAATTGACGTCCATGAATAAGAGCCACTTTTATTTTAGTGCCCAGGCCTATTTTCTGTCCCAGTCCAATCCTGGTCTACATGCACATAGTACAGCATTGTCTTCTTTGCTAAATTGTTCCATATGCCTCAAGCTAGATCTGGAAGTCATAGAAGGGGAGCATCTTCCAGAAACACCAGGTGTGAACTGCGAACTCACCACCCGCTAACACTGGTGCAAAATAGCTAAATACACGTGCAGAACTGAACACATTGGAAATGCTGAGTATGTGATGACGGGAGAAGTCCAGAAATGAGACCACAAACCCACGATGACAACGCACATTTGAAACCTGTACATTATATTGCCTTTAGATGGCCTCCCTAGACAACGTAATTGAATTGCATACTGAGCACAAACAAGCTGCACGCTGAGTATCAATTTGGGATAGCAGAGCAGCACAGTGATCATAATACAAAATAACAACAAACATAGGGGCATATTCTCAAGGACTTATCGCTGAGTTAGCGGCACTTTATCGCAGCCAAAGTGGCGATAGATTTATCGCCCTATTCACAAGCTGATGCTAACAGCCGATATCGCCAGTTTTCCTGCAATAGCAGCCGCAAAAAACATTGCCACGGATGACACCGGCAACTAACTCTAATGAGATGCAGAGTAGGCGTTCCCGTGCAAAAACCCGCGACAACACCACTTCGCAACATTCTCAACGACCAGCCAGATCGGCGATAAGATCACAAAACATGCGATAAGGCACGTTAGCAGCAGGGAATTAACACCTGCTCTTACCTGGTATTAAGTCGGACAATAACCTGCACCAGAAATGGGAGCCCAGCCCACAGCCACACCAGAAGAACAACAGATGCCATGGAGCTACTGATCATGCAGCCGGACACCCAAGAGGGCCACAACAGCCACCCCCCTCAGGACCCCCCCCCCACGGGGCCCTTCCCCGGACAAAGATATTTTACATCAACTTGACGAAATCATGAACAAAACAATTCGCCTGATGTCGCACAAGTACAACAATTAACATTCATGTGTGGTCAGAAAAAGGGGAATCATTCATTCATCTTTGAATTTCCAAACAAATTATTTTATTCAAATTTAACTCAAAACAACTATTCGGAAGAGTCATGGTGGGTCTTCTCTGGACAATCTGTAAGACACAGCCTGCAAGACAAAATTCAAGATAAGAAGGTGTGTCATGCGCTCATCAAAGGACAGAGAGAGAGAGAAA
Source organism: Calotriton arnoldi (assembly GCA_963921515.1). Taxonomy (NCBI): domain Eukaryota; kingdom Metazoa; phylum Chordata; class Amphibia; order Caudata; family Salamandridae; genus Calotriton; species Calotriton arnoldi. The sequence continues at coordinate 641,115 of CAWUFW010010242.1, read as the reverse complement.
GAGAGAGAGAAAGAAAGGGAGAGAGAGAGAGAGTGAAAGAGAGGGAGAGAGAGAAAGAGGGAGAGAGGGAGAAGGAGAGAGAGAGAAACAGAGGAAGAGAGAGAGAGACAGTGAAAGGAAGAGAGGGAGAAGGAGAGAGAGAGTAACAGAGGAAGAGAGAGAGACAGTGAAAGGAAGAGAGGGAGAGGGAGAGAGAGTGCCGACACAGCGGACCCAGGCCTCACTGCTCACCTGCTGCCACCGGTGTGTCTCCAAACACGTGCCGGTATACACTGCAGTCCACCAGGTCCCTTATCTGAAACAGAGTCCAGATTTATGAATGGCAGAGTTCATATCATTGCACACGCCATCATCGCTTGGCCGCCCCTGCGCACACAGGCTGCTGCACCCCAGCCCCTCCCGCCGCCCAGCGGTGTTTGCCCGCCCCTGCGCACCCAGGCCTCACTGCTCACCTTCCGCCACCAGCGTGTCTCCAAGAGGGCCCACCACGTGCCGGTGCAAGCTCCAAGCCAGGGGCCCGCGACCTTGGCAGCCTCCACATCATGCAGCCCCGCCCCATGGGCCACCAGGTCACACACGTGATTCTGGGTCTTGATTTCACAATGGCAGAGATCATATCAGTGCACACGGCATCATCGCAGGCTGCACACCCGCTCAGCTCTATAGGTGCCACTAACTCTGTGAACCGCGAGGCAACGCCACGTGGCGGTAGGCCCGCGCTGCCCGCTGGCTCAGGCCTACACTGCGGTCCAGCAGGGCTCACACAAATCCTTACCAGTCCAGACCGCCAGGACGGCGCATCATCGCAGGCTGCACACCCGCTCAACACTTAAGGTGCCCCTACCTCAGTGCACCGAAAGTCACCGTCCTGTGGCGGTAGGCCCGTGCTGGCCGCAGTGTATCCGGTGCCACCAACTCTGTGCAACGCAAGTCATGGACCCTTTCTGAGTGAGTCTCGTGATATGCCAGGTGGACGCAGCTATGTCACCTCCGGCAGTGGGGAAGAACTGGGACACGTAGCATCGTCATCCCCCCTTTTATACGTAAGCCGAGTGGGCTGGGTCGGCGTACGCCAGGCCAGCGTAGGGGTGTGAATAATCATCCCTGGGCTCTGGGCGTGGTTCATTTCTGGGCTGGACAGGAAACCAACTGATGCGTGTGTCTCTATTGCAGTGTCTGCGCCACATGGCCCGCAATCGACAATGTTGCAATGTTGCATGCACCCGGAGGGCGGCCGTGCCCGAAGGGATTGTACAAGGAGCGCAAGGCCGCTCGGGCTCTTAGCTCATGCATGCCAACTGTTGTGTGTGTATTGCTATTGGTGCACCATAAGCCTAAGGCCTAGCCTCAATTGCAGCGCGAAAGCCACATCACATTTCCAGAATGCAAGCAGTAGTCAGACTAACATTAGGGATGAAAGCTCCTTTCTCTCAATACATAAGGCGGAAGGACATCTGCACCTCCGACCTTGGTCTTGCATGCGGCAGGCACCCCCTGAGAGAGATACCATAGCAGATGATGACAACTCCCACACTACGCACAGTGCTAATGAAAGACCAACGTATCCACACCCCACACACAGAAGTACTTGCTCGAGGTACTCTTGCATGGAATGCCCTTGACACTTACGTACACAACAACCCATACGTCCAAACGTTGTACACACATATGACTCATTGCTCCGAGCTGTGGCATATCATCCACATAACTGCCGCAGGTCAGAAGAGTGCCGGTTCTACGAGAGCCACGAACGCAATGGCAGAACATCCCGGGCGCATGCACAACGCCTATCACGTGGAACTGTACCGTGACCGAATGCTGCCTGTTAGTGTCTGATGCATTGGTCTGCATGTTGTGGCCCTTGTCTTGCCTGTACTGACACGCACATGCTGATAAAGTCTACACAACTTCACTAGTGTTCAACTGTGATGAGTGTTGATTAGAATGACAAATCGTGTGCCTCAATGAGCATTGTCCGTACACAGGGAGGGACTGACTGACGCATTTCACTTAGGGGTGAGTCCCTATTGCCAGCTCCACCTCTGTGAGCCAGACATAGTGGTTGGGATAGTTGCTGATAGACCTGTGCTCTCACGTGTCTTCAGCAATGTGAGTATGGTGTCCATATTCTTGCCATGTGGATCAAAGTGATCCATCACTACAGGCTGTGTCCACCCAGTTGAGTGTGAGTAGGTATGCAAAGAGATGTTCTGTTGTCAAATGTGATGGTGGACACTACTTTAGGCCTGCCAACGACTTTGACATTTCATACCCAGCCCTATTTCTAACATTGCGTGGGGCAAAGTTGAGAAATTGTGCGATTGTTGTTTCAGAGCAATGAGGCCACAGCTAGTGCACACATTCCCAATCATCCCACTTCCTATGTGTGTCACGGTCAAACATGCGCATTGCTTTCATTTCCCAGGGTGTACCTCTTTTGGGCAATCAATGTCCTTACATTCATCCATACTTTCATACTTGATCGATTATGGACATGACACATCTGTGTGAATTTGAATGATTTATTCACATTTGGTGGAGTGTCGGAGCTGGAGCAGTACATGGCCATGCAAACCCCACATTACATTGTAGCCCAGTGGAGGGCCAGCCAGAGTCATTTAGGGATTGACAAGTACATCGGAAGAGGAAGAGTACAGTCCGCAGTCTGATTGCTGTGTCATTGGTAAGCAAACAAAATATGGCAGTCCATGTCGAGGTCCAAGGTGAGTGTCGCAGAGTGTTTCGGGGGAAAGTGGGAGGTGTTGTTACAGGGTATGATGCAGAGGGCAGAACCAAGCTGAAACAGGGCATATGGCGGAGAAGAATGCTACTGGCTCCTTCTTACTACAAAGGTGGAATCACCCGCATCTTCATCCTCTATGTCATCTGTCTGACATGTGGGTGCTGATGTTTGGTCTGCAGCACTGTGTGCCACTGACACATCAGGGGCCGGAGATGTGTGTGTAGAAGTACCAGCAGCATTCATCAGCGACTGCCATAGTGGCAGCAATGCGATGATGAGGATCTGCAGGGCATGGAAGATCCCAACAACTTTTCGCTGGTGTGCATCCGTGGCAGCCATTCTTTCCGCATGCATCCGCTCCATGTTCTCCATTATCCTCAGCATCTGTGCCAACTCTCGGCTGACATCGCTGAGGCCACTCTGACTAGACAGTTGTTCTCCTCTCAGAGTCATGACTCCAGCGATGTCGGGCATGGATTCTTGGACATCATGGAGCGAACTGTGGGTGTCCGTTAGGGAGTGTAAGTGGTCCCTGATGGGACTTAGACACCCACGTATGTCATCTAGTTTGGCTGCCATGAGGTCGAACCCCACCCGCACCTGTTCAGCCACCTCCTTCTGGCAGTCTAACACATGGCCTTGGAATGCGATGTGTTCTTCGGTGAGGTGCTGGGAGTCAGCCGTGGTGGTGGGTGCTTCCTGCTGTGTGGTCTGTGCAGGGGGTGGGGTCTCCTTGATGCAGCTGGGCTGCCCTGCTCCTGGAGGTGGGTTGCCGTAGCTGTCCATGAGCTGTTGTAGGGCGTCGGTGTCGAAGGTGTGGAGGTCCTCTTCATCATCACTGATGAGTTGTCTGGTCTGCTCTGCAGGAGGTGTTGATTGTCCCTCTGCAATGTGAAGGGGAGATGCATTTTAACATTGTGTTGACATGTATGTTGACGCATTGTTCAAGTTTACATACAGACTGCATGACAATGTACATTGTGACTGTTTGGGAGGAGCTGACTATTTGATGCGGGACAGTGGACATTTGTACTACATCACGGATGTGAGGTTGTACACGTACATAATCATCTCACAGTTTCCTGCTATGCCAGATGTGATTGGCCAGTTTCTACGCACAAGCGGAACCAGTTGTGTTCTCTGTTCTGTAGGGAGAGTGTTGCACTTTGTACCACATTGTCGTCAATGATGATGTGCTGTTATTGCTATTTGTGTGTGCTGCATTGTGGGAGAGTCGCCCCTGCAGCTGTGATTTTGCTGCCCCTTATCCCTTTGAGGCGGTATGCCTTTGACTTCTGTGCTTCTACAGTGCTGAGATGTTGCAGACTTGGCTAATTTTGGCTCTGGTTCGGATTTTGGACTCTTGGGCATGGTTTATCCGCAGATGTGTTGTTGACGTCAGGGGTTGTTTGTGCACGTGGATGTGTCAGAGTGTGACCTGCTCCTTTACGGATGTGTTCCACACTCAGCCACCTCAGTGTCGTGGCGTGCACCATGTCATGATAATTGGACTGCAGCCATGCTGTTCGTCATGCAGTGTCACTTGCATTGTCAGTGTGGCTCACAGACACGCAGCTTTGCTGGTTTTAACACGTGTGCATGGGTTGGTTGTGAGATTGGTGCTGTGTGAGGAGGGACCCCTTTGTGCCATAGTGGACGGGGGCCTACTTGCTGTTTGTATGTGTGCTGCAGTGTGCCAAGGGGATCAGGGACATGATCCAGAGTCATTGTGGGTGTGCAGTGTGCTCTACTTAATTGTGCATGTGTGCTATTGTGCCCATCTCCCCCCGTCCCCCCAGTCCCTGTTCGGTACTCACCCTGGTGCTGTTGTGTCAGGTCATGTCGAGCAGTGTCCGGACCCCCAACTCCTGCCACCGTCTCCCCACTGATGACTGTGGACACCATTTCCTCCATCTCATCCAGCTCCTGGTGTTCCGCTGGACTGCCACCTCCAGTCTGCATTGCTGCCTGATGGTTGTCAGCGAGTTTCTTCTTGGTTTTGCGCTTCTCATCATTCCAGCGCCTCTTGACCTCTCCAATTGTCCTCCTCCTCACTCCGACTGCATTCACCTTGTCCAGGATGGACTGCCATATTGCATTTTTATTTGCCAATGACACGTTGGAGGTGACGTACAGTTGTTGGTGGTGTTCTATCACCTCCGTAATGATGATCCTGTTTTCCTGCGGACTGAACCTCGTCTTCCTCGTCTTCTTCTCCTTGCCCTTCCGTGACCCCGAGGTCCCAGGCTGGTCCTCCTGGGGGCTTGTGGGGTTCTGGTCGTCCTCTGTACTTGCTCCGGCTTCCTCCATGGTGCTACGCAGTTTAAATTATTTTGTTTGTGTTTTTCGGTGCTTTTGTAGTGCATTTTCCCGCTTGACGCGTGGGAATTGCAGGCCTGTCGCTGGTTATCGCTGATTTTTTTATTGCGGTTGCCACATCGCAACTTTTTTCGCGTTCGTGTTTCGCGGTTTTTGCCGTCACAGTAATTTTATCGCGGTCATTTGACGCGTTAGCGTGAGACTATCGCATGGTACCGTCGTGTTGAGAATACGTTAACACAGCGTTATTTTCCCGCGATAGACTGCGATGTGCAAAGTTGCGTTAAGCTAATTTTGCGGTAATTATCACACGTTCTTGAGAATATCCCCCATAATTGTTTCCACGAATGTTATCGTTTTTTCCAATTCACGTGCACAGGTAGAAATATTGACCCACTTAGATGGTGTAGTTGAGTGTCACAGCAGGTATAATCAAGCTGCACAGCTGGCATAATTGAACAGGCTACAAAGATTTAGACAAGTGCACTCCCGTATGTTATAAATTTTCAGCGATTCATCCATAATTCAAAAGTAGTTGCGTGCAGCCCGACCGTGGCCTGCCCTGGAGCCACATACTTATAAAACGTGAAGAAGTTGAAGCGTGAACGCACTCCAAACTCGGACGCACTGCAAAAATGCCAGTAGCGTATTACAAATACACCAAGTTACTCCAATTTTAATCCAATTTATTCCAGGTAATCCAAATTTTCATCTTGATTCATCATGTTACATGGTAGACGATAGTATGATTAGCTTCTCATACTATCGTCTACCATGTAACGGTCGGGCTGCACGCAACTACTTTTGAATTATGGATGAATCGCTGAAAATTTATAACATACAGGAGTGCACTTGTCTAAATCTTTGTAGTATGATATAACTCTGTCCTGAAACAAGTGGCAACCATGATTACCGGTTAATGACATTATGTTACAATGTTACATGAAGTGGACAATATAACCACCATCTATCTTTCCGCAACGGCAGTTTAAGCAATATGACGACAGCAAATTGGACTTTGCAGTGTTAAATTACGTCTCAGTACTGTTAGTAACATCATGTGTAATTCTATATTTGACACATATTGGAGTTTGATTTTGATTTTGATTTTTAAATTGATGTTGGATGTACACAACCAAGGGAGGGCGGGGTATACGAGTAAAAAGTTTAAATAAGAGTTTAATGCAAATTAAGAACTACAGGCACATTTCTAATTCACGGAATTTATGTTGGTTGATATATTGTACTATGGGAGTTGTAGTTGTGTGAGTAGCGAGGTGTAACGGCTCTTTTGACGTCATTGATTAACAAAGAGGGGAGGAGCATGTAGAGAACCAGTTTAAAAATGAGAACGTTAGGAATTAAAGTAACGTTGGATTGTGAAAACGAGTGATCGCAACTACAAAGATAAGAAGGTATGAAGAGATGATGGTTCTAGAAGACTGCTCGCATTTGAAAGTAGAGATCGTGGGAGCGTACAAACGGGGTGTCACAATTGAAATGTGTAACTATTGAAAAGTGGTAAAACAATTCGAGCTTAACTCGAGGCGAGTCTTGTTTAAATGAGAGGGTGTAGCGCATTACAACGCGCATAGCGGGAAAACGTCAAATAGAAAGTTGGGATAATTCGATATGAAGTATTGTTATAATGCTTACTTTAGTCAGGACATATTATCTAATGGTCATGTTTTTTTAAACTTTTAGTGAACCCCTGAAGAAGGGTTATGAGATAAGCCCGAAATGCATTGGGAAAAGAACCACTAAGGATATGATTAATGTATGGGGCATGCGACAGACAGAAGCCTAAGGCACATCTGCCGTTTTAGAAGCTAATCATACTATCGTCTACCATGTAACATGATGAATCAAGATGAAAATTTGGATTACCTGGAATAAATTGGATTAAAATTGGAGTAACTTGGTGTATTTGTAATACGCTACTGGCATTTTTGCAGTGCGTCCGAGTTTGGAGTGCGTTCACGCTTCAACTTCTTCACGTTTTATAAGTACGTGGCTCCAGGGCAGGCCATGGTCGGGCTGCACGCAACTACTTTTGAATTATGGATGAATCGCTGAAAATTTATAACATACGGGAGTGCACTTGTCTAAATCTTTGTAGTATGATATAACTCTGTCCTGAAACAAGTGGCACCCATGATTACCGGTTAATGACATTATGTTACAATGTTACATGAAGTGGACAATATAACCACCATCTATCTTTCCGCAACGGCAGTTTAAGCAATATGACGACAGCAAGTTGGACTTTGCAGTGTTAAATTACGTCTCAGTACTGTTAGTAACATCATGTGTAATTCTATATTTGACACATATTGGAGTTTGATTTTGATTTTTAAATTGATGTTGGATGTACACAACCAAGGGAGGGCGGGGTATACGAGTAAAAAGTTTAAATAAGAGTTTAATGCAAATTAAGAACTACAGGCACATTTCTAATTCACGGAATTTATGTTGGTTGATATATTGTACTATGGGAGTTGTAGTTGTGTGAGTAGCGAGGTGTAACGGCTCTTTTGGCGTCATTGATTAACAAGAGGGGAGGAGCATGTAGAGAACCAGTTTAAAAATGAGAACGTTAGGAATTAAAGTAACGTTGGATTGTGAAAGCGAGTGATCGCAACTACAAAGATAAGAAGGTATGAAGAGATGATGGTTCTAGAAGACTGCTCGCATTTGAAAGTAGAGATCGTGGGAGCGTACAAACGGGGTGTCGCAATTGAAATGTGTAACTATTGAAAAGTGGTAAAACAATTCGAGCTTAACTCGAGGCGAGTCTTGTTTAAATGAGAGGGTGTAGCGCATTACAACGCGCATAGCGGGAAAACATCAAATAGAAAGTTGGGATAATTCGATATGAAGTATTGTTGAAATGCTTACTTTAGTCAGGACATATTATCTAATGGTCATGTTTTTTTAAACTTTTAGTGAACCCCTGAAGAAGGGTTATGAGATAAGCCCGAAATGCATTGGGAAAAGAACCACTAAGGATATGATTAATGTATGGGGCATGCGACAGACAGAAGCCTATGGCACATCTGCCGTTTTAGAAGCTAATCATACTATCGTCTACCATGTAACATGATGAATCAAGATGAAAATTTGGATTACCTGGAATAAATTGGATTAAAATTGGAGTAACTTGGTGTATTTGTAATACGCTACTGGCATTTTTGCAGTGCGTCCGAGTTTGGAGTGCGTTCACGCTTCAACTTCTTCACGTTTTATAATTGAACAGGCTCCCAGGTGCTATAGAGCCTCACAACTGGGGCACTATCTTCTGGGCTCGTATAATTGAGCTGCACAGCTGGCATACTCGAGCAGGTCTGTTCCAAAACACAAAGCATTTTAATATTTCTGACAAAACACAAAAGTAAGGAATGTTGGCTAGCACTAAGAAAGGACTTTTCAGTACCCCACCATCTTTGAAATTGTTTTTGGGTGGTGTTACAACTATGGACGACCCCATGAACTGTTCATAGGTATTACATCAACCAGCTGATTCAAAACTATCTCTAAATTAAGTAATTTCCATAAATTTATACATTTTGCTGACTCCAGCCTAGATCCCTAGCAGTTTGTATTTAATGCTAGACGCCACTACAATATGGTTGACTGTGCCTTATCTGAATAGAATGTATCAACGTTATTTCTTTCTTATTTCACCAGGAGGTAGTTAAAGTAAGTCCTGTGTGAGAAGTTGGCCTGGCATATGCTGTCCACTAATTATAGTGGGCACCTTGCACCAGTCCAAACAACCCCTTATTGGAGATAGGTTAAAGACAACCTTTATTGAAAGCTATCCTAGTGGTAGCTATGGAGAGCAGCCTTCAGGCTAAGTCTTGAAGGAATGTAAAGCAGCTTGTTTTACCAGTCTATAATCTCTTGAGTGACCAAATGAAAGAGCACCACACCAGGTATATATTCAAAATATATGTATTTATTGCTAAACACACCCTCTAGTCTCTTTATGAGGCTAGAGTTCGAAGTACACAAGTTATAAGTTATTTAAACACAGTAATAGCACAAATACACGTTTGGGCCCTAGGGGCGTACCAAACCATATACCAATAAAGTGGTATAAGAACCACGACTGAACTAGACACTAGGCCTAGAGTCTCTAGAAGTGCTTGGACCACAAGGAACCACCCAAGGTAGTGACACAGGGGACCCACGGGGACGCGTGCAGTGTAAATACACAACCGCGATACGCCGTTAACTTCTATGGAGAAAGTCGCGATCAGGAAATTAAAGAAAGGGACACTTAAAGGAGGACTTGGAGCAAACCCTTTGAGAACTAGGTCGTTCTAGAGTCTCTACCCACGGGAGCACCGGAGTACTCGTGTTACCTCACCCAGGAAGCCGGGTGCATAGGTGCCTTTCGGGGTCGGGTTTCGTCGTCGATTTGAATGGCGATCTGCTGCAAAGTGCTGCTGGCGACCAAGTGGAAAGTGTCCGGGTGGATCCAAGAGTGGATCGGAGATCTGAAGAACCTGAAAGCAGAGGGGACAGAGTCTGGGTCACTAGCCAGTGACCAGGAAGGCGATGAGCAGATGCCCACCGATGTCGAGTGCTTCAGGTAGGTTGATGGTTGTCTTGACTCTTCAGCCACGAGGTCCAGGAGGCGTTGTCGGCAACCAGGAGCAGGATTCGGGCTGATACACGATGTCTGTCGAGTGCTGAGGCATCGGCGACCGGATTGGACCCAACAAGCCTTGGCAACGGCAAGTCTCGATGAAAGTAAAGAATGACGATGATGCAGACCAGCAAGGTCTGAGGAACTCACCCAGCAAGGGTAAGTGAGGGCAAGCCTGGTGCAACCAGAGAGCCCAAGAAGAAAAGGATTGGCCTTCGTGAAGGGCTACTAGCCAATGGGCTAGCGACCGCAAAGGAGCCTCGAGACGTCGCACGTGGAGCTGGCTCACAGGACACTCGTGGAGTGGAGGCCAGTGATCTTCGGAGCAGTTGGTGCGGGAGGCTAGGGCTACTGGGAGCCCAAAGCACGACTTCGTGGGAGACCCAGAAGAGGATGCACTAGCAAATGCGTGCGGTGTCCAGGGGTCACGGTTCCACGTTACCCACGACAGCTACGGGCCTCAGCTTTGCTGGGGACTCAGGGCAGCCTCGGGGAAGTCTGGAAATCCACCTCTGGTGATGCAAAGACTTTGGCGTCCAACGGGAGCTTAGGCGATGCAGACTGGACAATTGCTTCTTTGGTGCCTGCCAAGCAGGGAGTCACTCCTTGACCCCAAGGGAGATTCTTCTGTCCTCTAGTCTTGAGTAGAGCGTCGAAGGTCCAGGATTCTGTTTCAGAGTTTCGTCCAGGGATAATCTAAAGTCCTAAGGACTGGGTTCCTATACTTATACTAAGTTTAGGGGTTGGACTACTCTGTGGCCCCACCTATGGGTGGGTCAGGGCAGAGGGGTGGCTACACCCTTTCCTTTGTCCAGTTCGCGCCAAAGCAGGGGCTGCAAGCCCCTGATCCGGTTTGAACTGGGGTATGCACAGGGACACCAAGTGTGCCCCCAGTGCAGGACTTCAAAGCACCCGAAAGTGCTCCCGCCCAGCCCCAATACACATTATCCTGTCTGGGGAGGTGGTCACACCTCCTGGGACAGGAAACCTATTGTCCAGGCCTCCCCTGCCGGAGTTTCGTCCAGCAGCAGGAGGCCAGACTCGTGTCTGTGGCAGCAGCATCCATTTTGTGATGCCAGGGCTTTAGAAAGAAGTTACCGGCCAGGCCAGGGTTAACATGTCTCTCCCTCTAGAAGGGTGGAATGCTACCCCGCTGCCAGAATTGGCGGGGGTAGTATTCCAAGATGTTTGACACCAAACACGACATGTTTAGGTGCAGCCATTCCAAAGTTAGCATTTAACGCGAGGTTATAATGCGCTTAAGAGTATATGGTCAGGCTGCACTACAAACAGCATCAGAGAAGGGTCTCCGAACGCTGCAGAGGGGCCCTGCTCATGCAGGGGCACCCTCTCACATAGGAACCACGCACTCTGCCTTCAGGATTGATAAGGCCTGCCATAGGAGTGACTTATAGGTTTATATGTGTGTATGTATTTAGTGATATAGGTAACCTATATCACAGTAAGGGGTGCATGCACCACCTTACCCAGGCTGCAGTAGCAGACCTGTGGTGTCAGTCAGTTTCCAGGGGTGGCATAATACATGCTGCAGCCCCTGGTAGGCCTCTGAGGTACCTATGCCCTTGGTACATAGTATACCATATACTAGGGACTTATAAGGGCACTCCAGATTCCAATCAGTGATGTGCCTAAGGCACATGGAAACCATTTTAGAGAGGAAGCATCTAGGCTGGGGTTCTGATTAGCAGGGCCCCAGCCAGACTAAGGTCGAAAAACAGTGAAGCATCAGCAAAAAGTGGGGGTACCCATGTGAAGCAGATCCTACTCTCCTACACAACCCCCAAACGTAGGGACATTAAACTAACCTTGCCCAGTTAAGTCTTCATGTTCTAAGTGGAAGTACCTAGAGAGTCCATCTGCATTGGCATGGTTACTCCCAGGTCTATGTTCCACTGTGAAGTCCATCCCCTGTAGGAAATGGACCACCTAAGCAGTTTGGGGTTTTCACCCTTCATTTGTTTTAGCCATAAGAGGGGCTTATGGTCTGTCTGAACAAGGAAGTGGGTACCAAACAAGTATGGCCTCAACTTCTTCAGAGCCCAGACCACAGCAAAGGCCTCCCTCTCAATGGCTGACCAACGTTTCTCTCTAGGGGTCAGCCTTCTGCTAATGAAAGCTACTGGCTGATCCTGACCTTCTTCATTCAATTGTGACAGTACAGCCCCTACCCCCAATTCAGATGCATCAGTTTGAACAATGAACTTCTTGGAGTAATCAGGACTCTGTAGAATGGGAGCAGTGCACATGGCCTGCTTCAGGTCATCAAATGCCTTTTGACAGCTAACTGTCCACTGAACCTTTTGGGCATTTTCTTAGAAGTTAAGTCATTCAGGGGTGTCACTATTGATCCATACCCCTTGACAAATCTCCTATAGTACCCAGTCAGGCCTAAGAAGGCTCTCACCTGAGTCTGGGTAGTTGGAGCAGTCCAGTCCATGATAGTCTGGATCTTGCTCTGCAAAGGTTGAACCTGGCCTCCACCCACAAGGTGGCCCAGGTACACAACCTGACTCTGCCCTATCTGGCACTTAGTGGCCTTGATAGTCAGGCCTGCCTTTTGCAGGGCCTGTAAAACATTCCTGAGGTGGACCAGGTGATCCTCCCAGGTGGAGCTAAAGACAGCAATATCATCTAGATATGCTGCACTATAGGCTTCCAGACCTGTGAGAACTGTATTCACCAACCTCTGGAAAGTGGCAGGTGCATTCTTCAGACCAAAGGGCATCACCACAAATTGATAATGCCCACTAGGGGTTGAGAATGCTGTTTTGGGCTTTGCAGTATCAGCTAGTCTGATCTGCCAGTAGCCAGCTGTCAAGTCAAATGTGCTGAGATATTTGGCTGAGGCCAAAGTATCTATGAGCTCATCTGCCCTTGGTATTGGATGGGTGTTAGACCTGGCATCCTTGGCGTGGGTCTCCCTTCCATTTTTTCGTAATGCCTCCACTGTTGCCGATATGTTTTTGCTGGACTAGATGCTCATGGGCACTTTGCCACTGCTAATCAGTGCCAAAGTGCAAGTGCTCCCGATCGTTAATTGATACATGTATTAGTGACTCCATGATTGGATGATTGGTTTACTTGTCAGTCCCTAGTACAGCGCACTCAGTGTGCCCAGGGCTTGTAAATCCAATGCCGCTGGTGGGCTTGCAGCACTGGTTGTGCCACCCACAGAAGCGGCTTGTAAAATGTGTCTCAGGCCTGCCATCGCAGAGCCTGTGTGCAGCCTCGGGCTGCCATGTCGACTTGGTGAGTACACCCACTTACCAGTCCCTAAACCTTCCCTTTACTGCATGTTGGTCACCCCTAAAGTAGGCCCTAGGGCAGGGTGCATTGTAAGTATAAGGTAGGACATGCCCTGGTGTGTGTGGCATGTCCTAATAGTGAATTACAGCCATTTTCGTTTTCACTATTGCAAGGCTACCTGCTCCCCATAGGCCAGAATGGGCAGACTGACTATTACACCTTATAGTCAGAACTGACCCAGGGGACATGGTAGAAAAACGAATTTAGTATGCCTGAACTCAGGATGATAAAATACATCTTTTAGTGAAGTTGGTTTTAACATTCTGTGTTTGAAAATACCACTTTTAGAAAGTGGGTATTTTCTTGCCTAACTATCCAAGCCTGCCTCTGCTAGGTTGTGTATTCCTTGTCTGGAGATTGAGTGACAGGGGCTGGGGGTGGCTACAGGAGACAGGGTGAGTCAGCACAGGGCTGAATAGAAAGATCTGCATCCAGAGTGGAGGGAGGAGTTGCACCTGGGTCTGAATAGGGCTGTGCCTGCCTTCCACAATGCTGGCTCCACCTCCTGCCGGGCGGCTGAGCACTCTGCCCCACATTCTGAAAGGAAAGAAGGAGTCAGAAAAACAAAGTGCTCCAGGACTGACCAGAACTGGTTTTGGACTAGGCAGAGGCCTCTCTGCCTCCAGAGAACAAAGAGAATCAGGGTATAAGAGGGGCACCCAGACCCCAGGAAGATTAGATCACTTTTGGGAACAAGAAGAAACCTTTGCTGAGGAGCGGAACCAAGAAGAAACTGAGGAGAGACTATCCCTAAGCCTGAAGTGCTGCTTGGGGGATTGGCCTGCAGTGGTTTGCCTGTCTGCCAAAGAAAGGAGAAAGGCACTTTTGCTTTGCTGTGACTTTCATCAACTTGTGAAGGATCTCCAAGGGCTTGGAAGAGAGCTTGCCCCCTGACCGAAGTCCCAGGACCATTGGACTTCACCCCCTTTGTGAATTGCTGCTGGAAACTCTGTTTCAGTGGCTGCAGAGGTAGGGAGCTGTGACCGACTCTCACGACCGACTCGGTGTCCTGTAAGCACCGCATCGAAGCACCCGTCTCGCCCTGCAACGCACGGCCCTGGTCTCACCGACTCCGTCAACGAGCCGCTGCCTGCACCGCATCGAGGGACAACGCGTCCTGCAACGCTTCGCTACGCCGAATCGAACTGGTCCGACCGACACGGTCACTGCTGCTGAGTTCGAGTCCTGTGACCGCACCGGAGTTGGCCACCGCTCGCACGCTTTGCGACGCACCGCCCGACTCGCACCGCTGTCCGGACTGATCGACGCCAGCTCCTGAATCCGGCTCCGTCGCCGCACCGCAACCTGCCAGCACCGCATCGAAGCACCGTCTCGCCCTGCAACGCACGGCCCTGGTCTCACCGACTCCGTCTCGACGACGTCAACGAGCCGCTGCCTGCACCGCATCGAGGGACAACGCGTCCTGCAACGCTTCCATTTTTGCATCGCGACCGCGACGAACAGCCATCCGGCTCGCACGCCCGTGCCTGCCGCTTCAAGTAAAAGGTACTGTGACCGAGTCTGTCTACGCTGTGTTGGCCCGTCTCGACGCGGTCAGCTGGATTTGTTAGACTCTGTTTGTTCTCGACATCGCCGTAGCCGGAGGAGGCTACAGACTCGCACAGAACCTTGAATTAAGCCTTTTTGATCAGAACTAAGTATCCTTAACAGTATTGTGGATTATTTTTGTCGTATGGTCTTGTGATAAATCTATATAAAGTATACCTATTTTTATAAATATATAACCTGTGTGGTGTCCGTTTGTAGTGTTGTCACTTGATTACTGTATGTGTTCACAAATGCTTTACACACTGCCTCTGAACTAAGCCTGTCTGCTCGTGCCAAGCTACCAAGAGGGTGAGCAGGGGTTATTTCAGGAGTGTACCTACTTTCCCTGACTAGACTCAAGGGTCCCTATTTGGACAAAGGTACATACCTCTGCCAACTAGAGACCCCCAAATCTAACATTGGTGGTCAGCGGTGAGGATTCTGGACTTGCATTTGTGACTCATGTACAGTGATTGGTGAACACTACTTAGTGAGTGCAGACCAAAACGCAACCACATACTTTTATAGCATTTTTCTGGGATTTCCTATTTTTGCAAATGCCAAGTTCAGTCACTATGGAGAAACCAGCATCAGTAGCCTCTGTTGAATGTGATTGGGAAGAAGAGAGGCTAGAATGCTACACCCTTAAGCAGCTCAAGCAATTCTGCAAAAAGTTTAAAGTGTCCATGACCGGGATCTCCAGGAAGGAGGACCTCCAAAAGGCGCTGAGGGCCTGGGTCGAATCAAGGAGTGCCCCTGTGGAGGGGGCTGAGAATGCAGAAGGGCAGCTGGAGGGGCTATTGGGTCTAGGGGCTAGAAGACCACCTTCCCCAGTAGGTAGCAGTGTTTCTGCCAGAGGACTGTCTCCAGAGGAGTTGGAGGACAGGAAGGAGAGTAGGATGCACGAAATGCAAATGACCAAGCTCAAGCTGAATGGGCAGTTAGAATTCGAAATGCAAACTAGGAAATTAGCCCTAGAGGAAAAGAAAATGCAGTTTGAACATGAGAAAGTTTTGAGGGAGTTGCAATTGAAGGCCAAGAGCTTAGAGATTACTCCCTCTGGTGGCAGTGTACCGCCTGTGCCTGTTGAAGCTAGGGTGTATATTCCCAAAGATGTGGTGAAGGAGTTTTTTAAAAATGATGACATAGGGCAGTGGTTCAAAGCCTATGAGGTAGCCATGTCTTCCCACCGGATCCCTGAGAAGGATTGGGGAGCGGGGTTGTGGGGACGGTTCCTTAGTGAAGGGCGGGATACCTTGTTGGATTTGCCCTCTGAAGTCTATAATTCGTACAGCCACATGAAGGATGCCTTAATGACTAGGTATGGTTTGACCCCTGAGCTTTATAGGCAAAGGTTCAGGAACTGTAGTAAGATTGAAAGCAGTACCTGGGTTGAATATGTGACCTTCTTTTGCAGAGCCTTGGATGGTTGGGTAAAGGGTAGCAAAGCGACTGATTTTCAGGCGTTCTTTGATTTAATTGCCTGGGAGCACTTGTCCGGTAATTGTTTTCCTGAGCTACGCCAGCACCTGATTGATAGTAAGCTGACTAACCCTAGGCAGCTTGCTAAGGAGGCGGACCGCTGGGTGAGTACCCGGGTTCACAAGGGTCACGTGGGAGACTCCGCCAAGGGTGGGCAGGGTCCCCAGCAGAAGAGTGGGGGGACAAGGGTAAACAGAAGGAGTTCCATAAAGGGCCCCAAAGTAAACCCCAGGGGAACCAAGGGAAAGGTTCCCAGCCTCCCCCTGAGAAGAAGCCAGTGGCCCCGACAGGCCCCCTGTTCACCAGGGACCACTGGTATGTTACAAGTGTGGCGCCCCTGGCCACAAGGCAAACGATCCTCGTTGCCCTTTGCATGGAAAACCAGCACCCACGAGTGCAGTCCCCCGGCAGTTGGCTAGTGTAGCCCTGGGGGAGGAGTTGGGTGCCCAAGGTGGGGGGATCCCACAGTGTTTTCCCTTGTCTCATTAGGAGACTCTGAGATGGTCCCTAGGACCCCGCTGCCTGAGAACACTAAGAAATACAGGCAGTGGGTGACCATCAATGGCCATAGGGTGGAGGCTCTGAGAGACACAGGAGCCAGTGTGACAGCTGTCAAGTGTCACCTGGTGTCTAAAGAGCAGGTTATCCCTGATGCATTCTATCCGGTTGTTGCCGCTGACAACACAGAGAGTCACTGCAAGGTGGCTCAGGTTCCCTTTGAGTGGGGGGGTCTCGGGTACTCTTCAAGTAGCTGTGAGGCCAGCCATGCCTGTTGACTGTTTGTTGGGGAACGATTTGGAGAGCTCACCTTGGGCTAAGGTGGAGCGGAGTGCGCATTTAGAGATGTTGGGCTTGCCTGATTGGGCATGTGTGACCACCCGGTCAATGGCAGCTAAAGGTGTTCAAGAGGACCTGGAGCCTGAGAGGGAGGCCCAGGTGCCTGCCGAAGAGAGAGGAGGCAGGGGGCGCGGGAAACCGGCCCCCGAAGTTCCCACGGTCCAGGAGGAGGCAGACCCAGAGGGGGATGCCCTGGAGCCTACAGGGGAACAGGTAGCTGAACTGGGGGACCTACCTGAGCTGACCCATTGGCAGCAAGAAGGAGGACCCTCCAGGGAAGAGTTCTGCGAGGAGCAGAACGCATGCCCCTCTCTCGTGGGTCTGAGGCAACAGGCCACAGACCAGGCAGCAGGTGATCAGTCTGGATCACATTGGGTTTACTGGGAGAATGGTCTCCTGTATTCAGAGCCTAAGGTTGCTGAGCCTGGGTCAGCCCGTGTGCTGGTGGTACCCCAGCGCTTCAGAGCCTTCCTACTGGGGTTGGCTCATGATGTACCGTTAGCGGGACATCTGGGGCAGGACAAGACCTTTGACAGGCTTGTTACCCATTTCTATTGGCCCCAGATGCGCAGGAGTGCCGCCACTCACTGCAGGACATGCCAGACTTGCCAGGCAAGTGGAAAGAGTGGGAGGAAGCACAAGGCTCCTCTCCAGCCATTCCCTGTGGTCAGCACCCCCTTTGAACGGGTGGGTATTGACATTGTGGGGCCACTGGACCCCAAGACAGCCATGGGCAACAGGTTTATCCTGGTCTTGGTGGACCATGCCACCCGGTACCCTGAAGCCATCCCTCTGAGGACAGTGACGGCCCCCGTGGTGGGACGGGCACTGATGGGGATTTTCTCACGTGTGGGATTCCCTCAAGAGGTGGTGTCTGACAGAGGTACCAACTTCGTGTCCAAGTACATGAAGTCCCTGTGGCAGGAGTGCGGTGTAACTTACAAGTTCACCACTCCTTACCACCCTCAAGGAAATGGTCTGGTTGAGAGATTCAACCGGACCCTCAAGGGCATGATTATGGGTCTGGAAGAACCCATGAGGCGTAAATGGGACGTCCTCTTACCATGCCTGTTGTTTGCATACCGGGAGGTGCCACAGAAGTCTCTAGGGTTCAGTCCCTTTGAGCTCCTCTATGGACACCCGGTGCGAGGACCTCTGAGTTTGGTCAAGGAAGGCTGGGAGCAATCTCCCAGGAAACCTCCCCAGGATGTATACAGTTACATGCTGGCCTTCAGGAACCAGACTAGGCGTTTCAGAGAGCTTGCTGAGGCAAATCTGGAAGCCAGCCAGGAGGAGATGAAGCGGTGGTACGACCAGAATGCCACTCTGGTAGAGCTTCAGCCTGGTCAGAAAGTGTGGGTCATGGCCCCTGTGGAGCCCTGTGCGCTCCAGGACAGGTGGACCGGCCCTTTTACGGTGGTGGAGCGCAAGAGTCCAGTTACCTATTTGGTGGACTTGCAGTCTCCCAGGAACCCCTTGCGGGTCCTGCATGTGAACTGCCTGAAGCCCCACTTGGAGAGGTCCCAAGTGGGCATGCTCTTAGCTACAGATGATGGAATGGAGGAGGAGACCGAGCCTCTTCCTGACCTCCTGTCAGCCCGAGAGCAAGATGGATCAGTGGAGGGAGTAAACCTCTCTACCTCCCTGACACCTGAGCAGCAGGGTGACTGTCGCCAACTGTTGAGACAGTTCCCTGACCTGTTCTCCCTGGTTCCCAGTGTCACTCATTGGTGCGTCCATGATGTGGACACTGGGGACAGTCTTCCTGTGAAGCACAAGGCTTACAGGGTGACTGACAGGGTCAGAGCCTGCATCAAGGAGGAGGTCTCCAAGATGTTTGCGCTAGGGGTCATTGAGTCCTCTAACAGCCCTTGGGCCAGCCCAGTGGTCTTGGTTCCAAAGGCTGCCGCGCCTGGTGCCACACCAGAACTCCGGTTCTGTGTGGACTACAGGGGACTCAATTCCGTCACCAGGACTGACGCCCACCCCATCCCCAGAGCTGATGAGCTCATAGATCGGTTAGGGGCTGCGCGGTACCTCAGCACGTTTGACTTAACGTCTGGGTACTGGCAGATCGCCTTGACTGATGGGGCAAAAGAGAGGTCAGCATTCTCCACACCAGATGGGCACTACCAGTTCCGGGTGATGCCCTTTGGGATGAAGAATGCCCCTGCCACCTTTCAGAGGTTGGTCAACCAGGTGTTGGTTGGACTGGAGGATTTCAGTGCCGCCTACCTGGATGACATCGCAGTGTTCAGTGCCAGTTGGGAAGAACATCTGCGCCACCTCTGGGAAGTGTTGATGGCGCTGCGGAGGGCAGGCCTCACAATCAAGGTGAGTAAGTGCCAGATTGGGCAGGGTTCTGTGGTGTACTTGGGACACCAGGTTGGGAGCGGCCAGGTGGCGCCCCTCCAACCGAAAATTGATACCATTCTGGCTTGGGAGCCCCCAAGACCCAGACAGAGGTGAGAGCCTTCCTAGGACTCACCGGGTATTACCGGAGATTCGTCAAGGGGTATGGCAGCATTGTTGCCCCCTTGACAGAGCTGACTTCCAAGAAGCAGCCCAGGAAAGTGATTTGGACTGACGCCTGTCAAAAGCTTTTGACACCTTGAAGACTGCCATGTGCACGGCGCCTGTGCTCCAGGCACCCAACTTCTCCAATGAGTTCATTGTTCAGACCGACGCTTCAGAGCATGGTGTAGGGGCTGTTCTATCACAGATCAATGAGGAGGGCCTAGACCAACCTGTAGCCTTCATCAGTAGGAGGTTACTTCCCCGGGAACAGAGATGGAGTGCTATTGAGCGTGAGGCATTTGCTGTGGTCTGGGCACTGAAGAAGCTGAGACCATACCTGTTTGGGACTCACTTCCGGGTTCAGACAGACCACAGGCCCCTCAGATGGTTGATGCAGATGAGGGGTGAGAATCCAAAGCTGTTGAGGTGGTCCATTTCCCTACAGGGGATGGACTTTACGGTGGAACACCGCCCTGGTACAGAACACGCCAATGCTGATGGTCTGTCCAGATTTTTCCGCCTTAGCGATGAGAACTCCCTAGGGGTAGGATAGTTCTCCCCACATTTCAGCTGGAGGGGACACGTGTTAGACCTGGCATCCTTGGCGTGGGTCTCCCTTCCATTTTTTCGTAATGCCTCCACTGTTGCCGATATGTTTTTGCTGGACTAGATGCTCATGGGCACTTTGCCACTGCTAATCAGTGCCAAAGTGCAAGTGCTCCCGATCGTTAATTGATACATGTATTAGTGACTCCATGATTGGATGATTGGTTTACTTGTCAGTCCCTAGTACAGCGCACTCAGTGTGCCCAGGGCTTGTAAATCCAATGCCGCTGGTGGGCTTGCAGCACTGGTTGTGCCACCCACAGAAGCGGCTTGTAAAATGTGTCTCAGGCCTGCCATCGCAGAGCCTGTGTGCAGCCTCGGGCTGCCATGTCGACTTGGTGAGTACACCCACTTACCAGTCCCTAAACCTTCCCTTTACTGCATGTTGGTCACCCCTAAAGTAGGCCCTAGGGCAGGGTGCATTGTAAGTATAAGGTAGGACATGCCCTGGTGTGTGTGGCATGTCCTAATAGTGAATTACAGCCATTTTCGTTTTTCACTATTGCAAGGCTACCTGCTCCCCATAGGCCAGAATGGGCAGACTGACTATTACACCTTATAGTCAGAACTGACCCAGGGGACATGGTAGAAAAACGAATTTAGTATGCCTGAACTCAGGATGATAAAATACATCTTTTAGTGAAGTTGGTTTTAACATTCTGTGTTTGAAAATACCACTTTTAGAAAGTGGGTATTTTCTTGCCTAACTATCCAAGCCTGCCTCTGCTAGGTTGTGTATTCCTTGTCTGGAGATTGAGTGACAGGGGCTGGGGGTGGCTACAGGAGACAGGGTGAGTCAGCACAGGGCTGAATAGAAAGATCTGCATCCAGAGTGGAGGGAGGAGTTGCACCTGGGTCTGAATAGGGCTGTGCCTGCCTTCCACAATGCTGGCTCCACCTCCTGCCGGGCGGCTGAGCACTCTGCCCCACATTCTGAAAGGAAAGAAGGAGTCAGAAAAACAAAGTGCTCCAGGACTGACCAGAACTGGTTTTGGACTAGGCAGAGGCCTCTCTGCCTCCGGAGAACAAAGAGAATCAGGGTATAAGAGGGGCACCCAGACCCCAGGAAGATTAGATCACTTTTGGGAACAAGAAGAAACCTTTGCTGAGGAGCGGAACCAAGAAGAAACTGAGGAGAGACTATCCCTAAGCCTGAAGTGCTGCTTGGGGGATTGGCCTGCAGTGGTTTGCCTGTCTGCCAAAGAAAGGAGAAAGGCACTTTTGCTTTGCTGTGACTTTCATCAACTTGTGAAGGATCTCCAAGGGCTTGGAAGAGAGCTTGCCCCCTGACCGAAGTCCCAGGACCATTGGACTTCACCCCCTTTGAGAATTGCTGCTGGAAACTCTGTTTCAGTGGCTGCAGAGGTAGGGAGCTGTGACCGACTCTCACGACCGACTCGGTGTCCTGTAAGCACCGCATCGAAGCACCGTCTCGCCCTGCAACGCACGGCCCTGGTCTCACCGACTCCGTCAACGAGCCGCTGCCTGCACCGCATCGAGGGACAACGCGTCCTGCAACGCTTCGCTACGCCGAATCGAACTGGTCCGACCGACACGGTCACTGCTGCTGAGTTCGAGTCCTGTGACCGCACCGGAGTTGGGCACCGCTCGCACGCTTTGCGACGCACCGCCCGACTCGCACCGCTGTCCGGACTGATCGACGCCAGCTCCTGAATCCGGCTCCGTCGCCGCACCGCAACCTGCCAGCACCGCATCGAAGCACCGTCTCGCCCTGCAACGCACGGCCCTGGTCTCACCGACTCCGTCTCGACGACGTCAACGAGCCGCTGCCTGCACCGCATCGAGGGACAACGCGTCCTGCAACGCTTCCATTTTTGCATCGCGACCGCGACGAACAGCCATCCGGCTCGCACGCCCGTGCCTGCCGCTTCAAGTAAAGGTACTGTGACCGAGTCTGTCTACGCTGTGTTGGCCCGTCTCGACGTGGTCAGCTGGATTTGTTAGACTCTGTTTGTTCTCGACATCGCCGTAGCCGGAGGAGGCTACCGACTCGCACAGAACCTTGAATTAAGCCTTTTTGATCAGAACTAAGTATCCTTAACAGTATTGTGGATTATTTTTGTCGTATGGTCTTGTGATAAATCTATATAAAGTATACCTATTTTTATAAATATATAACCTGTGTGGTGTCCGTTTGTAGTGTTGTCACTTGATTACTGTATGTGTTCACAAATGCTTTACACACTGCCTCTGAACTAAGCCTGTCTGATCGTGCCAAGCTACCAAGAGGGTGAGCAGGGGTTATTTCAGGAGTGTACCTACTTTCCCTGACTAGACTCAAGGGTCCCTATTTGGACAAAGGTACATACCTCTGCCAACTAGAGACCCCCAAATCTAACAATGGGCATCAGTCCTAGTGACTGCATTGAGACCCCTGTAGTCCACACAAAACCTCATCTCTCTTTTTCCACCACTGGTGTGAGGTTTTGGCACAAGGACCACTGGACTAGCCCAAGGGCTATCTGAGGGTTCAATAACTCCCAATTCCAACATTTTCTGGACTTCAGTCCTGATACAGCCCCTGACATGGTCAGGTTGCCTATAAATCTTATTTTTAATAGGCAGACTGTCCCCAGTGTCCACTTCATGAGTGCACCAGGTGGTCTGACTGGGTGTCAGTGAAAACATGTGTCTAAACTGATTGAGCACCTGTCTACAATCAGTTTGTTGCTGGGTAGTGAGGCTGCCTGCCAAGGCTACACCGTCTACTGACCCATCGTCAGGGTTCTGTGAGAGCAGGTCAGGGAGTGGGTCACTCTCTTCCTCCTGCCCTTCATCAGTAGCCATGAGCAAGCTCCATGTCTGCCCTGTCCACATACGGTTTTAACCTGTTGACATGGAGAACCCTGTGGGGACTCCTGGGTGTTCCTAGGTCTACTAAGTAGGTAACCTCACCCTTCTGCTCAACAATAGTGTGGGGTCCACTCCATTTGTCTTGGAGAGCTGCTGGGGCCACTGGCTCCAACACCCACACCTTCTGTTCTGGCTGGTAAACAGTCAGAACAGCCTTTGGTCATGCCAGGCCTTTTGAAGTTCCTGGCTAGCCTCAAGGTTTTTGGTTGCCTTTTCATATACTCAGCCATCCTGGAGCGGAGACCAAGTACATAGTCCACTATGTCTTGCTTTGGGGGCTTGAGAGGTAACTCCCATCCTTGCTTCACCAAGCACAGTGGACCCCTGACAGGGTGGCCAAACAGAAGTTCAAAAGGGCTGTAACCAACCCCCTTCTGAGGCACCTCCCTATATGCAAATAAAAGGCAGGGCAAGAGTATGTCCCATCTTCGCCTAAGCTTTTCTGGGAGCCCTTTAATCATGCCCTTCAAGGTTTTGTTGAATCTCTCAACTAAACCATTGCATTGTGGGTGATAGGGTGTGGTGAACTTGTAAGTCACTCCACACTCCTTCCACATTGCTTTTAAGTATCCAGACATGAAGTTTGCACCCCTGTCTGATACTACCTCCTTAGGAAAGCCCACTCGAGAAAATTCCCAGGAGGGCCCTTGCCACCACAGGTGCTGTAGGGATCCTAAGGGGTATAGCCTCTGGGTACCTGGTGGCATGATCCACTACCACCAGGATAAACCTGTGCCCAGATGCTGTTTGGGGATCCATGGGACCAACAATGTCAATCCCTACCCTTTCAAAGGGCACCCCCACCACAGGTAGTGGTATCAGGGGGGCCTTTGTAGTGCCACCTGCCTTGCCACTGGCCTGGCAGGTTACACAGGAGCGACAAAACTCCTTGGTGTCTTCAGACATGTGGGGCCAGTGAAAGTGAGGGACAATTCTGTCCCAAGTCTTGTTCTGGCCCAGGTGACCTGCCAAGGGAATATCATGGGCTAGGGTCAATAGGAAGCCCCTGAACTTTAGAGGTATAACCAACCTCCTGGTAGCACCAGGCTTGGGGTCTCTACACTCTGAGTACAGGAGTCCATCATCCCAATACACTGTATGGGGACCACTAGCTTTCCCAGCAGCCTCAGCAGCAGCTTGCTGTCTGAGGGGTTCAAGAGAGGGGCAGCTCTGCTGCTCCTGGCTCAGATCTGCCCTGGAAGGTCCCCCTGTCCCCAAGAACTCAACCTGGTCAGGTTCAAGTTCCTCTGGGACAGTTCCTTCCTCAGGACTGAGATCATCCCCCTCAAGGGACTGATCTTCCTTCTGAGCCAAGGGGAAGGCACTGCCTTTACCCTACTACTCCTCCTCTTGGAAGGCACTTGGTCCATTATTCCAGAATCCAAGGCCTGTTCAGTGCTAGACATTTTGGCTTGTGACCTGGTCACAGCAAACACATCTGCAGGGATCCCCAGCATTTCTGCATGGGTCCTGAGCTCCACTTCTGCCCAAGCAGAAGTTTCTAAGTCATTGCCAAGCAAGCATTCGACTGGTAGGTTTGCACTCACCACAACCTTCTTAAGGCCAGTTACCCCTCCCCAGGAGAAGTTAACAACTGCCAGAGTATGGTCTGTTCTGACGTTGCTAGCATTGGTCACTTGGTACATCTCACCAAGTATAACTTGCCCAGGATTCACAAGGTCTTGTGTCACCATTGTGACACTTGCTCCTGTGTCCCTAAATGCCAAAGCCTCTCGTCCATTGATTAAAGGCTGTTGTCTGTACTTGCCCAGATTACTGGGACTCACAGAGGAGGTCACATCCATGCCTCCATCACAGACTAACACAGCCTGAGTTAGTTCTCTGACTAGGTCAGAGCCCAACTCAGTACCCAGGGTGAACCCTACTAAACCCTTGGCTGGAGCACTCCCACCAACTGTAACTGTACTAGGGGGAACAGGTGCCTTAGGGGCATTGGTGGGGGCTGGACTTGAGTCTTTGGACTTGGTGCAATCACTGGTCCAGTGGGTCTTTTGCTTACAGACCTTGCACCATGGTTTTCTTTGGCCTTTCCCTTTTGTAGACTGTGAATCCCCACCTGAAGAAGATTTTTGGGGGCCTTGTGAAGACTTTTGATCTTTACCCTTCTCCCCACCCTTTTCAGGGTTCTTAGCATCTTGCTTTTAGGGTCACCACCTTGGTTCTGTACCTTCTGCCTCACCCTGGTTCTGACCCATTTGTCTGCCTTCTTTCCCAATTCTTGGGGAGAGGTCAGATCAGAGTCCACCAGGTACTGATGCAACAGCTGATTTTGACAGTTATTAAGAATCTGCTCCCTCATTATCAGATTGTACAATCCTGAGAAGTCACACACCTTACTGCCCATCAACCAGCCTTCCAGAGCCTTAGCAGAACAATCCACATAGTCTACCCAGTCTTGAGTCTGTGCTTTTGGGTATCTCTGAACTTCAACCTGTATTGTTCAGTTGTTAGGCCAAACCCATCAATAAGAGCACTCTTCAAGACCTTGTAATTATCAGCATCCTCCTCTCTAACAGTGAGGAGCTTGTCTCTACCTTTGTCTGCAAAGGAGAGCCACAAGATTGCTGCCCACTGCTCCTGAGGGACCTTCTGTACTTTACAGGCCCTCTCTAGAGCAGTTATCCATTTGTGGATGTCATCCCCACTCTGGTAGGGAGGGACAATCTTGCTCAGGTTCCTATGGTCATAGGACCTTTCCCTATCTCTAGGGACATGGCTGCCACCATGGGACTCTAGTCCCAACTTTCTTCTCTCTTTGTAGAGATCTAGGGACTCCTGTCTATAGCCAGTTGCTGTTTTCTGAGTTCAAGTTGAGCTTCCTCATATTGAACCAGCCTCTTTATTCTCTCATGAGAGGATTCCCTCCTATGAGAGGAGACAGAGGTCCCTATGGAGGTGCCAGAGTGGTTAGACTCCTGAGAAGGAGACCTAGACCTTCTGGGCACACTCATAATCCTTCCTGGGGGACAAAGTGGGGATCATTCTGATCTTCCTCTTCATCTTCCACAGGAGGGATTGGGTTATCCAGGTCAGGGTCATTGACACCCTCCTGGTCAGTTCCAGAGGGGGGGCTGGGGGTACTGCTACCCCTGGCCCCATCCTCATATTCTGCCCCACCCTCTGCTCCTACCCCTTCAGTCCCTAAGGGCCTGCTGAGATCATAAGCCTCCAACATCTCCCTAAGATGTTGGGTGGTGGGACTCTGTCCTGTCTTCAATTTCCTCAAGTTACATAATGCTCTCAATTCCAATAATGGGAGTGTATCATACTTGGAGGGGAGAAGCCCATGGGCTTCTGGCAAGGACTCACTGGGTCCTGGCTTTGAAGACATCACTAGTGAGGTGTGGTGTATGCACTACCTACTCTAGTGTGGCCTACTAAACTCTCTTGAGTTGTAGAAAGGGTGTGCTATCCCTTAACACACAACTCTAAGTTCAGTAGAACTTACTGTATTCTAAGCTTAAATTATATGTACCTTAGGTACCTTTAGTGGTTTTCAGTTGATCAATTCAATTGAGATTATCTGGTAAAACAATAGCAAGCTGGAATCCCACACGCTGCCACCAATGTGAGAAGTTGGCCTGGCATATGCTGTCCACTAATTATAGTGGGCACCTTGCACCAGTCCAAACAACCCCTTATTGGAGATAGGTTAAAGACAACCTTTATTGAAAGCTATCCTAGTGGTAGCTATGGAGAGCAGCCTTCAGGCTAAGTCTTGAAGGAATGTAAAGCAGCTTGTTTTACCAGTCTATAATCTCTTAAGTGACCAAATGAAAGAGCACCACACCAGGTATATATTCAAAATATATGTATTTATTGCTAAACACACCCCTCTAGTCTCTTTATGAGGCTAGAGTTCGAAGTACACAAGTTATAAGTTATTTAAACACAGTAATAGCACAAATACACGTTTGGGCCCTAGGGCGTACTCAAACCATATACCAATAAAGTGGAATAAGAACCACGACTGAACTAGACACTAGGCCTAGAGCCTCTAGAAGTGCTTGGACCACAAGGAACCACCCAAGGTAGTGACACAGGGGACCCACGGGGGACGCGTGCAGTGTAAATACACAACCGCGATACGCCGTTAACTTCTATGGAGAAAGTCGCGATCAGGAAATTAAAGAAAAGGGACACTTAAAGGAGGACTTGGAGCAAACCCTTTGAGAACTAGGTCGTTCTAGAGTCTCTACCCACGGGAGCACCGGAGTACTCGTGTTACCTCACCCAGGGAAGCCGGGTGCATAGGTGCCTTTCGGGGTCGGGTTTCGTCGTCGATTTGAATGGCGATCTGCTGCAAAGTGCTGCTGGCGACCAAGTGGAAAGTGTCCTGGTGGATCCAAGAGTGGATTGGAGATCTGAAGAACCTGAAAGCAGAGGGGACAGAGTCTGGGTCACTAGCCAGTGACCAGGAAGGCGATGAGCAGATGCCCACCGATGTTGAGTGCTTCAGGTAGGTTGACGGTCATCTTGACTCTTCAGCCACGAGGTCCAGGAGGCGTTGTCGGCAACCAAGAGCAGGATTCGGGCTGGTACACAATGTCTGTCGAGTGCTGAGGCGTCGGCGACCGGATTGGACCCAACAAGCCTTGGCAACGGCAAGTCTCAATGAAAGTAAAGAATGATGATGATGCAGACCAGCAAGATCTGAGGAACTCACCCAGCAAGGGTAAGTGAGGGCAAGCCTGGAGCAACCAGGGAACCCAAGAAGAAAAGGATTGGCCTTCGTGAAGGGCTACTAGCCAATAGGCTAGCGACCGTGAAGGAGCCTCAAGACGTCGCACGTGGAGCTGGCTCACAGGACACTCGTGGAGTGGAGGCCAGTGATCTTCGATGCAGTTGGTGCTGGAGGCTAGGGCTACTCGGAGCCCAAAGCACGACTTCGTGGAAGACCCAGAAGAGGATGCACTAGCAAATGCGTGCGGTGTCCAGGGGTCACGGTTCCACGTTACCCACGACAGCTACGGGCCTCAGCTTTACTGGGAACTCAGGGCAGCCTCGGGGAAGTCTGGAAATCCACCTCTGGTGATGCAAAGACTTCGGCGTCCGACGGGAGCTTAGGCAATGCAGACTGGACAATTGCTTCTTTGGTGCCTGCCAAGCAGGGGAGTCACTCCTTGACCCCAAGGGAGATTCTTCTGTCCTCTAGTCTTGAGTAGAGCGTCGAAGGTCCAGGATTCTATTTCAGAGTTTCGTCCAGGGATAATCTAAAGTCCTAAGGACTGGGTTCCTATACTTATACTAAGTTTAGGGGTTGGACTACTCTGTGGCCCCACCTATGGGTGGGTCAGGGCAGAGGGGTGGCTACACCCCTTTCCCTTTGTCCAGTTCGCGCCAAAGCAGGGGCTGCAAGCCCTTGATCCGGTTTGAACTGGGGTATGCACAGGGACACCAAGTGTGCCCCCAGTGCAGGACTTCAAAGCACCCGAAAGTGTTCCCGCCCAGCCCCAATACACATTATCCTGTCTGGGGAGGTGGTCACACCTCCCTGGGACAGGAAACCTATTGTCCAGGCCTCCCCTGCCGGAGTTTCGTCCAGCAGCAGGAGGCCAGACTCGTGTCTGTGGCAGCAGCATCCATTTTGTGATGCCAGGGCTTTAGAAAGAAGTTACCGGCCAGGCCAGGGTTAACATGTCTCTCCCTCTAGAAGGGTGGAATGCTACCCCCGTGGCCAGAATTGGCGGGGGGGTAGTATTCCAAGATGTTTGACACCAAACACAACATGTTTAGGTGCAGCCATTCCAAAGTTAGCATTTAACGCGAGGTTATAATTCGCTTAAGAGTATATGGTCAGGCTGCACTACAAACAGCATCAGAGAAGGGTCTCCGAACGCTGCAGAGGGGCCCTGCTCATGCAGGGGCACCCTCTCACATAGGAACCACGCACTCTGCCTTCAGGATTGATAAGGCCTGCCATAGGAGTGACTTATAGGTTTATATGTGTGTATGTATTTAGTGATATAGGTAACCTATATCACAGTAAGGGGTGCATGCACCACCTTACCCAGGCTGCAGTAGCAGACCTGTGGTGTCAGTTTGGATGGCCTTCCAGGGGTGGCATAATACATGCTGCAGCCCCTGGTAGGCCTCTGAGGTACCTATGCCCTTGGTACATAGTATACCATATACTAGGGACTTATAAGGGCACTCCAGATTCCAATCAGTGATGTGCCTAAGGCACATGGAAACCATTTTAGAGAGGAAGCAGCTAGGCTGGGGTTCTGATTAGCAGGGCCCCAGCCAGACTAAGGTCGAAAAACAGTGAAGCATCAGCAAAAAGTGGGGGTACCCATGTGAAGCAGATCCTACTCTCCTACACACTGTACACATACATCGATAAATATAAAAGATCAATTGAATTCATTCACGTCATCTAATAGACAAAAGAATACGATTTAAGTAACAGATTTCTTTAAAAAAAAAAAAATATATAAGCAGACTTGCTACATTTATGAGGCATGTCTCAAAGAAGATAAACGAGATGACCATGCTAACAAAGGCATCCTTCCATTGAGCCTGGTACCATTTAAAGTGAAACTGTACTGAGTGCAATTATGCCTCTGGCTGCAAAGGGATTCTTTATTATTACTATAATGATTTTAACTATAAAGATGTGTACGGGTGGAATTAAATTTTCATTATTTATTTATTTTGCTAATGAATGTGATCTAATCGATGTACGAAATAATTGTTAGTCCACGAAGCAGTGATCAAGAATCTTCTTCACGAAATATTGGTTAAATGAACACTTCAACTCAGTCCATGATATCTTTGTCCACAAAGCTACTCAATTCATGAGGCTAACCGACAAGATAAAATAAGAGGTGGTTTAATAGTAATCAATATGAACTCAATTGAAAGCAGGACTTCACCAACAACAACATGTGGCACCTTTGAATGCCTTGTGCTATCTCTTATTCTCTCGCCCTCCTACATATACACTTAAGTTATCATTCAACAGCAATACTAAATTCATGGTCCACGTTTCTGAATACATAACCCAAATTCTCACGTTTTAAAAAAAAAATATTTGTCGAAGATGTTAACGCTGCCAGGAGAACCAAAAAACGTGACCACATTTACAGCTGTAAAAAGCTTGATCCACTTAAAAAACAAGCAGAAAAGCTCCTGCCTGCCAACCCACTCAAAAGGCTTGGGGGCATATTATCAAGAAACGGCGTTAAAATTATCGCTGCTTTAGCGGCAGAAAACTGCCGCTAAAGCGGCGATAATGGGCTTGATAATATGCCCTTGAGAATTCTAATAGAAGCCCATGTTCTGGTGTCAACATGGGCTTCTATTGGAATTCTCAAGGGCATATTATCAAGCCCATTATCGCCGCTTTAGCGGCAGTTTTTTGCCGCTAAAGTGGCGATAATTTTAACGCCGTTCTTGATAATATGCCCCAAAGTCTTGACCTCGTTCTCGAACATTAAAGTTTGGGGTCTACACTTATTCTCATTGATTGTTCTGACCATTTTACTCTCCCGTTTCACATTTCCACTGAGTCTAACCTGAACTGCTCGAATCCTCCCACCCACAAAAGGCTTCCCCGCCCTGTGAAAAATCACCCAGCTAACCTGCAAGATCATGAGAATGTTTCTCCAGTATGACAGCATCGTTACAACTTCTTTAGATTAACTGGTTGTTTTACAATTTAAAAAATGCACCCTAAACTTAGCAAACCATGGTTCTCGGAGTCTAATGTCTAGCCAAGTAGCTTCCTCAAGAAAACAGAGAATAAATGGAGAAAAGCAAACTGCCACAACTAATGTCCGAGCTAGGAAAACTCAGAAAACAATATAAAGTCATCATCGTATCTGCAACCTCTTTTTACAACCAATCCTCCAATAAAATCACAAGATATGTTTTCTGCTACGTTTCTTGTGAGTTCCTTAGTCACTTTACATAGATAATTCAATATATCGGGGGCATCTCTTCAAATTGGCTAGTTTGCCTCTAGTGCCTTCTCCTTAGTCTGCACTTGCAACACCTATAATCTCATAATTCTTCAAAAGGTAACAAAATCCATAAAAATTCTAAAACCCACAAACCACTTCCATGGCTCCATTCCAGACAGACTAATTAAGGACAATTTCTCATTTTTTTTAAACACAGGTAGTGTCAGCTGATAAATACATTTCTCCATTAAGGCATTTTCCGGTCATCTTTGAAGGTTGATCAGACCAGCTCCATCATCAAAAAATCTAACCTTGATCCTGCCTTAGTCTTATACTTACCCCAAGTTTCCTTTTTTTCAATTGCTTGGCAAAGCAATACTGAAAAAAGTTGCAAGTCAAATAAATATTGCCAGAGCTGATGAACTCTTGCTGGCCTACTGCCAAGCTGGCCTCAGGCCTGGCTGTAGCGTGGAAATACTAGCAATGAAGGCCCATGATGCTTGAAAAAGGTGACTCAATTTTTTCATTTCATTAAACCTCTTGTTGGAAAATGGCCCTCTCTGAAGGGTCACCCCAAACATTTTGCCTGCCTCCTCCTCTTTTTCTAACCTTGTTTTTGTGTGCCTTAGGACTCTGAGCACTTTACCACTGCTACCCAGTGCTAAAGTGCATGTGCTTCTCCCCTAAACATGGCAACATTGGTGTATACCTGATTGGCATATTTAATTTACTTGTAAGTCTCTTACAAAGTGGTACACCACATACCAGGGCCATAAGTTAAAAGCTACTAGTGGGCTGCAGCACTGATTGTGTTACCCACAGAAGTAGCCTTTCAAACCTGTCTCAGGCCAACCACTGCAGTGCCTGCATGTGCAGTTTTCTGCCATTTCGACTTGTCATTTAAAACTGCCTGCCAAGGCTGTAAACTCCCCTTTTATTACATATAAGTCACCCCTAAGGTAGGACCAAAGTAGCCCTAGGGCAGGGTGAATGTAGAATATCTGCGTTTAATCTTTCCATGTACTGGTAGCGACAAACACCCACATTCATTTTCCATTACTGTGAGGCCTACCCCTCTCATATGTTAGCTTTGAGAATTCCTTAATACACTTTTAAGCTATAATTCCTGATCAGAGAGGAGTAGATTTTTCATGTTTCATATTTTTGTAATGGTAAATCCACCTCACTGGTGAAGTTGGATTTAACATTACTGTTTTAGAAATGCCACTTTTAGAAAGTGGACATTTCTCTGCACTTACTGCTCTGTGTGCCTGATAGCCTGTCTCCAATACACGTCTGCGTTGGGTGACAGCTACACTTTGTGCATTCCCTCTAGACAGCCGCAACACAGGAAAGATAGGTGTGTCTGAGTACCCATCTACATCATCTGCATTCTGATGGCCTTGCCTGGGCAGAAAGGGAGGGAGGTGCTAACACTTCACTTGAATAGGCAGTGTTCTGTCCCTATACAAAGGACTGATTACCACCCAGATATAGTCTGGCAGACAGGACTGGGTTGAAAGGGATACTTGTGCACTTCAGAGAGCTGCTTTGAAGTCACTCGAACATCAAAAGCACTTTTGGGTATAAGTACAGGATCTCCTAACCCCTTAAGTCAGACACTACTGGACTTGTAACTGAAGTTCTGCAGAAGAACTGCTGTGCTGATTAAAGGATTCAGCTGGACTGCTGATCTGGAAGGCTTGCTTTTCTGTTTGTTGTCCTACTGCCCGCTGCTCTCTGACTCTGCTGAAGGAGAGCTGGACTCTACCTTCACTCCAAGTGATCTCCAAGGGCTTGTTGGCTTGCCTCCTGTTGCTTGAGACTCAGTGATATCAAAGTCTCTATCCCTGCTCCTGTGCCTGGCTCACTGGAAGTGGCCCAGATACTTGCAACACGCTTTTTGACACAGCTTCTGTCTGTGTGTAGCAGAAAAGGCGCAACAACCCGATTGAGGGAGTAAAATCGACACATCGCATCAGAACCAGTGCTTTGCCTCCAGAGATCGATGCATTGGATAGCGTGTCACCGCTGCTGCAGCTTGCGGAGATCAACGCATCTCCTTGACTGTGTGCAGAATCCAGCGTATTGCACACCGTCTCTCGACTCTGGCACCTGTCTTCAGAATTGACTCATCAACTTCACTGCATGGAGAAGATCGACGCATCCTGTCCCTGCGGGCCTCGACGTAGACACTCTTGCTGTTTGCAACCAGGAAAGGTACTTTGTTCTCCCTGGCCTGCGTGGGTCCTGTAGCCATCTGGCGATTTGTCATGATCAACCCACACTTTGACTTTGCCCCGGTCCAGCGCGACCTTAAGTAACCTTTTTAGTGCTACTTACTTCTAAGCAGTTTACTGCATTTATTCCTTTAAAATTCAATATCTCAATTTCTATACTTTAGATTTTTGTCATTTTGGTTTTGTTTTGTTCAGAAAATAATAATATATTTTTCTAAACCTGTGTGGAGTCTGTTAGTGGTGTAATGATTGTGTTACTGTGTGTGTGTGTGCTGCACAAATACTTTACACATTGCCTCTTTAGATAAGCCAGACTGCTTTGTGCCAAGCTACCAGAGGGCGAGTACAGGCTATCTTTTTGTGTGTATATAGCTTACCCTGAAAAGAGTGGTGGTTCCTTCCTGGCATGGGTGTATACCTCAACCAACTAGGAATCCCATTTCTAACACCTTTCAGCTGCCTTAGAAACTATTGACCACAAATGACTTCTTCAGATAACTGAGCAGCACATGGGATTCTGTTGCAAACTACTAAGCTGGTTGAAATCCTTTCTAAAAGATAGATCCTAGAAGGTGAAGACTGGTGATTATACTTGCTCTACCACGTGCATGTGTTGTGAAATTCCATAAAGAACTATCTTAGCGCACACATTATTTAAACACTACATGCAGCCTCTAAGCTTGATCCTGCACATCTCCAATGTTACTCTTCCCCAATATGGGCACAGCATCCTGTTGTACCTAAAAATGTCCTCAGTAACAGATTATCATCTTTCGAAACTATCACCAGTTTTTTAATGCAGCAGATCTTCCTCAATCTAAACCTCAAAAACATTGAAATCCTACTCCTCTTAACTACGGGTGGACAAAACTTGCAGAGTATGCATGTCGCACTGCAATTTAGAGCCAGTAGCACGAGCAGCACTGAAAAATCTTACGCAAACTGCATCATACGGTGTGCAGGAGTGCGCAGCTATTCGAGTTGATGTTGCTGCCACTCGAGTAGAAAATCAATTTGAGCTGCATCAAATCTTTCGTAGAAGCAGCCCTCTCACCGTCCATGTTAGAAAATGGCGCAAAAGGACACCAAATCTCGCCCGCATTTCTGTAACCTCACAGGAAACAATTTCGCCATCCGGCTAATGGTGGAATTTGGCGAAAACTCCACGTCACAAAAGTAACACAGAGTCGCCAAATTCCACTGATTCCGAGAGAGGAATGAAACATTCCGCCCATCCCTGTTCTTAACTTCAATGAAAAGTAGACATACTCAATAGATCCTGGAATTTTTTAAGCTAAATGGATTAATACTCACCGAAATACCTTGGTTTCTCACTCAATTTGGTCCTCACTTTTGTTCACCAAATCAACAAGATGGCAAAAGCCACAAACATCCATCTGCAAACACTAACAGCAACTATCACCATATCCCCCGCTCAATTAAAATAGCTGTTCATTCACTAATCATTTCAAGATTTATTTCTGAAAATGTGTTATTGGCAGGAGTTCACCAATCATCTTTAGTTTGGCTTAAAAAAGCACTGCACACTGTGGCGAGGTTAGTTCACTCTGCAGGTAAATTCGCCCATATTACCCCTAAGCTCTGTGATCTGTATTGGTTGTTCATTTAGGTCAGAATCAAATTTCAAATCTAATGCCTTGTCCTAAATGCCATCCAAGTAAAACCCCACCATATCTTGCTCATCATCTCACCATTTCTGGCAATCAAAGGAGTCTAAGAAGTCACAGAACTCTTCTTTTTGAATGCCCCATGTTAAGAATGCAACACCACAAAGGATGTCTGTGGCGCAACAACCTCAGCCTGGTACACTCTGCCACCTAATCTCAGAACTACACCTTTATTCCACCTTCCAGAAACAATTAAAGGCTCACCTTTCAGACAATTCCAACTTTAAGGGGCATATTCTCAAGAACATGTGATAATCATCGCAAATTTAGCTTAACGCAACTTTGCATATCGCAGTCCATTGCGAGAAAATAACACCATCTTAACGTCCAATTCCCAACCCCGCGGCACCATGCGATAGCAGCATGATAACCCACCAAATGATCGCGTAAAAACCAACACGATAAACAAAGAATGCGAAACACGATCGCCCAAAAAGTTGCGATGCCACAAAGCGCGATACCAAAATCAGCAAAAACCACCTACAGGCCTGCAATACCCACGCGTCATGCGTGAAAATGCACTATAAAAGCAATAAAAAAACAAACCCCAAAACCAATCCAAACTGCGGAGCACCATGGATGCACCTGGACCGAGTGCAGAGGACAGGCCAAACTCCACAAGCCCCATGGAGGACCAGCATGAAACCCCCTGTTCGGGGGAGGGCAAGGAGAAGAGGAAGAGGAAGACGGGGTTCAGTCCGCAGGAAGACCAGATCACCGTCACGGAGGCGATAGAACACTACCAACAACTGTTCGTCACCTCCACTGCGTCATTGGCAACACAGACGGAAATATGGCAGTCCATCGTCACCAAAGTGAATGCAGTCGGAGTGTCGAGGAGGTCAATGGAGGATGTCAAGAGGCGCTGGCATGAAGTGCACAGCCAAACCAAACAGAAACACGCTGCCAACATGAAGGCAGCAAAGGCGACTGGAGGTGGGAGTCCTGCGCCACAGGAGGAGCTGGATGAGCTGGAGGAAATGGTGGCCACAGTCATCAGTGTGGAGACGGTGCAAGTAATGTAAGTAAATGTAAGTCCGTTTTTATATAGTGCAGCTACTCACCCTTACGGGTCTCAAGGCGCTGGGGGCGGTAGTGGAAATTAAGTGAGCTATTGCCCAGAGTCACATGGTGCTGAGCTGAGCTGCCACCGGAGCCGGGGATCGAACCGTGAACCCTGTGCTCCGAAGTCAGCTGCCCTGGCCGCTGCACCACACCTCTCCACATGCAAGGAGTTGGGGGTCTGGACACAGCCCGAAATGACCTGACTCAACTGCAACAGGGTGAGTAACGACCAGGGACTGGGGGGACGGGGGCAGATGGGCACAATGGCACACATGCACAATCATGTGCAGCACACTGCACACCAGCAATGAGTGTGGAACATGTCCCTGATACCCTTGGCACACTGCAGCACACATAGAAACACCAAGTAGGCCCCCGTCCACAATCTGCACAAATGGGCCCCCCTCCATATCACCAATGCCACAACCTACCCATGCACATGTGCTGAATCCAGAAAAGCAGCGGCTCTGTGAGCCACACTGACAATGCAAGTGACACTGCATGACAGATAGCATGGCTGAAGTCACAATACATGACATGGTGCACAAGACGACACTGAGGTGGCTGAGTGTGGACACATCCGTAAAGGAGCCGGTCACACTCTGTCACATCCACGTGCACCTACGAGCCATGACGTCAAGAACACATCTGCAGACAAACAATGCACAAGAGTATCAAATATCTCCAGTAGCACAAATGACCCAAGTCGCAAACATCCCAGCACCCGAAAAGCACACAAGTCAAATGCACACCGACTCAAAGGGATAAGGGTCCGCCAATGCAGAGCTGCAGGGGCGAATCGCCAACAATGCAGCACACACATATAGCAATCACAGTACATCAACATTGACGACAATGTGGACAGAGTGCAACCCCTACACCACAGGACAGAGGACACAACTGGTGCCTCTCGTGCGTAGTAACTGGCCAATCACATCTGGCAATGCATGACACTGTGAGATGATAATGTACGAGTACAACCACACATCCGTCATGTAGTCGAAATGTCCACTGACTCCCATCAAATAGCCAGCTTCACCAAAACAGTCACAATGTACACCATCATGCAGTCTGAATGTAAACATCCACAATGCATCAAAATACATGGAACACACTGTTAACCTGCATCTCCCCTTACATTGCAGAGGGACAATCAACACCACCTGCAGAGCAGACCACACATCTCTTCAGTGATGATGAAGAGGACACCCTGCCCATTTGCCCAGACACACTCCAATGGCTCGTGGACAGCTTCCTCACCCCACCTCCAGGAGCAGGGCAGCCCAGCTGCATCGCGTTGAGCCCACACCCTGCACAGACCACACAACAGGAAGCACACACCACCACGGCTGCCTCCCAGGACCCCCACGACCAACACATGGATTTCAAACGCCGTGTGTTAGGGTGCCAGGAGAAGATGGCAGATCAGCTGCGGCTGGGTTTCGAGCTCATGGCAGCCAAACCCGATGCCATACGTGGGTGTCTGAGTCCCATCAGAGAGCACCTACAGTCCCTAACGGATACCCACTGTCCGCACCATGCCCACCAACAATCCTTGGCTGACATCACTGGTTCCATTACTCGGATACAAGAACTGTCTAGGCAGACAGGCTCCAGCGATGACAGCACAGAGTTGGCACAGATGCAGAGGACAATGGAGACCATGGAGCCGATGCAGGCTGGAAGTATGGCTGCCACTGCTGAACACCAGCGAGATGTAGCTGCGATCTTCCATGCCTTGCAGATCCTCATCTTGCCACTGCTGCCACTGAGCCTGTTCCAGATGACTGCTGCAGGAACCTCGACACACACATCTCCGACCCCTGATGTGTCAGTGGCACACAGTGATGCAGCCCCATCACCTTCGCACCCTGATGTGTCAGTGGCACACAGTGATGCAGCCATTACACCGCCACACACACCGGACACACCCGACACAGAAGAAGTATCAGAGGAGTAAGATGTGGATGGTAATTACTGTGTGAGGAAGGAGGCAGTAGCATCCATCACCTCCATATGGCTTGCCCTGCCTGGCTCTGCCCCATGCATCATGCCCTGGGACAACACCTTCCACTGACCCCTGGAACACTCTGCGACATTCACCCGGACCCCGACACGGACTGCCATATCTCCACTGCTTGACAATTACACAGCAAACCTGCTGTGGACTGCACTCCCCCTCTTCCAAATCACTTTTCAATCCCCAAAGGACTCTGGTTGGCCCACGACTGGGCTTCCATGTTATGTGGGCTTGGATGGCCATGTACAGCTCCCTCTCCGTCATTCACCAGAATGTGAATAAAACATTCGGAATCATGCAGATGTGTCATGACTATGTTCACTCACGTATGGAATTATGGCTGGATGTAGGGACAATGATTGCACAAGAAGGTACACCCTGGTAAATGACATCAATGCGCATGTTCATTCCCGAGACACATGGCCAATTGGATGACTGTGAAGGTGGGTACTAGCTGTGTGCCCATTGCACATTAGCAGCAATCTCACAACCCCCCAACGTAGGCACAAGTCCATGTATTGAATAGGGCTGTGTGTAGGAATTACCAAATCGGTAGCAGGCCAGAAGTGGTGTCCTACATCACATGTGACGACAGAACTTCATGTCGCATACCTACTCACACACATCTGTGTGGACACATTCTTTAATGATTCATAACATTGCTCAACATGGTCAGGGGTTGGACACCATACTCACATTGCTGAAGACACGTAAGAGCACAGGTCTACCAGCAACTATCCCAGAACAATGTCTAGCTCACAGAGGTGGAGCTGTCAGAAGGGACCCACCCCCATTGTACATGCGTCAGTCAGTTCCTCCTTGTGTAGGGACGATGCTCATTGTGGCACACGAGTGGTCAATCTAATCAACACTCATCACAGTTCGACACCAGTGGTGTTGCGTAGACTTTATTGGCATGTGCGTGTCAGTACGGACAAGGCAACGGCCACAACAGGCAGGGACATGCTTAAGACACTTACACGCAGCATGGGAACATGTCGAGGTGCAGGGAATGGGGAGGCAAAAATGAACACCAATCATCACGGATGGCAACAGTCTCAGCCCACCTTGCCTTGCTGGACGAGTCATGTGTTGTTTGGTGTCTGCCCATTGCCCCGTGTGAGGGGGCAAGACTCACAGCCCATGGGGTCTGCATAGTGCTCTGCCACCCGACTGCGCCGACTGTCTGCTCTGCGGACAGTTATCAGGTGAAAGGGTCCGACAAGTTCACATGTCGTGCTAAATTGCCATGTGTGTACTCTCCCCCCAGCAGTGTGTCCGACATGGTAACGTTGCCAAACGACGCTGTGCTGCTCCGACCATGGAACTGCATCACCTTGCACAGGTGTGTGTACACACGCGTAGTTCCACGCACATGCATTCAGAGTCCAGACGAAGGCAGACATGTCCTCTGTTGTGGTGGGATATGTGAGCATTCCCCATGATGCTACAAGGTGTTGGGACAAGTGCTGTGGGTGACAATCCGATGTGGCTGCAGGGACGTAGTTACTCGTCCATGAATGCCAGCGCAGCTTCATGGGCAATGTGTTCCAATAGTACGTCGTTGTCAGGTTCAAGGAACACCAGGGTGAGCCAATCCATTAACTGGTCCGGGCAGATGTGCTCAGT
Organism: Calotriton arnoldi; assembly: GCA_963921515.1. NCBI lineage: Eukaryota > Metazoa > Chordata > Amphibia > Caudata > Salamandridae > Calotriton > Calotriton arnoldi. Next base: position 601,638 of record CAWUFW010010242.1, on the reverse strand, counting down.
CCACGCCGTTTCCCCAATCCGCAGCACAGCCCAATATGGGAGCGCCTGGATGTGGTCACTGCACACGAGGAGTTGTGCAATCTCCCATGCGCAACTGCCAGGACATACGCCAAGGATCAGTGCATCCCATGCACGGCTATCCAGGTGACACTCCTGTTCGTGGGCCAACAGGGGGCGCACTGTCAGGTCATAATCCAATTCAGCTACCGTTGCGTTGGATAGGCATACCTCCATGGGCCACTCGAATGTGCATGATCGACAGTGGAACCAGGGCTGGACGCAGGTGACGTAGGCAAGACGGAAACTCAGATGGAAACTGATTCGCAACACTGCCATTGGCAGGGATCCCAACAGATGCAGCATTCGTGCACGGTACAGTTCCACATGACAGGGGTTGTGCATGTGCCCGGGAATGCCGGCCATTCCGTTTGTTGGTCTCGTGGCACCGACACTCGTCTGACCGGCGGGTGTTCGGTGGACGATATGCCACAGCTCTGGGAAATGAGTCGTATGTGTGTGCAACGTTTGGACGTATGGGTAGTTCTTGACAATGTGTCAAGGGCATCCCTTGCAGGTGTAGGTCGTGCAGGGACAAGTGTGTGTGGGGTGTGGGCATGTTGGTGTTTCATTAGCGCAGTTCGTGGTGTGGGAGTCATCAGAGGCTGGTATGGTATCTCACGCAGGGTGTGCCAGCTGCATTCAGGACCAAGGTCGGGGGTTTGGTTGGCCTTCAGCCTTGTGTGTTGAGACAAAGGAGCTTTCATTCCTGATTTTCGTCTGACTACTGCTTGCATGTCTTAATTGTGATGTGGAGTTCGCGCTGACTTTGATGCCAGGCCTGTGATTTGGGGTGCGCAGATTTCGAGACACACGCAGCTGTTGGCATGTTTGCATGAGCCAAGGCCCCGATTGGCCTTGCGCTCCTTGTTCAGTCTCTCTCTTTCTCTCTGTTTCTTTCTCTCTCTCTCTCCCTGTCCTTTGATGGGTGCGTGACACACCTTCTTATCTTGGATATTGTCTTGCAGGCTGTGAGTCACAGATTGTCCAGGGATGCCCCGCCATGACTCCTCAGAATAGTTGTTTAGTGACGAATTAGAATGTGACATTTTGTTTGGTCTTTCAATGGTGTATGTATGAATCAGGATTTCAGTGCTCACATGTATGTTGATTGTTTCAATTGTGCGACATCAGGCGGGTGCTTGTGTTCATGTTTCCGTGCAGTTGATGTGCTGTGTCTTGGTCCGGGGGAGGTGGGGGTGCTCAGGGTGGGGCCCGGGGGGGGGGGGTGGTCCTGGGGGTGGTGGCGGTGAGTGTTGTGGCCCTCTTGGGTGTCCGGCACGCATGTTCAGTGGCTCCATGGCATCTGTTGTTCTTCAGGTGTGGCTCAGGGCTGGGCTCTCTTTTGTGGTGAAGGCTGTCATCCGACTTTGCACCAGGTCGGAGCAGGTGTTAGTTTCCTGCTGCTAACGTGCCTTATTGCATGTTTTGTGATCTTATCGCGGATCTGGCTGGTCGTTGTGAATGTTGAGGTGTGGTGTTGTCGCGGCTTTTTGCACGGGAACGCCTACTCAGCATCTCATTAACGATAGTTGCCGGGGTCATCTGTGGCGATGTTGTTTGCGGCTGCTATCGCGGGTAAACTGGTGTTATGGGCTGTTCACACCAGCTTGTGAATGGGGCAATGTATTTATCGCAACTTTGGCTGCGATAAAGTGCCGTTAACTCGGCGATAGCTCCTTGAGAATATGCCCCTAATTGTCTTACAGTCAATCTATGAACACAATTTTCAGGGGCTCAATCATCATTGCTCACCGCAGTGTCTATGGCTAAATTTCTCCACTCTCTCACTCACTGCAGTGTATTCCTTATTTCCTTTTTAAAATGTTTTAATGCAAACAGACCTCATACTGACACTATGCAAGTGAGCTATACTGTTAAAATAGAAAAATGAGAATGAATTTCTTTTCTTTATTGTGTTATGCCAGCTCCAAGTATCTGCATCAAATATTGTCATTTTACAATTGTTTCTAAACAAAATGTATTTGTAGTAGATTTGTAGTATAGTGGTAAACATTTTGTAGATTTCTAAAATCTACACTATTTTGCTGTAATAAGATTCATTTACAAACTCAGTTAAAATTACTAAATACTATCTCAGTATAATCTCAAAATTATCTTCTTTGTATTTGTTATTAAATGTTATTGTCTCCTTTAAAGCTATTTGTGGCACACACGTGTAGTGTTTGGTGTTTTACTGTAGATTATTACTTCTTCTGATCCAGCGGGTTACTAGCAACAAGCATTCATACACTAAATACTCACCTGGGCCCATTCATTCACACTAACTAGTAATCACCGCTGGTGGGAATCAGTTGTACTCTTTATCAATATCCCTGATACCAATTACCTTTTCTGATTGAAGAGTAATGACTTACCAATGGACCTTTGATAATTGGGGTTGAAATGAGATTATACAAACATAATTTCATTAACCACCTGAAATAATCACTGACTCAGGGAGTTTTAAAATGTTTATCTAAATTCTTTAGCAGAGTAAATTACAATCCACATAATACTTAATCGCATATCAAGGAAGAAGCATTCTATTGTCACCTATTGATCACAAATGACGGTCCCTCAGAAAGGAGAAGATAGAGACAATAGTACGAACTAAAGATTATGCCTTTATAGTTACCTAAAGGTGTGATAACCAAACCCCTTGGCCAAGGAGTTGGAAAAAGGGTCCCAAGAAAAGATGAAGACCAAGACCTCCGGACCAAGTTCAGGACAGGATAGATGACCTCTCTACCAACGACGCCTGCGTCGTTCCCCTCTCTGACACTTCGTTCCTCCTCGATTCTTCTGCGTCTTCTTCTAATAGAGTCCGCCACCCCCACCTCAGGACCTCTTCAGACAGCAGTTCAGTTTGCTCGGTTCTCTCTGTGGCAGCATCAGTTCTCTGCTACAGCATCTATCTCCATCTGCGCCCCTCTCTCTGTGTGTGCTCTGCGCTAAGCCTCTGCTCTAACTAATTAGCTAATTCTATATCTATTATACCCTTCTACGCCCATGTACCTCCCATTAATGTTTCAAAATTATGGGCCCACTATTTCTGATTGGACAGGGACAGGGGGTTGATCCTCACACCATGTCAATTTAGTTCAATTTTCTTAAGCCCATTGTTTTAAAATACCGCCCTCTCAATTAATACATTTGCTTTATTTCCCACCCGTTTCACAACAATTTTTATTACAAACATATACAAATGTATCATTTTAAAAGACATTTCAATTCAGCTCTGAAGGTGATCAGCGGGTCATGTCCTTGGACATCTTCCAAGTTGACTTCATCGCTTTGCTTTGCTAGTTTTCAGAGCGCATGCGCAGGTCACATGGCTCTCGAGCTGCTGTTTAGCCAACCCAGGCCCACTTTATGAACTAATAGAAATCAAAGAAGAAACATATTAAAATCAAAAATAAATGTTTTCACTGTATACCCCCTACTTCTACTCTACTCCCATTTAATTATAAATGTCTATCCCGCATTAGTAGCGTTAGAATACCACATTATTAATTGCAGCAATGCGAAAGCTTTAGCATGTGAGAACATTAAGCAGCCATTTTAGCATACACTGCGCAGAAGCAAAAAGTTTCCCTCCAAGCAAAGAAAGACGTCATACCACGTGACATGGTTGACACATGCGCAGTAGAATTCCTGCGCTTTAGCGGCTATTTTGGATTAGGCAAGGATTACTTATTAGTGGAAAACACATAGGCAAACATCTCTTAGATAAAAATGTTGTGTTTGCACATTATTAATATTGAAATTATAAGGTTTTAGTACAAATTAATTAATACTGTGAGAGGATTGCTTCCGAGCAAGTCTCATTGTGAGTCCTTGCTCCATCAATCCCCTCTCTGATGGCGTTTCTGAGCCATCAAAACTACCTACAACCAGATGCCAACTTAACATATTTCCGTCACATTTTCATTTTTACCCCGTCCATTCTTATTCTTTCCTTTCAGTTTCTTGTAAATTTCACTTCTTAGGTCTTCTAATTCAATCTCTTCAAATTTTCTTTTCTTGCCTCTTCCTGTCACCCTATATGTTTCCTTCTTTCTACAACATTTGCACCATATAATTATTGACAATACTGTTATTGCTATCCCTACTAAGGGTACTATTATTTTACCTATAAGACCTTTCCCTACATTAGTGAACCAGGTACCAATTGACGCAATGCTATTTGTCAATCTTTCCCATACACTATCAACTTCCAGTGGTTTCAGTTCATTCTCAAGTTTAGTAATATTCTTTATATATTTTCCGATTTCTGCACCTTTGTCCGGAATATACGTGCAACAATGTTTCGTTTTCAACATTTTACAGACTCCGCCCTCTTTTGCTAACAATATGTCAAGAGCAAGTCGATTTTGCATAACCATAGATCTAATCGTAACCATCTCCGCATTAATCATTAGAAATCCTCCAGCAGTATCCGTTGATAAACGATCAACCACTGTAGACAATTTACATATTCTCCTTGAGTTCAGAATTACTCCCACTGAAGGTATCAATGCACCAAATATATCTCCTACAATTTCTGAAAAACTAGCTCTTTTACTTCGTGTTAATTCATTATTATTTTCATTGCTCCCAGTGTTTCTTTTTACGTGGTATACATTTGGAAAAACTATTCCAAAATAACAACTTCCATACCACCGTGCAGGAAGCCTAAAATAAGCCTTATTCCCACACACATAATATATTCCAGGAAAAACTGAATCTGTTTCTCCTTTTAGTCCCCAACCTCCAAGAATTAAGAAATTATGTTCACATTCACTGGTACCAATAAAAACGTTGTTATATTCAGTATTTAACCTATGAAGACAAATTTTCCCTGTCTTTACAAAATCTAGAGCCATAGCAGCTTGAGCTTTGCCAGGTGTATAAATACCCTCTTTCTCAGCCCAAGGTGGAAGATGAGCTTTATGCTCAGACGCTTTCCTTTGGAAATTCTGTCTTCTATCTTCAACTAAGTTTAAAAATATCTTTTCTTCTTCACGTAATGAACATGTTAGATTGCTTCTATGTGCATGTGTTATGTCTATCGACTTCATTGTTAAGAAACATTCTCCCATAAATTGTGCATCTTGACTACTAAGCACTGGGTTCAGATTCTTTCGAATAGGAACCTCTGAAAATATCACATCTATATTTGAATAATAATACTGAAGTTTCCCTGTTCTATAAAATAAACTAGTTAGTACACTACATGATATACCATAAGTTAAAGGCAAATGATGATAGGTTAAACCTTCTGCTACTGATTCAGGTAACTTCATACAGACATAACAGTCACTAACATCCATTGTATCTACGTACTGAAACAATAATTTAGTAAAAACATTTAAACTAGTATCGTTATCTGTTACAACGTGATGAAAATCTGGTTCATCCTCTGCTTCTATTTCTATTTTATCACTTTTCAGGTTATCTATCCTTCCTTTGGTGTTGTTGTTATTCTTTTTGTCCATTATCATGAGGTAAGGAATTGCTACGATCACAACTAACCACACTATAAGCACCACTACCATACTACATATGCATATAGCACAACATCTTTTACAACCCTTCCATTTCGGTCTCCCAGAAACCCTGTCTTCAGCCATTTTGACTAAGAAGATTTCTCTTCTTTCCTTTCCTTCAAAAATTTACGTTTATCAAGGTGGTTTTACTTCTTTTTCATAAGTCAGTTCTGCACTTGTTCCTTCGTCACCACTTTCACTTGTCTCTGAACTTTCGCAGTCTTCGAGAATTATATAAGTCCAATCAGGACCTTTAAACTTATTGTTCACGACTTTCAATGTTTTGCTTTTTCGTTTTTCAGACCCACTTGTTTGTCCAGTTAAGCTTGTTACTTCATTTTCTTGTTCTGGGTCTTCACTTCGTGTTACTATATGGTATTTCTCTCTTTTAATGACACTGGGCCAATGATCACCCTTTCTGATCTTCTTGGGTTGCACTGTATCTTCACTTTCCGAGTCTTTTCCAAAAACTCCTTTATTCTCAAGGTGTGGCACAAATTGTTTGTCCTTGATTTCAGCTTTCCACTCTATCTGCTCTTGTTCAGGTCTTATTGATGTTTGTTCAGTTGCCTGAATGTGAGTTTCTGCTAACTTGCCCTGTTCAGGATTGACGTTTTCATGCCTGAGGCTTTCTTGTTCGATGTTTTCTTGGCTTTCTTTTCCCTGAACGTGTTTTTCTTGTCCTATCTGGTTCTGATCAGGGCTTATTGCACTCTGTACTTCTGCAGCCTGACCACGTTCTTCTAAACCTGTCTGTCCCTGCTCAAAATTTGTTGTTTCGTTGATAGTTTGAGCCCAATTTCCTTTCCCTATCTGGACCTGCTCAGGTTCACTTATAGTTTCAACCTCCCTATCCTGAGCTTGTTCTTCTACACCTATCTGGTCCTCTCTAATTTCCTCTAATCTAGCTCTGCTCCTTGTTTTGATAAAGACTTCAGGTATATCCATCACTGGTATCCAGTCCTGACTTGTGCTCGGTTGTTCTTCTTCAGCTACTCCCGAATCTATCACTTGGGATTCTTCAGCTGTCGAACCTTCAGCTTCCTCAGCTATTGATGCTGACTGAGGATCTCTTTCTTCAGGAGCTGGCACCCTTTTGGTGTGGCTTACATGAATTCAATTAGGTAAGCCTGCACATTTCACTGCTGTGTTTGTAACCAATATAACCTGACAAGGTTCTCCCCACCTGGGTGATAAACATGTTTCTCTGGTGTGATGCTTCACTACCACCCAGTCTCCGGGGTTCAGATCATGCTCTTGTTCAGGCTGCCTGGAAACTGCGTCTTCTCCAAACTGGTGAGAGACAGAACGCACTAGGTCAGCCAATGCTTTGCAATAATCTAGAACCATATCATCAGTTATGTTCAGCAGTTTATTTCCAGGTACATGTGCTTGTCTCATTGCTCTTCCCATGATGATTTCATGTGGACTCAATCCTGTATTTCTATCAGGAATGCTTCTGAGTCCCATTAAGACAAGAGGCAATGCATCTGGCCAATCCAATGATGTGGATGCACACATTTTTGACAATCTTGATTTTATTGTGCCATTCATTTGTTCCACCACTCCAGAAGCCTCTGGACGGTACGCACAGTGCAATTTTTGTTCAATTTTAAATGCTTCACAGATTATTCGAATTACATCATTATTAAAGTGACTTCCTCTATCTGATTCCAAAGTTACTGGGAAACCAAAACGTGGAATGAGTTCTCGTAACAACAGTTTTGCAACTGTTAGGCTGTCATTCCTCCTGGTAGGGTAAGCCTCCACCCACCTTGAAAACAGACACACTATGACAAGTACATATTTCAGTCCTTTACATGGTGGTAACTGAATGAAATCTAACTGCAATCTCACAAATGGACCCTCTGCTTTTCCGATTTTTCCCAGACCAATTACTGTTCTCCTTCCTGGATTATTCATTTGGCAAGTTAAGCACCTCTGGCAAAGAGTCTCTGCTGCAGCCCTAAACTTTGGATTGTACCAATTTTGTCTGAAAAGTCTAATCATGGCATCTCTCCCTACATGTGTGTCTCCATGATACATTCTGGCCATTTGTGAAATCAGGCAATCAGGCATGACTGGTCTGCCATCTGAAAAAACCCACACGTCATCATCTGTTCTTCGTGTGCACCCTATTTTTATCCAAACATCCTTTTCACTCTCTTCAGCATCATCCTGCAATCATCTCACATCATTCCATGTTTCAGGTGTTGAACATAGCATAAGTTGACAGCTGATTCCCATTCTTTCGACTTTTCTGTTTACTGCCATTCGATTTCTGGCACAGTGTTGAGCGATTAGGTCTGCATATCTGTTACCGGCTACCACCCAGTCATCTCCTGACTGGTGTGCGGCACATTTCACCACTGCCAATTCTTTTGGTGATTGTATTGCCTCCAATAATTCCTTTACAAACTGCCCATTTTTGATTGGGGATCCTGAAGAAGTCATGAAATCCCTCTGCATCCACAGTTGGCCAAAATCATGCACAACCCCGTACCCATATTGACTGTCCGTAAATATGGTTACTTTTAAATTTTGGAGGCTTTGATCAAGGCAATTAATTCAGCTACTTGTGCAGATTTGACTCCTGGTAAATAGGATGCTTCGACTATTCCAGATAGTTCACATACAGCATAGGCTGCACTCAATTTGCCATCTTCATGCCATAGGCATGAGCCATCTACAAACAGCTCCGAGTCTGCGTTTTTAAGAGGCCTTTCCTGAATGTCAAGACGCGGTTTGGTACACAATTCTGTGACTTGTAAACAGTCATGGTCTGTGTCGTCCCTGACTTCTTCACAATTGGGATCTGGTAACAATGTTGCAGGATTTACAACTGTGCATCTAGCTATGGTCACATTCTCCGCTCCTAGAACTATTCGCTCATATTTTGTCATCCGACTAGGGGTAAGATGCTGAATTCTAGTTCTTGTCAACAGAATCACAACTGCATGTGGGACAAACACTTTGACAGGGTGTCCCATTACAATTGACTCACTTTGTTCAATGCTCATACACGTAGCAGCTACTGCTTTTAAGCAGCCTGGCAATGCTGCAGCCACTGGGTCCAATGTAGCAGAAAAATATGCTATAGGACGCCTGTCCAGTCCATGTCTTTGGGTTAAAACCGAAAGTGCACAACTTTCTCTCTCATAGCAGAATAATGTAAATTCTTTTGTTTAGTCAGGCATGCCCAGGGCAGGTGCCGCACAAAAAGCATTTCTTAATTTAACAAATGCACTGGCACTTTCATCATCCCATTCAACTGGATCTTTTGCTTTCTTTTTAGTTAACTGAATTAAAGGCTTTGCTAGTAGTGAAAACCCTACAATCCATTGTCGACAGTATCCTACTATTCCAAGAAACATTCTCACCTCTCTTTGTGTTACTGGCATTTTCATTTGCTTAATTATTTTTATTCTCTCAGAGGTTATTCTTCTCTTTCCTCTTTCACTTTGGTGCCCCAAATATTTAACTGCCGTTGTACAAAATTGTAACTTCTCAGGTGACACTATGTGTCCTTCCTCAGCCAAATGATTGAGTAATGCAATTGAGTCTGTGACACAATCGTCATGAGTTCTTGACGCTACCAACAAATCGTCTATATACTGCACCAAAACTGAGTTCCTGGGCATTACTAATTTCTCTAGGCACCTTTTCAGTATCTGATTAAAAATGGAGGGACTTTCTGTGTACCCCTGAGGAACACGATTCCACACATAAACATGATTTTCAACTTTGAACGAAAACAAATACTGACTATCTGGATGCAATGGAATTGAGAAAAATGCTTGGCACAAATCAATTACGGTAAACCATTCTGCGTTCCATGGTATTTGGTATAAAATACTGCAGGATTTGGTACTATAGGACAACAAGGTACCACAATTTTATGAATTTTCCGCTAGTCTTGAACGATTCTATATTTTCCACTAGGCTTTTTCAACCCCATGATTGGCGAATTACAAGGGCTACTCATAACTTCTTTTAATATACCTTGTTTTACCATTCTGCCAATTTCCTCAGTAACTCCTGCTTTCACTTCAGCACTCATTTTATACTGTCTGGTATTTGGAAAAATTGCGCCTTCTTTTACGGTTATTTTTACCGGGTCTATATTTGCCATCAGACCTACTTCTTTTCCAGTAAAATCCCATACTTTTGAACTCACTGTAGTTTTTAACTCATCTGGTAATTCATCTTTGGTTATCAAGGAGAACATTTCATCTACTTCCGTACCTTGTTTGGCTATCATGAATTTGTAAACATGATCTTCATCCGGGGTTTGTATTGCAACACCATCCGGTGTGCAGTAAATAGTGCAATTCATTTTGCACAGCAAGTCTCTGCCCAATAAATTTACTGGACTGGAATCACATACCACAAATTGGTGCATTTCTCAGAAGTTTCCAATTCTTACCTCCATGGGTTCGGTAAGGGGTGTTCTAATCTTTTGATTTGCTACACCTACAACTTGGATAGCTTCTCCAGAGAGAGGGAGGTCTGGGATGTCTGCTGTTCTCACAGTAGAACGGGTAGCACCAGTGTCCAACAGAAAAGTGATTTCATTACCTTTTACTTTCCCTTCAACATATGGACCTGACTGATCTACCGGCAAGGATGCGCCAAGTACGCATTCCTTCTCCCCCTCTCTTAGGCACCATCATTGATAATCATATGGATTAAAATCATCCTGTAAAAGAAACTGTGAAGTTACATATTCATTCTTACCACTTCCTCCTTGATATCCGACGTCTGTACCGTGCTTTGCTCTGCTTACATTACCCTGTATAGGGGCAGGTGGCAACTGACTCTGAGGATTTACACCCTGTTGTGAGTCATTCTGCGTCTGTGGATTTAAATTATGATTTGGGCCATTATTATTTTGAATCTTTTTACATTTGTTCTTCCAATGTCCCAACTTTCTGCATCCATGACAAGGAAATTTCTTCTTAGCCTCTTCTCTACTCATTCGTCCTCTTACCTTTCCACCATTCCCTGTGTCACCATTAGTCCAGATTCTTTTCCCTGACTTTCCGTTGGATTATCTAAATTAATTCCCTGTCGCTCAGCCATTTTCACTTGAGCCCACATTACTTTTTCTTGTAGTTTCTTGTGTCTATCTTCAATGTCGTCCCCACAATATTTAGCATATTTCAAAATCTCATCAATAGGCTTTCCCTGCCAGCATAACATGTGTTGCTTAATCATTTGACAAATCTCTGGTTTTAGACCATAAACAAATCGATAGACAAACTGACTCATATTTTTGTCTCCAATATCCTCAAAACCGCTATACTGTTTGAACACCTGTAATAGATGTTCATAGTAGGCATGTACTGATTCATTTGCTTCTTGTGTGGTTCTGTCTATTATCACCCAATCTGTTTCTTTGGGTGGTATTTTCCCTTTCAAATAAGTTATTACCTGGTGATACTTTTTCATCACATCATTTGATGGAGCACCTGTCTTTGGATCCCTAGGATACTCTTCACTAGGCCAGTCGATTGTAATTTTACAGTCTGTCCATAAATCGGCAGGTACCACTATGTCAAACAAACCATCTAGGTCTTTTAACAAAACCTTTGAAACTTTCACAAACCTCTCAACCTGCTTGTACCATTCAATTGGTTTTTCTCTCAATTTTGGAAAATCATTTGTAAATGACAAAATATCTTGCCTACTCCATGGGACATGGACATAGCCTCCTCCTGGAACCTCTCGCATTGGGTACATCTGTTCTACCTTTCCTGCTTCCTTTAATAAATACTCAGATGTTGTTCTATTCGAACGTGCTTCTTCCTTATTCTTTGTCCATCTAGTTTTCCATTTATCCAATTCTCCCCATTTCTGTAAAACTGTCATTAATTCTTTAACTTGTAGTTTTCTACCAGATGTATTCATATTTTCTAAGTCTTTGTCAGTAAATTCTGCTCTGTATAGTCTCTGCAACACCTTTGACTTTCTTATTTCAATTCCCATCTCTGAGGCCAAATCCGTTAACTTTTCATGGAATATTTTTACATTTCTGGTTATGCTCCTACATACGAACAGTAGTTCTTCTTCACTGTAGGTATTTAAACGATCTACTCCTACATTTCCAGCTATCATTTCTTCTAATTCGACCTTTAATTTATAAATGTCCAAGATCTTTGGGGGTGTACTCTGTCTGTCTATTCCTTGTGCCCATCTTTCTAAGTCTTCTGGAGTTTCTACTGTTGCACTTTTAGTTCCTGAAGAGGTTATTATGTTTACATCCTTTGAGCAACCAGGTGTGACTCTTCTGGGGGTGCTATTTGCGGATTCTCGAATAGGCAAATCCATTAGTGAAATCATAGATTCACAATCACTGATATGATCCTCAATTATTTCAGCTTCATGTTTAGGGATATCCACAGGTGTAGTCATAACTAGATGTTTCGGACAATTTACTTTGTCTCCATATAAAGGGACCACGGGACCAATGGTTACAGGTATAGTCAGAGATTCAGGATGTACATCCAACTGAGTTATTTTCTGTATTAATTCTGTTCTGTTTCTGTCTAAGGCCTCTCTTTCCTTATCCTGAAGTACCCTATTAACTGGTGGATTATGCAGTACTTGAGGTACCAATGGTGTTCTCAAAATTGGTGCACTTGGGGTACATCCACCCAGCCCTTCCTGGTATGGTGGAGGGTTCTTTAGTATTTCTTCCATAAATTCATCTTCAGATTCTCCAAATCCTGTCAAGTGTTTAGTCTTTTCTTTGTATTTGCTCCCTAGCTGTTCATCGGATATAAATACGGGATACAAACCTTCAGAAATCATTGCTCGTCTCCACTGTTTCATCTGACTTTCTCTTGACCCATTCGGGTATCTAGGGAAAAATCCCCTATAACCCCTATTACTCCTGGGTCTATCACGCTCAAATGCTTCTGTTTCCCATTCCTCTAGGGCTTTGTACTGCGTTAGTCTTGGTCTGGGTTCTAATTCATTCATTCTTATTCTTAAATTTTGAAGAATTCTCCCATTGAAAGTACCATTCTCTGGGAAAGCTAATACTCCGTCATCTTTTGTATATTCTATCCAATTTTCTAACCATACACAAGTATGGTAACCCCTATCCATCATCATGAATGAGGCGGGCGTTTTTGCTGGTGGAATGAGAATTCCTTCCCTAGTTTTGATAGGCTTATCCTTCTTAAAATAATTCTTAATCTTTTGTAGGAATGACATTTTTCTCTTTTCTCCGTACATTTTGGGTAAATATCTATTTATTGAATTATATTCTGCAAAACCTAGGAATCTCCTGTCTGGACGTGTTCCTATTAAAGTCGGATCGCGTTTCCACATACAATTTCCACTGTCCACTAATATTTCGACTTCTATTCTGATAACCAATCAAATTCCAGCTTGCATTTGTCTCGGGGCCAATCCTAGCGTGGCTTTTCTGGCTGATGTAGGCTGTTAGCCCGAAACCGGTCCCAAGATGCTTGTTTCCGGTCCAGGCCAGAAGCGCTTAGAGACCTGTTGGTATTAGGCGCTATACAAGTCGAAATTAACATAACAGAACTTAACATAACGTCTATCCACTCTCTCTGATGACCCCTCCTTTACAATCTGCGCTTCTCTGTCCCTCGCTGTGTCGACCAATCCCAGCGCGACACCTGTGATGTCAGTATTACTCTTAACTACTGACCCCTCCTTTACAAGACTCGTTCTACGCCCGCTGTTTCAGCCAATCCCAGCGCGGCGTCAGCTTCTACTCCGACAGCTGACCCTCCCTTTACAAAAATCTTACGCGAAGCTTTATTTTCTCAACACTTCTTATTAAGATTTTAATAACAACATAAAACATTCGCTATCTTGCCAGTTTCCCTAAATTGAAAAGGATAGATTTTCTCACACTTAGTAAAACCCTTCCGTTTACTAGACATACACTACGAGTAAAACACTTCCGTTTACTCTTCACGTAAGCTTCGGAAATCCCTGCTACTCCTTCAATGTTACCCTTTCTAGGTGATATAACATCAAAATTTCACCAGCGTATTCCTTTGCTGTCACTCATACATGCACAGAGTCCCTAACCAGTACTGATAGCCCTGCTTAACTTTTCAGTACTATTTCTGCCTGACAGATAACCTCACTGCAGTATGGCTTCCACTTACCATCCGCTATTCAAATTCCCCGGGGATTTCTAGACAACATAAAACAAAACTTTAAAAACGGATGTTAGTTCATAAAAATAAAATTCTCATTACCCAATTAACAAAGTAAAACCATCCTCTGATAGCCAGAAAACTGATCCAGCGGGTTACTAGCAACAAGCATCATACACTAAATACTCACCTGGGCCCATTCATTCACACTAACTAGTAATCACCGCTGGTAGGAAACAGTTGTACTCTTTATCAATATCCCTGCTACCAATTACCTTTTCTGATTGAAGAGTAATGACTTACCAATGGACCTTTGATAATTGGGGTTGAAATGAGATTATACAAACATAATTTCATTAACCACCTGAAATAATCACTGACTCAGGAAGTTTTAAAATGTTTATCTAAATTCTTTAGCAGAGTAAATTACAATCCAAATAATACTTAATCGCATATCAAGGAGGAAGCATTCTATTGTCACCTATTGATCACAAATGACGGTCCCTCAGAAAGAAGAAGATAGAGAAAGCAGTACGAACTAAAGATTACGCCATTATAGTTACCTAAAGGTGTTGTTAGAAATGGGATCTCTGGTTGGCTAAGGCTTGCGCCAAAGCCAGGCAGAGACCACCACTCTAGTCAGAGCAAGGGAGTTACACGCCAAAGATAACCCCTGCTCACCCCCTTGGTAGCTTGGCACGAGCAGTCAGGCTTATCCCGGAGGCAATGTGTAAAGCTTTTGCGCAACACACCCACAGCAACAACATACTAGGCACACCACAAAAAGGAACTCCACACGTGGTTATATATAAAAATAGCCTTTGTATTATCATAAAACACATTAGAATAGTACTCACATAATATACATCGTGCCACCTGGCACGGGGTCATATTTTACAAGGGAATTATTTACACCTGACAGGGCCAACTGGACCACTGTCAGAACCAGCACAAAGCGAACTTAGTATAGGTAGTACTTATAATAAATGTAGATCACATCATGAACGTACAACCAGTAATCACTGGTAACCACTGTACTTAGCATCAGCCTGTAACATAAACTACATTATGCACAGTATAACATCAGGCGCGAATTACATTCTGCGCCAACCTCACCAGCATAAATACATTATGCAATCCTCTCATAAGTCTAAACCCATTAGACCCTAACCTCCTAAGTATAACTCACATTAGGGGCGTAAAGCACAGTAGAGAATAACTCACAACCTAAACGCATTAGGTAATAATAAAATCACAAGCATAAAAACATTATGCAGAACCTCATAATCATAACAGTACATTAGAGGTATAATACGGGGTGCGTAAATCATACTACATGATTACATTCCCTAGCACCCAAAATCACATCAGCACATAGATCAGATTAGGGCCCGGCGCCCTATAAACCTAACTGTCCCCCTGGCCAACTGGCCATCTCTAAAGGGGTTCAAATGCCCTATGTCCACAGAGTCAGGGCGCGCTGCCAACGCAGCGAAAGTCAAGGGTGCGCAACCTGCGCAGGCCTAAACGTAGCAGCTGCCCACTACTTGCTGGGCAGCTGTGCAACTCACTGGCACTCACTGTGCCTCTGGTCCCTCTCAGGGACTCTCTCTCAATTGTGCCCAGTTCGTGGCACTTTGCATAAAGGAGGGGGGCCCGGCACCTCTGTGCCCTCTGGACCCTCCTAGTGGCATTAAATCACATGCCCCCATCGTTGGGGCGGCCCGCTCTCTTGCGGGACCGCCCAGGCACCGACAATGTGCCTCAATATGCCCCCGGGCCTCTGTGGCCCTCAGGGGCTCTAAACACCAAGATGCCCAAACTTTGCAGCTGCCCACTAGCAAGCGGGGCAGCTGTAAAGAAAAATAGGGGCCCGGCACTACAACTGTGCCCAGAAATGCCCCAAGTCCCCCCAAGCACCGGCAACGTGCCTCGAAAGGCACCAACACCCAGCAGGCGGCGGCCACTCACCGGACTGCACGGGGACTCCTCTGGTCTCCTGGCGCGGGGCTTCCCTCACTCACGGGAGCCCCGCCGATCAGCTGGCTTCGCCCGGTCCCTCTTCTGGGACCGGGACTTCAAGGTGGAGCCCACGAGGCTCCAGGGTGCCTTCCGCTTCTTCTCCCCCAGCGCGGAGGGGCAGGCACCGACAATGTGCCTCGCGCCCCCCTCCGCACCAGCTCCACTCACCAGACTCCTCTTGCGGCGGCCTGCGGGGTCGCTGCTTGCTCCGGCCGCACTCCTTCCTTCACCCGGCCCCTCCTGGGACCGGGACTTCGAGAGGGAGCCCGCGAGGCTCCTTCACCTCCTTTCTCGGCCGCGCTGCAATTGGTCAGCCGGCCGCTATGCCCCGCCCACAACCAGGCAAGGCTGCCTGGCTTCCTGGTCGCGGCACAGGCCGCGGTGGTGAAACGCGGGGTGGGCACCCGCTATCCAAAATAGCATGAGAGCGGGGTGGGCACCCGCTCTCAACGTGAAATCACCCATAAGCGGGGTGGGCACCCGCCAATTAGCTCAAAACGCGGGGTGGGCACCCGCAAACAATTCCCAACACGGGTGGGCTCCCGCTTCCAGCAGCATCACGGGGAATCCCTCACGTCGGGATTCCCCCAAAAGGACGGGCAGCACAGCGCTGCGTAGCCCACGCTCTTCCTCTCTTTGGGGAAATTTCAAAGAAAGCGCACACGAGGCGCTAGAATTACCAAAAGTCCTTTCAGGCATCAAGGGGCAATGCAGGGCCCAGGGAGGCAAGCCCTCATGGCAGCCCCCCCCTGGGCCCCAACAGCAGCACGCCCCGCAGGAACAGCAACCAAGAACTGAACCTTTTTCTGGGGTCACAGCCCCTTCTTTTATACACAAAATCCCCTTTGTGTCACAGCACAGGGCTTGGAGATACCAGTCAGAACTGGTATCAGGGGGATTTGGAGCACTTTGTTTTGGCAAGCTCCTCTCCCCTTTGACAAGACAGGCCAGGGACATCAGACGCACCACAGGAGGTGGAGCCAGCATTGTAGAGGGAAGGAACAGCCCTATTCAGGTCCCAGGTGCAACTCCTCCCACCCATCTACATGGAGATCTCTCCATTCACCACTGCGCTGACTCACCCTGCCCCTCCTGGAGCCACACACACCTCCCAGCCCCTGTCACTCACAAAGCCAGACATGCAATTCACATCAGGCAGGCAGACACAGAGCACACAGAAATGCCAACTTCTAGAAGTGGCATTTCTACACTAGTTATAATAAATCTGCGCACACCATTGCGCAGCATTTATTCTCACGAGTTCGCACATACGAAACTCGACCCTGCACTCCTCTCACCCTAGGAATTACCACCGGCACACAGATCCCCAATGCATTCCTATGGGAGGCTGGTCAATCTCACTAAATGTGCACAGAGCGCGCACGCACTTTCCACTGGACCACAGTGCGAAAGTGCCCAGAGGCCTAAAACCACCAACACTAGGTCACAGACCAGGCAAAAAGTTTAGGGGTGAACCTGCTAAAAAGGGCCAAGTCCAACAGGTGTGATAACCAAACCCCTTGGCCAAGGAGTTGGAAAAAGGGTCCCAAGAAAAGATGAAGACCAAGACCTCCGGACCAAGTTCAGGACAGGATAGATGACCTCTCTACCAACGACGCCTGCGTCGTTCCCCTCTCTGACACTTCGTTCCTCCTCGATGCTTCCGCGTCTTCTTCTAATAGAGTCCGCCGCCCCCACCTCAGGACCTCTTCAGACAGCAGTTCAGTTTGCTCAGTTCTCTCTGTGGCAGCATCAGTTCTCTGCTACAGCATCTATCTCCATCTGCGCCCCTCTCTCTGTTTGTGCTCTGCGCTAAGCCTCTGCTCTAACTAATTAGCTAATTCTATAACTATTATACCCTTCTACGCCCATGTACCTCCCATTAATGTTTCAAAATTATGGGCCCACTATTTCTGATTGGACAGGGACAGGGGGTTGATCCTCACACCATGTCAATTTAGTTCAATTTTCTTAAGCCCATTGTTTTAAAATACTGCCCCTTTCAATTAATACATTTGCTTTATTTCCCACCCGTTTCACAACAATTTTTATTACAAACATATACAAATGTATCATTTTAAAAGACATTTCAATTCAGCTCTGAAGGTGATCAGCGGGTCATGTCCTTGGGCATCTTCCAAGTTGACTTCATCGCTTTGCTTTGCTAGTTTTCAGAGCGCATGCGCAGGTCACATGGCTCTCGAGCTGCTGTTTAGCCAACCCAGGCCCACTTTACGAACTAATAGAAATCAAAGAAGAAACATATTAAAATCAAAAATAAATGTTTTCACTGTATACCCCCTACTTCTACTCTACTCCCATTTAATTATAAATGTCTATCTCGCATTAGTAGCGTTAGAATACCACATTATTAATTGCAGCAATGCGAAAGCTTTAGCATGTGAGAACATTAAGCAGCCATTTTAGCATACACTGCGCAGAAGCAAAAAGTTTCCCTCCAAGCAAAGAAAGACGTCATACCACGTGACATGGTTGACACATGCACAGTAGCTTTAGCGGCCATTTTGGATTAGACAAGGATTACTTATTAGTGGAAAACACATAGACAAGCATCTCTTAGATAAAAATGTTGTGTTTGCACATTATTAATATTGACATTACAAGGTTTTAGTACAAATTAATTAATACTGTGAGAGGATTGCTTCCGAGCAAGTCTCATTGTGAGTCCTTGCTCCATCACTTCCGAATTACTTTTTCCCCCATTAAGAATGATGTCCAAATCAAGACCAACACATTTTTTACCATCTTTTGTCCATATCCACTAATGAGGAATACATCATCAGAAGGAAGATGGCGGGGGCATACATATTATATTTGGGCATAAATATACAGGTAAAATCAATTCCTGTTACATTTGACCTGCCAATGAATGTTGACGACATAAGCAGAATGCACCAATACTGCGTTTCTCCTTTTTGTTCAAGCATGTGCAAAATTTGAAGGCATTGGAGTAATTTTCAGGCTCAAAAGCCTTTCTTATGATTGGACACAATAATAAGAATGATTATGATGGAAAAGGGAATTGCTACTAATAAAGGACGTAGTATGCAAAAGGTATTTCAGGAACGGTTGGAAATGGCTCTTTGTGCAGATTCAACCCAAACTTTTTGCCTTCCTCCTACTCTTTTTCTGACCTTGTTTTGTTGTCTTTAGTACTCTGAGCACTTTACCAAAGCTAATCAGTGCTAAAGTGCATGTACTCTGTTCTCTAAATATCCGTGTAACTGGTGTACACCTGTTCCACCTATTTAATTTACTCGTACGTCCCTTGTAAATTGGCACACCATATATCCAGGGCCTGCAAGTTAAATGCTACTAGTGGGCTGCAGCACTGATTATGCCACCCACAGAAGTATCCTTTCAAACCTGTCTCAGGCCTGCCACTGCAGTGCCTGTGTGTGCAGGTTACCGCCACTTCAACTTGGCATTTACAAATACTTGCCAAGCCTGAAACTCCCCTTTTATTATATATAAGTCACCCCAAAGGTAGGCCCTATGTAGCCCTAAGGGCAGGGTGCTATGTAAGTAAAATGTAGGACATGTACTTTTATGTTTTGCATGTCCTGGTACAGACAAATAGCTACATTTGTTTTTCACTACTGCAATGCCTACCCCTCTCTTAGGTTAGCATTGGGAATTCCTTAATATATTTTCAAGCAGTAATTTCTGATCAGAGAGGAGTTGCTTTTTCATGTTTCATATCTTTGGAATGGTAATGATAAATCCTCCTTACTGGTGAAGTTGGATTTAACATTACTGTTGTAGAAATGCCACTTTTAGAAAGTGGACATTTCTCTGTACTAACTGCTCTGTGTGCCTGACAGGCTGTCTCCAATACACATCTAGGGTGGGAGACAGCTACACTTTGTGCATTCCCTCTAGACAGCCAAAAACACAGGAAGGATAGGGGTGTCTGAGTACCCATCTACACACATCTGCATTCTGATGGCCTTGCCTCGGCATGATGGAATGGAGTGGCTAACACTCCACTTGAACACAAAAGACTGATTTAACCTCCACAGATAGCCTGGCCAACAGGGCTGGGAAGAAAGGGGGACCTGTGCACTTCAGAAAGCTACTTTGAAATCAGACACTACTGGACTTGTAACTGAAACTCTGCCGGAGGTGCTACTGTGCTGCTTAAAGGACTCAACTGGACTGCTGCTTTGTTTGTTGCACTGCAGCTTGCTACTCTCTGACTTTGCTAAAGGAGAGCTGGACGCTGCCTTCCTTCCAGGTGATCTCCAAGAGCTTGTTGGCTTTGCTCCAGTTGCTTGAGACTCAGGGATATCAAAGTCTCTATCCCTGCTCCTGGCTCACTGGAAGTGGCCCAGATACTTGGAACATGAATTTCGATGCCTCTCCCTTCTGCTAGTACCAGTACTGATGTATCGACTTGGCTGTGGAAGTAAAATCGTTGCATCGCATCGGAATCAGTGCTTTGCCTCCAGAGATCGACACATTGAACAGCATATCGCTACCGCTGCAGCTTGGCAAGATCAATGCATCCCCTCGACTGCATGGCAGAATTTGGTGCATCACTCAACACCTCTCAACTCCAGCATCTGTCTTCAGAACCGATGTATCGCCTTCACCGCGGGGAGAATATAAATGCATCTCACTGTGTGCGACCAGGAAAGGTACTTTGTTCACCGGGTCCTGTGTTGTTCTTGTGGTCCTGTAGCCAGACTGTGATCCATCGTGGTTGCCCCAAAGTTTTTACTTTGCCCCTGTCCAGCATGACCTAAAGTAACCCCAGTAGTGCTATTTGCTTCTAAGTGCTTTATTGCGTTTCTTTTTTTAATTCAATATCTCACGTTCTATACATTGGATTTTTGTTGTTTTGCTCTTGTTTTGTTTATAATACAATAATCTATTTTTATAAACCTGTGTGGAGTCTTTGTGGTGTATTTATTGTGTTACTATGTGTGTGTGTTGCAAAAATACTTTGCACATTGCCTCTTTAGATTAGCCTGACTGCTCTGTGACAAGCCACCAGAGGGTGAGCACAGGAAATCTCCAAGCATATCTGACTTACCCTGACTAGGATTGTGGTTCCTGCTTGTACAGGTTGCATACTCTGACAACCAGAAACCTGGTTTCTAATAGGAACCTTAAGAGCTGTATGGATCAGGCTGTTGTATGTGTTTCAAGAAGTGAGAAGATGCTAATGTGTGTGACCCTTCAGTCAAGATTCAGGAAAAAATGATAAAGAAATAACAAATGTAATCCTGCCCAACGATTATTAGTGTCAAAAATGTGAAAGGGTGCCTTTTTTTGTTTGCTCTTAATATTCAGCTGGAATATGCACCAACTAAGGATACAAAATGTAATATGTAATGGGCTCCTGCCTAGGTATGTAGTGATAATGGGCTTGATGTTCGATTCCAATTTGCAGTCCATTGAAGTGCAATTTGTACACTGACTGGTTTGAGAATGGGAATGTAATTTGTGATGGGACCTCTGTACCAATTATTTGCATCACCAACTGTCCATTTGCAGGGGATTGCAAGACAGCCTGCCTAATAAATATTCATTAGACACATCATAATTTGCGAGCCCAAGTGATGGGCTGTGAATAAGGGATGGAGGCCTGCAAGGGACAGCAAAACACGGGCATTTGGGTTCACTAACGGGAAGCTTTTCTTTTTAAAAAGGAGACCTGGGGGCATATTAGCAAGACCCACGTTAAAATTATCGCCGTTTTAGCGGCAGGAAACTGCAGCTAAAACAGCGATAATGGGCTTGCTAATATGTGTTATGGTCAAAACAGCCCAGCACACTTTCAAATATTGAATGTATTATACATACAGTAGTATAGATTTACAACAAACTGTTGTTTTCCCAAAACAAGAAAAAAAAGAAGAAGGCGATATAATCATATAATGATGAAATTCATTCTTTATTCATATTCTTTTTTCTTTTTATAAAATTTGCAACCGCTAACGCGTTTCGTCCTCAATCGGACTTCTTCAGGGCTACAAAAGTACAAAAATAAACACTATTCACAATATTGAACACACACATTTAAAACATAAAAACCAGATCAATTTTAAAACAAAATCATTTCTTCACTAATCATCATTATAACGGGAAAACACTTTTTCATACAGTGTATACAGAGTTCACATATATTCCAAGTACCCTGTACATCTAATAATAAATGGAGGAGCCACCTCATATAAATAGTCATCATTTCTTATTCCATATTAACTTTTCAGTCATTAAATCCTTTGTAATTTCATTAAATATTTAAAAACCCTTAGTCAAAACAACGCTCAGATATATAGCTCACTTCATACAAAGCATAATGGACAAATATACACATACCTTAGGATATAAAATGTGCTCATTCATATAGCTTTTGTCAGTATGTTAGACCAATCGGTTTGAAAATGCGTTTGTCACCACAGACATATTATGTCAACTCAAAGGCTCGTCGATAGCGGTGTATCCTAAAAAGAGTACACAGACAAGCCATATGTCAAGAACCGCTATCTCTATCCAAGATATTTTTAGAACAGAGACCCTTTATTAATTTACTAGTCATTGTACATATATATATTTTGAAAATGTAATTAACTCTACCCATGGTATTTTTTAAACAGAGACACTTTATTAATTCGCTAGTCATTATACATATATATATTTAAGAATTGTTGTTAACATCGGCTTTAATTGCATCTCCATTCAAATGAGGATCACCATAAAGCTAGATATCGGCTATAGCGGCCAGCATGTCACATATAAAAAGTCAGGCAAACGATAAAGCACTGACAGTATATTCTATTTCATTTAGGCTGCCAGTGGCTTCGATTTTCGATTTATCTAGAAAAGCACCTTAGCAGTTCTCTTTGTACATATCTAGTTTGGGCACTAAGTGAATCAACCCCACTACCTCATATTATAAGCATTGCGCATCAGCGTCTTAGGGCTATAATCCTCAATTTACCCTTGAACCTCTCTACAGTGTTCAGAAAATAGAACGCGCCAATATCATGACGCTTATTATCAGTTAACAGTTTAAAGAGCATTGCGAAAACCCTTCATTCTAACCTACATTATAGCCCACAATCTACATAATCTAAGTAGCACAACGTACTCACGGTGAATATCACACCCGTCTCCATGCGGTCATCTGGTTCAGCAAAGAATCTCAAAAAATACACAACACTGTGCTCTTTTATACGCTAAGCAAAGTAGTTAATTGGCTAATTAGTAAAGTTACACCTGCATCTCTATGTGAAAGTCGCGCCAAAAACGACGTAAGTAATGAATTTATAAGAAGGAAGCCATCTTAGAATGGACTAGATGTCCCTAAAGTGATTGTTCAAATCACAATCTACGCGCTATACATGACACGTTTGCACATATATTTGAATATTAACAATTTATTTCCTGACACATCGATTTTATTATTTATCTAAATGGTAGCATAAGAATAGAATTACTACCAAGAATCGCTCCTAAAATGACATAAAAAGGCATCACATTGGGCGCCATCTTAGAGTGGGTTATTAAGCCTAAAAATAAGCATTCCCATCGTTCAATATAGAAATCACATTGGGCGCCATCTTAAGGTGGATTATTAAGCCGAAAATAAGCGTTCCCATCGTTCGATATACATGCTGGGCATGACATAAGAAGGGCATCACATTGGGTGCCATCTTAGAGTGGATTATTGAGCCTAAAAATAAGCATGACCATCACTCGATATAGGCATCACTTTGGGCGCCATCTTAAAGTGGGGTATTAAGCCGAAAATAAGCGTTCCCATCGATCGATATATGTGCTGGGCATGACCTTTACGCCAGCATCAAGTACGGATAATCGATCATTTCATAATGATCAAGAGTTATTATGTTCCAATGTAAATGCAAGAAACAACTACCCACCAATACAAAACAGACAGTATTAAATATGCTCAACACACAAAATTTTCAATGTCTCAATAAATAGACTGAACATCAATAACGGACCACCATCAGTGATAACACGGGCCTCTCATTAAGTGTTAAATCAGATTAATATTTTAACGCCCGAGTACAGAGTAACAAATAAAGAAGAAGGTCTATAAAAAGTAATGAAATTCATTATTGATGTTCAGCCCTAAGGTTACAGATCTTAATCTACAAATCCAACGGGCTTCCATCTGCCTAAGTTGTAAAGTTCTGTCACCTCCTCTGGCATTAACACCAACACTATCTATTGCATGAAATGTAATTTCCCTGTTGTTTGGATGGACATCAACAATATGTTGTGCTACCGGATTCCTCACATCCCCATTCTTTATACCTCTTACATGTTCTTGGATCCGGATTTTTAAGCTCCTAATACTGCTCCCTACATAGATTTTATCGCATGCACAAATAATCAGATATACAGCATGTGTGGTATTGCAATTGATAAATGACATTACTTTATAGTCCTTATGACCATTGTATTTAAACAATTTCTTTTTGTTCAATCCATATTTACAGATTGAACAGCAGCCGCAGGTATAAAATCCTTGCGGTTTCTCAGGCAGCCATGTCGATGGGGATGTTTTAGGTACCTTAACATGGCTTGGGCATAGAATATTCTTAATTGTGGCCCCCTCCGATAGATCACTTTAGGCTTATTCGAAACAAAATCTGATGGAAGAGTGTCAGATTTGAGTAAATGCCAATTTTTTCGAGTATATTGAAGATATCATTACTGTATAGCCCATACTCAGTTACAAACGCACACTGGCCCTGCATGATATTATCAGCAGTCCGTGTTCGATGAGCTAGGGTATCATTCCTTTATATTTTCTGATCTTACTTTCCGCTTTCCTAAGGCAACTACCATCGTAACCTCTTTCCTTGAAGTCACGTTTGACCTTACTTATGTTTTTCTCAAAATTACAATCCTCACTGCAATTTCGGCGGACTCGCACCATCTCACCATATGGTATGGCCATAATTGTAGTCTTGGGATGACAACTAGTGGCGTGTAGCACACTATTGCAGGCAGTTGGTTTTCTATACAGATCACTATGGATCACATGATCCTTTACATAGAGTCTGAGGTCCAAAAAAGTAATTTCATATTTAGAACTACTTAACGTTAACTTGACATTACAAAGGTTATCGTTAAGATAAAGAAAGTATCCATTGAGTTCTTCAGAACTCCCTTTCCATATCAAAAAAATGTCGTCTATATATCGCACATAAAAGAGGATATTGTCCACCCAATTTTTTGCACCAGGGCCCCAGGCATGCTCCATCTCATACAACCCCATAAAGAGGTTAGCATAGGACGGAGCAAACCTGGAGCCCATGGCCGTCCCTTGCGTTTGAAGGAACCAGTCATCCCCATGCATAAAGGCATTCTGTGTCAAGATCATTTCAGACATCAATAGCAACATCTGTGTATGTTCCAAATGACATGCATTGCGTTTAAATAAAAAATGTTTAAGTGCCCTAAGTCCACTCTCCAGCCCTATGCACGTATACAAGCTCTCCACGTCCATAGTTACGAACGTGAAGACATCATCCTCCCACTCAAAATCTTCCAGTTTACAGAGAAGTTCTCTGCTATCTTTAAGGTAAGACGGGAGATTTTGTACAAGGGGCTGGAGAAAGGTGTCCACATACTCAGCCAGATGTTCAGTCGGGCCGCCATTGCCCGATATTATGGGCCTACCTGGGGGGAAAAAACCCCCCTTGTGGATCTTTGGGAGCACATAAATACAAGGGTACCTGGAATTGTTAGCTAAAAGATATTTGTATTCCAGATCTGTTATTAGGCAACACTCGTACCATTCAGTTAACCTGCCATTGATATTACCCTCAATCATTTTAGTCGGATTTGACTGCAATTTCATGTAACACTCTATCTGGCCCAATTGTCTATTAATCTCAGCTGTATAATCATGATAATTCATTATGACGATATTACCGCCTTTATCAGCCTCACGGATTACCAAATCTGGATCATCCCGTATGGACTGAAGAAAGGCTCTATCATCCCTACTGATGTTATAATGGTGTACACATTTCGCATTAGTGACATGACTGTCCTCCAACTTGTATAGATCCTGTGTAACCCTCAAAGAGAATTCATCTATCACTGTTTTGGTGCAGTTGGGAGGTGTAAATTTAGAAGTATTCCTAAGCCCACTATCTACTGTTGTATCCTCAACTACATCAAGATTGCGTGCATGTTCTGCTAAATCCCCTATGTCATCTTGATCCTGTAATGTAGCAATCACAAAGGAGACATCTATATCTGATATCGTGAATTCAGAGGCACATGGCTTGTTCTATATAGGAGGACGAACATGCGGATGTTCCGAGAAATATTTTTTTAATTTCAATTTCCGTACAAAGCGAAATAAATCCAAATGTACATTATCCAATGCATGTTTCCCAGTTAGACAATAATTCAAGCCTTTACACAGAATTGCAGTTTCCTGAACATCAAATTGTCTAGATGAGAGATTCACAATATTTACAGCATTCATTTCAACATTTTCAACATTTTCTTCTATACTGCCCATATCGTGGTGCACAATCTCATTTGTTGTCATTGTTTGTTGTCTCCCATTTTTGCCTTTGTGACCGATCTGGTGTTTCTTGCCACCCCTCCTAGTTCGTCGCCAAAGATTTTCTTTTTGTTGCCTAGGCGATACCTCTGAACTTCGCGTAAAAATCAGAGGCCAGATTGGGATTAGGGGTAGCAGTACTTGAACTTTCACCCAGATCACTATCAATCGTGGAGATAGAAGAAACAGAAGTGCTGCTAGACGAAATGCTAGGGGCCCTAAACTCATTTGGGGGTACTGATACATTTTTAGCCACCACATCATCATATTTACGTGCGAATGTGAAGATGCGGCCTTGTTCATAATCATTTTGATCCCTTTTTATTTTTTGCTGCTTCTTTCCCTTCAAATACAGTTGGTATGTTGCTAGTTCTTTCTTAAGGATCACATAGTTCTTTTGTGACACCTCAGGTAAATTAATCTCATTTATTTCCTTCTCCAGAGCCATTATTTCTTCTCTGATTTTCTTCACTCTACGCTCTGAGTTGCGGATTAAAATATCCATCATCTTATAAGAGGCCATATGTAATCCCTCTTCCCACTCTCCCAAGAGATCAGGGTCCAAATCTTCATAGTTTGGAAAAATAAGAATACGTAGACCTCTAGGGATGCGCTTATTTTCTAAGTACTTCTTGAGTGTGGCGCCGTCCCACCATTTAGCGAGCTCTTGTTTTTTAAGTTTTTCTAGGCGCACAAACTTACTTTTGAGTCCATCATTTTTTGTAGATATTGATGGAACACATGTAATATTGCTGTCATTTTTACTGAATAAGTCACCTAAAAGCTCCTCCCTATTGTCCTCAAAATTCATGATATATTCCTTGATACCAAAGTAAAAAGAAAAGAAAAGGTTTTTTTTGACTGTGCTAGGTTGCTCAAAGTTATATGTCACACAGGATTGGGGATCAAAGCATAGACACCCGCACTAGTCTTGACGTCCCTATAAATTATATAGGATAAAAACAAGGTGCAAAGGGCTTGGGACACAATCCCTAGGTCCCAAATAGAGTGACCAGAAGGAACCTACCCGTCACTCTAATAAAATACAGTCAAAACAGCCCAGCACACTTTCAAATATTGAATGTATTATACATACAGTAGTATAGATTTACAACAAACTGTTGTTTTCCCAAAACAAGAAAAAAAGAAGGCGATATAATCATATAATGATGAAATTCATTCTTTATTCATATTCTTTTTTCTTTTTATAAAATTTGCAACCGCCAACGCGTTTCGTCCTCAATCGGACTTCTTCAGGGCTACAAAAGTACAAAAAGAAACACTATTCACAATATTGAACACACACATTTAAAACATAAAAACCAGATCAATTTTAAAACAAAATCATTTCTTCACTAATCATCATTATAACGGGAAAACACTTTTTCATACAGTGTATACAGAGTTCACATATATTCCAAGTACCCTGTACATCTAATAATAAATGGAGGAGCCACCTCATATAAATAGTCATCATTTCTTATTCCATATTAACTTTTCAGTAATTAAATCCTTTGTAATTTCATTAAATAATTAAAAACCCTTAGTCAAAACAACGCTCAGATATATAGCTTCTTCATACAAAGCATAATGGACAAATATACACATACCTTAGGATATAAAATGTGCTCATTCATATAGCTTTTGTCAGTATGTTAGACCAATCGGTTTGAAAATGCGTTTGTCACCACAGACATATTATGTCAACTCAAAGGCTCGTCGATAGCGGTGTATCCTAAAAAGAGTACACAGACAAGCCATATGTCAAGAACCGCTATCTCTATCCAAGATATTTTTAGAACAGAGACCCTTTATTAATTTACTAGTCATTGTACATATATATATTTTGAAAATGTAATTAACTCTACCCATGGTATTTTTTAAACAGAGACCCTTTATTAATTCGCTAGTCATTATACATATATATATTTAAGAATTGTTGTTAACATCGGCTTTAATTGCATCTCCATTCAAATGAGGATCACCATAAAGCTAGATATCGGCTATAGCGGCCAGCATGTCACATATAAAAAGTCAGGCAAACGATAAAGCACTGACAGTATATTCTATTTCATTTAGGCTGCCAGTGGCTTCAATTTTCGATTTATCTAGAAAAGCACCTTAGCAGTTCTCTTTGTACATATCTAGTTTGGGCACTAAGTGAATCACCCCACTACCTCATATTATAAGCATTGCGCATCAGCGCCTTAGGGCTATAATCCTCAATTTACCCTTGAACCTCTCTACAGTGTTCAGAAAATAGAACGCGCCAATATCATGACGCTTATTATCAGTTAACAGTTTAAAGAGCATTGCGAAAACCCTTCATTCTAACCTACATTATAGCCCACAATCTACATAATCTAAGTAGCACAACGTACTCACGGTGAATATCACACCCATCTCCATGCGGTCATCTGGTTCAGCAAAGAATCTAAAAAAATACACAACACCGTGCTCTTTTATACGCTAAGCAAAGTAGTTAATTGGCTAATTAGTAAAGTTACACCTGCGTCTCTATGTAAAAGTCGCGCCAAAAACGACGTAAGTAATGAATTTATAAGAAGGGAAGCCATCTTAGAATGGACTAGATGTCCCTAAAGTGATTGTTCAAATCACAATCTACGCGCTATACATGACACGTTTGCACATATATTTGAATATTAACAATTTATTTCCTGACACATCGATTTTATTATTTATCTAAATGGTAGCATAAGAATAGAATTACTACCAAGAATGGCTCCTAAAATGACATAAAAGGCATCACATTGGGCGCCATCTTAGAGTGGGTTATTAAGCCTAAAAATAAGCATTCCCATCGTTCAATATAGAAATCACATTGGGCGCCATCTTAAGGTGGATTATTAAGCCGAAAATAAGCGTTCCCATCGTTCGATATACATGCTGGGCATGACATAAGAAGGGCATCACATTGGGTGCCATCTTAGAGTGGGTTATTGAGCCTAAAAATAAGCATGACCATCACTCGATATAGGCATCACTTTGGGCGCCATCTTAAAGTGGGGTATTAAGCCGAAAATAAGCGTTCCCATCGATCGATATATGTGCTGGGCATGACCTTTACGCCAGCATCAAGTACGGATAATCGATCATTTCATAATGATCAAGAGTTATTATGTTCCAATGTAAATGCAAGAAACAACTACCCACCAATACAAAACAGACAGTATTAAATATGCTCAACACACACAATTTTCAATGTCTCAATAAATAGACTGAACATCAATAACGGACCACCATCAGTGATAACACGGGCCTCTCATTAAGTGTTAAATCAGATTCATATTTTAATGCCCGAGTACAGAGTAACAAATAAAGAAGAAGGTCTATAAAAAGTAATGAAATTCATTATTGATGTTCAGCCATAAGGTTACAGATCTTAATCTACAAATCCAACGGGCTTCCATCTGCCTAAGTTGAAAAGTTCTGTCACCTCCTCTGGCATTAACACCAACACTATCTATTGCATGAAATGTAATTTCCCTGTTGTTTGGATGGACATCAACAATATGTTGTGCTACCGGATTCCTCACATCCCCATTCTTTATACCTCTTACATGTTCTTGGATCCGGATTTTTAAGCTCCTAATACTGCTCCCTACATAGATTTTATCACATGCACAAATAATCAGATATACAGCATGTGTGGTATTGCAATTGATAAATGACATTCCTTTATAGTCCTTATGACCATTGTATTTAAACAATTTCTTTTTGTTCAGTCCATATTTACAGATTGAACAGCAGCCGCAGGTATAAAATCCTTGTGGTTTCTCAGGCAGCCATGTCGATGGGGATGTTTTAGGTACCTTAACATGGCTTGGGCATAGAATATTCTTAATTGTGGACCCCTCCGATAGATCACTTTAGGCTTATTCGAAACAAAATCTGATGGAAGAGTGTCAGATTTGAGTAAATGCCAATTTTTTCAGAGTATATTGAAGATATGATGATTGTATAGCCCATACTCAGTTACAAATGCACACTGGCCCTGCATGATATTATCAGCAGTCCGTGTTCGATGAGCTAGGGTATCATTCCTTTTATATTTTCTGATCTTACTTTCCGCTTTCCTAAGGCAACTACCATCGTAACCTCTTTCCTTGAAGTCACGTTTGACCTTACTTATGTTTTTCTCAAAATTACAATCCTCACTGCAATTTCGGCGGACTCGCACCATCTCACCATATGGTATGGCCATAATTGTAGTCTTGGGATGACAACTAGTGGCGTGTAGCACACTATTGCAGGCAGTTGGTTTTCTATACAGATCACTATGGATCACATGATCCTTTACATAGAGTCTGAGGTCCAAAAAGTAATCTCATATTTAGAACTACTTAACGTTAACTTGACATTACAAAGGTTATCGTTAAGATAAAGAAAGTATCCATTGAGTTCTTCAGAACTCCCTTTCCATATCAAAAAATGTCGTCTATATATCGCACATAAAAGAGGATATTGTCCACCCAATTTTTGCACCAGGGCCCCAGGCATGCTCCATCTCATACAACCCCATAAAGAGGTTAGCATAGGACGGAGCAAACCTGGAGCCCATGGCCGTCCCTTGCTTTTGAAGGAACCAGTCATCCCCATGCATAAAGGCATTCTGTGTCAAGATCATTTCAGACATCACTAGCAACATCTGTGTATGTTCCAAATGACATGCATTGCGTTTAAATAAAAAATGTTTAAGTGCCCTAAGTCCACTCTCCAGCCCTATGCACGTATACAAGCTCTCCACGTCCATAGTTACGAACGTGAAGACATCATCCTCCCACTCAAAATCTTCCAGTTTACAGAGAAGTTCTCTGCTATCTTTAAGGTAATACGGGAGATTTTGTACAAGGGGCTGGAGAAAGGTGTCCACATACTCAGCCAGATGTTCAGTCGGGCCGCCATTGCCCGATATTATGGGCCTACCTGGGGGAAAAAAAACCCCTTGTGGATCTTTGGGAGCACATAAATACAAGGGTACCTGGAATTGTTAGCTAAAAGATATTTGTATTCCAGATCTGTTATTAGGCAACACTCGTACCATTCAGTTAACCTGCCATTGATATTACCCTCAATCATTTTAGTCGGATTTGACTGCAATTTCATGTAACACTCTGTCTGGCCCAATTGTCTATTAATCTCAGCTGTATAATCATGATAATTCATTATGACGATATTACCGCCTTTATCAGCCTCACGGATTACCAAATCTGGATCATCCCGTATGGACTGAAGAAAGGCTCTATCATCCCTACTGATGTTATAATGGTGTACACATTTCGCATTAGTGACATGACTGTCCTCCAACTTGTATAGATCCTGTGTAACCATCAAAGAGAATTCATCTATCACTGTTTCTATGCACTGTATATGTGCATAGGGCTGGAGAGTGGACTTAGGGCACTTAAACATTTTTTATTTAAACGCAATGCATGTCATTTGGAACATACACAGATGTTGCTAGTGATGTCTGAAATGATCTTGACACAGAATGCCTTTATGCATGGGGATGACTGGTTCCTTCAAAAGCAAGGGACGGCCATGGGCTCCAGGTTTGCTCCGTCCTATGCTAACCTCTTTTTGGGGTTGTATGAGATGGAGCATGCCTGGGGCCCTGGTGCAAAAAATTGGGTGGACAATATCCTCTTTTATGTGCGATATATAGACGACATTTTTTTGATATGGAAAGGGAGTTCTGAAGAACTCAATGGATACTTTCTTTATCTTAACGATAACCTTTGTAATGTCAAGTTAACGTTAAGTAGTTCTAAATATGAGATTACTTTTTTGGACCTCAGACTCTATGTAAAGGATCATGTGATCCATAGTGATCTGTATAGAAAACCAACTGCCTGCAATAGTGTGCTACACGCCACTAGTTGTCATCCCAAGACTACAATTATGGCCATACCATATGGTGAGATGGTGCGAGTCCGCCGAAATTGCAGTGAGGATTGTAATTTTGAGAAAAACATAAGTAAGGTCAAACGTGACTTCAAGGAAAGAGGTTACAATGGTAGTTGCCTTAGGAAAGCGGAAAGTAAGATCAGAAAATATAAAAGGAATGATACCCTAGCTCATCGAACACGGACTGCTGATAATATCATGCAGGGCCAGTGTGCATTTGTAACTGAGTATGGGCTATACAGTAATCATATCTTCAATATACTCCGAAAAAATTGGCATTTACTCAAATCTGACACTCTTCCATCAGATTTTGTTTCGAATAAGCCTAAAGTGATCTATCGGAGGGGTCCACAATTAAGAATATTCTATGCCCAAGCCATGTTAAGGTACCTAAAACATCCCCATCGACATGGCTGCCTGAGAAACCGCAAGGATTTTATACTCTGCGGCTGCTGTTCAATCTGTAAATATGGATTGAACAAAAAGAAATTGTTTAAATATAATGGTCATAAGGACTATAAAGTAATGTCATTTATCAATTGCAATACCACACATGCTGTATATCTGATTATTTGTGCATGCGATAAAATCTATGTAGGGAGCAGTATTAGGAGCTTAAAAATCCGGATCCAAGAACATGTAAGAGGTATAAAGAATGGGGATGTGAGGAATCCGGTAGCACAACATATTGTTGATGTCCATCCAAACAACAGGGAAATTACATTTCATGCAATAGATAGTGTTGGTGTTAATGCCAGAGGAGGTGACAGAACTTTACAACTTAGGCAGATGGAAGCCCGTTGGATTTGTAGATTAAGATCTGTAACCTTAGGGCTGAACATCAATAATGAATTTCATTACTTTTTATAGACCTTCTTCTTTATTTGTTACTCTGTTCTCGGGCGTTAAAATATGAATCTGATTTAACACTTAATGAGAGGCCCGTGTTATCACTGATGGTGGTCTGTTATTGATGTTCAGTCTATTTATTGAGACATTGAAAATTTTGTGTGTTGAGCATATTTAATACTGTCTGTTTTGTATTGGTGGGTAGTTGTTTCTTGCATTTACATTGGAACATAATAACTCTTGATCATTATGAAATGATCGATTATCCGTACTTGATGCTGGCGTAAAGGTCATGCCCAGCACATATATCGATCGATGGGAACGCTTATTTTCGGCTTAATACCCTACTTTAAGATGGCGCCCAAAGTGATGCCTATATCGAGTGATGGTCATGCTTATTTTTAGGCTCAATAACCCACTCTAAGATGGCACCCAATGTGATGCCCTTCTTATGTCATGCCCAGCATGTATATCGAACGATGGGAACGCTTATTTTCGGCTTAATAATCCACCTTAAGATGGCGCTCAATGTGATTTCTATATTGAACGATGGGAATGCTTATTTTTAGGCTTAATAACCCACTCTAAGATGGCGCCCAATGTGATGCCTTTTTATGTCATTTTAGGAGCGATTCTTGGTAGTAATTCTATTCTTATGCTACCATTTAGATAAATAATAAAATCGATGTGTCAGGAAATAAATTGTTAATATTCAAATATATGTGCAAACGTGGCATGTATAGCGCGTAGATTGTGATTTGAACAATCACTTTAGGGACATCTAGTCCATTCTAAGATGGCTTCCCTTCTTATAAATTCATTACTTACGTCGTTTTTGGCGCGACTTTCACATAGAGACGCAGGTGTAACTTTACTAATTAGCCAATTAACTACTTTGCTTAGCGTATAAAAGAGCACGGTGTTGTGTATTTTTTTAGATTCTTTGCTGAACCAGATGACCGCATGGAGACGGGTGTGATATTCACCGTGAGTACGTTGTGCTACTTAGATTATGTAGATTGTGGGCTATAATGTAGGTAAGAATGAAGGGTTTTCGCAATGCTCTTTAAACTGTTAACTGATAATAAGCGTCATGATATTGGCGCGTTCTATTTTCTGAAGACTGTAGAGAGGTTCAAGGGTAAATTGAGGATTATAGCCCTAAGGCGCTGATGCGCAATGCTTATAATATGAGGTAGTGGGGTTGATTCACTTAGTGCCCAAACTAGATATGTACAAAGAGAACTGCTAAGGTGCTTTTCTAGATAAATCGAAAATCGAAGCCACTGGCAGCCTAAATGAAATAGAATATACTGTCAGTGCTTTATCGTTTGCCTGACTTTTTATATGTGACATGCTGGCCGCTATAGCCGATATCTAGCTTTATGGTGATCCTCATTTGAATGGAGATGCAATTAAAGCCGATGTTAACAACAATTCTTAAATATATATATGTATAATGACTAGCGAATTAATAAAGGGTCTCTGTTTAAAAAATACCATGGGTAGAGTTAATTACATTTTCAAAATATATATATGTACAATGACTAGTAAATTAATAAAGGGTCTCTGTTCTAAAAATATCTTGGATAGAGATAGCGGTTCTTGACATATGGCTTGTCTGTGTACTCTTTTTAGGATACACCGCTATCGACGAGCCTTTGAGTTGACATAATATGTCTGTGGTGACAAACGCATTTTCAAACCGATTGGTCTAACATACTGACAAAAGCTATATGAATGAGCACATTTTATATCCTAAGGTATGTGTATATTTGTCCATTATGCTTTGTATGAAGAAGCTATATATCTGAGCGTTGTTTTGACTAAGGGTTTTTAAATATTTAATGAAATTACAAAGGATTTAATTACTGAAAAGTTAATATGGAATAAGAAATGATGACTATTTATATGAGGTGGCTCCTCCATTTATTATTAGATGTACAGGGTACTTGGAATATATGTGAACTCTGTATACACTGTATGAAAAAGTGTTTTCCCGTTATAATGATGATTAGTGAAGAAATGATTTTGTTTTAAAATTGATCTGGTTTTTATGTTTTAAATGTGTGTGTTCAATATTGTGAATAGTGTTTATTTTTGTACTTTTGTAGCCCTGAAGAAGTCCGATTGAGGACGAAACGCGTTGGTGGTTGCAAATTTTATAAAAAGAAAAAAGAATATGAATAAAGAATGAATTTCATCATTATATGATTATATCGCCTTCTTTCTTTTTTTCTTGTTTTGGGAAAACAACAGTTTGTTGTAAATCTATACTACTGTATGTATAATACATTCAATATTTGAAAGTGTGCTGGGCTGTTTTGACTGTATTTTATTAGAGTGACGGGTAGGTTCCTTCTGGTCACTCTATTTGGGACCTAGGGGATTGTGTCCCAAGCCCTTTGCACCTTGTTTTTATCCTATATAATTTATAGGGACGTCAAGACTAGTGCGGGTGTCTATGCTTTGATCCCCAATCCTGTGTGACATATAACTTTGAGCAACCTAGCACAGTCAAAAAAAAACCTTTTCTTTTTCTTTTTACTTTGGTATCAAGGAATATATCATGAATTTTGAGGACAATAGGGAGGAGCTTTTAGGTGACTTATTCAGTAAAAATTACAGCAATATTACACGTGTTCCATCAATATCTACAAAAACGATGGACTCAAAAGTAAGTTTGTGCGCCTAGAAAAACTTAAAAAACAAGAGCTCGCTAAATGGTGGGACGGCGCCACACTCAAGAAGTACTTAGAAAATAAGCGCATCCCTAGAGGTCTACGTATTCTTATTTTTCCAAACTATGAAGATTTGGACCCTGATCTCTTGGGAGAGTGGGAAGAGGGATTACATATGGCCTCTTATAAGATGATGGATATTTTAATCCGCAACTCAGAGCGTAGAGTGAAGAAAATCAGAGAAGAAATAATGGCTCTGGAGAAGGAAATAAAGGAGATTAATTTACCTGAGGTGTCACAAAAGAACTATGTGATCCTTAAGAAAGAACTAGCAACATACCAACTTTATTTGAAGGGAAAGAAGCAGCAAAAAATTAAAAGGGATCAAAATGATTATGAACAAGGCCGCATCTTCACATTTGCACGTAAATATGATGATGTGGTGGCTAAAAATGATCAGTACCCCCAAATGAGTTTAGGGCCCCTAGCATTTCGTCTAGCAGCACTTCTGTTTCTTCTATCTCCACGATTGATAATGATCTGGGTGAAAGTTCAAGTACTGCTACCCCTAATCCCAATCTGGCCTCTGATTTTTTACGCGAAGTTCAGAGGTATCGCCTAGGCAACAAAAAGAAAATCTTTGGCGACGAACTAGGAGGGGTGGCAAGAAACACCAGATCGGTCACAAAGGCAAAAATGGGAGACAACAAACAATGACAACAAATGAGATTGTGCACCACAATATGGGCAGTATAGAAGAAAATGTTGAAAATGTTGAAATGAATGCTGTAAATATTGTGAATCTCTCATCTAGACAATTTGATGTTCAGGAAACTGCAATTCTGTGTAAAGGCTTGAATTATTGTCTAACTGGGAAACATGCATTGGATAATGTACATTTGGATTTATTTCGCTTTGTACGAAAATTGAAATTAAAAAAATATTTCTCGGAACATCCGCATGTTTGTCCTCCTATATTGAACAAGCCATGTGCCTCTGAATTCAAGATATCAGATATAGATGTCTCCTTTGTGATTGCTACATTACAGGATCAAGATGACATAGGGGATTTAGCAGAACATGCACGCAATTTTGATGTAGTTGAGGATACCACAGTAGATAGTGGGCTTAGGAATACTTCTAAATTTACACCTCCCAACTGCATCAAAACAGTGATAGATGAATTCTCTTTGAGGGTTACACAGGATCTATACAAGTTGGAGGACAGTCATGTCACTAATGCGAAATGTGTACACCATTATAACATCAGTAGGGATGATAGAGCCTTTCTTCAGTCCATACGGGATGATCCAGATTTGGTAATCCGTGAGGCTGATAAAGGCGGTAATATCGTCATAATGAATTATCATGATTATACAGCTGAGATTAATAGACAATTGGGCCAGACAGAGTGTTACATGAAATTGCAGTCAAATCCGACTAAAATGATTGAGGGTAATATCAATGGAAGGTTAACTGAATGGTACGAGTGTTGCCTAATAACAGATCTGGAATACAAATATCTTTTAGCTAACAATTCCAGGTACCCTTGTATTTATGTGCTCCCAAAGATCCACAAGGGTTTTTTTTTTCCCCCCAGGTAGGCCCATAATATCGGGCAATGGCGGCCCGACTGAACATCTGGCTGAGTATGTGGACACCTTTCTCCAGCCCCTTGTACAAAATCTCCCGTCTTACCTTAAAGATAGCAGAGAACTTCTCTGTAAACTGGAAGATTTTGAGTGGGAGGATGATGTCTTCACGTTCGTAACTATGGACGTGGAGAGCTTGTATACGTGCATAGGGCTGGAGAGTGGACTTAGGGCACTTAAACATTTTTTATTTAAATGCAATGCTTGTCATTTGGAACATACACAGATGTTGCTAGTGATGTCTGAAATGATCTTGACACAGAATGCCTTTATGCATGGGGATGACTGGTTCCTTCAAAAGCAAGGGCCGATCATGGGCTCCAGGTTTGCTCCGTCCTATGCTAACCTCTTTATGGGGTTGTATGAGATGGAGCATGCCTGGGGCCCTGGTGCAAAAAATTGGGTGGACAATATCCTCTTTTATGTGCGATATATAGACGACATTTTTTTGATATGGAAAGGGAGTTCTGAAGAACTCAATGGATACTTTCTTTATCTTAACGATAACCTTTGTAATGTCAAGTTAACGTTAAGTAGTTCTAAATATGAGATTACTTTTTGGACCTCAGACTCTATGTAAAGGATCATGTGATCCATAGTGATCTGTATAGAAAACCAACTGCCTGCAATAGTGTGCTACACGCCACTAGTTGTCATCCCAAGACTACAATTATGGCCATACCATATGGTGAGATGGTGCGAGTCCGCCGAAATTGCAGTGAGGATTGTAATTTTGAGAAAAACATAAGTAAGGTCAAACGTGACTTCAAGGAAAGAGGTTACGATGGTAGTTGCCTTAGGAAAGCGGAAAGTAAGATCAGAAAATATAAAAGGAATGATACCCTAGCTCATCGAACACGGACTGCTGATAATATCATGCAGGGCCAGTGTGCGTTTGTAACTGAGTATGGGCTATACAGAAATCATATCTTCAATATACTCTGAAAAAATTGGCATTTACTCAAATCTGACACTCTTCCATCAGATTTTGTTTCGAATAAGCCTAAAGTGATCTATCGGAGGGGGTCCACAATTAAGAATATTCTATGCCCAAGCCATGTTAAGGTACCTAAAACATCCCCATCGACATGGCTGCCTGAGAAACCGCAAGGATTTTATACTCATGCGGCTGCTGTTCAATCTGTAAATATGGATTGAACAAAAAGAAATTGTTTAAATACAATGGTCATAAGGACTATAAAGTAATGTCATTTATCAATTGCAATACCACACATGCTGTATATCTGATTATTTGTGCATGCGATAAAATCTATGTAGGGAGCAGTATTAGGAGCTTAAAAATCCGGATCCAAGAACATGTAAGAGGTATAAAGAATGGGGATGTGAGGAATCCGGTAGCACAACATATTGTTGATGTCCATCCAAACAACAGGGAAATTACATTTCATGCAATAGATAGTGTTGGTGTTAATGCCAGAGGAGGTGACAGAACTTTACAACTTAGGCAGATGGAAGCCCGTTGGATTTGTAGATTAAGATCTGTAACCTTAGGGCTGAACATCAATAATGAATTTCATTACTTTTTATAGACCTTCTTCTTTATTTGTTACTCTGTACTCGGGTGTTAAAATATGAATCTGATTTAACACTTAATGAGAGGCCCGTGTTATCACTGATGGTGGTCCGTTATTGATGTTCAGTCTATTTATTGAGACATTGAAAATTTTGTGTGTTGAGCATATTTAATACTGTCTGTTTTGTATTGGTGGGTAGTTGTTTCTTGCATTTACATTGGAACATAATAACTCTTGATCATTATGAAATGATCGATTATCTGTACTTGATGCTGGCGTAAAGGTCATGCCCAGCACATATATCGATCGATGGGAACGCTTATTTTCGGCTTAATACCCCACTTTAAGATGGCGCCCAAAGTGATGCCTATATCGAGTGATGGTCATGCTTATTTTTAGGCTCAATAACCCACTCTAAGATGGCACCCAATGTGATGCCCTTCTTATGTCATGCCCAGCATGTATATCGAACGATGGGAACGCTTATTTTCGGCTTAATAATCCACCTTAAGATGGCGCCCAATGTGATTTCTATATTGAACAATGGGAATGCTTATTTTTAGGCTTAATAACCCACTCTAAGATGGCGCCCAATGTGATGCCTTTTTATGTCATTTTAGGAGCGATTCTTGCTAGTAATTCTATTCTTATGCTACCATTTAGATAAATAATAAAATCGATGTGTCAGGAAATAAATTGTTAATATTCAAATATATGTGAAAACGTGTCATGTATAGCACGTAGATTGTGATTTGAACAATCACTTTAGGGACATCTAGTCCATTCTAAGATGGCTTCCCTTCTTATA
Source organism: Calotriton arnoldi (assembly GCA_963921515.1). NCBI lineage: Eukaryota > Metazoa > Chordata > Amphibia > Caudata > Salamandridae > Calotriton > Calotriton arnoldi. Next base: position 561,840 of record CAWUFW010010242.1, on the reverse strand, counting down.
AATTCATTACTTACGTCGTTTTTGGCGCGACTTTCACATAGAGACGCAGGTGTAACTTTACTAATTAGCCAATTAACTACTTTGCTTAGCGTATAAAAGAGCACGGTGTTGTGTATTTTTTGAGATTCTTTGCTGAACCAGATGACCGCATGGAGACGGGTGTGATATTCACCGTGAGTACGTTGTGCTACTTAGATTATGTAGATTGTGGGCTATAATGTAGGTTAGAATGAAAGGTTTTCGCAATGCTCTTTAAACTGTTAACTGATAATAAGCGTCATGATATTGGCGCGTTCTATTTTCTGAACACTGTAGAGAGGTTCAAGGGTAAATTGAGGATTATAGCCCTAAGGCGCTGATGCGCAATGCTTATAATATGAGGTAGTGGGGTTGATTCACTTAGTGCCCAAACTAGATATGTACAAAGAGAACTGCTAAGGTGCTTTTCTAGATAAATCGAAAATCGAAGCCACTGGCAGCCTAAATGAAATAGAATATACTGTCAGTGCTTTATCGTTTGCCTGACTTTTTATATGTGACATGCTGGCCGCTATAGCCGATATCTAGCTTTATGGTGATCCTCATTTGAATGGAGATGCAATTAAAGCCGATGTTAACAACAATTCTTAAATATATATATGTATAATGACTAGCGAATTAATAAAGGGTCTCTGTTTAAAAAATACCATGGGTAGAGTTAATTACATTTTCAAAATATATATATGTACAATGACTAGTAAATTAATAAAGGGTCTCTGTTCTAAAAATATCTTGGATAGAGATAGCGGTTCTTGACATATGGCTTGTCTGTGTACTCTTTTTAGGATACACCGCTATCGACGAGCCTTTGAGTTGACATAATATGTCTGTGGTGACAAACGCATTTTCAAACCGATTGGTCTAACATACTGACAAAAGCTATATGAATGAGCACATTTTATATCCTAAGGTATGTGTATATTTGTCCATTATGCTTTGTATGAAGAAGCTATATATCTGAGCGTTGTTTTGACTAAGGGTTTTTAAATATTTAATGAAATTACAAAGGATTTAATTACTGAAAAGTTAATATGGAATAAGAAATTATGACTATTTATATGAGGTGGCTCCTCCATTTATTATTAGATGTACAGGGTACTTGGAATATATGTGAACTCTGTATACACTGTATGAAAAAGTGTTTTCCCGTTATAATGATGATTAGTGAAGAAATGATTTTGTTTTAAAATTGATCTGGTTTTTATGTTTTAAATGTGTGTGTTCAATATTGTGAATAGTGTTTATTTTTGTACTTTTGTAGCCCTGAAGAAGTCCGATTGAGGACGAAACGCGTTGGCGGTTGCACATTTTATAAAAAGAAAAAAGAATATGAATAAAGAATGAATTTCATCATTATATGATTATATCGCCTTCTTCTTTTTTTTTCTTGTTTTGGGAAAACAACAGTTTGTTGTAAATCTATACTACTGTATGTATAATACATTCAATATTTGAAAGTGTGCTGGGCTGTTTTGACTGTATTTTATTAGAGTGACGGGTAGGTTCCTTCTGGTCACTCTATTTGGGACCTAGGGGATTGTGTCCCAAGCCCTTTGCACCTTGTTTTTATCCTATATAATTTATAGGGACGTCAAGACTAGTGCGGGTGTCTATGCTTTGATCCCCAATCCTGTGTGACATATAACTTTGAGCAACCTAGCACAGTCAAAAAAAACCCTTTTCTTTTTCTTTTTACTTTGGTATCAAGGAATATATCATGAATTTTGAGGACAATAGGGAGGAGCTTTTAGGTGACTTATTCAGTAAAAATGACAGCAATATTACACGTGTTCCATCAATATCTACAAAAACGATGGACTCAAAAGTAAGTTTGTGCGCCTAGAAAAACTTAAAAAACAAGAGCTCGCTAAATGGTGGGACGGCGCCACACTCAAGAAGTACTTAGAAAATAAGCGCATCCCTAGAGGTCTACGTATTCTTATTTTTCCAAACTATGAAGATTTGGACCCTGATCTCTTGGGAGAGTGGGAAGAGGGATTACATATGGCCTCTTATAAGATGATGGATATTTTAATCCGCAACTCAGAGCGTAGAGTGAAGAAAATCAGAGAAGAAATAATGGCTCTGGAGAAGGAAATAAAGGAGATTAATTTACCTGAGGTGTCACAAAAGAACTATGTGATCCTTAAGAAAGAACTAGCAACATACCAACTTTATTTGAAGGGAAAGAAGCAGCAAAAAATTAAAAGGGATCAAAATGATTATGAACAAGGCCGCATCTTCACATTTGCACGTAAATATGATGATGTGGTGGCTAAAAATGATCAGTACCCCCAAATGAGTTTAGGGCCCCTAGCATTTCGTCTAGCAGCACTTCTGTTTCTTCTATCTCCACGATTGATAATGATCTGGGTGAAAGTTCAAGTACTGCTACCCCTAATCCCAATCTGGCCTCTGATTTTTTACGTGAAGTTCAGAGGTATCGCCTAGGCAACAAAAAGAAAATCTTTGGCGACGAACTAGGAGGGGTGGCAAGAAACACCAGATCGGTCACAAAGGCAAAAATGGGAGACAACAAACAATGACAACAAATGAGATTGTGCACCACAATATGGGCAGTATAGAAGAAAATGTTGAAAATGTTGAAATGAATGCTGTAAATATTGTGAATCTCTCATCTAGACAATTTGATGTTCAGGAAACTGCAATTCTGTGTAAAGGCTTGAATTATTGTCTAACTGGGAAACATGCATTGGATAATGTACATTTGGATTTATTTCGCTTTGTACGAAAATTGAAATTAAAAAAATATTTCTCGGAACATCTGCATGTTTGTCCTCCTATATTGAACAAGCCATGTGCCTCTGAATTCAAGATATCAGATATAGATGTCTCCTTTGTGATTGCTACATTACAGGATCAAGATGACATAGGGGATTTAGCAGAACATGCACGCAATCTTGATGTAGTTGAGGATACCACAGTAGATAGTGGGCTTAGGAATACTTCTAAATTTACACCTCCCAACTGCACCAAAACAGTGATAGATGAATTCTCTTTGAGGGTTACACAGGATCTATACAAGTTGGAGGACAGTCATGTCACTAATGCGAAATGTGTACACCATTATAACATCAGTAGGGATGATAGAGCCTTTCTTCAGTCCATACGGGATGATCCAGATTTGGTAATCCGTGAGGCTGATAAAGGCGGTAATATCGTCATAATGAATTATCATGATTATACAGCTGAGATTAATAGACAATTGGGCCAGACAGAGTGTTACATGAAATTGCAGTCAAATCCGACTAAAATGATTGAGGGTAATATCAATGGCAGGTTAACTGAATGGTACGAGTGTTGCCTAATAACAGATCTGGAATACAAATTTCTTTTAGCTAACAATTCCAGGTACCCTTGTATTTATGTGCTCCCAAAGATCCACAAGGGGTTTTTCCCCCAGGTAGGCCCATAATATCGGGCAATGGCGGCCCGACTGAACATCTGGCTGAGTATGTGGACACCTTTCTCCAGCCCCTTGTACAAAATCTCCCGTCTTACCTTAAAGATAGCAGAGAACTTCTCTGTAAACTGGAAGATTTTGAGTGGGAGGATGATGTCTTCACATTCGTAACTATGGACGTGGAGAGCTTGTATACGTGCATAGGGCTGGAGAGTGGACTTAGGGCACTTAAACATTTTTTATTTAAACGCAATGCTTGTCATTTGGAACATACACAGATGTTGCTAGTGATGTCTGAAATGATCTTGACACAGAATGCATTTATGCATGGGGATGACTGGTTCCTTCAAAAGCAAGGGCCGGCCATGGGCTCCAGGTTTGCTCCGTCCTATGCTAACCTCTTTATGGGGTTGTATGAGATGGAGCATGCCTGGGGCCCTGGTGCAAAAAATTGGGTGGACAATATCCTCTTTTATGTGCGATATATAGACGACATTTTTTGATATGGAAAGGGAGTTCTGAAGAACTCAATGGATACTTTCTTTATCTTAACGATAACCTTTGTAATGTCAAGTTAACGTTAAGTAGTTCTAAATATGAGATTACTTTTTGGACCTCAGACTCTATGTAAAGGATCATGTGATCCATAGTGATCTGTATAGAAAACCAACTGCCTGCAATAGTGTGCTACACGCCACTAGTTGTCATCCCAAGACTACAATTATGGCCATACCATATGGTGAGATGGTGCGAGTCCGCCGAAATTGCAGTGAGGATTGTAATTTTGAGAAAAACATAAGTAAGGTCAAACGTGACTTCAAGGAAAGAGGTTACGATGGTAGTTGCCTTAGGAAAGCGGAAAGTAAGATCAGAAAATATAAAAGGAATGATACCCTAGCTCATCGAACACGGACTGCTGATAATATCATGCAGGGCCAGTGTGCGTTGTAACTGAGTATGGGCTATACAGTAATCATATCTTCAATATACTCTGAAAAAATTGGCATTTACTCAAATCTGACACTCTTCCATCAGATTTTGTTTCGAATAAGCCTAAAGTGATCTATCGGAGGGGGTCCACAATTAAGAATATTCTATGCCCAAGCCATGTTAAGGTACCTAAAACATCCCCATCGACATGGCTGCCTGAGAAACCGCAAGGATTTTATACCTGCGGCTGCTGTTCAATCTGTAAATATGGATTGAACAAAAAGAAATTGTTTAAATACAATGGTCATAAGGACTATAAAGTAATGTCATTTATCAATTGCAATACCACACATGCTGTATATCTGATTATTTGTGCATGCGATAAAATCTATGTAGGGAGCAGTATTAGGAGCTTAAAAATCCGGATCCAAGAACATGTAAGAGGTATAAAGAATGGGGATGTGAGGAATCCGGTAGCACAACATATTGTTGATGTCCATCCAAACAACAGGGAAATTACATTTCATGCAATAGATAGTGTTGGTGTTAATGCCAGAGGAGGTGACAGAACTTTACAACTTAGGCAGATGGAAGCCCGTTGGATTTGTAGATTAAGATCTGTAACCTTAGGGCTGAACATCAATAATGAATTTCATTACTTTTTATAGACCTTCTTCTTTATTTGTTACTCTGTACTCGGGCGTTAAAATATGAATCTGATTTAACACTTAATGAGAGGCCCGTGTTATCACTGATGGTGGTCCGTTATTGATGTTCAGTCTATTTATTGAGACATTGAAAATTTTGTGTGTTGAGCATATTTAATACTGTCTGTTTTGTATTGGTGGGTAGTTGTTTCTTGCATTTACATTGGAACATAATAACTCTTGATCATTATGAAATGATCGATTATCTGTACTTGATGCTGGCGTAAAGGTCATGCCCAGCACATATATCGATCGATGGGAACGCTTATTTTCGGCTTAATACCCCACTTTAAGATGGCGCCCAAAGTGATGCCTATATCGAGTGATGGTCATGCTTATTTTTAGGCTCAATAACCCACTCTAAGATGGCACCCAATGTGATGCCCTTCTTATGTCATGCCCAGCATGTATATCAAACGATGGGAACGCTTATTTTCGGCTTAATAATCCACCTTAAGATGGCGCCCAATGTGATTTCTATATTGAACAATGGGAATGCTTATTTTTAGGCTTAATAACCCACTCTAAGATGGCGCCCAATGTGATGCCTTTTTATGTCATTTTAGGAGCGATTCTTGGTAGTAATTCTATTCTTATGCTACCATTTAGATAAATAATAAAATCGATGTGTCAGGAAATAAATTGTTAATATTCAAATATATGTGAAAACGTGTCATGTATAGCACGTAGATTGTGATTTGAACAATCACTTTAGGGACATCTAGTCCATTCTAAGATGGCTTCCCTTCTTATAAATTCATTACTTACGTCGTTTTTGGCGCGACTTTCACATAGAGACGCAGGTGTAACTTTACTAATTAGCCAATTAACTACTTTGCTTAGCGTATAAAAGAGCACGGTGTTGTGTATTTTTTGAGATTCTTTGCTGAACCAGATGACCGCATGGAGACGGGTGTGATATTCACCGTGAGTACGTGTGCTACTTAGATTATGTAGATTGTGGGCTATAATGTAGGTTAGAATGAAGGGTTTTCGCAATGCTCTTTAAACTGTTAACTGATAATAAGCCTCATGATATTGGCGCGTTCTATTTTCTGAACACTGTAGAGAGGTTCAAGGGTAAATTGAGGATTATAGCCCTAAGGCGCTGATGCGCAATGCTTATAATATGAGGTAGTGGGGTTGATTCACTTAGTGCCCAAACTAGATATGTACAAAGAGAACTGCTAAGGTGCTTTTCTAGATAAATCGAAAATCGAAGCCACTGGCAGCCTAAATGAAATAGAATATACTGTCAGTGCTTTATCGTTTGCCTGACTTTTTATATGTGACATGCTGGCCGCTATAGCCGATATCTAGCTTTATGGTGATCCTCATTTGAATGGAGATGCAATTAAAGCCGATGTTAACAACAATTCTTAAATATATATATGTATAATGACTAGCGAATTAATAAAGGGTCTCTGTTTAAAAAATACCATGGGTAGAGTTAATTACATTTTCAAAATATATATATGTACAATGACTAGTAAATTAATAAAGGGTCTCTGTTCTAAAAATATCTTGGATAGAGATAGCGGTTCTTGACATATGGCTTGTCTGTGTACTCTTTTTTAGGATACACCGCTATCGACGAGCCTTTGAGTTGACATAATATGTCTGTGGTGACAAACGCATTTTCAAACCGATTGGTCTAACATACTGACAAAAGCTATATGAATGAGCACATTTTATATCCTAAGGTATGTGTATATTTGTCCATTATGCTTTGTATGAAGAAGCTATATATCTGAGCGTTGTTTTGACTAAGGGTTTTTAAATATTTAATGAAATTACAAAGGATTTAATTACTGAAAAGTTAATATGGAATAAGAAATTATGACTATTTATATGAGGTGGCTCCTCCATTTATTATTAGATGTACAGGGTACTTGGAATATATGTGAACTCTGTATACACTGTATGAAAAAGTGTTTTCCCGTTATAATGATGATTAGTGAAGAAATGATTTTGTTTTAAAATTGATCTGGTTTTTATGTTTTAAATGTGTGTGTTCAATATTGTGAATAGTGTTTATTTTTGTACTTTTGTAGCCCTGAAGAAGTCCGATTGAGGACGAAACGCGTTGGCGGTTGCACATTTTATAAAAAGAAAAAAGAATATGAATAAAGAATGAATTTCATCATTATATGATTATATCGCCTTCTTCTTTTTTTTTCTTGTTTTGGGAAAACAACAGTTTGTTGTAAATCTATACTACTGTATGTATAATACATTCAATATTTGAAAGTGTGCTGGGCTGTTTTGACTGTATTTTATTAGAGTGACGGGTAGGTTCCTTCTGGTCACTCTATTTGGGACCTAGGGGATTGTGTCCCAAGCCCTTTGCACCTTGTTTTTATCCTATATAATTTATAGGGACGTCAAGACTAGTGCGGGTGTCTATGCTTTGATCCCCAATCCTGTGTGACATATAACTTTGAGCAACCTAGCACAGTCAAAAAAAAACCTTTTCTTTTTCTTTTTACTTTGGTATCAAGGAATATATCATGAATTTTGAGGACAATAGGGAGGAGCTTTTAGGTGACTTATTCAGTAAAAATGACAGCAATATTACACATGTTCCATCAATATCTACAAAAAACGATGGACTCAAAAGTAAGTTTGTGCGCCTAGAAAAACTTAAAAAACAAGAGCTCGCTAAATGGTAGGACGGCGCCACACTCAAGAAGTACTTAGAAAATAAGCGCATCCCTAGAGGTCTACGTATTCTTATTTTTCCAAACTATGAAGATTTGGACCCTGATCTCTTGGGAGAGTGGGAAGAGGGATTACATAAGGCCTCTTATAAGATGATGGATATTTTAATCCGCAACTCAGAGCGTAGAGTGAAGAAAATCAGAGAAGAAATAATGGCTCTGGAGAAGGAAATAAATGAGATTAATTTACCTGAGGTGTCACAAAAGAACTATGTGATCCTTAAGAAAGAACTAGCAACATACCAACTTTATTTGAAGGGAAAGAAGCAGCAAAAAATTAAAAGGGATCAAAATGATTATGAACAAGGCCGCATCTTCACATTTGCACGTAAATATGATGATGTGGTGGCTAAAAATGATCAGTACCCCCAAATGAGTTTAGGGCCCCTAGCATTTCGTCTAGCAGCACTTCTGTTTCTTCTATCTCCACGATTGATAATGATCTGGGTGAAAGTTCAAGTACTGCTACCCCTAATCCCAATCTGGCCTCTGATTTTTTACGCGAAGTTCAGAGGTATCGCCTAGGCAACAAAAAGAAAATCTTTGGCGACGAACTAGGAGGGGTGGCAAGAAACACCAGATCGGTCACAAAGGCAAAAATGGGAGACAACAAGCAATGACAACAAATGAGATTGTGCACCACGATATGGGCAGTATAGAAGAAAATGTTGAAAATGTTGAAATGAATGCTGTAAATATTGTGAATCTCTCATCTAGACAATTTGATGTTCAGGAAACTGCAATTCTGTGTAAAGGCTTGAATTATTGTCTAACTGGGAAACATGCATTGGATAATGTACATTTGGATTTATTTTGCTTTGTACGAAAATTGAAATTAAAAAAATATTTCTCGGTACATCCGCATGTTCGTCCTCCTATATTGAACAAGCCATGTGCCTCTGAATTCACGATATCAGATATAGATGTCTCCTTTGTGATTGCTACATTACAGGATCAAGATGACATAGGGGATTTAGCAGAACATGCACGCAATCTTGATGTAGTTGAGGATACAACAGTAGATAGTGGGCTTAGGAATACTTCTAAATTAACACCTCCCAACTGCACCAAAACAGTGATAGATGAATTCTCTTTGAGGGTTACACAGGATCTATACAAGTTGGAGGACAGTCATGTCACTAATGCGAAATGTGTACACCATTATAACATCAGTAGGGATGATAGAGCCTTTCTTCAGTCCATACGGGATGATCCAGATTTGGTAATCCGTGAGGCTGATAAAGGCGATAATATCGTCATAATGAATTATCATGATTATACAGCTGAGATTAATAGACAATTGGGCCAGACAGAGTGTTACATGAAATTGCAGTCAAATCCGACTAAAATGATTGAGGGTAATATCAATGGCAGGTTAACTGAATGGTACGAGTGTTGCCTAATAACAGATCTGGAATACAAATTTCTTTTAGCTAACAATTCCAGGTACCCTTGTATTTATGTGCTCCCAAAGATCCACAAGGGGGTTTTTTTCCCCCCAGGTAGGCCCATAATATCGGGCAATGGCGGCCCGACTGAACATCTGGCTGAGTATGTGGACACCTTTCTCCAGCCCCTTGTACAAAATCTCCCGTCTTACCTTAAAGATAGCAGAGAACTTCGCTGTAAACTGGAAGATTTTGAGTGGGAGGATGATGTCTTCACGTTCGTAACTATGGACGTGGAGAGCTTGTATACGTGCATAGGGCTGGAGAGTGGACTTAGGGCACCTAAACATTTTTTATTTAAACGCAATGCATGTCATTTGGAACATACACAGATGTTGCTAGTGATGTTTGAAATGATCTTGACACAGAATGCCTTTATGCATGGGGATGACTGGTTCCTTCAAAAGCAAGGGACGGCCATGGGCTCCAGGTTTGCTCCATCCTATGCTAACCTCTTTATGGGGTTGTATGAGATGGAGCATGCCTGGGGCCCTGGTGCAAAAAATTGGGTGGACAATATCCTCTTTTATGTGCGATATATAGACGACATTTTTTGATATGGAAAGGGAGTTCTGAAGAACTCAATGGATACTTTCTTTATCTTAACGATAACCTTTGTAATGTCAAGTTAACGTTAAGTAGTTCTAAATATGAGATTACTTTTTGGACCTCAGACTCTATGTAAAGGATCATGTGATCCATAGTGATCTGTATAGAAAACCAACTGCCTGCAATAGTGTGCTACACGCCACTAGTTGTCATCCCAAGACTACAATTATGGCCATACCATATGGTGAGATGGTGCGAGTCCGCCGAAATTGCAGTGAGGATTGTAATTTTGAGAAAAACATAAGTAAGGTCAAACGTGACTTCAAGGAAAGAGGTTACGATGGTAGTTGCCTTAGGAAAGCGGAAAGTAAGATCAGAAAATATAAAAGGAATGATACCCTAGCTCATCGAACACGGACTGCTGATAATATCATGCAGGGCCAGTGTGCGTTTGTAACTGAGTATGGGCTATACAGTAATCATATCTTCAATATCCTCTGAAAAAATTGGCATTTACTCAAATCTGACACTCTTCCATCAGATTTTGTTTCGAATAAGCCTAAAGTGATCTATCGGAGGGGGTCCACAATTAAGAATATTCTATGCCCAAGCCATGTTAAGGTACCTAAAACATCCCCATCGACATGGCTGCCTGAGAAACCGCAAGGATTTTATACCTGCGGCTGCTGTTCAATCTGTAAATATGGATTGAACAAAAAGAAATTGTTTAAATACAATGGTCATAAGGACTATAAAGTAATGTCATTTATCAATTGCAATACCACACATGCTGTATATCTGATTATTTGTGCATGCGATAAAATCTATGTAGGGAGCAGTATTAGGAGCTTAAAAATCCGGATCCAAGAACATGTAAGAGGTATAAAGAATGGGGATGTGAGGAATCCGGTAGCACAACATATTGTTGATGTCCATCCAAACAACAGGGAAATTACATTTCATGCAATAGATAGTGTTGGTGTTAATGCCAGAGGAGGTGACAGAACTTTACAACTTAGGCAGATGGAAGCCCGTTGGATTTGTAGATTAAGATCTGTAACCTTAGGGCTGAACATCAATAATGAATTTCATTACTTTTTATAGACCTTCTTCTTTATTTGTTACTCTGTACTCGGGCGTTAAAATATGAATCTGATTTAACACTTAATGAGAGGCCCGTGTTATCACTGATGGTGGTCCGTTATTGATGTTCAGTCTATTTATTGAGACATTGAACATTTTGTGTGTTGAGCATATTTAATACTGTCTGTTTTGTATTGGTGGGTAGTTGTTTCTTGCATTTACATTGGAACATAATAACTCTTGATCATTATGAAATGATCGATTATCCGTACTTGATGCTGGCGTAAAGGTCATGCCCAGCACATATATTGATCGATGGGAACGCTTATTTTCGGCTTAATACCACACTTTAAGATGGCGCCCAAAGTGATGCCTATATCGAGTGATGGTCATGCTTATTTTTAGGCTCAATAACCCACTCTAAGATGGCACCCAATGTGATGCCCTTCTTATGTCATGCCCAGCATGTATATCGAACGATGGGAACGCTTATTTTCGGCTTAATAATCCACCTTAAGATGGCGCCCAATGTGATTTCTATATTGAACGATGGGAATGCTTATTTTTAGGCTTAATAACCCACTCTAAGATGGCGCCCAATGTGATGCCTTTTTATGTCATTTTAGGAGCGATTCTTGGTAGTAATTCTATTCTTATGCTACCATTTAGATAAATAATAAAATCGATGTGTCAGGAAATAAATTGTTAATATTCAAATATATGTGCAAACGTGTCATGTATAGCACGTAGATTGTGATTTGAACAATCACTTTAGGGACATCTAGTCCATTCTAAGATGGCTTCCCTTCTTATAAATTCATTACTTACGTCGTTTTTGGCGCGACTTTCACATAGAGACGCAGGTGTAACTTTACTAATTAGCCAATTAACTACTTTGCTTAGCGTATAAAAGAGCACGGTGTTGTGTATTTTTTTAGATTCTTTGCTGAACCAGATGACCGCATGGAGACGGGTGTGATATTCACCGTGAGTACGTTGTGCTACTTAGATTATGTAGATTGTGGGCTATAATGTAGGTTAGAATGAAGGGTTTTCGCAATGCTCTTTAAACTGTTAACTGATAATAAGCGTCATGATATTGGCGCGTTCTATTTTCTGAACACTGTAGAGAGGTTCAAGGGTAAATTGAGGATTATAGCCCTAAGGCGCTGATGCGCAATGCTTAAATTGTGAGGTAGTGGGGTTGATTCACTTAGTGCCCAAACTAGATATGTACAAAGAGAACTGCTAAGGTTCTTTTCTAGATAAATCGAAAATCGAAGCCACTGGCAGCCTAAATGAAATAGAATATACTGTCAGTGCTTTATCGTTTGCCTGACTTTTTATATGTGACATGCTGGCCGCTATAGCCGATATCTAGCTTTATGGTGATCCTCATTTGAATGGAGATGCAATTAAAGCCGATGTTAACAACAATTCTTAAATATATATATGTATAATGACTAGCGAATTAATAAAGGGTCTCTGTTTAAAAAATACCATGGGTAGAGTTAATTACATTTTCAAAATATATATATGCACAATGACTAGTAAATTAATAAAGGGTCTCTGTTCTAAAAATATCTTGGATAGAGATAGCGGTTCTTGACATATGGCTTGTCTGTGTACTCTTTTTAGGATACACCGCTATCGACGAGCCTTTGAGTTGACATAATATGTCTGTGGTGACAAACGCATTTTCAAACCGATTGGTCTAACATACTGACAAAAGCTATATGAATGAGCACATTTTATATCCTAAGGTATGTGTATATTTGTCCATTATGCTTTGTATGAAGAAGCTATATATCTGAGCGTTGTTTTGACTAAGGGTTTTTAAATATTTAATGAAATTACAAAGGATTTAATTACTGAAAAGTTAATATGGAATAAGAAATGATGACTATTTATATGAGGTGGCTCCTCCATTTATTATTAGATGTACAGGGTACTTGGAATATATGTGAACTCTGTATACACTGTATGAAAAAGTGTTTTCGCGTTATAATGATGATTAGTGAAGAAATGATTTTGTTTTAAAATTGATCTGGTTTTTATGTTTTAAATGTGTGTGTTCAATATTGTGAATAGTGTTTATTTTTGTACTTTTGTAGCCCTGAAGAAGTCCGATTGAGGACGAAACGCGTTGGCGGTTGCAAATTTTATAAAAAGAATATGAATAAAGAATGAATTTCATCATTATATGATTATATCGCCTTCTTCTTTTTTTTTCTTGTTTTGGGAAAACAACAGTTTGTTGTAAATCTATACTACTGTATGTATAATACATTCAATATTTGAAAGTGTGCTGGGCTGTTTTGACTGTATTTTATTAGAGTGACGGGTAGGTTCCTTCTGGTCACTCTATTTGGGACCTAGGGGATTGTGTCCCAAGCCCTTTGCACCTTGTTTTTATCCTATATAATTTATAGGGACATCAAGACTAGTGCGGGTGTCTATGCTTTGATCCCCAATCCTGTGTGACATATAACTTTGAGCAACCTAGCACAGTAAAAAAAAAAACTTTTCTTTTTCTTTTTACTTTGGTATCAAGGAATATATCATGAATTTTGAGGACAATAGGGAGGAGCTTTTAGGTGACTTATTCAGTAAAAATGACAGCAATATTACACGTGTTCCATCAATATCTACAAAAAACGATGGACTCAAAAGTAAGTTTGTGCGCCTAGAAAAACTTAAAAAACAAGAGCTCGCTAAATGGTGGGACGGCGCCACACTCAAGAAGTACTTAGAAAATAAGCGCATCCCTAGAGGTCTACGTATTCTTATTTTTCCAAACTATGAAGATTTGGACCCTGAACTCTTGGGAGAGTGGGAAGAGGGATTACATATGGCCTCTTATAAGATGATGGATATTTTAATCCGCAACTCAGAGCGTAGAGTGAAGAAAATCAGAGAAGAAATAATGGCTCTGGAGAAGGAAATAAATGAGATTAATTTACCTGAGGTGTCACAAAAGAACTATGTGATCCTTAAGAAAGAACTAGCAACATACCAACTTTATTTGAAGGGAAAGAAGCAGCAAAAAATAAAAAGGGATCAAAATGATTATGAACAAGGCCGCATCTTCACATTCGCACGTAAATATGATGATGTGGTGGCTAAAAATGTATCAGTACCCCCAAATGAGTTTAGGGCCCCTAGCATTTCGTCTAGCAGCACTTCTGTTTCTTCTATCTCCACGATTGATAGTGATCTGGGTGAAAGTTCAAGTACTGCTACCCCTAATCCCAATCTGGCCTCTGATTTTTTACGCGAAGTTCAGAGGTATCGCCTAGGCAACAAAAAGAAAATCTTTGGCGACGAACTAGGAGGGGTGGCAAGAAACACCAGATCGGTCACAAAGGCAAAAATGGGAGACAACAAACAATGACAACAAATGAGATTGTGCACCACGATATGGGCAGTATAGAAGAAAATGTTGAAAATGTTGAAATGAATGCTGTAAATATTGTGAATCTCTCATCTAGACAATTTGATGTTCAGGAAACTGCAATTCTGTGTAAAGGCTTGAATTATTGTCTAACTGGGAAACATGCATTGGATAATGTACATTTGGATTTATTTCGCTTTGTACGAAAATTGAAATTAAAAAAATATTTCTCGGAACATCCGCATGTTCGTCCTCCTATATTGAACAAGCCATGTGCCTCTGAATTCACGATATCAGATATAGATGTCTCCTTTGTGATTGCTACATTACAGGATCAAGATGACATAGGGGATTTAGCAGAACATGCACGCAATCTTGATGTAGTTGAGGATACAACAGTAGATAGTGGGTTTAGGAATACTTCTAAATTTACACCTCCCAACTGCACCAAAACAGTGATAGATGAATTCTCTTTGAGGGTTACACAGGATCTATACAAGTTGGAGGACAGTCATGTCACTAATGCGAAATGTGTACACCATTATAACATCAGTAGGGATGATAGAGCCTTTCTTCAGTCCATATGGGATGATCCAGATTTGGTAATCCGTGAGGCTGATAAAGGCGGTAATATCGTTATAATGAATTATCATGATTATACAGCTGAGATTAATAGACAATTGGGCCAGACAGAGTGTTACATGAAATTGCAGTCAAATCCGACTAAAATGATTGAGGGTAATATCAATGGCAAGTTAACTGAATGGTACGAGTGTTGCCTAATAACAGATCTGGAATACAAATATCTTTTAGCTAACAATTCCAGGTACCCTTGTATTTATGTGCTCCCAAAGATCCACAAGGGGGGTTTTTTCCCCCCAGGTAGGCCCATAATATCGGGCAATGGCGGCCCGACTGAACATCTGGCTGAGTATGTGGACACCTTTCTCCAGCCCCTTGTACAAAATCTCCCGTCTTACCTTAAAGATAGCAGAGAACTTCTCTGTAAACTGGAAGATTTTGAGTGGGAGGATGATGTCTTCACGTTCGTAACTATGGACGTGGAGAGCTTGTATAGGTGCATAGGGCTGGAGAGTGGACTTAGGGCACTTAAACATTTTTTATTTAAACGCAATGCATGTCATTTGGAACATACACAGATGTTGCTAGTGATGTCTGAAATGATCTTGACACAGAATGCCTTTATGCATGGGGATGACTGGTTCCTTCAAAAGCAAGGGACGGCCATGGGCTCCAGGTTTGCTCCGTCCTATGCTAACCTCTTTATGGGGTTGTATGAGATGGAGCATGCCTGGGGCCCTGGTGCAAAAAATTGGGTGGACAATATCCTCTTTTATGTGCGATATATAGACGACATTTTTTTGATATGGAAAGGAGTTCTGAAGAACTCAATGGATACTTTCTTTATCTTAACGATAACCTTTGTAATGTCAAGTTAACGTTAAGTAGTTCTAAATATGAGATTACTTTTTTGGACCTCAGACTCTATGTAAAGGATCATGTGATCCATAGTGATCTGTATAGAAAACCAACTGCCTGCAATAGTGTGCTACACGCCACTAGTTGTCATCCCAAGACTACAATTATGGCCATACCATATGGTGAGATGGTGCGAGTCCGCCGAAATTGCAGTGAGGATTGTAATTTTGAGAAAAACATAAGTAAGGTCAAACGTGACTTCAAGGAAAGAGGTTACGATGGTAGTTGCCTTAGGAAAGCGGAAAGTAAGATCAGAAAATATAAAAGGAATGATACCCTAGCTCATCGAACACGGACTGCTGATAATATCATGCAGGGCCAGTGTGCGTTTGTAACTGAGTATGGGCTATACAGTAATCATATCTTCAATATACTCCGAAAAAATTGGCATTTACTCAAATCTGACACTCTTCCATCAGATTTTGTTTCGAATAAGCCTAAAGTGATCTATCGGAGGGGGTCCACAATTAAGAATATTCTATGCCCAAGCCATGATAAGGTACCTAAAACATCCCCATCGACATGGCTGCCTGAGAAACCGCAAGGATTTTATACCTGCGGCTGCTGTTCAATCTGTAAATATGGATTGAACAAAAAGAAATTGTTTAAATACAATGGTCATAAGGACTATAAAGTAATGTCATTTATCAATTGCAATACCACACATGCTGTATATCTGATTATTTGTGCATGCGATAAAATCTATGTAGGGAGCAGAATTAGGAGCTTAAAAATCCGGATCCAAGAACATGTAAGAGGTATAAAGAATGGGGATGTGAGGAATCCGGTAGCACAACATATTGTTGATGTCCATCCAAACAACAGGGAAATTACATTTCATGCAATAGATAGTGTTGGTGTTAATGCCAGAGGAGGTGACAGAACTTTACAACTTAGGCAGATGGAAGCCCGTTGGATTTGTAGATTAAGATCTGTAACCTTAGGGCTGAACATCAATAATGAATTTCATTACTTTTTATAGACCTTCTTCTTTATTTGTTACTCTGTACTCGGGCGTTAAAATATGAATCTGATTTAACACTTAATGAGAGGCCCGTGTTATCACTGATGGTGGTCCGTTATTGATGTTCAGTCTATTTATTGAGACATTGAAAATTTTGTGTGTTGAGCATATTTAATACTGTCTGTTTTGTATTGGTGGGTAGTTGTTTCTTGCATTTACATTGGAACATAATAACTCTTGATCATTATGAAATGATCGATTATCCGTACTTGATGCTGGCGTAAAGGTCATGCCCAGCACATATATCGATCGATGGGAACGCTTATTTTCGGCTTAATACCCCACTTTAAGATGGCGCCCAAAGTGATGCCTATATCGAGTGATGGTCATGCTTATTTTTAGGCTCAATAACCCACTCTAAGATGGCACCCAATGTGATGCCCTTCTTATGTCATGCCCAGCATGTATATCAAACGATGGGAACGCTTATTTTCGGCTTAATAATCCACCTTAAGATGGCGCCCAATGTGATTTCTATATTGAACGATGGGAATGCTTATTTTTAGGCTTAATAACCCACTCTTAGATGGCGCCCAATGTGATGCCTTTTTATGTCATTTTAGGAGCGATTCTTGGTAGTAATTCTATTCTTATGCTACCATTTAGATAAATAATAAAATCGATGTGTCAGGAAATAAATTGTTAATATTCAAATATATGTGCAAACGTGTCATGTATAGCGCGTAGATTGTGATTTGAACAATCACTTTAGGGACATCTAGTCCATTCTAAGATGGCTTCCTTCTTATAAATTCATTACTTACGTCGTTTTTGGCGCGACTTTCACATAGAGACGCAGGTGTAACTTTACTAATTAGCCAATTAACTACTTTGCTTAGCGTATAAAAGAGCACGGTGTTGTGTATTTTTGAGATTCTTTGCTGAACCAGATGACCGCATGGAGACGGGTGTGATATTCACCGTGAGTACGTTGTGCTACTTAGATTATGTAGATTGTGGGCTATAATGTAGGTTAGAATGAAAGGTTTTCGCAATGCTCTTTAAACTGTTAACTGATAATAAGCGTCATGATATTGGCGCGTTCTATTTTCTGAACACTGTAGAGAGGTTCAAGGGTAAATTGAGGATTATAGCCCTAAGGCGCTGATGCGCAATGCTTAAATTGTGAGGTAGTGGGGTTGATTCACTTAGTGCCCAAACTAGATATGTACAAAGAGAACTGCTAAGGTGCTTTTCTAGATAAATCGAAAATCGAAGCCACTGGCAGCCTAAATGAAATAGAATATACTGTCAGTGCTTTATCGTTTGCCTGACTTTTTATATGTGACATGCTGGCCGCTATAGCCAATATCTAGCTTTATGGTGATCCTCATTTGAATAGAGATGCAATTAAAGCCGATGTTAACAACAATTCTTAAATATATATATGTATAATGACTAGCGAATTAATAAAGGGTCTCTGTTTAAAAAATACCATGGGTAGAGTTAATTACATTTTCAAAATATATATATGTACAATGACTAGTAAATTAATAAAGGGTCTCTGTTCTAAAAATATCTTGGATAGAGATAGCGGTTCTTGACATATGGCTTGTCTGTGTACTCTTTTTAGGATACACCGCTATCGACGAGCCTTTGAGTTGACATAATATGTCTGTGGTGACAAACGCATTTTCAAACCGATTGGTCTAACATACTGACAAAAGCTATATGAATGAGCACATTTTATATCCTAAGGTATGTGTATATTTGTCTATTATGCTTTGTATGAAGAAGCTATATATCTGAGCGTTGTTTTGACTAAGGGTTTTTAAATATTTAATGAAATTACAAAGGATTTAATTACTGAAAAGTTAATATGGAATAAGAAATGATGACTATTTATATGAGGTGGCTCCTCCATTTATTATTAGATGTACAGGGTACTTGGAATATATGTGAACTCTGTATACACTGTATGAAAAAGTGTTTTCCCGTTATAATGATGATTAGTGAAGAAATGATTTTGTTTTAAAATTGATCTGGTTTTTATGTTTTAAATGTGTGTGTTCAATATTGTGAATAGTGTTTATTTTTGTACTTTTGTAGCCCTGAAAAAGTCCGATTGAGGACGAAACGCGTTGGCGGTTGCAAATTTTATAAAAAGAAAAAAAGAATATGAATAAAGAATGAATTTCATCATTATATGATTATATCGCCTTCTTCTTTTTTTTCTTGTTTTGGGAAAACAACAGTTTGTTGTAAATCTATACTACTGTATGTATAATACATTCAATATTTGAAAGTGTGCTGGGCTGTTTTGACTGTATTTTATTAGAGTGACGGGTAGGTTCCTTCTGGTCACTCTATTTGGGACCTAGGGGATTGTGTCCCAAGCCCTTTGCACCTTGTTTTTATCCTATATAATTTATAGGGACGTCAAGACTAGTGCGGGTGTCTATGCTTTGATCCCCAATCCTGTGTGACAGACGACTAATATGCGTTATGGAATTCCAATAGAAGCCCAGGTTAGATGTCCTGCACATCTAACCTGGGCTTCTATTGGAATTCTATAACGCATATTAGCAAGCCCATTATCGCCGTTTTAGCGGCAGTTTCCTGCCGCTAAAACGGCGATAATTTTAATGTGGGCCTTGCTAATATGCCCCCTGGTTCCTTAAACGGAGAGCAGCTTTAAGAAAGCAAGAACAGCTTCTCCTTTGTGAATCAGTTGCCATGCCAATTCGACATTCAATTACTTTTTTTTAATGATTTGTAGCTACAGCCACTGTGACCAAGCCACTGATTTCATTCAATTGTTAATCGGAAATAGGCGAGGGTCTGCTTTTTGACACCCGTTTCTACTCACCACTCATAATGGATCTCAAAAGCCCTAAACAACTCAGAAAGAAATGTACAACTCCTAAAAACTTTGATCTGTTTTTTAAAAAGTGTTTTGTGGTTGCAAACCATGGGGCAGATTTACAAGCCCCTTGCACCACTTTTGCGTCACTTTTCCCATGTTAAAAATGACGCAAAAGTGGCGCAAGGGCCTTGTAAATAAGCCCCCATGTATTTTTCTAAATAACAGACTTTGCAAGCGCAAAACACCTTTGTACGTGAAGCCTATACTACGAATCAGTATCTATACTATGTAAACATATAATGACTGTCGACGCTAACAGATAGTTACTTGTCATAACATCCTAATCTGCCTCATACCTTTGTGCTCATTGAAGAACATTTTAATTTTGAAATTGACTAGAAGCTTCAAACTTCCAGCCAATGTAGGCAGTAGAACTGTCATTAACGAACACGCTCTTATGACAGCCAGTAGAGCTACATTTGGAAGATAGGTAAGTCATATGTGCTTTTCATGCTTTCTTGAAAATAAATTGTTTCAGGTCTTCGTGTTTTTTTCCAAAACACACAGGGGCATATTAGCAAGACCCACGTTAAAATTATATACTGACGGAAGAGTTTTGTCATGTTCTCACGCATTTTTAAGTGCAGAAGCTTTATTGTGTCTATTTTTGACCTCACTTTCTACAACTTCTCAGGCCTATGAGGTTTTTGGCGACTACCTCTGCAAAACTGCTCTTCTATACGCCATATACAATGCTACGTTAGCCTCCTACCTGTGGTCATTATTTACTGTGGGGAAGTTCTTCTTCAGTTCTGGTTCTGACCTCTATCTCAATTTTTATAAGTAGATGAAGTGCACTGTGTTTGTCTTGCTCATTGCTGCTCATATATAATTCTTTCACTCACATGGATTCTGTTTCACCTTGTGGGCAGAAAAGCACTATCAATATGTCGTCAGTTCATAAAGACTCTAACTCTACTGCTCCTCCTAAGCGCCATAAGAAAGAGCCCAACTCCCCCACCAAATCTCCATTACCTATCACGTTGGAGGATCTCATGGAGGAGATAAAGTTGATTAAACCCTTTGTAATTGATACCAATGCCACACTTCAAAAACTGGATGAAAAATGGTCTAACCTTGACTCCAGAATGTCGGTGGTGGAACAGAAGGTCAGCGACGTTCAAGATGTGTTACCTCAGGTTGCGGCAATGTCTAAAGAGATCGCTCTCCTTAAGACACAAGCAGAAGATTTAGAAAATCGAAATCGTCGCAATAATCTACGCATTTTTGGCATTCCCGAGGGCGAGGAAGGGTCAGACATGCTGGCCTTCTTAAAAATTCACATCCCTAAAATGGTTGGTCTTAAAGACGGAACTATTCTTAACCTGCAACGTGCTCATCGCATTGGTTCCAAGTCTGTCGGTTCGGCTGCTTCGTCATCTTCTACTCGTCCCAGAGGGATCATTGTACTGTTTTTGGAATACACTGACTGAAGGAGAGGTCCTACTCCTTTGATCGTCCTGAAGATTTACGCCAATTTATCTCTCGTCATAAAGGGGATGAGATGGATTTTGGAGGGGCCTGAGCTGTTCTCAAGATTTAAGTTGCTGGTTTTCTCTAACTCGGTGCCTTTTGCTTGTTAATTGGCTGTCTGTTTCGGTTTGTTGCTGTTGTTATCTAGCCCAATGTATGTTCATGTCCTATAAATTGGTCTTTTCTCACCACTGTTTTTCTTTTCCCGTTTCTTCCCACAGATGTGTTTTGTCTTGTACAAACCTTTATCCCAGATGTTTCTTCCCTCCCTATGTTTCCACCTCGTTCCTAGTTGTCCTCGGTTGCCCTCCTGTTGGTAAGTGTTAAGTACTTGTTTTCGCATTTTCGATTTCCTTGTATGACTGTTCCGCGTTTATTGCTTAAATTTGTTCTTTGGTTGTACATGGTGTCTATAATTTCTTACAGGCTTTTTGTTATATTTTGCTTTAGCTCTTCTGTTTATACTCATTGGTTCTGACCGTTCTCGTTGCTCTGGCTAGTTTGGCCGTCTTTCTCTTCTTCGCGGCTTCCCGCTTCCTCGTGCTTATTTCTTTTTTTTTTTTTATTCATACCCTGTTATTCTTGACTAAAGTCTCTCGGCTTTTCGTCAACTTTTTTATATCTATCACTTTCCTCTACCTCCTCTTTCCTTTCTTTTTTTTCTTTTTAGGATTTTCTATTCTATTTTTTCCTTACTGGCATTCGACACTAGATTTTCCTCAATGTGCAACGCAATATATATCACTACTATCTTCCTTTTTCGCTTCCTTTACTATTATTTTTCTATTCACTTCTCTAGTTATCCTTCTTTCTGTTTTTCTGGTATTTTTCTTACTCTTTATCTTTCCATGCTTATCTTATAATCATATTTATTTTCAGCTTCTCCTTCTATTATTGTTATTGCTTAAAGTTACCAAATGCCTATTTTGTTTCATGATTATGTCTTTTTCTGAATATCATGACTGAAAATGTTCGCATTATTTCATGGAATGTTAAGGGATTACGCAATCCTGTTAAGAAGCAGAGGGTTCTCACTCTTATATCTAGGCTCCACTGTAAACTAGCTTTGCTTCAGGAGACTCATCTTAATGAACTTGAGATTAATTCCCTTAAAAAACAATGGGTTGGCCATGTCTTTTGCTCCCTGTCTAAAGATAGAAAGAATGGAGTTATTACTTTGGTTCATAAACCACTTACCCTTGTTGTGGAGAAGGAGGAGAAGGACGCGGAGGGTCGATGGCTCTTATTACATCTCCTTATCAATGGTTCCCCCATTTCCTTGTTAAATATATATGGCCCTACTGGTGTGGATGTACAATTTTGGAAGGATATGTCACACACTCTTCACTCCTGTCCTGATACCAATTTATTGGTGGGTGGGGATTGCAATCAGGTATTGGATCCTTTCACAGATAGAAAATCCAATGTTAGATACACTCCCAACAATATGCAAAAATCCTTCTTCACTACAATTCACTCGAGGGGCTTGGTAGATGCATGGAGAATTACACATCCGGATACACTAGAGTACACTTTTTATTCCGCTACTCACAAATCCTCCTCTAGAATAGACTACATTTTCTTGAGCACTCCTCTCTTTCCTAATTTGACTCATGCAGATATCGGGTCCATCCTCATTTCTGATCACGCTCCAGTTTTGATTAATCTTGATCTCCCCTCTGAATCATCTCGGTCACGCAGATGGCGCTTTAATAATTATCTACTTAAAGACAATATATTCCTAGAGCGTTTTAAAGAGTTCTTGCCGGAATTCTTTCTTAGGAACACTTCCCCAGATATCCCTTTTTCCACCATATGGGATGCCTTCAAGGCTACAGCCAGAGGGTTTATAATTGATTATGTGGCGGCAAAAAAGAAACAATTTTCTAAAGACTCTGCTGCTTTATTAGCTTCTATCAAACGTTTGGAGCATGCGTATTTTACATCCAATAGCGAAGATAACTTAAAGAAGCTAGTTCAAGCTAAGTTGTCTTTTAATAAAAAATCTACTGAGGAAGCTTCTGGCACCTTACTCAAAATTAATTCTAAATTCTATGGAGGTCGAAATAAGGCTGGTAAGCTACTAGCTAATTACTTAAAGGTTAAGTCCCAACGTTCCAATGTCGTCAAAATTACGGACTCTAACGGAGTACATCATTTCAAAGATGATGAAATTTTAAAATGTTTTACAGATTTTTATAAGACACTATACACTCCAGAATTCTCCCCATCGAGGCGGAGTTGGACTCTTTCTTCGAAACTCTTCCTCCTCGTTCCTCTGAACTTCCCGATTGCTCAATTTTAGAGGCAGATCTCTCTCTCTCTGAACTCAAGTCCGCTCTACTCCTATTACCAAAGGACAAATCTCCTGGTCCAGACGGCTTTACTGCTGAATTTTATTCTTATTTTTCGCAGTTTTTACTTCCTCATCTTTTGTCTCTATTCCAACACTTCGTGTCATGTAAGGAAGCCCGTGGCTCTTTCTTGGAGGCAATGATATGTTTAATTCCCAAGAAAGGTAAGGACCCCTCTTCTTGTGCTAACTATCGTACTATTTCTTTGATCAATCTAGATTGTAAGATTTTTGCTAAAGTTCTTGCTCTTCGCATTAACAAGGTCATTCCTGAGTTAGTGGGATATGAACAAACAGGTTTTGTTAAAGGTAGATCTATAGCAGACAATTCCAGAACTTTTTAAACATCATACATCTTGCCTCCAAAAGCTCTACCCCTTATGCAGCTTTTACTCTAGATGCGGAGAAAGCTTTCGACAGCGTTCACTGGCTTTTTATGATGCGTGCCCTTAAATGGCATGGATTCGGTCCTGCTATTCTATCTCTTATTAGTCTGTTGTATTCTTCGCCCACCACTTCGGTTTTTGTTAATGGCTCTCAATCTCCATATTTTACTCTTCAACGTGGTACCCGTCAAGGTTGCCCCTTGTCTCCTTTGCTCTTTATTCTGTCCCTGGAACCTTTCCTTCATTCTCTTAGGAACTCACCTACTTTCCGTGGTTTTACTCATAATTCTATTGAAATAAAGTTTACTGCTTATGCAGATGACATTCTTTTATATGTATCTAATCCCTCTACTTCTTTGCCCGCCTTTGTTGATCTTCTATCCTCTTATGCTGCCATCTCTGGATACAAGTAACATTTTTCTAAATCGAGATTCTTCCACTTAATAAATATTGTCTCAGAAGTATGTTCGAGGGGATGGACTTTAAATGGAATTCAAACTGCATCACCTGTTTAGGAATTAAATACTCTGCTTCTATATCTAAAACTGTTCAATTGAACTTGGATGAGGTCTTATCTAAAATTTCCGTGATGACGGAGAAGTGGTCTCCTTTATTTCTGTCTTGGTGGGGTAGGTTAGATACCTCTAAGATTATGATGTTGCCGGTAATTAACTTTTATCTTTCTATGTTGCCGGTAAGACTCCCTTAAAATTCTTCAACAATCTTAACAGTATCATGAGTAAATTCCTTTGGAACAATCGGAAAGCTCGTATTTCTCTTTCTGTTCTCTCCGCCCCTAAAGATAGAGGTGGAGTTAATTTTCCTAATTTTCGCCAATATCATTCCGCATTTTTACTTCGTCAAGTCATGCCCTATTTCTCATCAACCGACAATCCTCCCCTGTCAGTATGGCATAAATTAGAGGAATCCATTATTTATCCTTTTCCCTTCTCCTCGTTAGTCAATTTTGTTCATCCTCCCCGTTCCTTTAAATCCCCTACTATTTCATATCTTATATCTATTCTTCACCCGATACGAGGTAAATCACGCTCTCCGTTTCAGTTATTTTTAGACTCTTCCATCTGGCACAACAAATCTATTACATTTTCCAATCGTACCATTTTCTGGAAAGAATGGATTACCAAAGGTGTGTTACAGGTTAAACACTTATTGCATAATGAGCAGTTTTTATCTCTCCAGGAATTTCAGTCTAAATACAACGTACCGGTTGCTTCTCCTTCAAAATCTGAGTCTCTGAGACTGACTGTAACCCAGCAGCTCTCTCTTTTATCGGATACTTCTTCTTCTGCTTCTGATTCTTCTACTCAATCGTTATCATTTTCCCCTGCTGCTAGGGCTTCTCACATTTATAAATTCCTTTTCTTCCCTCTATCTCCTCGTCCTAAAAGTAAGACTGAACTTTTATGGGAAACAGATCTACAACATACTTTTCCTACACATACTTGGGACTCTATCTGGACTCGGATACATCACATTTCCTGCAACGCCAGTACTACTCAAACACTTTTTTATTTTTATCAGAGACTCTTTTTAACCTCCTTAGCTATATCCAAATTTAGCCCTACCCTATCTCCCAACGGCTGGTCGTGCCAAAACATCCCTGGTACTTATTTGCATGCTTTTTTCCTTTGCCCTAACATTTCCACTTTTTGGACAAAAGTTTGCAAATCTATTGCCTCAATTTGTTCTATAACTTTTCCCTTTGATATCACTTCTATTTTTTTGGGTAGTTCCTCCACACGCTGGTTAGGTGGCCGAAAAATTGGCACTTTCATAGATTTAGCAATTGCAATTGCCTTTCAGTTTATAACCTCGAATTGGAAGGATGCCTCCAAAGTTTCCTTTGCAGCTTGGTGGAACTTACTTTGTCATCATCACAGGCTAGATAGAGCCTTTGTAACCACATCTCAGGAGCTTATCCGCAAAGAGACCTTTTGGTCTCCCCTCACTAATTATGTTTCTTCTTCTGCTTTACGTGCTAATGCTAGTAATTTTGTTTTTCAACCACCGTGAATTGCTCTGCTTATTCCTATATATGTTTTGCATATTTTAGGATTCTTTATTCATTATTGCGTTTATGCACTCTATATATTACAAGTTACCGGAAAGCTTTATCAATTTTATAGTATATGATTGACAGTACCCCTTTTCTATTCTCTTTTTTGTTCCTTTCCTCTCTTTTCTATTGCCTCTTTCCTTTTCTTTCTTTCTTCTTTTTCCTTTCCTTTTCCTTTCCTTTCTGTCTTTTCTTTCTTTTTCTTCTCTGTTTTTCCCATCCCAAAAAGCAAAATCAAAAACGCTATTTTAAGTATGGTACTTTGTGATTATGTTTTCCTTTTTATATTTATTCTCTTTTAGTAATTTATGCTGTATTGGATTATTCTCCTTTTTCCTTCATAAGTAGTTTTACATGTCACCAGGTGGATTTGTTTTTATTCTTAGCATTATCATTGTACCATGTTTTCTCTCTTTGCTCAATAAAGCTTTCTAAACTTAAAAAAAGAAAAAAATTTGCCCAACGCCCCACAAATGATTAATGAGCCCACCATTTGCAATCACCAGCACACATTAAGTGCAGCCTTTTGTTTTCCTACATGCTGCATTAGCCAGGGCTTCAGTGATAGTATGGAGTTGTTTGCTTCAGTGTTAATGGAATTATGATCTGCTAGTGACATAACTCAATACCTGTCGAAGATTTTTAACCTTTGCTCAATTAGGTGTCAAAAATAATCAATTCTAGTACATGTGTGAAATTGGTATCAATGGTAAGTACGAGCTCTGAAAACTGGGAACCTCATTGACAAGAGGCCAGTGCCACCGGAGCATCCCTTTTTACAACGGTCCGGTGGCGCAGGCCTCTCAATCATATCTATGAGGCGACGCTAAGGCACCCTGCGTGGCTTTGCATGGCCTCATAGATATAGAGTAAGGCAAGGTAGAGCAAAGCACTGCGTTGCCTTACTCTTCATCAAGGAGGCGTTCCATGGATGTTGCGGTGGGTTTTAACATGAGTTTTGACACAGTTGCAGATTTACAAGAATCTGTAAACCTGGGACGGCGTCAAAACAGTGTGCCTCCCCAGGGGAGGCGTAACAAGGAGAAATAACTTTATTTCTCCTTGTTGTTTCCTCTTTCTATGTGTGCTACATTCAGCAGCACACATAGAAAGAGGAAGACACCTCCATTAATTGTTTTTGTGCAGGAAGGTGTCCCTTCCTGCACAAAATCGATTGTGCTAACAACACAGACACCCTTGCACCAGGGTGCAAGGGAGCCTGTGTTAGAGCTAGGCACCAATTTTAGCATGGATGCAGGCAGAAAGGACAGGATTGCGCCATATTTCATGAATACAGTTCATTCCTGCCCTTTCTTTTTGACGGAGGGCAGCCGGCAAAAAGCCTTGCGGCACTGCCCTGCGCCAAAAATTTGTAAATGAGGCCCTAGATGTTATACTCTTGATGGAGGAAGGAACAGAAAATTCATGCAATCTCTCTTTCACACACTGCCTTTCAGCCACTTAGCTTCGTATTATTAGATTTGACAAGTGGAGGCTTACAGAGCAGGTTCAAATTTCCTCTGACAACATTCAAAAATATAGTTCTCTGAATAGCGCTAATTGCAAGCAATTTTCATGGAGACTAATCAATGGTCATAGATCACTGAAGCACCCCAACAGATATTTCCGTAATTTTGGTAGCTTAGCTGCTGACATTGCCAATAGATATGGGGCAAATTCTCAAACAACATAGTAAATCTAAGCTTGTTGCAGTACCCCTACCAATAACTCACAGACATTCCTATTAATACATCTTGAAAGCTGCATCAGTTTCAGCTTTCCAGGAATAGTACTGGGAATGTTATGTGACGTTTCTAAACTTTGCTATTCCTGCAATGCATAGTTACATGCACATCTGCATTAAGGGAAGCCATTGCCAATGTGCAATATCACTTTATGTCTCATTAAGCAAAACATGTTTCCTTGTGGAGAAATGTCTTCTCCTCATCGTTCATTAATTTTTATGTGTTTTGTTTCATTCAGCAACCAATGTATTTATGTCCCTTGCAGGAACATATATATCCAGGCATTTCCAGGGTCCTGGTGAAAAAGGACCATAGAAGAATTTATGAATGCTCATAAACTAATAAGTTTGTGGGTGTTCACAAATTCACAAGGCAAACCATACTTGATCTGCCCACTTCCCAACTCTTGCCTGGGAGGTACTCCCTAGCTGCATACAATTGTGGTTTACAGTTACACAGGAGTAAATGCTGCCATACCTCATAGATATCCTACTGTAGGAACCTGGTAGGCTTAAATACAACTATTTTCATTACTGAACATATATGTAAGGCCCAAAATGGCTTTATGACTCAAGCCAATTTTTCTCAGTTTCAAGGAACGAGATATCATATTTTCTATCACAATAAACAAAATGCGCACTCAGGGCTACACATAAGGCAATATCTTGAACTAAGAGGAAATCATTTAGCTTTGGTGAGTTACCATGTGTAGATGACATCCACCTCTCAGACAGGATTAGGTATGTGTGGGAACTATCTTCCCACTACCTGCTGTATATACATATTTTTTGTGTGCTTTTCCCCATAACTGGTCTCTTCATCAATGGCCAAATGCTCACGCCCATGCCCCTAGTATTCCCTTGTCTCTGGAGGATGATGGATATTCATTCTGGTCCTGTTTGTGGCTCCATGCCATGGAAAGACGCCAGCTCCTCCACATTCCTGGAAGGTAGAGAAACCAATCATGGCTCTCTCAGCCACTGTGCTTGGCTGGAAGATGTGGCCACATTGAAATTTAATAGACCAACAGAAAATGAGTAATTTGAGCCAGCAAAAGGTGAGACCTGGGTGATGGAAACTTGGGGACCAATCTTATTGATATGCCACAGATGCCACATGACACAAGGAGATTAGAAGGGAATGACCAACACCAACTGAAGTTAAGTAGCTTCAACCTCTCTCCTTAACAAGGTAAAACCAGCCCTTGCTGATCGTCATGTTTACTTGATTATCCTACGATCCTAGGCTTAAGATAGGAAAAAAGGAGAGAAAGGCTTGGGAAAGGTGAAATGACTTACAATAAAGTTGAGGGACTTTCAGAAAAGTAAGGGAAGCAGTCATGTTACATTATTCTTCCATTTCACCATACAAGTCAGCATCTCTGTTAGAAGACCTGTACACAACCACCCTGGCAAGACAATGACAATTCATTCAAATGTTATGAAACAAGAACCAGTGGGCAAGCCACCTACTGCCTTTCTATACCAGTATTATTTAATCAAAGAAAACCTGGTTTGGAAATAAGACTTTTGAATTCTGTGTATTTCCAACCACCTGTCCCAAAGCTGCAACAATGTTTCTGTTTTATTTTTTTCTCATTCGACCAATTTACCCTCTATTACATAACACACCTACTCATACATTGAAAACACAATACGTCATTGAATAGACAAACTTTACAGTGACCTAACGGTAACATAGAAGAAACCTTTTGTTATGATGTATTATAGAATGCTGGAATGCTTGCTACATTTTTTGGAACATTCCAAAGAGCAAGGCCATATCTATGTAAGGTGTGTGGGACGGTTAGCGATATTTGAAGTTTGCCAGGTTCTCACTACTCTGCACTCTTTGTCAAGTCAAGTCAGGAACATTTGTTGAGCGCGCATATCACCCAAAAGGTCTCATGGCGCTAGCGGAAGACTCCACATTAACCGAGCAGTAGGAAAGAGGGATGCTGTTAATGATCAAACAGCCAGGTTTTTAATTCCCTGCGGAATTGATTATGATCTATAACAGAGAGCAAATAGGATGGAAGCTTATTCCAGAGGGTGGGTGCCAGGAAAGAAAAGGATCTCCCGCCGTTCTTGGAGGTGCGAACTCTGTGGGGGGTGAGGAGAGATCTAGAGCTGGACCTAAGCATCCTGCTTGGCTTGTACCAGTTGAGTTTATTTGCAAAGTAGCTGGGCCCGCTTCCGTGCATATTCCTATGCACAAGACAAAGGATCTTGAAGCGGGTTCGCTTCCTGATAGGAAGCCAATGGAGGTATTTCAAACTTGGCGCTAATGGAGACCTAGACGGGAGATTCAGCACCAGCCTGGCCGCTGTGTTCTGCAGGACTTGAAGCCTGGAATAGAGATCTTCGTTAATCGATGCTAACAGAGCATTCCCATAATCAATACAGCTTATGATCAGTCCCTGAACAAGTGGCTTTCTTGCTTCTATTGGGATCCATTGAAAAATTTTCCGTAAACTGCGCATGATTCCATAATAAGTACTGATTATATGATTGACATGATTTTTCATTGATAGTTGATTATCAATTAATACTCCTAAGTTCCGCACCACTGGTCTAGGAACTGGACATGGGCCCAGATTTTGGGGCCACCAGTCATTTGACCAGGCTTCATGTGCTTTACCAAAGAGTATAACCTCAGTTTTGCTGCCGTTTAGCTGAAGATGGTTGGCGCTCATCCAGCTGTCAATGTGGGTCATGCAGTTTTTAAAGCGCGTTTTAGTATCCATGGGGTCCGGATCAAGGGTAATCAATATCTGGGTGTCATCGGCATATGACACCACATCGAAACCATAGGACCGGATCACCCTGGCCAGTGAGGTCACATAAAGGTTAAAGAGCATGGGGCTTAAAATAGAGCCCTGAGGGACTCCCATCTTTACTGGCCGGCTGCAAAAAACCACATTGCCAATCTGTACCGTAGTGGCTCGGTCGGTTAGATAGCTTCTGAGCCATTTCAGGGCCTTCCCTCTGACACCTATCTCCCAGAGCCGTTGTTCTAGATTGCTATGGGAGATGGTGTCAAAGGCGGCTGACAGATCCAGGAGGATGAGCAAGGCTTATTGCCCATTGTCCTGGGCTAGTCTGATGTTATCGATGACTTCCACCAGCGCTGTTTCAGTGCCGTGGGCAGCCCTGAAACCGGACTGAGACGGATCCAATAGTCCGTTGCTCTCGAGATGTACAGTGAGTTGCCGATTGATCAGGGATTCAAGCACCTTCCCAAAGTAGGGGAGCAACGAGATTGGACGAGAGTTACTTGGTAACTTGGGATCGGCAGTGGGTTTCTTTAAAATCGGCCTGACCCTGGCAACTTTCCATATGACATGAACCACTGATTGTGAAAGTGACATATTGAATAAATCCGTAAGATTTCCAACAAGCAATGGGGCAATAGTTGTAAAAAAACGCGGTAGAACAGGGTCCACTGGAGAACCCAATTTAATTTTTGCCACGGCCGTTGCCACTTCGTCAGGGTTGAACTGAGATAACTCCTCTAAGAGAGGAAGGGAAGCATCAGAATCATTTTCGAAATTCTTTGTATTTTTAGTTTCGTGAGGCGGAAAAGAGCTATGAATTGCAATGATCTTATCCTCAAAAAACTTGGAAAGTGAGTCTGCCCACTCCTGTGAGGCAGGAACGCATGTCTGAGCGGGCGGAGTAGTAAATTCCTTTAGGATTTTATAAAGCTCCTTATTGGAGTTTTCGGCCTTTTCAATCCGGTTTCTGAGAAAAGATTTTTTTGCCTCTCTGATATTGACCATATAGCTGCGGTGAATAAATTTATACTTTTTCCGGTCTTCAGTGTTTTTACCTTTTCTCCATTTCTGTTCCGCTATCCTACATGAGGGGACATGGTCGGGCCATGATGGCCGCTCGGAGCTGAAGCTCCGTGGTGAACCTGCACACCGGTATCCAGAGCGGCACTCTGCCGCAGTCATATCCCGCTGGAAACACCAGTCCCGTAATCGGAATGCTGGCGGATCACTTAGAAGGTACAACCGCCTTTCTGCAATCCCGCTCGGCCAAGTTATGACCAGCAACGTCCCCATGAGAAAGTATGGGAGAGTGAGGAAGATGGCGGTGTGAGCTCTTGGCTCCGCTCCGGAGGACCAGACTAACCCACATAACAATCCTAATATTGATTAAAGCGGAACAAAGCCGGCAAGACCCTTCCTGCGGCCAACTTCATTCAAAGTATGGAGAATCTCTCTCACCCTTGCAATCCCACGGTATGGAAGCAGGCAACCTCAGGCTGCCGTAACGTGAGAGGGGGTGAACAACAACGACGGCCGATCGGACGTTTGGGCCCTCAGCAAACACCGGCGACTGTTCCACGCGTCAACCCGCAAAAATCACATATACCTCGACAAGTAAAACAATCTACAGCTATAACCTTCAGATGAACCGTGATTATTACCCTGACCGCGGAGACCGAGCAATATGGCTGATGCCTGGTGGAGCTGCCTAGACAGCTATAGAGGAGAGCGGCTTTGGTTCACCCCCTCGGCCATCACCTACCCAGCCGGACACTGGACATTGTTTTCCTCGTCTCTCCGCTGTGTCCCCTTTCCTCCCCCCTCCCTCCGACCGTGCGCTACTCTGACAATCTCTGAGCACACCTGTTCACTGTCCTGACAGCGGAGTCCGAGCATTATGTCCGACGCCCGGTTGAGCTGCTTGGTTCAGCTATTGAGGAGATCGGCCCTGGTTCATCACCTCGGCCGTCACCTACCCACCGGACATTGGGCACAGTTTCTCCCCGTCTCCCTGTTTCTCCCTTCCCTACCCCTCCCATGACGAATTTTCTGTAACTCTGCCCTTTTTCTTTGGTTACTAATTTTTGGTTACTAATTTTTGATTGCTTTTAACAAATGTAACATGTTAGCCTGTAACTCTGATCCTCATTGTGTAACCTATGTAAAATGTGTAACTTGCAACTCGCTGTTCCTTATGTAAAGCGCTCTGATACCTACGGGTCTAGCCAGCGCTATATAAAACTCAAGATAAACATGAGAGTTTTTCTATTTTTAGTTGTTCTGAGAACCAAGGGGCAGTTCTGGGCTTAAATTTGACCCTAGCAAAAGGGGCCACAATATTAAGCGTTGATGTAATTGCTGCTTCAAAGGAAGTAGCTGCCTGGTCGATACTGTCAGCGTGGGACACGAGAGGAAGGTTAAAGTGGGTTGAAAAGGTGGTGGGGTAACTTTCCGCCAAGACCTTCTCCATGTGGATTCAATTCTAAGATCTTTTTTCGTGGTGTGCACCGAAATAGAGAATTTCAACAGGTCGTGGTCTGACCATAGTAAAGGGAAGGGGGGCTCTACTCTAATACTGGTAGTGTTGGTAAACAAAAGGTCGAGCGTATGGCCAGCCGAATGGGTTGGACCCATCACCATTTGGACTAATCCCAGAGTGTTCAAATTGGTGATCAATTGATTGGTTTCTGGATCTGATAGTAATTCTGCGTCAAATACATATTTTTCACTACTTACCTTGTTGCACTCTATTATTTCACCTTACATTGACATGGCTGGTCTTCCAGATCCCATGATCCTGACTAGCAAAATTATTATTTTAACTTCAGTCACATCACGTTTGGTACGCTAGCTAAGCTGGGTTATTAAAACTTGTTTCAATGTCCAGGTCAATGTATAGGTTTTGTCAATCTGATAGTCTATTACTTTAAGGGCTGCTGATGCAATGGAGGTGATCCTGAAAAAGTAGAATTTTCTTAACTTTCTGAATTGAAACATAATCTAATATGATATGCAACTTTAAGAGTTCATATGCTGATGATTTTCCTTTTCCTGTTTTTACTCATGATTTGCCCTCTGCAACCTCTTCTTCATATCTCCTCGCTAATATTGGTATACTTAAAAGTCAGCTGGCCTAATCAAATTTCCTTCAGCCGGTGATGCAAACAATACAACAAGCAAGTTATGAAGAAAGGAGATCACTTTAAAACATACTCTTGATATCTGACGCGTGTGCCCATCCCATTCACTTCCACAATATTAGTATACTGCCTACTTAAATTGACTATATCTATAGTCTAAACCTTCTTGAAGATTAGAAATGTCATATATGTGATCTGGTGCAAGAACCTTCTATTTTTTACAATCAGATGAAAATATTCTTTCTTTGACATTTTCAGAATTTGTCTAGACTCTTAGGTGCCAGAAATAGTCAAAATAATCTGTAAATATATAAATTGATGAAATCTACCTCGTATAGAAATGACTTAATATTCTGCCATCAATTCCTTGAGATGCATCATTGCTGCCCTGTTTCTTGACTGAAATCTATAAAACGTCTGAATATACGAGCATATAGATAAATCAAATTTAGTTCTTTGGTCAATATTAATATAAAGTTTTCTGTTTTAAGAACATCTGTAAGTATACTTCAAGCTTTGAGAATTTTGGCTGGCTTCTGGGCTGTTTGCTGACAGACATGTTCTATTGAATATTGCCGGACAGCAAGCTTTTTGAATTCCTTCATATCTTTAAATGCACTATGTTTGAAAGGGAGGAATCCATATCTATGTTTAGGTCAGCATCATTAAAATACCTATTATAATTCTAGTATATTCTCCATTTATAATTAAATTTCTTCATTGTGCACAATCTTTTAACCCCTACATTTCTAATCAATTATGCTTCACTTGTATTGTTGAATTGGCCATTTGTTTCCCCACAAAAGTAGTATTGATTTCAATATTCAATATCCTAATTTCTAAAACAATAATTCATTTGTTTACATTTTATATAAATGCATTACCAGCCTACACAGAGAGGAAATGTATCAAGGTTGTCAGCACATCCACCTTTGCTCGTGTGGAGATGCTGCTTCATACCAAGACCATACTCCAGTGCTCATTCACATAGTCATAAAAAATGCTTGAATGCTCTGGAACACTTAGGTCACTTCCAGGTTGCTTGCATGTGGCAAGTGCAGGCTTCCTATGAGGTCTTCTCCAACATCTCAGTCTTCTTCTACTCAGGGTGATGGATCTCCCTTCAGGACATGCATGTTCTGGGATTCTTTTTACCCGTAAAACCTTTGTTATAGGACTGCCAGTCTAAGATTGGATTTCATGAAATGGATGTTTGTTACCATTTTTTATTTGTTTTCTTCTTTGTCAGTAGGTGAACTTTGGACTTTTGTTTTCATAACAACCTTGTTTTCCGACATGACAGCAACCAGAGCATTAGTATTTAGAGCTTTAGTGAGTGTTACATAACAACAGCTGCATGCAGGTGACTTTGTAAAGGAAAGCAAGTAAATGTGACTATGAGATGGCATAAATCTGGGATCTGTGACCTCAAGCTTCACTAAGATCTCAAGCAGGCTGCTGTCACTCAGAAAAATCTCAGCACCCGTTTTCTCTAACATTTGAGTACATCCTTCATATCAGAAATACACATTGATATATATTCTTATATAAAACTTTCCTAGCGTACATGAGTAGGCGCGAGAACTGTTTAGCTCCCCCTTGTGGGGGAAAACCTACCAACAAGGATTCTATGTAATAGCTGCAGTAGAGGATCAGAAAAAGCAGACGTCCCCTTTCTATTGGCCTGTAGTATGCAGGCGTACATGTATGGGTCAATGATCTCCTTATGGTACTGAATATGTGTGTTTTTTATTTTACATCCACAATATCCGGGATCAGTGTCAGTTATGGAGACATTTTAGTTTTAAATGCTTTCACAGGACAACATTTCTATGTCACCAGTTCCTACTTCTCCCCAGAGTAGCTCATGAATCCCATGGAGACTAGGATCCAGATTTACTCTTAGACTGCATAGACACTTGTGTGGCGCATCGCAGCAGAAAGAAAAGCTAAGCTATACAGCAGTCGCAGCACCAATCAACATTTATGTGAACAAACTATTTTGTGCCAAATGCTGAAGAGAGTGCAGTACAAGAATCACTTTATGGTCTTGAGTAAGGAAACATCTAAAATGTGTGCAAAGGGAGTATAACCTATAGGTTTTCAAGCAAAACCAAAGCCACTAAAATAGTGTGACCTGGCTTTAGGTGAAACTCTAATGCCAAGGTAAATGATAATGGACAAGTGGAATATTACATGATATTCCTATGCATAGCATGTGTAATGAATTACAAATTTCATGCGTCTTACCCATCAGCATTTGACTTTGCATTGAATATTGCACTGGAGGAAGTACCTTAACTACAAATCTCACACAAAGCATACCTGGCTCACCTTTGTGCTGCACAATTCTTAGTGTCAAGCTGAAATGCCTTTTTTAAGCAAGAACACGTCTGGTGACATCATTGCAGCATGCCATTTAACAAATCAGACAGTGAAATTTTAAGGTGCATGGCAATGCAGCATAATGCATAGCCATAAAAAAAGAACACAAATGGCATGCAATATAATAACACAATTAAAAATCCATCAACACCGTTTTATTAACAGCACCCTTTAACAAACTGGCAATATAAACACAGGTCCGTTCTGAAAGCATTTGTAAATGCATCAAAGCTGGCCTAACTTGAATAAAATGTAATTTCCTTTAACAAAAGTAAGATAAACTTCATCCGTAAATCTGCATAGTATCCACAAAACATTATAAAGAGCAAAGTACCTTGATCTGAAAAAGAATCACACCCACAGTGACACAGGCATTTGATCTGATTTGGAACCGCCAATAAACAATGTACCAAATTTAACCTATACCCAGTTAATACAAAAAAAGGTGGTACAAGTTAGAAACAAAGGTCAGATATGGTTCGATCAACAAGATAGTTTAAAAAAAAAAAACTTGAGTACATACTGAAGATTTAATCAGTTCCTGAAATTGTATTATGGAATGTTTATATAAAAAAAATCTTGGACCAGTTAAGGTCAGATTAAATGATACAGTGCGGGGTATTAAAAACATCTGGGTGGCTTAAAGTCATAAAGCCAGTCTTTACATAATTCAGCCAGGGAATCTTGGCTGCCCCATCCAGACTCAGTCAATCTCTCAAGACTATTTAATTAGATCTTACTTCACTTTTGATCCAAATTGACAGCCATTTTAGCAGAGGATGCATGGTAAATAATCAGAAATGTATCCATACGTAGCACTTCATAAGTAATATATGAAGTGACACTCAGGGATAAAGATGGCAAGGGTCGGTGAAAGTGCTCTCAACAATTTCAAGTATTGTGGTGTCCATATATCCCCAAATGTCACTACCATATGAAATGGCAGGTACACATTTAGCCAGACACATTTTTATCATTGTTAATTTGGTGTAGGCCACGAGTTTTGAGGCAAAATCAAAAACAGCAGAAACTGACCTGGTAAACAAATATATTTTGGTAGCTATAAGAGGTACTAATGTCCCCTTTTGATCGAACTGTACTCCCAAATAGGGGAAACACATAATCCTTGTAATCTCAGCTCCTTCAACCTAATACGATTTCAACTTTGTGGATCTAGGGCCCACAACCATAGTGTGAGACTTGCTAAAATTAGTACGAATGTCCAAAAAATCACAAACGAGTCTAATCAGTATTTAAGACCTATTGCTGTTCTGGCAATAAGGACCGCATTGTCAGCA
The DNA here is from genome assembly GCA_963921515.1 of Calotriton arnoldi. Taxonomy (NCBI): domain Eukaryota; kingdom Metazoa; phylum Chordata; class Amphibia; order Caudata; family Salamandridae; genus Calotriton; species Calotriton arnoldi. The sequence goes on along the minus strand of CAWUFW010010242.1, from coordinate 524,523 downwards.
TACAATAATACAGGCAACAAACGAGACCCCACCTGTGGCAGATCACAACCTACTGCAAGAAAGGAGGTCTCCAATTGATTAATATATAATTGAAATATAAAGGGAGCCCCAATGCAGCCGACTGCCCCCCCCACTGAATAGCAAAGCTCTGTGTGCAAGTGCCACTGGTACCATATCTGACTGAGGCGGTCTGAGTCCTGTGTAAGTCTGATAAAAAATAATGTATATCCAGATCTACTCCCAGAGAAATCATCAAAGGCCACAATTTGTCTCTGTTGGCACTATCATGAGATCCATTAAGGCCATGTGTAAACCATGTGTAAACTGCTCTGCTTAGCCACCATTTACATAAGCAGATGCAAGTTTAGACATTGGTCGAGTGTGTTCAAGCTAGGCCAGAAAACATTTTCTACATCAGATATTATCTGATTTTTCCAAGCCCAGCTCATGAGCCTCAAAAGAACCACCCAACCTAAAACCTTAATTATCAAATCAATTATCGAGATGGGCCAATTTCAAAAAATTGGGGACGATTTGTGAGTGTGACCATGATGATGGAACCCCTTATCCAATGACGAAATTGGATATCTGAGTGATAATTGGGGCCTATAGGCAACAATGTCATTTATATAGGTCAGAAAGAATCCCATCAGGACTGGGTGCTTTATTCTTTTTAAGCAAGATAATTGCATCAGCAACTTTGTCAAGATGAAATATGATTCATGGGAAACCAATGATTTCATCTAACCATGTTATGTTATGTTATGTTATGTTATCTAGGTACTTATAAAGCGCGTAGCTACTCGATCGAGTGTCCCGGCGCTGAAGACCTCTTGGCGGGGCTGACAAAGTGCTGACCAGGGTTTGATTTGTGTACTATTGCTGGAATAACCAAGTTTTCAGTGCCTTTCTGAAAGTGAAAAGGTCCTGCATCTGTCTGAGAGCCAGGGGCAGACTATTCCAGAGTTGGGCGGCTTGCACCTGGAAGGAGCATCCGCCTATTCGAGCGCGGAAAAACTTGGGGATAATTGCCTGTTGCAGCGATAATGACCTCAAAGTTTGACGTGGGCAGTAGAACTAGACTCTTTTCCTGATGTAGGAAGTACCTGTTCCATGGAGAGCTTTAAAGGCCAGAACCCCCGCTTTAAAACTAATCCGCTTGCGGATCGGCAGCCAGTGCAGGGATATCAGATGGAGGGACATCCGTGTTCTAGGGCCGAGCATAAGAATTGCCCTTGCCGCTGCGTTCTGGGCCACCTGTAGAGGTGTTAGTAGATATTCCGGTATTCCCAAGTACAAAACGTTTACGTAGTCCAGCCTAGATACTATCAAAGCCTGGACCACTGTTTTCCTGTGTATGACCGGAAGAAGGGGCAAAAACTGTCTTAGCATTTTGAGCACGCCAAAGCAGGACCCCACTACAGCTTGAATCTGTGCTTTCATGCACAAATTATCCTCAAGCTTGACCCCTAGGTTTTTGACTATCTGGACCGGGGATGTCGGAGGGGACATATCAACCAGCCACCAATCTCGCCACACATCACTGGGAGGGAGACCAAAAAAAAATGATCTCTGATTTCTCAGAGTTGCACTTGAGTTGGTTCCGTTGTAACCAGGTAAACACCTCTGACAGGCAGGTGTTGATCAAGTCTCCTCTGAAAACATCGTCTTTATCACAGGTAAAGAGCAGCTGCGTGTCATCCACATATGACACTATTTTTGCTCCATGGGCCTCGGCCAAAAATGCCAGAGGGGTCATATAAAGGTTAAAAAGTGTCGGGCTTAGGATCGAGCCATGCGGGACCCCCACCTGCATGTGAGAAATGGGGGCAGCAAAGGGCGGAGACCAGACTGTTTGCTGATGGTCTGGTCTATGCACTAGACTTCATAAATTGCTTGGAAGTGTTTAACTCAATTTTCCAGATAGAAGTCAGAGCACAACTGGTTCTTTTAGACCTTGGCAAAAATTGGACGATTCACTATATTCCAAATTAATGAACTATTCTTAAGAGCACTGGCTTGTGAGAGCTGAGCCCACGCTTTCTCTCTCAAATGCTGTTTCCGCTCTTTTAAGGCTACCTGATGTTTCTAGCAACAAATCACAACATCGTGTCTCACTCCTACCTTTTTCCTCAGCCTCTTCATGAAATCAAGTTTTAACCCTAGCACTGTGATTAAACCACCTACAACTGGGGGCTTTTTAAGGGGGTCTTTAATTATTAATCCCACGTTAACATTCTCACATATTTTCCTAAAGGAACCTATTATTGTCATTGTTCCCACGTTCTCAGAGAGACATACTTCAAAGTCTGAGCGCAATTAGAAATCAAGTAAAACCCAAATCGGCTAAACTGACTGAAAAAGTGTGGCTCATAAGGGCCAATCGCCCTACTGAGCCCATATGCGAACATTTTTGCAAAGATCTTGGCAAATAGACTGTTACCCCACATGCCTTATCTGATTGATCCGGACCAATCAGGCTTTGTCCCACAAAGGAAGGCAGCAGACAACATTAGAAGACCACTGCACCTCATAGAGAAAGACAATAACAGATCTGTACCCATGAGGGTCCTGTCGCTGGATGCTGAAAAGGTCTTTGACAGAGTCAACTGGATCTTTCTTATTAGAGTCTTGGAAACAATATGTCTTGGTCCCTATATCCTAACCTGGATATCAGCTAGCTATAGGTTCTGGACAGCATGAATAGTTGTCAATGGGGACGAGACAGGAGTGATCCCATTGGCAAGGGGAATGTGGCACGGCTGACCGCTATCACTTTTGCTTTTTGTGCATGTAGTTGATCCACTTGTGGCAATCAATAGATGGTGCACAGAGATAATGGCAATGCTTTTTGGAGGGGAACAACATACTATTAATTTATTCATGGATGATATCCTTCTCACATTGAATGACTCCTTGTGCTCTATTCCTAGAGTAATGGACCTGCTTGAGACCGGTAACAAGGTGTCGGGGTTCAAGGTCAACCTAGATAAATCAAAAATGCTCAGTGTGGGCTTGTCGTCAGAGACTAGAATGAAATTGGCACCTATGCTCCCACTCCACTGGGCCATGAACAAAAAACTTAAATGGGATTATATATTATTCCACAGCATCATCTGCTTTACAAAGCAAACTACCTTTGCCTCCTTCATCCATCAAAACTGACCTTGTAGGTTGAAAACAATTATATATCTCATGGCTGGGGAGGATAGCATTAGTTCAAATATACTGCCTAGGTTACTTTCTCTGTTTCAGGCACTTCCTGTCAAGTTCCCTGAGCATGAAATAACTGATACACAGTTGTCAATAGATTACTTCATCTGGTGAGGGAGGCGAGTGTGAGTCTCCAGTAATGTACAGAGGGCATTCAGGAGGTCCGGGCTGGCCCTTCTGGCCATCAGAATTATCTGGCAGACAAGCTGTGAATTTTTTTCGAATCGTCACTCTACTAAACTAAGCATCATTGGGTACATATCAATTCTGCTGTAATGGGCCGGGCACCTTGGGCCATACCCTGGATCAGTAGCGGCTCCTGGAGGGAGTGCTGCGGGGCGGTGGGGCGGGGCGGGGGAGGAGCAGGGTGGGGGGTAGTAAACTCCGGCTTACGGCCGAACTGAGTTAAGTACATAAATAAATAAATAAAACGAATTACATTGCGCGAGCTGCATCGCAATCGGCGATGCAGCGCGCACAATATAATTTGTTTTATTTATTTATTTATGTACTTAACTCAGTTCGGCCGTAAGCTGGAGTTTACTACCTCCCACCCTGCCCCTCCCCCGGCCCGCCCCGCCCCACCGCCCCGCAGCACTCCCTCCAGGAGCCGCTACTGCCCTGGATTCCAAGACGTGCTAGACCCTCAATATGTTATTTCTCTGACGTGCTCAAATTGCATTTGAGATCTGGGATACTCTCACCACAAATATTAAGCTCACCTCATTTCTATTACTTTTTATGTCTTTATAGGGAAATGTAGACTTCTCTCTGGGCACTGTAAAGGAAGATTGCCTGTGGTGGGCTAACTGAGCCTAGGATGTTACAAAACGTTTTCCAAGGGGGTACAATTAAAGAATTCATCCAATGTAAATGAAATGTTGTGGTCCTCAAGTTTGATCACCTGCAATACTTTCAGCTGCGGAATTGGGCCCTCTCAACCGAGTAGAAATTGGCAGACACTAGATCCTTGATAGACGAGGGAAAGCCTTTCACTACTCAGGCAGGCCCCCAGGCCCTCATTTTCAACAAGCACATCCTTTTAGCAGAGGGGACACAGGATACAGAGGGGTCCTATATGACACGCTATAGTCTCAGATGTCTGAGTTACTCTATTTCCCTGTTACACTGGCAAAACTCTGGAATGACATTCCCTACTTCTGTATAAGCGTGCAGCATAGGGAGTTACTGTATAGGATAACATATGTTGTGGCATGTCACCTATTTGTCTAAATCAAATGTATGAAATGGCAGATGGGCTGTGTTGGAGAGGTTGTGGTCAAGATGGTAATGTTTCACATATGTGGTTGATGTGCCCCAGGTTACAGTCCTACTGGAGAGAAATGCATAGCCGTATTAGGGAAGTGATTGGATACTCTCTGCAGTCTGACCTTGCTACCATTTTTTTTTGTTGAGTTTATATAGCGTGGACAGATATCAGGTATCAGAGCACTTTACATGTGCACCAGCTTCATTACAGATGGACACATTCATTTTTGTTGGGCACGGCGAGATTAAGTGATGTGCCAAGAATCACAGGATGTTGAGCGTCGTTGCCGAGACTCGAACCCGGTTCCCCTGCTTTGAGGTCGACTTTTCTAGCCGTAAGGCTACATCCACTCCCCTCATCCTAACATTATTTTTGGATTTTGCCCCGCTGGCTATGAACACATGCCGCGTGGGGACAGGAGACTCAAAGGCATATTTATTAAACAGTTGCATAGCCCTTACGCCAAGCAATGGGGCGCAAGAATGATGTAACTCAAGTTAGATTTATCAAGCCATGCAAGGTCACCTAGCATGGCCTTGCGTAGCTTGATAAATCTAGAGTAACGCACCGAAGGGCAAATTGCTGCGTGACTCTGCCCGAGGGAGGCATTTCGTAGGTGGAGCATGTGTGTTCCTACGCATCCACCCATTGATTTTAGTGAACTCCCAGATTTACCATAACTATTAGGCCTGGGAATTTGTCAAAATGCTACGCCACCCCAGAAGAGGTGTAACGAGGAGAAATATATTTATTTCTCCTCATTACTTCCTCTTTATATGTGTGCTGCATTCTGCAGCACACATAGAAAGAGGAAAAAGGCTCTCATGATTGTTTTTGTGCAGGAAGGTGTCCCTTCCCGCACAAAAACAATCCTGCTTACAACACAGGAACCCTTGCACCATGGGGCATGGGTGTCCGCGCTGGCGCTAGGCAGCACATTGTGCACCTGCGCTGGGAAAAGACAGGAATGTGCCGAATGTTAGATGCAGCTCATTCCTGCCCTTCCCCTATCAATTAGCGCAGCAAGCTGGCTTGCTGCACTGCGCTGCATGATTTTTTTTTTATCAAATATGCCCCTTATTTTCAATATGCTTCTACCCGGCAAGCAGCTATTAGCACTGAAATGGAAGTCTTCAATTATCCTGACCATTCAAGACTGGGCAAGTAAGGTATGGACACTGACAGACATAGAAAATCTGACCTGGGGGCAAAAACTGGTTTGGGTTGTCCCGGGTCATTGTGCTCACTACGACTGCCATCATAATGAGGGAGCCAAATGTACTTTTTTATGCTTGTTACATAGCAGCGAAAGATGATGCATCATTATTTTGCTGGTGACAGTGCATTAGCCGTTCACGTTGTTTGCGTAACCTTTAAATGGGGAGGGGCGTTCCTGGGTGGGGAAGTGGGAGGGGGCAGAGGGGACGTTTTTTATTCGTCGAAATTCGCTGTATCCTCACTGTTCCAATGAATATATTTGAGTTAATTGTAGCAAACTGACTATCCGTTTATGAGTGTTCTATTTTGCAATATTTGAATAAAGCTGTTTTGCAATATTTCAGTAAAGTACATTTGGAAGGAAATCAAGTAAAAACTGTAATTGTTCAAGTATCACATCATTCCACTCGGAACTACGCCTTGGTTAGTTGGAGTGACAAAGGTGCTTATTAATAGTATGTTCAAATTATTTTCCTTGATCTTATATCGCGTTATGAAAGACTTAGGGGTCGATTCCGATTCGGGCCGGAAATTTCTCCGACCGAGCCGGACCCGGAGAGATTTCCGACCGAATCGGACCCGTGCAGTCCGACCGAACGAGTACGATGCGTCCGTATGTTATCGGACTCGAGTCGGTCGGACTCCCATTGATGTCAATGGGAGCCGGTCGTACAACGCGTACGCGGGCTCCCATTGACTCAATGGGTGCGAGTCGGACAAGGGCGCCCCCTACAGCGGGTACGCGGCGAAGCGATTCGCGCCGTACACGCACAGGTAGGGGGACCCATGGGTCCCCCCTGTGTGCGACTCCGCGCGGCTACGCATGCAGGGGGTCCGACACGGACCCCCGAAGTACTGCTCCGACTGCTCTTACGAGCCGGAGTGCGCGGCTCGGTCGGACTGCTCGCGGCGCGCATCGTACTTACCCGGCCGGGAAACGTCTCCATTGCGCGGTGCGAGTCGAGTCCGAGCGAGTCGGTCGGAGCGGTTCGAGCCGGGAGCGAGTCGGTCGGAGCGGTCGGGACGCCCGGGCGAGTCGGTCGGCGATTTCGCATCGTACTCGCTCGGCCGGACCCGCGTACGGTTCGGTCGGGAAACAGGGCTCCGAATCGGATCCGGTAAAGCCGAATCCGATTCGGAGCCCTACCGGCCGAGATCGGAATCGGCCCCTAAGAGTTGAGGGTTCTGGTCGCTGTGCGATTTCCAAATAACTAAAAAGTAGTTTATCCATAAGGAAGGGGAGGCTGAAACATATATGTAATAGATAACAGTTGAGGCACCCCTTCCAATAAAAGTTGTAGTTCTTGACAGAGCTCTGGCCATATTCAACTTGTTTTGGCATTAGTGCAAGATTAAATTATTTTAAAATGAAGTTTAACATCTTGCCTTATGAGGCGTGTTTCACAAGCAAGAAGCTGCAATCAGCATTCTCCTGCCCTGTACCAGTACTAAAACAATTCTTATTGCACAGGAGTAAATTAAAATCTCCCTGAGCACTAATGGGAAAAAAGAAATTAAATCAATTGTAAGCCACTTGAGGAAATTCTTCAAAGCTATGCAATGTTCAAAATACCTCTGGGTGGAATTAGGATTATAGAAATTCAATAGCCATGGTTTTAACCTTTCAGAGAAGGTTAACAACACCGCCAGGAAGTAAATAAGGCAAGCCAGTGTCAAGAGTAAAGCTTAACTATTTCGTTGCAGTGAGATCAACATGATTTGGCCGCCCTTTGCCTTGCCTGAGGCAGTTGGGCTAGCTGGAGGAAAAAAAAGGCAAAACCATCTACATAAAAGGCTTGGGGCATATTATCAACAGATTGCGATAATTATCGCAAAGCGCGCTTAGCGCGTTTTTTATTATCGCTGGCTATCGCTGGATTTCATCGCCGTGGTAGCGCGGTATTAACAACGCTTTGCTCCAAGGCGATATGAAATCCAGCCATAGCCGTGAGAACATGCTTTATCGTGAGAAAACAAGCGATAATTTTCCTGCGATACTGAAAACCTTGCTAATAGGCAGGTTTGGACTTAGCCTTGCAATCCACCTCCCATATGAAAGATGGCTAAGTCGTATTTTTAGCAGGAGTTAAAAACCTGCGATAAAGGGGGCTTAGCGCGGCTTTCATTCTCGCATCGCAGGTCCGGTGCAGCCTTGTTAATATCCCGAAGCTGTCTTAGCGAGTGTTTGTCATGGAGTTGTGTGAAGGAACGCCCACTTTGCATGTCATTAGCGATAAATATCGCTGACATGCAAAGTGGCAAAAAAACGGCTGCTAACTCAAGGTAACAAGCGCTAATGCTTGTTAGCGAGTCCTTGTTAATAGTGCGATAGAAAAATCGCCGCTTTTTCGGCGATATGTGCCGAAAAAGCGGCAATACTTCTCTTGATAATATGCCCCTTAGAGATTACCCAGGTTTCATCGAAACAGAGAAGCTTTTGATAAAAGTTAGCCAAGCCACATCATCATCTTTGCCTTCCAGACTGTTCCAACTTAGACAAAATGTCGGAGATTGAATTTTAGTCCAGCACCGAATGAATGGTTCAGAAAAAAAGTCACTTTTTTGTCTGAATCCTTCATTCAGTGCTGCCTAAAATTGTATTATGTCCCGGTTGTTTTGACTGTTCTATTTACTGTATGTGCACTGTGTTTTGTGATTTAAGAGTTCACTATTTTTTCACTTGCTCCGTGTCATCATTAGGAACACCTTCTTCATGTTTGTACTGTGTTTTTGCCGTACAAATATGAAAAATTGGCAATATAAAGGATTAGACTAATTTTCTGGTCTACATTGTATGCTGTGATGATAACAGGGATGCAGTCCCTTGATGAGTGTTCATATATTATTGAAATGATTCCTACTGAATGTTGGACTTGGCCCTTTTTTGCAGGGTCATTCCTGAACTTTTTGCCTTCCTTCTAGTCTTTTTTCTGACCTGGTGTTGGTGGTTTTAGGACTCTGGGCACTTTAGCACTGATGTCCAGTGTAAAGTGCGTGTGCTCTCTGTGGTAAACATGGTAAGATTGGTCTACACCTGTTTGGCGTATTTAATTTACCTATCAGTCCCCAGTAAAGTGGTATCCCATATATCCGGGGCCAGTAAATTAAATGCTACTGGTGGGCTTGCAGCGCTGCTTGCGCCACCCACCAAAGTAGCCTTTTAAACCTGTCTCAGGCCTCTGCCATTGCAGGGCCTCTGCGCGCAGTTTACAGCCGCTGCGACATGGCACATAAAGTGGGTGCACGTCTGTGACCCCCCTTTTACTGCATGTCAGTCACCCCTAAGGTAGGCCCTAACTAGCCCTATGGGCAGGGTGCATTGTAGGTAAAAGGTAGGACATGTACCTTAAATGTGTGACATGTCCTGATAGTGACAAACAGCCATTTTGGTTTCTCACTGCTGTGAGGCTGCCCTCTCATAGGAATGCATTGGGGATTCCCTGATAAGTGTTTCAGTGGTAATTCCTGATATGAGAGGAGCAGCGTGGTCAAGTTTGGTATGTTTGGAATAGTGACACTAAATGCTGCGTAATGGTGTGCGCAGATTTATGATCACTATTTTAGAAATGCCACTTTTAGAAGTTGGCATTTCTGTGTGCTATGTGTCTTTGCCTGCCTGATATGTATTGCATGTCTGGCTCTGGAGTGACAGGGGCTGGTGAGGTGTGTGACTCCAGAGGGGCAGGGTGAGTCAGCGCTAGGCTGAATAGGCAGATCTACATTTAGAGTAGTGGGAGGAGTAGCCCCTGACCCTGAATGGGTCTGTGCCTGCCTGGTTCAATGCTGGCTCCGCCCCCTGTGGTGTGTCTGAGGACAGAGCCCAACCTGACAAAGGAGGGTGTGATCACTGTAAAGAAAATGCTCCCAAACCCCCCAGATCCAGTTGGGACTGGATCCCCAAGCCCTGTGCCAGGGCAAAACAAAGATACAGCCTGATATAAATATTGGGGCTGTGACCCCTTGTAAGTGTGCTGTTTGGGGCTTGAAGGACTGCTGGGCATCAGGAGGAACCGCCGTGGGACCCAGCTGCTGGTTCCTCGGGGTCCCTACGTGCTGGCCTGCCTGTGTCCAGCTCTGCCCCTCTAAGAACTTGGATCCTAGCGCCTCGTAAGCGCTACCTCTTTATTTACTGCTTCAGAGGTCGTGAGGAGTGCCCCAGGGGTCTTGGGGCCCGGCAGCGCTGTGCTGCAAAGTGTTCCGAGGGAATCCCGGCGTGGGGATTCCCCCGCGCTGCCTGGAAGTAAAGCGGGAGCCTACCCTGCATTTCTGTGCCTCAGAGAGGAGTCACGACCGTTGCGGCCGCAGCCGGAAGTCAGGCGGAGATTGCCTGGTTGTAGGCGGGCCGGCCGACAGGAGAGAGGAAGTCTTGTGGGCTCTTCCGGCCTCAACAGGAAATCAGGTGAGGAAAGCCTAACCTAGGGCGTGCCCCGGGCAGAGGAAATCCAGGCGGGAGCCCACCCCGCTCTGGTGGACGCCAGAGATCGACGGAGGCCCCGCTCCGTGCTGCAGGGCCCCCGTGTGCCTGAATCTGGAGGCGGAGCCCCGCGGGCTCCCCGGACCCTGGGAGAAGAGGGACCGGAGCCTCGCGGGCTCCCCGCCGAAGTTCTGCTGCGCATACAAAGGAGGAGACGCCCCGGTGAGTGGGGGCCTGTGCAGGGCACTGAGGGTGCCTGTTTGAAGCATCGGAGGCCTGAAAGAGGAGCCCCGGGAAGGAGGGGCTCCCTAGGCACTGTGGGTTCCGGTGCTGGATTCCCCCAGCTGTACCGCAAGATTGCGGGCAGCTGCAACAAGGGGGCACTTTGTTTTAGAGTCCCGGAGTGGGGCTTGAGAGGCACTGCGGTGCCGATGCTGATTTTCCCAGCTGCACTGTGAGAGCGCGGGCAGCTACAATGACGGGGGCATGCTTATTTTGATAACGAGGACGGGGTGAGATGCACTCCCCGCCCCCCTGTGCATCACGCACATTTCTCTGCTGTATTGGCAGCCGGAGGGCCTGTTGTAAGGCCCTATGATTATCGAGCCCTGACTTTTGGACAAAGGGCATTTGGGGACAGCCCAGACGGGCCCCCAGAGGAAGGCCAGTGGGGCTGTGAGCACCTGAGGTGCTGGTAGGGCACAAGGCCCTGAGAGTGTGCATAATGTGTTTATGCCTGAGGTGATGTATGCACCTAGGGAGTGTTACCATGGTACGCTTCTAAATGTGATTTATGCCTAATGAGTTTATGCATAACATGTTCCCCTAAGTACAGTATTTTACCAGTAGTCACTAGTTGTTTCATTACTTACCTGTTCTAATGGTTCTGACAGTGGCCCGATTGGCCCTGTCATGTATATAATCCCCTGGAAAGTACTACCTAGTGCCAGTTGTCACAGTGTATATTGTGTGATTAGGATCTAATGTGTTTATGATAATACAAAGGCTATTTTTATATAACCTTGTGTGGCGTTTCTTTTCTGGTGTGCCTAGTGTGTCGCTGCTGTGTGTGTGTGTTGCGCAAACGCTTTACACATTGCCTCTGGGATAAGCCTGACTGCTCATGCCAAGCTACCAACGGGGTGAGCAGGGGTTATCTTCAGCGTGTAACTCCCTTGCCCTGACTAGAGTGGTGGTTTCTACCTGGCTTAGGCGCAAGCCCTAGCCAACCAGAAATTCCATTTCTAACACTGAAACACTGTAATTTTATATGTACTTGTTACCAATGTTTCTTAGAATACAAGGTTGCCCCTTATTTATGCCTTTTGGATTTCAGAAGGGCCCCCCCCCCTCGGGCATGAGAAAGCAGAAAGAGCAACCAACTCAGGCCTGTCAAAGTTAATAAGCACACAATCACCCTCAACATTATTTGGACCAGTTCCAGCCCACTGTACTTTTCTAATCATACTGATATGAATAGATAAATAAATAGGTGCTGCCCGCTACACACCCATTGCACTTTAATTTTTTAGCTGCTGGAAACTTTCTGACACCCCTTCTTTGAGATGGGGTATATTTACCAAAATAGCTAGATAAGGTGCAGCAGCAGGGGGCAGGTGTAAGATGTTTCATTCTTAGTTGTATCCTAATGGCACTGAGAGCAGGCTGTTTGCGCCCTTTCAGGTGTGTAGTGTGCCAGCCAGGACCCTCCCATGTGAGCCCTCACTCAGATATGCACCTTTCACATCCTCTGGCCAGGCGTGGCCAGAGGCTATAAAATAAAGGGACGTGGACCGCACAAGTCTTCTGCCCGTACTATACAGCAGTGTGTGCTTGTGTTTACTTGCCTCCAGGGCAGTGTGGCCTGTATTAAACTGGGACCCCACCCTCCTAGAAGGTCGCCAGCCTCATTGGTGGAGAGGGGTGTTTTTCCACGTGCCCTGACTTCACTCCAAGCATGCAGCCGTCTCTCACCCATTTGAGCACCTCCTGTGAGCCGCTACCTCCGTAGCCCCGTCCCCACATAAGCGCGGCAGCTGCCGCACGCTTCATGCTGGGCCTGTGTGCAGCAACTTGAGGCATCAACTGGCAGCCCACTGGAGACTGTGTGATTTGCCCCCCAGAGCGATTTTGTCTCCTGCTGCAGTGCCGAAATACACAGCGGAGCTCACCCTCCAGAGTCATCAAGCCTGTTGTAGCCCACCATGCCCTCGTGCCTCGTGAGGAAACCTGTACTGCTGGTTGGCAAGGCATGCATTGTTCCTGCATGAGCCCTGTTAAGCCTGCATCAAGGCATTAGGGTGCAGGTGACAAAGCACTGTAACCACAGCAATTGCCAATGAAACAAATGCCATGTCCCTAGTGCAGAAGCACCAGAGACAGTTTCCACAGCAGCATGCACTTGTAGGAATCCTGCAGCCATTTTGCAAACTTGCTGACCTTGCGATGGCATCTCCTCATTAGATAGGGAGACTGGAGTACTAAGTTGTTGCCACCCGAGAAACAGAAGGGGCCATCAAACCCTCCCTACTGCTTCAGAAATCTAGCTGGGGAAGAAATATACAAATTGTTTGAACATCTCCCCATCACTGGCCCTGCCACAGACTACGACGCTGCCGTAAGAGCGCTCAACGCTCCTTTCAGCCCCAAACTAAACCGCGATTTTTAGAGGTTCAAACTCTACCAGGCCTGCCAACGCGAGTGAGAGTCCATAGATGAGTTCTATGCGAGCTTACATGAGCTGGCCATCATGTGCACTGCTGATGACCCACTGAAGGAGATAAGAGCCCATATTATCCAAGGGTGTCATTACAAGACTCCTAAAGACTTCATACCGAGGCAACCAAGCATCAGTTTGGACAATATTCTAATCTAAGCATGGTCCCACAACCTGTCATCCACAAGGGCCAACGAGATAGACATCGCCAACACCCAGGTACCAGGAAAAGCCCCCTCCATCAAGGTAAAGTGGGCCGATGCTATTCACACAAGAAGAAAAGCAGACACTACCAAGTCACGTGCCCTCCCGTCTACGAAGGGTCGCTGTAACTACTATTGCTGCAATGAACATTCCCTTGATGACTGCTCTGCCAAAGGTCACACTTGCTCTAATAGTGGCAAAAGTAACCATTTTGCCACTATTAGTGGGCCAAGCAGAGGTCAGGAGAAGGGGCGCCAGAGGAGGGAGAACACCATCCAAAGCAGTACAACAACTATCCCTGAATGAACCAGAATTGCCAGAGACCACCAGAAACTCGCAACGACAAAGTCGTCGGCTAGAAGACTTGTCCCCTGATGATGATGATAAAGAAGCACTCATCATCTCATTCACGAGCGAGCTGAAGCAGCACCGAAGACCGCAGCCCACATCTGTATTCAAAATTGCAGGATCTGAAGTAAAGGCCCTAATTGACTAAGTGCGTCAGTAAACATCATGAGGATCCAGCAGTACAAGTGCCTCTGACCCAAGCTGGCAATCACCCCATCACATACGAAGATCTTTACGTATGGCAGCCAGTCCCCAATGCCCCTGAGAGGGCAAATTACTGTGCAAGTGAGATCCAATGACCAGGAAGCCACAACGACATTCCATGTCATCGACAAGAAAGATGGCTCCCTGTTAGGAAGCCACATTGCGGAAGATTTGGGACTTGTTTCATTTGCCTGGAATGTGAAGATGCTCCAGGTTGATGTACATTTGGACCAATTCCATGTATTATTCAGCGGCCTGGGGTGCCTGAAAACCCCGCCTGTCAAGTTGCACATTGACCGCTCTATCAAGCCCATGACCCTCTGCCACCACAGTGTGACCACAGTGTGAGGAGCTTGACAAGCTTGAAAAGCAAGGCGTCATCGAAAGAGTGTCAGGACCAAGGCCCTGGGTGTCCCCTATGGTCATAGCGGAAAAATAGCCAGGAAAAATATGCCTCTGTATTGATGTGCATCTCCCGAATCTTGTCGTCAAACGGGAACGACAAATTATGCCCACAATAGACGACATCATTGCCGACCTGAACGACATGAGATGGTTCTCGAAACTAGACCTGAATGCCAGGTATTAACAGTTACTCCTCTCGGAAGAAAGTAGGTATATAACGACTTTCTCCACTCATCTGGGACTACGCCGGTAAAAACGACTGAATTTTACCTAATCCTCAGAGGCAGAGGTATTTCAAGATGCAATAAAGGAAACTCTGTCAGGGCTCCAGGGTGTCATGAACATGAGTGACGCTATCCTCATCTACTCGGCGACTGCTGAAGAGCACCATCAGCACCTACGACCTACCCTGAAGCGCCTTTGAGAGCATGCAGTCACACTACACAAAGAGAAAAGCTCGTTGTTTCAGATATCTATTGAGTTCTTTGGCTACATCTTTAACTAGTAGGGGGTACAAGTCAATCCCCGTACGTCGCAGGCCATCAAACGAGCCCCAGCACCTACCACCCTCTTCAAAGTGCGCAGTTTCCTGGGCATGGCCACATACTGTGGCAGATTCATTCCAGATCTGGCGACCATCGCTGAGCAGCCGAGAGCCTTGGCAAAGTTGATGGTGGTTGGACATGGGGCCAGAGGGAAGATGAAGTCTTCCAGAAAGTGAAGGAGGCCATCCTGAACAAGACCACCATGGCCTACTTTGACCTCAAGAAGCAGAGGGAGCTGCTTGTAGATTCAAGTCCCATAGGCCTGGGAGCCATTTTATCCAGGAAGTGGAACCTGGGAGGTGGGTACCGCTGGCATTCGCCAGTAAGGTGCTAACTCCAACTGAGATGCGCTTCACACAGCTTGAGAGAGATGATTTGGCAATCAAGTGGGTGTGCGGGCATTGTCATTTATGTATGTGCAGAAGGCCATTCAAAGTGGTCGTGGTCATGGACATTTTTGGCCCATGGTGGGCACCAAGGAACTGTAAAGATGAAGTCCCGCATGCGGGAAAAAGTGTGGTTCCTTCACCTTGAGGCAGAAGTGGATGAGATGGTGTGAATGTGTCCTTTGTGCCAACTCACGAACTCTCAGGAATCCCCAGCACCCATCATCACAGAGGAACCCTGTACAATCCTGTGGTGCAAAGTAAGCCTCAACTTTGGGAGTTTTCCAGATGGAAGAGTCACAGTGGCCATGCTGGACAACTGCTCCAAATACCCCATCGTTGAGGTGATCAACTTGATGGCTTTTCTAACATTGCACCAGTGCTGGAAACTTTTGTAATGTTTGGTCTGCCAGTCGAGATCAAAACCGATAACAGACCACCTTTCCAGGGTTGAGAATTCAAAGACCTGCTCAGTCACCTGGGAATACATCACCACCGTGTCACTCCACAATGGCCACAGGCAAATGGCGCGACTGATTCATGCGCACTTTGAACAAGACGTTCAGGATCGCAGTGGCTGAAGGAGCAAACTCCAAACTCAGCCTCAAGAGATTCTTCTGCGAATACCACTAAACACCGCATTGTGCTACCCAATGAACCCCATGGAAACTGATGCTCAATGGACCCTGGTGAGACAGCATCTCGGTGCACACACGTGGATCCAGCCACCATATGACCCCCCCCAAAACAGCACGCGCATGAGCCAAAGTTTGCAGGCAAAGGCACGGATGATCTTGCCAGGCAACAAAGGCATCATCAGAGACCACAAGCCAGGGTGTAAATTCAGGACACCTTTCAAACCAGGGGTGTGGACAGTACTTAGGTATGACAGCACTATGGTCATGGTAAAGAAGGGCAGTGACACTACTGCGGAAACATCTCAAGGTTCAGGAAAATAGATGTACCCAGTCGACGTGCATCAGTTGAAGAAGTAGAAGAAAATGATACTGGGGGAAGTGACCTGCCTGAAGCGAAGAGCCCCTGTAGAGCCACCCCTGGTGGCAAGGACAGTGCTTAATTTGTGAATAAAAAAGTGCTGGGCCCTTTTCAGGAGGCCACTGCAGCCTGCACCACCTATTGCCACTGCCAGTGCTGCCAATATCAGTCCCAACACTAACCATCGCACTCCTCCAAGTGTGACAAATCAGACTATTCCAGTCCCCAAAGCTATAAGAATGGCTCCTGAAGAAGGTATTTTCCATTTTTAAGATATATTGTATTAACAAACAACTGTTGTTGTGCATGTCTCTAAATTAGACAGATAGCACCACCATGTGGCAGACTATCGTAAGTGCTGGTGTTGACAATTGAGTGCTGGTGCTGAGCACAGGAAACCACAGGCTCAAATTAAGCACTGGGCGAGACCCAAGATCATGCACTTCATTATTACAAATTGTCTGGACTCTGAGGGCATAATTTAGAGTTTTCCAGAGCAGGACGTCCACCATAATTTGGCATCTGACCTGTCCAACTTGTGGTTCCCTTGCTACATTTAGGGGCGGGGGAGCCACTATTGTTTAGATAGTCTATCATCAGCTGCTCTGTTGTTGGAAAACTTTGACCTAGGGGCCCAATAGGTCACAGGTCCTCTGTGTCAAAATGGTGGTATCCCTGCCCTATAAAGGGCAGGACTTTCACCACTGGTGGACTGGGGCAGAGAAAACAAACAGAACCCCCCTACAAACAGAGGGAAAAATACTTTTTCATCAGGATGATTGGGGTATTATTTTTGCTTTTCACAAACAAACTGCGTTTGTTTCTGAAAAACAATTAAGAATACTGAGAATGATAAAATAACACAACAGCCAACACTGCATTGAGCTTTGACAAAAGTGCATTCACCGCATAAGTGAATGAACATTCACTAAAGAGATCTCAGCCAACAAATGGGAATCTTAAATGTGACGAGCAGTCCTCCACAAGAGGAGGTAGATTCCCAGGGCTGAAGGGGCACCTATGCATTCCAAAAAAAAGTTCATAATTATCCGCAGTAGCCCCTTAGTGGGATTAGAAACTGTGGTTAGCTGGATAAGGTACTGCTTGAGCAGGATGAATATTTTACATTCCCTTAAAGTGATCTGTCACCGGTTAATGTTTTATTATTTTTTACTACATACATCTTCGTTTCCCTCATTTTCATCATCAAATGTATCACTTTATAACAGACGAGTTAATTTATGTTACACCCGATTACTGTATTTCTATTTACCTTATATTCTTTTGATTTAAAAATGTATATGTCAAGGCAACACATTTTTTTAATTTAACTGCAACTTTCAATCGCATCTACAAGAGGCCTGCAACCAAAATGCGAGCAAACGTTTGTTCTGTCCTTCTATGGACCATAAACTCTTTTCTTTGGAAGGAGGTCTGGCTTGATGCCCCTCTGTTGGTGTACTCAATTATCCCTTCAGGTGCCTAGCTGTTATTAGTCCAGCAGGTGAAGCTGCACCAGGCCCAGGTGTTCGAGGGATCCACTAAAAACCAATTATAGCTGGTTTTTTTTACTGGCAAACCAGGGCATGGGGCCTATTTTCCTTGCATGCATTAAGGCGGTTGGAACCTTTGCTACCCACTGCACCCATTAACGAATGGCAATAAAAATAATTATGGCCCAGAGAACACATATAAGAATAGTTAAAAACTACACATTGGAGTATACAGTGTATTTATAATGTATTCCAAAGGCGCAGAGTTCAGTTTTACTTCTGCCTTTACCTTGGAATAATATTTTAATTTGATGGAGTACAACCCATGCACAAAACCACGTGCTTGCGCGCTGTCAACATAAGTACACTAAAGATGAAACACTGCAATAGATTTGCAACCTAAAATGCTAACTGCAGCGGCCAGGACTGCCCATGTGGCACTTGCACTTTAGAGGTAGATGTGAGCAGCCATTTATTTTAAGGGGAACAATATGTTTTAATGTGAATGCTCTTTTAAAAACTTTTATTAAAATGAAGTTTGAATTTGATTTCTACCCCGTAGAAATCGCATTTTGGAATTCCCTATATAGGAAATCGCAAATCGGGATTTCCTATTTGCGATTTCCTAAGCACATGTACAAAGCATTCCCTAAAAGCGAAATGGGCATTCAGGAAATGCTATTACCAATGAATCAAAGTCGATGGTAACCATGTGCACATCAAAAAAAGCACCCCAAAATGCTTTTTTTAAAGTGCCATAAATCGCACACTTGCCCCTAGGTCATTTGTGTGCTTTACAGGTGCACCACTTTTTTTGGGGGTGCATCATGGGGGTCTTAGGCCAATAGGCACCCTTGGCTTTCAATTTACAAATTTGCGATTTTCTATCAGGAAATTGCAAATTTGGAAATACAAAACCATTCGTACCTAAACCATTCGTACCTATGGGTCTTCAGGCCCATAGGTACGAATGGTTTAGCATTTCCTAAATAGCGATTTCCAAATAGCGATTCTTACTCTGTAGGAATCACTATTAGGAAATCTCTGTTTTTGTACATTCCATTTTGCATTTCCTAAATAGCGATTTTTGGGATTGGCTATTTAGGAAATTGCAAAATGCAAATATGGCCCTATATGTTTTACTAAAAACGAAGTTTGAATTTGAATTGAATCTGACCAGGACACCAAAACAATTACTCATTGCCATCACAGAGCCACTATCTTGGGCAGGTAGCACTCTAGTGTTTGACCTCTCTCAGTTCAGGAAGCTTCTGAAAACTCATCTTTTCTGATTCCCTTAGGTCTGGCTGCTGCTCTCCGTCCTAAGCGCAGAGATACCCCTTTGGGGTGATTCAGCGCTATATAAACTAATAATAATAATAATAATAATAATAATAAGGGCCTCTGTCCCTTGATAAACCGCCAATGCCGCAGACGAGCACACGTGCCTAAGACAAGCCTGTCTGTGCTCGTCCCCGTCTGGCTCGCTCCCTGCACCAGCCATGCTGCCGGTTTGCAGGATGACTTCTCTCTGCAACTGACGTACTCTAGTGAACAGCTGGTAAATTGCATAATCTCTACCCCCCAAGTGTGAGTGTCTCACTAGTGGCACAATTGAGGCACATTGCCCTCTCTTTTTTAAATACCTCGCCTACAGGTTTTTCTTTCCCAATTTTGGGGATCCCACTCATGGCGACGGCGCCCCCATTCTCAGGCCAGTGTAGCTTGAATATCTCCAGTGTGGCCCTGCAGTGTCTCAGCAGCCCTACTGAACTGCAGGTCACTCCCTAAACATGTGTTCAACATATTCTGTCTGCTATATGAGAATAAGCTTGATCTTTCGTTTTTAACCGAGACTTGGCTTTTGGAAGCCTCGCTGCCTGACATCAGTTTAGCAATCCCACAGGGTTTTTCCACTCGATTATGTAACAGAATGGATGGGAAGGGATGGGAGGGGGAATTGTGGTTATGTGCAGAGACACATAGGTCTGCACTTCTTCCTCTAAGCTGTCTGACTGCTATCCTCTAGAAGGGCTCACCTTCTCTATTTCACTTCATCCGGCTTTTACCTGGAATGGAATTTTAATCTACAGACCCCCGTGCAGCTCCATCGAGTCCTTGGCTTGGCTTTCAGATCTTGTGGGTCAACCCTCAATATTACACACTAACTTCCTGGTCTTGGGAGTTTAACTTACACGTGGACAACCTTAATTGTCCTAGTGCATTGCATTTGGTCCATACCCTTGAGGGGTTCAACCTTGAACAACACATACTCGGCCCCACGCACATGGCGGATCATACTCTAGACCTTATTATCTCTCACTCTCTGGATATCAGAGTGAATCTGGCCATGGAAGTTCCAAGGTCTGACCACTTCCTTCTTCCCTTCACGATTGCCATGAATCAGTCCTTGGAGCAGGTGACCTGTCATCAGAGGAGAGGCAGATCGTGGTGGCAATTGTGCCAGGCTCGGTTGGGAGAAGTCTTATTGGTGTCACAGCTAACGTTAAAAGGTCCTGTTGACAAGGACCCTAAGCTGATGGACAGTTGGCTCTTTGGTGCCGTACACCGTGTTACCCCTCTATAATCTATGTCTCAGAGCCATGCAAGACCATCTGCCCCGTGGTTTATGGAAGTCCTACGTGAGGAGAAGGCCCTCAGCAAGCGGCTAGAGCGCGCATGGCGCTCAGCTTATGACAGGGATGCTAAATCATATAAAAAGGCGCTGGCCAGCTTTTGTAAATCTGCACGGGGTGCTCAGAAGGTGTTCATTGCATCTTCCATAGACGCAGCCACTAACAAACCTAGGGCCCTTTTCAGCATTGCCAACTCCTTCCTCTCCCCTAGGGCAATGCAAACCTCATTCACACCCTTGCTACATCTCTGTAAGGAGCTTGCTGATTTCTTTGCGCACAAAATCAAAGCTATCTATGACCAGTTTCCTAACCAGGGCTTAACAGTAGAGCCCCCAGAGAAGGCACTGCCCACTGGCCCAGTGCTGAGGGATTTTTAGCCTATCTTGCCTGAGGATTTGGCTATGCTCATGGTGAACTGCAACTCTGGATCGTCTCAGGACTGCTGTCCTTCTGACATACTTGAGTCAGTCCTGCTTATTATTAATCCAATCCTCAATAATATCTGTAACGCCTCCTTTGTGTCAGCTACTGTACCAAAGAGGTATTCCCACTGCTAAAAAAACCTAATGCAGATCCTAAGTTACTCAGTAACTTCATAGTGATCGCCCTCCTTGCGGCACCAGTCAAGATGCTGGAGAAGGCGGTCAATAGGCAATTTTGCTTGTTTCTTGAATTGAATGCCCTCCTTCATGATACTCAGTCTGGCTTCCGGTCAGGATACAGTACTGAGTCCGCCTTACTGAAGTTTGCAGAATTCATCAAATTCAACCTTGATCCGGGTGCATCTGCGACGGTTGTTCTTTTAGACCTGTCATCAGCATTTGACACAGTCTCGTATCCCATCCTGCTGAATAGACTAGATAGGATAGGAAATATAGGGAATGCGCTGTCTTGGGTCAAATCATATTTGGAGGAGAGGTCTCAGACAGTATTTCTCTCTCCCTTTCTCTCAGACCTTAGACCGCTTAGGTATGGGGTTCCGCAGGGCTCTGTGTTGAGCCCTATGCTTTTCAATGTCTACCTTGAGCCCCAGGCTAAGCTGGCTGAAGGCCAGGGTCTGAAGATAATTTCATTCATCAGCAATACGCAGCTGATGCTTTCTTTTTGAACGGAGCCCCTCATGTCCTTAAGCCCTTCAAGTACTGCCTCAAAACAGTATGAGACTGGATGGGCGAAGGTCGTCTCAAGCTAAAGTTCGATAAAATGGAAATTATCTTTATTGGTACAGACACGATCCCTGAACCTCTGAGCTAGTGGCCATCTGAGTTGCTTGCCTCCGCTGCCCCTTCGGCCTGTGTCAGGAATTTGGGCACCACATTTAATTCAACTCTATCGTTTTAGCCACAGGTCAAAGCAGTATCAGCTAGCTTCTTTGCCACTCTGAAATCTTTAAGAAGGGTGCTAGGTTTGGTGCCTATGTCTTCCCATAAGACTGTTGTCCATGCTCTTGTCACCACTAAATTGGACTATGCCAACAGTGTCTATCTGGGCTTGCCGGCGTATCTTACACAACGGCTGGAGATTATACAGAATGCTGCCGCTCGCCATATCCTCAAGATTCCAATGCAGCAATCAGTGTCTGCACATCTTCAACAGCTTCACTGGCTCCCTGTGAGCAGTCATATCAAATTCAAGGTGGTTATTTCAGCTTGGAGAACAAGGGACCTCTGTACTTAAGACATAGACTTAAGCCCTACCACCAGAGCAGATCCCTCAAATCGAACTCCCAGAGGCTTCTACATATGCTGAGGATCCATAGGGCCAGATGAGGTGGGAGGTCCTTCACTTTCCTGATAGCTGAGCTGTGGAACACGCTTTCACCCAGCTTCGCCTTGTGCCCTCAGAAAAGCTCTTCAAGAAAGGCCTAAAAATCGAATCCGTTTAATGCTTTAACTTCTTTCCATACTTTGGGGCAGCCCTGCTGTTAACGCCGGTAAGCTCCCTCTGGAGAACCCATGGGCTCTACAAATGCCTTTGTATTGTATTGTATTGTAACTGCTGTTAACAGAGTTGTGAAGTGTGCCTTACTGTACTGTATTGTACTGTATCATTTAGATAGCGCTTCAGACCTTTGATGTGGTCCTGAATCTTTCCAATTGGCACTGGGCTCCTGGCTTATAGGACTGCATGGATGGAAAAGGTATTGACTGTAGTTTGAACTGCAATGTGTTACCTGAGGTGTGTGAGGTTTGGTGACGTGCTCTAAAATGGACGGTGCTCTTACTGTGCTTAAGCATACAATGTTGCAGAGTGTGTGTGAATAGGTGGTCATGTGAGTGCCTACTTACTATCTTTAGGGTGCTGTATTTTATACAGTAGAAGCCACCAACCAATGTAGATTAGGGGAACTACATGTAATATGCTAAATGCGTCTACTAAGTTTTATCAGATCTCCCACACTAGGAACTGTTACTTTAGTCGGGAGAAGTATATGGAGTCCAATCCTAAGTGGCACCATCCCTGCTCCTTGATGCACTATTAAGTAACCAGTGAATACTACACTGAGTCAACCCTGGAGATGCAAAACCTCAGTCACTAGATGCTCGGTATGTAGCTGGAGAATACTGTCCTGAATCCACTCAGAAGCAACAGAAGCCCAAGGGCTGGAGGCATGGTTAAGCAACCACGGAATACTGTATGGAGACAATCCAGGAGAGGCAGATACCCATGTAATTGTGGCATGGTGGAGCAAACAGAGAAAACTTCATGGAGCTCATGCAGGAAGAACAAAAGTTCTGGTTTCTTGGTTAAGCAGCCAGAAAATACTAGTGGCCAGACATGCATCAGCCTTATCTCAATGCAGCCGGTAACAGGCATTACTGTCTGCCCGGGGTTCCAGGTCCCATGGGAATGCAGCGGGATGGGAATGTTTCATATGAGCAGCTGACTGACGGTAAAATGTCAGTGTGAAAATCCTGCCAAAAATGGGAAGCAATATGCACAGAATAACAGATCAGCCATGGTCCGTGCAGGTAACTGCGGTGGGGCCGCATGGGGGGGGGGGGATTTCGAGGGACGATGCAGAGGGAAAAATATTTATTTATTTAATTTTCCCTCGGCATCGTCCCTCGAAATACCCCCAACCCGGCCCCACCGTTGTTACCTGCACGGACCGCGGCTGTCAAGGATTCTTGCATGCAATTCCCATTGCAGATGTGGATGTACTGAACATGTCAGTTTTATACTTCACTTTAACTTCTACCTGCCTTGCCAATCTATGATATTCCGACAGCCTGTTTACTCCAAGGTTAGCGCCAAATATGGGTTTATCCATCTATTTTCCCCTAAAAAACATTCTGTAACAAGCAGCTACTTCAAAAGAAGAGGGAACGAAGGCTCATCCTACGTTCTCAATCAAAAATTAACCCACATTTATTTACCACTCAAGGTGACCATTTCAAGATTCAAATGGCCTCAAAAAGGTACACTAGGTTGCACAGAATACTGAGCAGAAAAACAAGGCTATTCATCATTAAAGTTTTGCATACAGGATCAAGAAACAATCCATGTTATCATATTGTGATTATTGTGTTGTGTATTGCCACAACATGATTTCACGAAAGGCCTTTTTTCCACCACCCAACAGCAATCTCATGGTCACTATAACACAGGTAACAGATGTTATCAGGAAATCAAACGTTGTTTTGAGGATAGTCGGAAGTGACAGAATTGAAGGGCAAAATATACTTCAAATAGAATTTTATATAGAACATATATCTAGATTACAGAAATACTTCCTGAAACAGGAAGCTGTAGTTGCATCCTTTCTCAGTGTCCTAATACACCCTCTTCTCAATAATCCACATGAGATAACATTTGCTTTTCTAAAATTTTTTGGTTCTTGTTTTATGGTGTAGTTTCTCTGAAGGTCTCACCTCACAAAGATTTGACACTTGAATGACTTTATTGTATGTGATGTGTCATAACTGTACCGTGGAGACGGACATATTTATTAAATAAAGGGGAAGCATGGTTTTTATGTCTTAGGATGACTGTGGCAGATATTACGGTTGATGAATACTTGGGAGAAATTGCTGTGAGTCTGTGAGATAAGTGAACATTTTGAGTGTAAAATGCCTGTGGTTTCTACCTTCAGGTCCACAACATGAATTGCTGTACACGTCTACCCAAACCTTCCGATCAGACCCAATGTACTGTTTCCTCCTGCATCCTATGTACCCTCCAAAATGGGCAACAACATATTTGTTATGGGATCCTAATAGATAGCTGCTGCCACCACTCATATGCACAAATATGTCAATTTGTTGAGGAGGGATGAGGAAGTTGGTGGAACCCTATTATGCATCTGAGGGATTTGGACAAATCATCTGAACTGCCATGCCTACCAAATATTAAAAAATAATTGTAGATCATGCAAACAGTTCAGAGAAGTATTTCTAGCCACAAGACAAAAAATAAAAGTAAGTCACAGAGATAGTGACAGCAATGTCTTAACATTGTACAATGATATCGCAGAAATCACAAACTCATGCTACTTTGGGGACACCTCATCTAGATTCAGTTAGCTTCACAGGTTGTAAATGTATGTAGAGGTTGGATGCATCTCTGTAGTAGAATTATAGGAAACGTGGATGGAATTGTTTCTTCAGCACCCATGAAGTTCCTGGAGGTCCCATGCCATGGGGTAAATGACTTGTAATTCCCTTCCACATATGTGAGTTGATCAGGTAACTGTATACACCTGTACGTTTTTCTGCACATGGTAGATCTCAATTCTTCTATTTGTTTTTAATGGATCTTTTCCAGTTTCTTTCCTGGCAAAGTACGCTGTCATGTCCTTTAGGGTAGTCCTGTCATGTATACCCCTATTACATACATTTGGCCCATCCACACGACAATAATGATTCAAAACAGGTGACCTTTTACCTAGTAGCTTGCTCCTGTCTCTTCGACACCAGGCTCTAAGTATTCTATCATAATCCCTGTACCTGACATACATAAACATGTCCCCAGGCACAGCAGAATTATTCTGTATAAGGGTCACCACTTTTTCCATCCTTGGCCAAAAGCCAGCTGTGCATGATCGCACTTGTTTAGAAAAGCATTGGTGATTGTTTTCAAAATATTTATGATTGTTTTCAAAACATCCATGATTGTTTTAAAAACATATTGATTCTAGAAAAAACCATGAAGGACCACTTTAGTATAAAAGACCCTCACTCCCCCTTACAAATTAGAGGAGAATTCCTTCCGAGCTGACACGGGGTCCTGCATGCTGAATCTTCGACACGCATCGGTCTGACATCCCTTGCGGGGTGTCATCCTTGACGCAGAGATGGGGTCCATTGTTCTCAACCATCAGGTGAGGGGGCTGGTTCTTCCCTAGGGGTTTCTTGCCTACAGATACACATAGCTATACGCATATTCACCTACACATCCAGGCTAGGCTAGGTACATTTAGGCAAATTACTTAGGGCGTGTATTTTAGGAATATGCAAGTGCTACTGTTTTTATCTGAACTGCTTATGTTCATCTTATTAGCACTATGGTAGAAATGTATCTACTATTTATTATATTGGTACTAGCAATCTCTTTTATATGCTTCTGTCTCCTGATTGTCGCAGCACATATGTTTTACACAAGGCTATCGCTGGACCAATAAATACTTATTGAAACGAGTGTCTAGCGAAATGTATTGTACCATTTTCAGAGTCTCAAAATGCCTCATCCCGCCACCGCCCCAGAGGATGTGTAATTTAGGGAAGGTTTCACTAACAGCCTCACTGGCAGAAACTCTAGCTGCCTTAGGCACTCATCATCCTCTTTCTATTATAAGTAAATTAATAGATTTCACTGTGCAGTAAGGAGGAAAATGGGTGGGAGCTGGTGGGCTGTGGTAGGCTTTCTTCTGCTCACTTCTTCTTGGGGATGGGTCGTACGTCTTCTTACTTCTCTCTCCAGACCTAGTAAACCTCAGGGATTTTTCCCATCAAAACACTGTTGGAGGACTAAAGAGGAACCTCTGAGGTTCTTTAAGCCACAAGTATGGAACCTGGAGAAGAAACTCACCAAGGTGATAGCCCTTCTTTCATTGCAGAGGGAGACAGGCCAAAAGCCTACCTGGTAGTTAAATAAATCTTCCAGACCAGAACGTTTTTTGGCTGAGAGGGTTCATATGTGTGTGTTGGCCAGAATGGCACTATCCTCTGATGCACCATTTGTGACACAATCTCTAAATAATTAGCTCCTCTAGTTCCTGATCTGGTACTTACAGAATCATTCCACAAAGTGTTTCCGATTGGGGCCTTAGTGTTTTTGAAAGTTGTAATGGTCAAAAACCAGGAGAAACTATGTAGCTATGCATTTACCTTAGATTTATGATATGTGGGAGACATAATGCTCTGCTCTGTGGCCGAACTATCTCTGGGCTGCTATGGAAATTATTTTTTATTATGGAGAATACAGCAGTCAAACACAGTAACTGAAGTGCTGTCCTCTACATGTCAGTGCTGTTATATATTAGTCTTCTCAGTATATTTGGTTGTATGTTGGAACACCGAGTTCCACAACCACGACTTCCCTAACAACGAGGTCGCAACCACGACTCGTCTAAACCATGATTTTTTAGCACGCTTTCCTTTTCCACGATTTTTCATGTTAAAGGAATGCGTTTTAAAAAAAATGCTTTTCTACTACTACTCTGATCCCCCCCAGACCCCCCTGTCCTATAAAAACGAATTCGCCCTATTAACAAACACTTTCACCCATTCCCCCTAAAAACGAATCCCAAACCCCTACCCCCTAAAAACAAACTCAACCCCTTATAACTAATTCCTCCCTTAAAAATAATCACGAACACCCCCACCTCCTAAAAACAAGCTCAACCCCTTAAATTCTAATTCCCCCCACACCATATAAACAAACATAGCCCCATAAAAACTAATCCCAAACCCCCACCCCCTAAAAACGAACTCAATCCCCATAAAACTAATTCACCCCCACCTCCTTATAATGAACTCAACCCCTTATAAACTAATTCCCCCACCTTACAATTAATTTCGATCACCAACGCCCCTAAAAACGAACTCAACTCCCTACAAACTAATCCCTCCCACACCTTCTAAACAAACACGATCACCCATACCCCCTAAAAACTAAACCCCAACCCCCAAAAACTGACCCCAAACCCCCCAACCCTGTAAATTAACCCCTCTTACCTGTTCGTCTGCGACGCTCCTCCAAACTCCGCCCTGCCCGAACACTAGACCGAATCAGCCTTAACCACGCACATGCGGGGTTAAGGCTGAGTCGTTGTTCGGGCAAGTCGTTGTTCCGCTTGCGTGACTCCGGAACTCGTTGTTCCGGAGTCGTTGTTCAGGATGTTTCCCATGAGATTTACAAGGGTGAGCAGAATATCAATTCAATATTGTGCATTAAAGATGCTAACTATCATGTGGGTGCATTTTCTGCATTTGCCAATGTTCCATAATAATTTTATGACCAGCACCGCCACTGTACACCATTTGCACATATTTTATTTCAACATTAAGCAGCAGTTTATATTTGAGTGGTTATGGGTGGCATGCAGAGACTAGATTACAAGATCTGCACTAGTGGTGCTAATTTGCACCCAGGTGCTATTTAATACCACCGGCTATATTCTGAAGCCTTAACTTGGTAACTATATGGGCTTGTGAAAAAGCTTCAGGCAGCACAGTTCGGAAACACAAGGCTATGTTTGTCAGCTGCTCCTTGTTTCTGAGCTGAGCTGTCTGCAGATCATGCACTGACTCATTGAGATTCTGAGAATTTCTGAGTTTGGCCATGATTTCACGTTGGATGATGAGGATAGGATATATTTAACACATCCGATATGTACCATTACCTAGGGGTGACATATTTACTGGGTGTGATAAAGACCTTCCGAAATTTCAAATTGAATTTGAGGCGTACCATGAAGACTTGGTATTTAACACATCAAACTCCACAAGCATTATTTCTAGGCTTTTATCCAGACCTGAAGAAATCTATCAAGGGAAAACAGCAGTGGTCTAATAATTATCACATCATACCTCAGAATTGTGATCCCTGCACAAACCTATGTTTGCACAAGGATTAGAATTTAAACCCCAGCTAATAATCAGGGCCCACATGCATGTAATGTAGACAACACAATTGCATTCCAGAAGCACACAGCTCCTTTGTACATGCTGGTGCCATGTTCATCATATGGCCTTTTATTACATACTGGAATGGCCATCTACCAAGACCACCTCATTGCATCCACTTATATCTGACCAATCAAGGAGCGAGGAGACAGTGCAGCCCTCCCCTACTCGGCCTATCCACAACCTTTGACACCATCTCCCACTCCATCCTAATCCGATGCCTCCATAGAGCCAGCATTCACTGGATCTGCTCTTTCCTCACAGGCCACGCCCCCCAGTAAGTCAGCCTGGCTCCCTACACCTCGTCCGCCAATGACCTCATCTACAGGGTACCTTACAGATAATCTTTCAGCCCTACACTGTTCAACGTTTACATGATCCAACTGACAAACATCATCCGGACACATGGAATCAACATCACCTCATATGCTGATGACAGTCAGCTCATCCTCACCCTCTACAACAAAACACTTAGGACCCGGACGCAGCTCACCTTCTGCATATCCAAAGTAGTCAGATGGATGAAGACCAACTGTCTGAAACTCAACACAGACAAAACAGAAGTGGTACTCTTCAACAGCACACCTCGCTAAAGAACTCCTCCAGGTGGCCAGCGGATCTTGGTCCCACCCCCTGCCCGGCCTCCCAAGCCAAGAACGTAGGCATAATAGTTGACACCCAGCTCCTTCTGGCCAGGCAAGTCAACACAATCATTGCCTTCTGTTTCCATTCCCTTGAAATCCTGAAGAGAATCTTCCAATGGCTCTCGATCAAGACAATCAAAACAGCCACCCAAGCCCTCATCACAAGCAAGCTGGATTACGGCAATGCACTCTATGTTGGTATCACCGCCTAATTGACCAGAACACTTCAGACCATTCAAAACACAGCAGCCAGACTCACACTCTGGCTCCCTCCCCATATTCACATCACCCCATACCTTAAAGTCCTTCACTGGCTCCCTATTCACAAACATACACTCTTCAATCTTCTTACACAGACACAGACACACACAGACATGAAAAGCCCTACACAACCTAGGCAAACAGCCACATCAACTTCCACACATTGACTAGACACCTCTACTTGGCCAGACTCCTGCTCGCACACATCCCCACGTGCAGAGAAGGTGGTTGCACGTTCTCTTACCTCACTCCCAAAGCATTGAATGACCTTGCCCGTCACATGATAGCCATCTACCCAGGACTTGAGTTCCACTAGGAACTGAAGACTTAGCTCTTCTCCTAGGCCCCAGACCTGGCCAGCTCTTCCATTAGCTTTTCAGTGCCCGTAAAATCCCTTTTCCATGAGTCAAGTACTTTATAAGTACGTATAACATAAAATAACTAATTGGTTCTGCTGCTCTTTGCAGCAGTCAGTGATGTTTTTTAACAACCAAAAAATTACTGTTCATATAATACAAAGAAAAGCACAAATATTGTCTTTTGATGGCAAAAAACAACACTGACTACTGGAAAAATAAACATAGCAATATGGCACACCCATATAAAATGTATTAACGAATATGACTTTATCTTAAATTTCATTTTCATACATGCCACGTTTTATCACAAGTCTTACCTTTGCTCTCTTCAGGTTTATGTGAGACAGATGATACTTGCGAAATGTGGATGTTGATTCCTGGTTACCAGTAAAACCTAAAGACGGGATTACAGGATTAAGTTAAATGTTAAAGAATGGATTCACATGTTTCACAAATACTCATCTATGTGAGAGATACATCCTGCCACTTCAGGCTGTGGGCTTATCTGTAATAATAGTGGTGTCTAAGACTGGTCTATAAGGGATGAATTTATGGCAAACTTTCAAGATAACCACTGCATCTGCAAGTGATTCACATTTAAATTAAATGTGTGTAAGTATATATGCCATAACGATGTCCTGAAAATCAGGTGTGGATCTACACTCCGGGAACTTTGCTGAATTAGATGTCCCTGTATGCACCTGTACTGTTCAAAATGGTCAGTTCACTAGCAATGAGAATACATTGGTTGTGCCACGTTGCATAGCAGTGGCACACACATTAGAACACACAAGCAGACATCATACAATGCTTTTAATTGGAAGTTCTCCACATTATTTTTAAATTCTTAACGTTCCACACGATGGTCTTTGATATGTACCACGTATACAATTGCAGGGCTTTAACATAAACTATTCATTTTGATACTAATATTAAAATGCCATTAACATGCAGTATCAGAGTTTCGCTAATATTTGTGGTTACATAATAATGTAACACGCCGCCTGAAATTTGAATAGACACTGTGAGGGCATCTTCCAAATAATCCAAGCACTGTTATGACACAGCTGACATCATCACACAGCACAAGCCACACACACTATTCATCAAAGAAACATGGCTTAAAGGTATGGGGAATGTGATAGAGCTAGATTTCTCAAATTAAGCATTGCTTTATTTTTATGTTTCAGACAGATTGCATTTAAAATGGCACGCAGATTTTGGTGCAAGTGAAAAACACATGGCACATGAGACATGAAATGAGGCCTGGTAAATGCTTTCAGTCTGAAATGCTTGTGCTGAATTAACATGTGTTCTTGCAGTATAGAGAAAACTCGTGATTTCAGTGGCCTCTTTAGCTTTGAATCATGGAATGTGTTCTCTCTTCCCAGTTTCCTTTCCCTTATAATCTACACTCCCTGTTCCTGTCTCAAGAGACTTTGGCTTTGTTGCATATTTAGACAATGCATATTCAGTTCATAACACATCTTCTTATAATGTGTATTAATTAATCAACCATGCACCAACACTACACATGGGGCAAACGCATTTTGCATGAAAAGCTATCTAAAACATTAGAGCATGTTGCTATGAGTATGTATTAACTGTGTGCG
This sequence comes from Calotriton arnoldi, assembly GCA_963921515.1. Classification (NCBI taxonomy): domain Eukaryota; kingdom Metazoa; phylum Chordata; class Amphibia; order Caudata; family Salamandridae; genus Calotriton; species Calotriton arnoldi. The sequence goes on along the minus strand of CAWUFW010010242.1, from coordinate 493,469 downwards.
CTTTCAAAATTTACACTAGTGCATGTTTTATGCTATGTTGTACATTGCACATTTTTGGAGGTTGTGCAAAAATAATAAGAAAAAGCTGCTTTAAACTAATAGCTTTTGCTAGGTAATCATTTATACAGGGTATTAGTATGGGGGAGGTAAAACATAATGGGTTTTATTTAATAAATTAATACTATTTTTGTGTTTGTTTTGTTTATGGGCCCACCATTAAATGGCTGCCTAAGAATCCAGCATGGCTGAGAATCGTGCTGAAAAACGCATGCGCAGATTATATCACCTACATACTGCCAAGTGCCTCAAGTGAAGACCTGGTTCAAGGCCACCATGAACTGTACATTCTTGTTACCCTGCCAATGTATCAGTGTTTGTGGAATGTGTCCTTCCTGCGTGCGATGTGACAGGAAGGAGGAAATAGACTGAAACATTTTTCCTAGTAAATGTTGCTAAAACATATAATTGTATTAATCATTAATGCTTCTTTTGTTAAAACTGGTGTGGGTTGGATTTGCCAATGAGAACAGGATGGTGAGACCCTCGTCATCTAAGCTATCCAATCAGGGTACAAGCTTTACTGAAAATTTGCAACATTATTAGAATAGTCAGCCAAGAATTAGAGTATAAATAATGGCCTCTTAGGGGCGTGGGGGATCACTTTTAAGCCTTAAGCTTTAGGGCCTTAGTCTGAGAGACAGGAGAGGAGAAGAAGCAGATGAGATCAGACATCATATGGGTTAGGTACGCGAACGTCGCGGGTGCAGTCTGAGAGCAGATTGCGTCCGATGAGAGATAGAGGGAGGTGGGGGGCATAGACTAGCCTTGCACGTCATATTTTTGACAAGGCAGATCACATTCCTCTGTGGTCTGTGAAGGAGGGGCCTTTTCAGGAGCAGCATCTCTCTGTGAACACAGAGAGGACAGATTGAACAGACCAGGGCAGAGAGTGGAGCTGGATAGAACAGGTAGATTTAGATGCTAAAACTATAAGTTTATGCTTTGACTAATTAATTAGTTTTGCAAAGATTTATTTGTCTTATGCATTTATTTCTCTTTATGGGAGATTTTTGCAAATTATTAATTATTGATTAGCCTTGCAAAAACTCACTCTTGAATCATATTTTCCTGAACTTTCATTGGAGAATTCTGATTGACATTTGATTGCCTCATTCCCTTCCTTTATGGAATGTTTTGTATGCAACCTATAATATGTTTTTTATTAATTCTATTTTTCCTATTTTCAATTCTGTAACCTGATTGATATTTGACTAATGAATAAAGGGTCAGAGAACTTTAACTTTTAACTAGAAAATAAAACCCTTTAAAATACTCACAACTCTCTTTATTGGCTTAAATATTAATTGCATTTTTGATTTTTCATGTTTATGTAAAGTCTCCTGAAGGTAATATACAGTGGCAAGGGTCCAGTACCTTTGCAGCGGTAAATTAGAAGGTAAATGAGGTTTTGCATTGAGAAATTACCGTGAAATAACCGCTGCATCAAATGTGTCCAATATTCCCACAACAATTGTTAATAAAACAAGACAGAAAACTAGAAAGGAACCCAGGTAGTATAATTCACAGCTAATCTTCAACCGTTTGTGGAAACCCTTCTTGCCTCTAATTATGAATGTTTAATCGACAAATTAGAGGGTTGAAAGTCAACAGCAACCAAACTACATGCCACACAGGTATAAGGGAAGTTAATTTTCTGCATTCATAGTCTCATACAACACAGTACATTCTCGACGTACTTGCCCCCACAAGCTACAATATTTAGCATAGAAACCATGCTCACAGGACTGGAGGAGGACTCACTTTCATCGACAAACCTACCTGGTCCAGCAATCTAAGGTTCTCATTTAGATGTTAGAGGGAACTGAAAATCCTCAAATTCTGGAGGCAACTCTAAATACGGAGTGCAATCCATTTCTCAGAAATTTCTCCACAATGTTAAACCTAATATGGAGAAAAAGCTAGTGGATCATACTGCACATTTTGTTACCTCCACACTTCTCCTTCAAAGAACTGTTCCTACCTCATGCAGTTCAAGAACAAACTGGCAACACACCTCGTCAGAGGTCACTACCACCCTGCACATTAGGAATCGCACGCCTGACCTTGCCTCTAGCAGGCCACCTTGGATCATATTTCAGTCTGCTGTTCAGACCTCCATGGCTTCCGGAATAGTTTCCTGCTTATCAGTGCCACATACTATGTACATATATCCCTGCATATGTAAATGTGTCAATGGCTGAATCTAGAAAGGATGATATAATTGTCTTCCTGTTTTCATCTATTCTTATGTGCCCAGTATGTTTATGAGACTCTCAGCCTGAGTCTCTTCACAGGTTTGCCACAAGATTTTTAAGAAGTTGTTCACAGTAGGGTACTGGATATGGGGTCCACCTGGCTTGAAATCATGAAATACATGGTCCAGGTGTTCAATGGCTGATTTGAGGTTGCGTGCCCAAAGGGCTCAGACTTATACTGCTGACTATTAAAAACATATAATAGAGATCAGAACTCTTATCACCGATAAAGGGAGAACAAAGATGAGATCCCCTGTGCCCCTTCCAGGTGTGAGAAGGAAAGGCTGAAGTGCCTCCAGAGTGACAGGCTGCATACAGACCACTACCAGAATATAGGACTACACTTACATGCTCCACAGGAAATGATCAAAGATGTCCTCACTGAAGGTGATGGTAAGCCTTGAGAAAGCACTAGTCCTGCTGCCATAGAGGGCGAAACATGTGTTGGCTGAATCAGATAACATACTCAGCAAAAGAATGACATGTAAAGCAAGAACATAAAGAAGGTACCGAAGAGCAACAAGAATTTTGTATTATGTTCTAGAAAGGCAATTGCATGAAATGATTGAGCAAATGTGTAACCAATTTAAGGGTGCTTATACTAAACTGCTTACTATATTGCACCAGTATGGGGAAAGAACTCTAACCATTCAAAATCAGTATTACAAGCAAGCAATCATTTCCAGTTTCTTTCTTTAAAAAGGCGACTTTTAGGAGTGATTCAACAAACCCTAGGCCCTAGTTTACCTAAGATAAACAATTGTAGGGTAATTACAAATTAAGTGATTGCACATAGGCACCTGTATTTGTGCAGTTCCCCACAACAGCACTGCAGAATATTTTCCATGAAAATAAGTGGTTGCTGTTTTTCTCATCATAAAAGTTGTACTTTGAACGTTGTACTTGTCTCAGCAAGCATCTCTACCTGCTGCGTTGTTATCCGAATCAATTTTGTACTTAGATTCTTTCAGAGATTTTTTTGTTCTGAGTTTTGGAATAATGTAGTACTTCAAAATATTATTGGCAACAAATATATCCCTTATTTGCTTAGCTTTATCAATTATCACTCAGAAAAAAATCAATATTTGGTAAGTGTTTAAGCAACAATTACGTCTGATAAAAATCACCTGTCCTTATATTTCTGCAAAAACAACCTGCACGGCCATAGCGTAATTTTTTATTTTTTTTTAAATAAAAAACTGAAATACAAAATTCTTAGGGGGATATTCTCAAGAACGTGCGATAATCATCACCAAAATAGGTTAACGCAATTTTTCATATCGCCGTCTATGGCGGGAAAATAACTCTGTGTTAACGTCGTCTTCCCAACACGGCGGTAACATGCGCTAGTTTCCCGATAATGCGTCAAATGTCCGCGATAAAATCACCGGGACTGCGATAAAAATCTAAAGCCGAACGTGAAAAAAGTGGCGATGGGCCCAACCGCGATAAAAAAATCAGCGATAAGCTGCGCCAGGTCTACAATTCACACACGTCAGGTGGGAAAAATCTCTATAAAAGCAGAAAAAAACCCCACAAACAAAACCAAAACAACTGCGAAGCACAATGGAGGTAGCCGGAGCAAGTACAGAGGACAACCAGAACCCCACAAGCCCCACGGAGGACCAGCCTGGGACCTCGGGGTCAGGGAAGGGCAAGGAGAAGAAGAAGAGGAAGACGCGGTTCAGTCCGCAGGAAAACAGGATCTGGGTAACGGAGGTAGTAGAACACCATCAACAACTGTTCGTCACCTCCACTGTGTCATTGGCAACAAAAAATGGAATATGGCAGTCCATCCTGGACAAGGTGAATGCAGTCAGAGTGCTGAGGAGGACAATAGAAGAGCTCAAGAGGCGCTGGAATGATGTGAAGCGCAAAACCAAGCAGAAACTCGGCAACTACCAGAAGGCAGCAATGCAGACTGGAGGTGGGAGTCCAGCGCCACAGGAGGAGCTGGATGAGATGGAGGAAATGGTGTCCACAGTCATCAGTGGGGAGACGGTGGCAGGAGTTGGGGGACCGGACACTGCTCAACATGACCTGACACAACAGCAACAGGGTGAGTAACAACCAGGGACTGGGGGGACGGGGGGAGATGGGCACAATGGCACACATGCACAATTAAGCATAGCACAGTGCACACCCACAATGACTCTGGATCATGTCCCTGATCCCCTTGGCACACTGCAGCACACCTAGAAACAGCAAGTAGGCCCCCGTTGACTATGTGCCCAGAGGGGACCCTTCCCACACATCACCAATCTCACAACCAACCCATGCACATGTGCCAAACCCAGCAAAGCAGCGTGTCTGTGAGCCACACTGACAATGCAAGTGACACTGCATGACGAATAGCATGGCTGCAGTCAATACATCATGACATGTTGCACGCCACGACACTGAGGTGGCTGAGTGTGGACCATATCCGTAAAGGAGCAGGTCACACTCTGACACATCCACGTGCACAAACAACCCCTGACGTCAACAACACATCTGCGGACAAACCATGCCCCAGAGTCCCAACTCCCACCAAGAGCCCAATTTACCCAAGTATGCAACATCTCAGCACTGTATAAGCACAGAAGTCAAAGGCACACCGCCTGAAAGGGATAAGGGGCAGGAAAATCAGAGCTGCAGGGGGGACTCTCCCAAAATGCAGCACACACACATAACATTCAGAGCACATCAACATTGACAACAATGTGGTATAAACTGCAACACGTTCACAATAGAACAGAGGACACAACTGGTGCCGCTTGTGTGTAGAAACTGGCCAATCACATTTGGCATAGCAGGGAAATGTGAGATGATAATGTACAAGTACAAACACACATCCGTGATGTTGTCGAAATGTCCACTGTCCCGCATCAAATAGGCAGCTCCTCCCAAACAGTCACAATGTACATTGTCATGCAGTTTGTATGTAAACCTGTACAATGCGTCAACATACATGTGAAAACAATGTTAAACTGCATCTCCCCTTTACATTGCAGAGGGAGAATCAACACCTCCTGCAGAGCAGACCCAACAGCTCTTCACTGATGATGAAGAGGACCTCCACACCTTCGACACTGACGCCCTCCAAGAGCTCATGGACAGCTTCGGCACCTCACCTCCAGGAGAAGGGCAGCCCAGCTGCATCGAGGAGACCTCACCCCCTGCACAGACCACACAGCAGGAAGCACCCACCACCACGGCTGACTCCCAGGACCCCCACGAACAACACATGGCCTTCCAACACCGTGTGTTAGGGTGCCAGGAGAAGATGGCTCATCAGGTGCTGGTGGGGTTCGACCTCATGGCAGCCAAACTAGATGCCATACGTGGGTGTCTAAGTCCCATCAGGGACCCCTTACAGTCCCTAACGGACACCCACAGTCCGCTCCATGCTCTCCAACGATCCATGGCTGACATCACTGGAGTCCTGACTCTGAGACAAGGACAACTGTCTGGTCAGAGTGGCTCCAGCGATGTCAGCCGGTAGTTGGGACACATGCGGAGGATCATGGAGAACAGGGAGCGGATGCTGGTGGAAAGAATGGCTGCCATGGATGCACACCAGCGAGATGTAGCTGGGATCTTCCATGCCCTGCAGATCCTCATCATGGCATTGCTGCCACAAGGCCTGGCGCCGATGAATGCTGCTGCTGCTTCTACATCCACATCTCCGCCCCCTAATGTGTCAGTGCCCCACAGTGCGGCAGACAATCCACCTCCGGCTCCTGATGTGTCACTGCCACACAGTGCGGCAGACATTCCACCTCCTGCCCCTGATGTGTCAGTGCCACACAGTGCTGCTGACAAAACACCACCACCCACATGTGAGGCACATGAAACATCAGAGGACGAAGATGCGGATGATTCTGCCTTAGTGGTAAGAAGGAAGCGGTAGCATTCATCTCCGCCATATGGCCTGTTTCTTCTTGGTTCTGCCCTCTGCATCATCACCTTCCACTGTCCCCCGATACACTCTGCGACACTCACCTTGGACCTCGACATGGACTGTCATATTCTGTTTGGTTACCAATGACACAGCAATCAGACTGCGGACTGAACTCTTCCTCTTCCGATGAACTTGTCATTCCCTAAAGGACTCTGGCTGGCCCTCCACGGGGCAACAATGTAAAGTGGGGTTTGCATGGCCCCGTACTGCTCCAGATTCAACACTCCACTGAATGTGAATAAAACATTCAGATTCACACAGATGTGTCATGTCTATGATCATTCAAGTATGAAACTATGGATGAATGTAGGGTCAGTGATTCCCCCTTATGTCCATGTTGCTCATGTTGTGGGACTTGAGTCACAGGGTGCAACATTGCCGATTGCGGTCCGGGTGGCGCCGACACTACAACAGAGACACGCGCATTAGTTACTTTCTTGTCCAGCCCAGAACTGAACCATGCACATAGCCCCGGGCTCATTGTTCACACCCCTACGCTGGACTGGCATACGCCAGCCCAGCCCACTCCGCTTATGCTTACAGGGGGGGGGACAAAGCTACATGTCCCAGGTCTTCCCTGTAGTCATCTGCTGATCACAGGTCTAGTTGTCAGCATGCCACAGCCACTCCCTGAGGGCTGGTTTACACCCACACCACACCCATCCAGCACAGGCGTCACAGGACATGTGACCCTGCCAATAAAAGGGGCCTACCACATCACATTCCCACTGCCGGAGGTGACATGATGGCGTCCGCACCACGAGACTCAATCATAAAGGGTCCATGACTTGTGGCGCACTGGGTTAGTGGCACCCGATGCACTGCGGCCGACACGGGCCTACCGCCACGGTACGATGACTTGCGGTGCACAGAGTTGGTGGCACCCGATGCACTGTGGCCGGCACTGGCCTACCGCCACAGGACGGTGACTTGTGGTGCACTGAGGTAGGGGCCCCTGAAGAGCTGAGCGGGTGTGCAGCCTGCGATGATGCGTAGACCTCGATACGCCGTCCTACCAATCAAGATTCGATTTGAATTGAGGGCCCTGCTGGAGCGCAGTGTATGCCAAAGGCAGCAGTCAGCACACACATGACTCCACGGTGCAGTGCCGCAGGGTGCGCTGGGGGCCTGTGGCACGGAATCCAGCGATCGGCTGAGGAGGTTGCACCGGCACATGGTGGGCCCTCTTGGAGACACGCCGGTGGCGGCAGGTGAGCATTGAGGCCTATGTGCGCAGGAGCGGCCAGTCATCGCTGGGCGGCGGACCGGTCTGGGGACCAGGGCTGGGGTGCAGCAGGTGCACAGGATCGCGCAGGCACCACCGGTCACGGTGGCGGCCTCGTGGCTGGGTGGGGGGCGCAGCCCTGGCAGACACGACCCTGCATGCAATGACGAGATGTGCGCGGGTTGGCTTGGGACGTAGCCACCTCGTCTCCAGTGTAAATCTGGCTGTTGAAGGTGGTTGGCCACATGTGTGTAGGCCTATGGACAGGATATGGCGGACACAGAGACACACGCAGTAGTTACTTTGGTGGCCATCCCGGAACTGAACCACGCCCCGAGCCCCGGGCTATTTATTCATGACATACGCCGGCCAAGGCCACTCTGCTCACGCTTACAGGGGGGGACGACAAAGCTACATGTCCAAGGTCTTCCACACTGCGTAAGGTAACCTGTTTGCGGCCACTGTCCACAACACTACAAACAACAGCAGCATATGTCCACATGGACATGTCTGTGCTCTGCATACTGAAGTCTGTCCAGCACATCACCGCCACACTTGGCATTGTGTACATTCTTATTGATGGGTCACTTGCCTCCTTCGCACATACTTGGTTCCCACCTGTCCCCACATTCTGCAATTGTGTGGCTGAGGTGCCATGCCGTGGATGGTTTGTCTACATGGCTGGCCACAGTTACCACAGTTACTTGTGTTGTCGTGTCTGGTAGTTGGGCATGTTGATTGGCAAGTTGTCTGTGATTTTGTAATGTGTGCATTCCCACAGTTGTGAGTTGTATGATTGTGGAGTTGAGGTGTGTGGTGTGTTCAGTTGGTACTTACCGATGGGCAGTGCATTTCATAGGTGCCATACTCAAAGCGCTGGTTGGTGATGGACTTGCGGAAGATGTAGGAATCATGCACACTGCCTGGGAAGTTTGCGACGACATTCGTGAACAGGCCCCGGTGGTCCACTTTTGCCTGCACATTGATGGAATGCATGTGGTTTCTGTTGCGGTTATTGTGTGCAGTGTCGGCAGGGAGCACAAGTAGTACATGTGTGCAGTCAATTGCCCCCAACACGTGTGGGAAGCCAGCTATGGCGTAGTTCCCTTGCTTGGTCTCCAGCTGTTCCTGCGCAGTGTGGGGGAAGTGAAGGTGCAGGGGTATATAGCTGATACAAACCGTGATGCTTACAGGTATGATAAATCCTGCATAAAAAGACTGTTACAGAAGTTTGTGTGGTCGTAACCTTCCTTTTCTTTCCTACGAAGGTTACACCCACACGAACTTCTATCACGGTCTTTTTATGCAGGATTTATCATACCTGTTAGCATTCCGGTTTGTCCAAGTGCAATACACTGTACCAGATTACGTTTGTGAATATACGGACGCTTGACCATTGTCACCATTTATCCAACAGGTTTCTGAATACTGACTTTCGGAATATGGAATTGTATTGGGAAGTTTCCGCAGCATATGCAGTTAATTGAATCCACACGTTGCCCTGATGAAGTTCCCCGTTGGGAATGGAACGCATTGGCTGAGCTTTTCGTATTGTTGATTTATGTATTTGTAATAAAGAACTGTTTTTACACTACTGTTGACTACTGGACTTCATGACCTAGCGCACCCCCATTTCAGTAACTACAATCTTGGATCTGGAGCACAGAGGCGTCAGGCAATGGCTGGCGTTGGGGTTGGTTGCGCAGGAACACTACGAATTGGGACTAGCGTGTGGTGCAGATACAGGGGCCCGCCGTTGCTTTTGAGGACATGCATCCAAGACATGTGTGAGGAAGTTTGATGGGGCTGGCTGTGAGACTCCTCCGACTCTGGCAGTTGTTGGTTGGAAGGTACCAGAGGCCAATATGTGCAGCACAGCCAGCAGCTTTGTCTGCGGAGGGATGTTGGTTGTCCGCTGTGTTGGTGCCGTCAGCCTGTGGGCAATGTGGGTCAGGATGCGGAGGATGGTTGTCCTTTTGAGCCTATAGTGGGCAATGGCGTCCTCTGGCATTGAGTGTCTGAGGCTGGTGCGTTTTAGGAACGTCCGCTGTCTTCTACTGTGCTTCCTAGGTGGCAGTCCAGGGGGGGGTCAGTCCGGGGGTACCTAGCGGTGGTGGCGGTGGGTGTTGTGGCCCTCTTGGGTCTCCGAGCTGCATGATCATTGGCTCCATGGCATCTGTTGGTCTTCAGATGTGGCTCTGGGCTGGGCTCCCTTTCATACTGCAGGTTGTCGTCCTGCTTAACACCAGTAAAAGGCAGGTGTTAAATCCCTGCTGCTAACACGCCTTATCGCCTGTTTTTGGGTCGCTTCGCCGATCTGGCTGGTCATTGAGAATATCGCGAAGTGCTGTTTTTGTGTGTTTTTGCACGGGAACGCCTACTCTGCATATCATTAGCGTTAGTTGTCGCTCTCATCCGTGGCGATGTTTTTTGCGGCAGCTATCACTGGAAAACTGGCGATATCGGCAGTTTGCACCAGCTTGAGAATAGGGCGATAAATCTATCGACACTTTTGCGGCGCTAAAGTGCCGATAAATCGGCGATAAGTCCTTGAGAATATGCCCCAGAATGTTGCAATAGGTCACTAGTGGAAAATTGTGTATATCTCTTAACCTTCCATAACACATTTTAAAGAACTATTAACCGTCAGTTCAACATTCTAGACACCATCTTCAAGGTTCTGGACTCAATCAATCTTTGGTAATGAATGTCCCCAAATGTAAGATAGCTAGCTAGTGGTAGACTAAACTTGAGAAAGATAATGCTTCTGGGGGCTGAGAAGTTTTTAACAGATCGGAGCTTTTCAACAGCCAAGGGATTTTTTTTACTCTGAATGGCAAGTTGTGCCCTCGATGGCAGAAATTTAGATACACACAGCTTCTGCTTCTGTGTGTCTGGGGATCTTTACAAAATAATTGGTGGATGTACTGTCTTTGCTGCCTTAATTGTGTATAATGGCAAATCCCTGAAGTGTGCCATTTATGGGGATGAACTGTTGTGGTTTGCAAATCTTTCTTACTTGAGCCTTCTTGAAACTAGATATTTAAAATTATTAATTTATTTACCTCGATCTACTAGAATGTTTCACTCTATACAGAACTGGTATACAGTAGACTGATTGCCACCCATGCGTGGGCTCCTTAATGTACAGGAATGAATGGGGAGATGGGTGTAACCGCTCCCCTTGCTTCAAGATATCAAGTGTCTCTGTTATTTCTTGGGCAAGACTCATATAGTGCTTAATTTGTAAAAGAATAAGTGCCAGGGCCCAAGTTTTGCTTCGACAGACGCAGCAGGTGCTATCGAAGGTGGGGGTGTTGAATAGCAAAACTGAGTAGTCTTAATTGCACCTCATGCCTCTTGTATCCACCACCAGATCCTCCCTGCCTCTATCTCCCTCTCGAAGGTTCTTTTTAAGTCCCTGATTTCTCCTTTTGTCACTGTTTTCCCTATTTTATATTCCACCTTCTTTCCTCCTTTTGAGTTTTTCTCTCACTTGCTCTGGATCAAAGTCTGTTGAGAAAAAAAAAGTGTTGTTCCAAAAAATGAGTGCAGGTGGGCTGGCTCATATTAAACACTGGGCTCATACCTGGGACATCCCTTATACAATCTCTAAATGTAATGGTACACTGTGAGTGTAAAGTTTTATGGATGGGGTCACTGGTGCAAAGATGACTCTACTCTCTGTTCAAATTTGAGTATGTCTTATTGTCAACACAATTGATGTATTGACACTTCATCGTCTTTGTGATATATGTTTTCGCCCAGATATCCTCACTTTATGTGCACATCAGATTACGTGTGCTCCACCTTGGGGAGTTCACCATGAAATGGAAAAATTCAAAATTGACTGTGGGCATTTTTGTTGTAGCGTTAAATCAATGCAAACAACAATGCATTTTCTTCTGTTTTGCTCACTGCATAAGAATGCTGGAGGTACCTCTATGCCTCCAATTTTTGGAGATATAACAATGAGTAGTGCGCTTTACATAAAAATAAGGAAAATAATATGAATTTTCTTTACAATGTACCAGGCAGAAGCATAGATGGTTCTTGGGTAAAATAACAGGAAACATTCCATGAAAATTGAGAGAGAGGGTGGTTCTCGATGGGTCTTTTTTGTTCTTTTTTGTTCTGGTTAAACTAGACACGAGGGCATTATTAAGGGTCCATAATATGACCATTTATCATTCATTACTAACAACCTGTTGAATGGTGCGATTTGGGTGGGATATGTATCCTACCTATTTTTCTTTTATTTTGAGACGATCTACGGTTAATATTACACACTATTTATGCCATTTCAAGGTGAGAAGGTAAAAAGTAATATTGGAATTTTGTGATGATGCTAAAAAATACGAATGATTTGGCAATTTCTAATGATCCATGTTCTGCTTGTGTTTGTTTGGTGCAGGTTTTATTGTACTGTCATCTTCCTGCCCTCTTAATTTGAATGTTTTAAAGGAGTTTAAAGAATACGTACAATCGTCTGTTTGCTACTAGGTGAGGGTGGGATGTGGATATCTCACCAACATGAATTTTAATTGTAAGTCGCTTCCCCTATGAATGTTTTATGGTCACATTCTATTCGAAATTATGCTTTGGATTATAACCCATGAACTACTTTCATGACAAAGTTGTCAGTATCATTTACAGAATCATAGCTCAAGATTCTCTGCCCATGACTTCACACTTAACCTCAGGGATGGCAACACAAATGATATAATTGATTACACCTCTAATGACTTTCACAATGACTGAGAACAGATGTGGTGGCTGGAATGCTTGAATTAGTGTCAACCTCTGGTAACAACTCAAGGTCGCATTTCATGCAATAGTTTTTCCCTTGCTCACTGTGCCTATGCGGTTGTTGAACAACGGTCCAGCCCAATCTGCAAGGACAACTGCCCAACAAGGCAGACGTGGAGTTGCTAGTACTCCCTTTCAGAACAGAACCAGCCTGACACTAGGATCTAGTCAACCCTGGTGAGGTGAGGCGAATATTGAGATGCATATGATTGATTCTTTTCTGTAGTGACAAAGACAAGCTCAAACAATGGAAGGGAGCGTGAACCGGAAAAATTCCCAGTGGCTGGGATTAATGTATGCGCCTCTGAGGACTCTTTTCCCTGGCCCCAAGTCCTTCATTATCTTACCACTACTGCATTCCTTTGTCACTCACGTTCTACCTCTGGACAAAATGCCAGTACCAATTCACATCATTCCTCCATAATTCTCTATATTCCTGTCTTGGCATCCTTCCACACCTGCACTCTGACTCCCCTGAGTGCCACGCGCCACTTGATAGCCCATCGCAGAATGCCAGATTAGTATCCGCATCCTGTGATCCTTCTCCTCAGTCCTCCATGTGACTGGCTCCCATGCGCTGTTCACTCAAAATGCTAACCTACAGTGCATGTGCTTGACATCTTGGTGCCCATGTTCACTGGCTTTCACTTCACTGCAACCCACCTGAAGGGTCATGTGCCCTCTGCTCTTCTGTCTTGGAAATAGCTTGAGAAGAGGCCCTCTTCTGCCCAATGTTCTTCACATACTGATTGGAGCTGACTTCCATGACAGCGTTTCCTCCTTGTCCACCTCACTTTCCCCATAGTCTGAACTACCTGTCATGCAATAGGACCTCTGAGTACATATTCTCCTGATCCCCAGTCTGCCACTAATTAACCACTGCACCATTTCCCAACATCTCATGCCCTTCTTCCCTGGCTTACCCTCATGTCAGCACCAAGGAAACAACATTCCTTCATCATGCAGTTGTCACCTTTGGACTTCCACACAGTTGAATCTAGGTTCCTCATTATCTTACTGACACAGTCTTCCATAACAACCTGGTCTCCAAACCCACTCCCAGATCCTCACACATTCTGCAATTAACAACCACACACCATAACACACCACACAGCTGTTTACTTGAACCAACTCAATGCAGAGGTTGTGGGGTGGCAGTGGGTCAACCAGCTGTAGTCTACACTAGTGAGACTGACCACAGAAATTTGTATGTAATCGCTCCCACGTGTTCGTGAACAATTGTTCATGAATGTGTGGAAACAATTACTCACGAGGAGCTCTCTACTATTTACTAGTGATTAACATTTGAGGATTGATGTTAGAGTGAGCCTTTTGACTTTCCTTATAATGCTGTTTAAGATTTGAAACATGATTTCTTAGCACAGAAATATAGCCCTGAGGAAGTTGATGGGAAATTGGTCCAGTGCTGAAACATGTGTGGCAGCTAGAATTGTGAAGAAACTGTGAAGATGAGTACATAATATTAAGCAACTTGTGAATAAAAATGCAAGACTTTGGACCTCTTGAGGTACCTGGAGTGCTCAGGGGGTTATTGTTCTGTTTCGCACTTTGTTTCAGTTGAGGTTTTATGGTGGCTTTCCCTTCCTCCTTTTGAGCACGCATTTGTCTGAATACTATTATGTTTACTCTTTTGGCACTCGATTGAGCACACCGCCTATTTCCCAGGCACCTTGTTTTCTGTCATCACAATCATCTGGAGTGACAGAAACAAAAGTAGGACTACTACTGCTACTTCATCAGGAATAACTGTGAACCATACGGCCATCTTAGGGTAGTGCACTCCAGCTGATCCTGCAAACCCATTTAGTAGACCTAACGTAGATTAGAGCCGATTAATAGTCGTATGTACAAGAAAGTGCCAGAACAGAAAACATCTTTAACCTAATACTGGTCTCCCCATGTCCACACGTGGTTAACCTTAGGAAGTTCATGATAAAATGTAAAATTTTCTTAGTGCTGTCAGATTTTTGAATCTGTAGTGATAATAAAAAGAGCAAATATTTTTTGGGCCACTGTATAGGAATACACAGCGGTAATGATATGCCGTATTTTAAGAGATAGTATAAGCAAGTATATCCTCAGTCGACAAACCTTACTCAATGCCTGAATCAATTTTGTTTAAAATAATGTAAGTACTGGACATTAATCCGGTAGAGAGCTGCTCAAAGCACTCAGCTGGTTCCATGCTTAATCTAATGTTCACATATAAACTAGAAACCTCTTTTATTTGCGCAGTTTGAAAATGTAAACTCTGCCTTTAAAACTGGGTAAATCAGTGGGGCACATTCTGAGCCACCAAAATAACTGTGTGAGGTGAAAAGAGAAAGCAAGGGGCATATTTACAAGCCCTCAGAGCCAGCGCAACGTCATTTTTTTTTACGCTCCGGTGGCGCAGTGCCATTTTCCATATTTACAAGGTGGCGCTAAGCCACTTTGCATGGCTTAACGTAACCTTGTAAATATGCCCCTTTCCGCCGCAGTCCTCTGCAGTCCTCTGGGCATGCAATGGGTGTTGCTCTAGGCGTTCCACCGCAACACTTATTGCTTTTTGATGCTGCCCCAGATTTACAAGGCTGAGGCAGCGCCATTGTGGGGTAATGTTGCTTGTGTAAGTCAAACCTAGACAAGCAAATTGGTCTAGTGGACTGGACTCCAAGAGTAGAAGAAATCTTCCACATAAATACACTGAAAAGTGTTCAAAAACATCTATTCGCAGTAACATCCCACACAAAAATCACTTTTGCATCATGTCTGTTATACCATAGTGAAGAAGCTGATTGTCTTGAGCTACGTGAGTTGGCAATATGCAAATCCAAAGTTCCTAAAAGCCGGGGATGAGGGGACAAGTGGCATGTTGTTCACTGGTGCAGTTTAAGGAAGGGCATATTCACTGTATTTCTAAATGTTACAAGGAATGAGGAAAGCTGAATTTGTTCTGGGAGACCATTCTTTACTGCAAAAGAGATTGAATTTGATATTTAATGTGACTATGGCTTATGCTCCCCCAGATCGCGAAGATCATCATCTCTACCTCCTGGATTGAAGGCGCTCACACTATCTCCACCAGGTAGGTAAGGATTGCTCTGCCTTCAGAGGAGCACCCCACAGCGATGGCTCCATTGAAGTCAGTGAAGCTTTACTGAGTGGGCGCCATTTTGATGTGGAAAAGATTTTTGTTTGTCACGAAAATCATACAAAAGGAGGAAGGACCCTGGTATGTAGGGAGTTTTCTTCTCTGGTTGTGGGGGACACTAGACAATTTTGCTTCCCGGGACCACCATACAATACAGTGGCAGGGGAATCTAGTGATAGCTGCCCCACCCTAAATGGACAACTGTTACAGTGACCTGACAACCCTGTGGCGAACATACTGTCAAGGTAGAGGTTTTGATGGAGGAGTTAGTGGAGGAGCCAGTGGAGAATCCGTCAGACACCCAACACTTCCCCCAACTCTAAGTAGAGTGGAGGCAGTGTGGGTTTGGTGGGGTGGGAGCATCGCTAATTTAAGGCTGTCCTCCCATCACAAAAAACGATGGATTTAGGCCTAGATCACTGTATTGGGTGTGAACGCTTCACATTGTTCAGCATTCCATTCATCAATTGTTCTTTTTGCATTTGTTGCCCTAAGTGGGACTGGTATGCCCAGATGTGGGTCCCATGCTCGCTATGCCTCTGGAGTCAAGGCATCCTGGTTGATGAGGGGTGATACCGCGAAACCGGTCCTAAGATGCTTGTTTCCAGTTCAGGGAGGACCTGGTCTGACACTTCGGGCTTAACTATTCCCATGGTGAGCTGGGACCAGACTGCTTTGCGTATGGCTGGGTCCAAACGGGAATGGCATAGTGAGCAAAAAAAAACAATGGATTTAGGCCCAGATCTCTGTACTGGGAGTGAATGTTTGACATTGTTCAGCATTCCATCCATCAATTGTTTTATTTGCATTTGTCCTCCCACTCTACCTAACTCTAAATGCACCATATGTTATTTAAAGGTCCACTGTTTTTGGAAAAACGAAATCCAAAAACACAAATTTATATTTAGTTTATCAAATTTGCATCACCTATCTTGAATTAGTTTTATTTGGTTGATTTGCTTAACTGAAGAGATGCTGTTAACAAAAATTGTTAGAAGAAGAAAACAACAACAAGCTTTTTTTTTAGCAGCAGCATTTATGTGCTGAAGACTACACACTTCCTGAGTTCAAAATGTTATAGCACTGAATTATAAAAAAATAAGTAAATTCTCGAAACCCCAAGAATTATTTATGCAGAACATTATGCAACATTTAAGTGAACGAACAGCTGGCGCGGTTCAGAAAGAACCTGTGAAAAGACAAAAATCTATGAATCAGAGGTTTTGGCCTTCAACTTGTGTGGATTTTTGTACGTATGGTCGATTTGCAAAAAAAACCAAGATTACGCATAGAAATCTACAGCAGCTACTCCTCCGCTATGGTGGAGGAGCGTTGCCCCACCTGCCAAAAGAAAAGAAAGAAAACGAAAACGATAATAAACCCTTGTTTATTATCATTTTATTTTTGCTCTGGAGCCAAGGCTTGGGGGCAGGGCCGGGTGGGATTACAGCTGGTGGAGTGTTTTGCACTGCAATTCAGTGTGCATGACGGTCTGGCTGGCCGTCTTAGACCGGCCAAACTGTCATGCGCACTGAAGCTCTCTTCAACCCGAGCTGCGTTGCCGGGTTGGAGAGAACAGGCACAGGCTCCCAGTCTAACTGGGAGCGCAAATCCTCAGTGCTCAGGCCAATCCTGACGCTACTTGCAGCAACATGAAAGCAGCATCAGGATTGTCCGCAGTGCACTCTGGGAGCCTGTGCCTGCAGAAGAGAGGGGCGCGATGCAGGTAAGTGTTTTTAAAAAAAAAAAAATTATATGTTTCATCCGTCTGCCCCTTCACTCTATCCACACACCGGCTGCTACTGGAAATCTAGGCAAAATTGTATTTGATTTCCGATCATCCTCCTCCTTTCCTACATTTACTCTGCCATTTCTAGCTGCTGCACACACTGTTCGCTGCTTACACCCACATTTGCTCTTTAAGAGCATTAATTTCCTTAAGGCCTCTATCTTTGCCTCATTGACTTCGTCTCTTGCATTCATTTTGATCTTTGCTAGATACTGGGATGTGGTCCTTGTAAAGCAAGGGAAGTTGGACAAAAATAACTGCAGTGACAAAATAGTACCTCAGTCGTTATCAATTTAAACATTTGTGGATACACACAGCTATGTCACCTGTAACACCTCTGCTTGCTACACAGAAAAGAACTCAATTATCATAGTCATTCAAATGTTCAGAAATGAATAGGGAACCAATCCATTTAAATAACGGTGTTATATTATCCATCGCATAAATCATTCCATTTTATGTCACCGTATACCAGCATTCTGCAAGATGGAGCACTAGAAGTGATTGAAACCTATTTTAATAAAAGAGAACAGCCGCATCAGGTACCAACTGAGTTTATTTGCTGATCGGGGAAGATTGCTCTGACAGGAAACTTCTTATTATCAATCGCATCTGCGATTGCCTGGCCATTCTCACCTGTATTTACCAGATTAACCCTTTCGATCGTAATATAACATCATGGCTACGTTACATAGATGATATTGTCTGTATTTGGACAGGAGACATCAAAGACATATTACCGTGCGTGGGTTAATGAAAGAACATCAGACATCAACTTTATTATATCAGGTTATAAGGAACATATGCATTTTCTGGATGTTGTAGTAAAATAAGACGATGGATTCCTGTCCACCACTCTGTACTGAAAGTCAACACATAATAACAGTTTACCTAGATATGAGAGTTTCCACTTCAGAAATTTCAAAGATAATCTGCCCTATTGGTAGTTTCTTAGTATCCGCCGAAATTGTACAAACACAGCAGAATGTTTGAAACACACTGAATTTGCAGCATCCAAACTCAGGGAATAATCATGGCCCCAAAAACTGGTGAAACGTATGCAAAACAGCCCTATATATACACCAAGGCATTCTTTGCTGAAAAACAATGCAAACTAAACTTCTAAAGCCATATTTCGAGTGACCATGCTTGTAACTCCAACAAATTTCAAACGGATCATCAGTCAGAACTGACATATCCTCTCTTCCGTCACAACACAAATTTGCTGTCCTCTCTTTGCATCTAAAGGACAAAACAACATCAAGGATTACTTGGATCAAGCCTACGGGGATCCAGGATCAAATGCCAAAAAAGCAGAACGAGGGACATTTGGAACTTCAGCGCATACAAGGGCATCACAAATACGGAGAAGGCACGACGTGCACTCAAACCATTGAAGGGACAGAGTTCAGCGACTCTGGCAAGGACATAATACACCGGGGCATTTATAAATTGCATTTATATTTGCAAAATTAGAAATTTGATGCGTCATTTTTTGCTCTTGTGAGCTATTATACATAGGTAAAATTACTCAGAAGGTCCAAAAGTGCATTTATTGCCATAAATAATGCATCAAGTGCTGAGAACATACAGCATTTTTGGTTAAGCACTTCATTGAATTTGGCCATTCAGAAAAAGACATCCGATGGACAGTGTTGAATGTAGTGACAGTCAATCCCATAGATGGAGATACATATCGATGCCTGTTGATAAAAGAAGTGCTCCTTATTCTCAAATTTAAAGCACTTTCTACAGGCCTGATGTGGGAATTACAGAATATCTTATTCCATAGCTTGTGAATACAACAGCAAAGGTATTTTTCTTATTCCATCATCTTACAGTGCCCTATGCACAACTGTATCCTGCCGGAAAGTTGATTATATTCGTGGTGGCAGGTGTCCACCTCAAAGAATAAGGCCACCACCTGCAAGATATCATACTAAATTAAATAAAATAAACCCTTGCTCAATCCGTGTTAACATGACACAAAGCTGTCAGGCTTAAACCAAAGGCAACGTGTAAAGACTTTAGCAGTGCAGAAAAAGTAAAACAAAACACAAAATAATCCACAACCAATTTTAAAATGAGAGAAAAATTTGAGCAACATTAGACCAAAAAGGAAAAACATCCAATAAAATGAACCAGAGTTAGGAATTTGTAAAGAATAAAAGTGAAAAGGTGTCAAGCAAGTAAAGTTGCCAAAGTAAGACAATGGTCGTGGTAGACCAGGACCTGGGTGCAATTTCAGACTGACGGTAAAGAAGCACAAGTCAGATACCCCATGTGGATTGGTTGTTGCCCCACTTCAGAAAGGAAATTTGTTACTGTTGAAATTTCCACTAAATCCCAACTTACAATGGGATGTAGTCATTTTTACGGTGGTGCAGAGATCTCCACATGGGACAAAGCTGAAATCCAATCTGTCAATGTGGAACTGTTGGCGGTATACTTTTTCCAGTAGTCCTGCTGAAGCTCCTGAGGAACAGTTATCAAAAGTTTCCACACTTTCTTCTGGTGCCCAAACCACCACAGGAGTACCCTGCTAAGCCACACTAGGACCTCAGGAGGAGGTACTTAAAGCCTCTCTGAATGTCAGGCAGAGTACATCAGCAAACTCCATTCACAGTTCCATTACCATGGGTACCCTCGGATTCTTTAAAGGAACGTACTCTTCAGATTTTTAATTATATTGGAGTCACCCTGGATATTGGCCTTATGATCCTTGGAGCGCTCAAGTGGCAGGTCCTCAGGTCTTTTTCAGAGGCACAGATGCTAAGTGCCGTAGGTTTAGTCCACCTGGTATTCTTTCACAAGTTCAGCAGTGGTCTGGGGAAGGCTGGGTGAGGGCTCAGTTTAATAGGGTTCACCAGCCTATGGGTGGGGAACACCCTAAGACACTTCTAGTCCACCTCCAATCGAAAAACAAATTCAGGGCCCTGACCTCCCACTTGTTCAATAATTCCACTTTGTCTTACTGCAAACAGGCCCAAATGCAATGTGTCAGGGCAAATCCAAGATGGCCAAAGTATTCTTCCACACTAAACTCAAGTTCTGAGAACAGGGGGTGGGTAGGAAATGTGCACCGGAAATTGCCACTGCTCTCCCACATCAAACACTACAATCCAGTTTGAAGTAGGCCGTGGACCCACAACATAAAATGAAAAAAAGTCTAGTAAGACAAACATGGTCCTTCACAAATCAGACAGGGAGTCCACAAGAAATGTGATCTGGGTTTATTTGATCCCTTTCATATGCGCAAAAGTTTTACATGCGCCTCAGGGAGGCCTGTCATACAGAATGTGACACTGTTGTGCCAACAGGAGGGGCACCAGTCCCCATCCTGAATATTCTGTTGAGCTCAGATGGGTCACTCCACCCCTTTCAGATCAGCCTGTCAATCAAAGTGGTCTATTGTATGACTCCTGGAAGGAATTTCACACCTCATTAATGGCAGCAACAGCAGACTGAGTGCCAGATTTAGAGTTCCGCGGATAAGTTACTCCATCACGCACACATGGTGGATATTCAGTCCACTGTATTACAAGTGCATTATATCCAATGGCACTTGTAATACAGAGGACAAGATATCTGTCTTGTTTGTGAGGGAGTAACCCATCTGCAGATCTCTAAATCAGGCCCTAAGGATAATTAAACAATAGTGTCTCAGGCAAGTAAATATAACTTTTCTGAAAGTTATATTTTCCAAATAGTTAAAAAAAAACTGACTTTACTAATGAACTGATTTATTTTTTTAAGTTAGGAAATATTCTTGAACATTTTCTGTAAATATTTCCTACAAGATAATGCAGAAATTGTGATTTAGCCTGCTCTACTAGTATTACCTGTGGGAACAGCTAAACCCAATACAATGAAAATAGATTTTGGTGATTTATTCACTGTAAGTAAATGCTAACTTTAATTTAGGCATGCACCATTTCTACCTACTATGCACCATACCCTATAGGCAATACCTTTATTTAGCACTTAGAAGCAGGCTTTTATGCCCATAAAATTGTTTTCTCATTGGTCTATCTGCAAACTTGAGAGTTTGCAGGCTGCAAGGGTCCAGCCCTCAGTGTAGATCTTTGTCATTTTTTCAGGGTCTCAAAGTGGATTTCACAATGTAGAACTTCAGCCCACATGTCCACATGTGACATTTAATTTCACATGCCATAGGTGTAGATTTAACAGCATATGCAATGCCCTTATATTCAAAATGGGGATATAAGCCAATTTTGTTTTAGGAGTCAGAGCACATACACTGGGCACTGGATAGCAGTGTTCCAGTTCAAAACTACTAGCAGGTGAGTCCCAACACAAATGGAAAAACTGGTGGTGATCATCCGAAACAGGGTTCACTTTGCTTCAGATCCTAACCACTAGATTACATAGCATAAACATTAGGGGTGTGCGAAATTTGATTTCACATAATTACGCAAAATGATTGCAAAAATATGTGAAATTGTGCATAATTACATGAAATGCGTCCTCTCATACATTTTTGGCATGAATATGCATTAAATAAAAGCACCACAAAAAACAGCCACTCACGTTCTGTTCTTGTGCATTCGTGATACATTTTTACCGCAAATTGCGCCGTTCACTGTGACCTTTTACTCTGAATGGTACTGTATTAAGCAAAGTGGTGTAAAGGTATAATTTCGGGAATTTCACTTAAGAAGAATAATGCAAAATTTTAGAAATTACACAAATTACGCTGGTGTAATTTAAATTTCGGCCAGACCTAATATATAGATCCCTTCATTACTGGGTTTTAACAACTCCTCCACATAACGACCAACATCTATATTTTTACAGATGCATATGCCTTATTTATATTTTAGTCTAATAGCATTAACCACACCTTAATTCCAAGAGTATCTTGATACATCAGATGTAAAAGAAAGACCATAGAAGTCCCAATTCTTTTCGCAACTGGACATCACAATTTTTAAACATCTTCGTTTTCTGACATGCTCATAATTTAATTTATTTTCATTATACCCTCATGTCCTTTTTTCAATCAGACCACATTCACTGAGTGACATAAGTAAGATAATGAATCATTCTGCTTTAGGCTCAAACCACACTTCAAATCCCAGAACACTTTTAGGCTTCAACAAAAAAACAAGAATTGGCAAAGCCAATAGACCCGGCATTAGCTGTGAGCCTTCTGACAATTCTTGTTTTGTTTTGTTATGGTTTTTACAAAAATATATTGTTTGAAATAATACCAGGCCCTCATCAATCTATGCTCTAGGCAAAAACGTTTTTTTGGTCTAAAAAAAAAGACACACATTACCATAATCCTCCCTGGCACTGAAGGGGACTACTTCGTGTGTGGGAGTGTTCCCTGTGAAAGGGTGGCATGCCATAACTCATAGTGAAGCCAGCCAATGGCTGAAGTGTGCTGATACATTGCCCTTAATGCTTGCTGGAGTGGGTGGAAGAAAAATGTGAAAGACACCAACAACAGACTAATGGATAAAGTCTGGCTGAAACCCCTATAAGTATCTATGTTATACACATAATTTTACTAAAATCAAAAGGTCGCGGCTAATACAGACCCTAAAACATAAATCAGACTAACATGGGCTGCAAGCCTCTTGCCTTTGAAAAAGAAAGAGAGAAAGAAAGAAAGAAAGAAAGAAAGAAAGAAAGAAAGAGGTGCAGACAAAAAAGGGCAAGAAAGGAGTAAAGAGAAAGAACAAAAGAATGAAGGATAGCATATGAAAGAAAAATGGAAATAAGAGAGAAAGAAAGAAGAAAAGAGAGAATGAAAGAAAGAAGGGAAGAGGAGGAAGAGAGAAGGAAAGAGAGAAGGAAAGAGAAGAAAAGAAAGAGAGAAAAAAGAGAAGGAAAGAGAGACAAGAAAGAAAGAAAGAAAGAAAGAAAGAAAGAAAGAAGAAGGCATGGAAGAGAAAGAAAAAGTAGAAAAGAGAGAGAAAGAGCAAGGAAAGATAAAAGGAAAAGGGAAAACTGCAGAAAAGAAGGGTAAGAAAACAAAAGAAGGATCGAAAACGGTAAAAGAAAGAAGGCAAGAATGAAGGAAGGCAAGAAAGAAAGAGAGAAGAAACAAGAGAGCTACACAAAAAAGGAAGAGAGAAAGAGAGCAGAAATGAGGGAGTAAAGAGAAAAGGAAAAAAAAAGAAAAAAAAAAAAGAATGAAAGACAAGAATGAAAGAAGGCAAGAATAAAAGTAGGAAAGAGAAAGAGGGAAAGAAATATTGAAGGAGAAAGAAAGGGAGAGAGAAAGAAAGAAAGAAAGAAAGAAAGATAGCTTAGCACAGAGCAGTTTCAAATGGACACAGTCAGATCTGGTATGCTGTGAAAAAGCGGCAGTCAGGAAAGCAAAATACTCCAAAAGGAATTTATAACAGCATTAGCAGAAGATGGGATATGATAAAGATGGAATTTGCCCTTTTTTCAGCTGGTAGAAAGCATCCTGCTACCACATCAGGCTCTAAACACAAAGGGAACACTAAAGTAATTATAAATAAAAATAAAAACTGGCACTGAAGGGAACTAGCTTGTATGTGGACGTGCTCCTTGTGAAAGAGCAATATGCAGTCACTCAAAGTGAAGCTAACCAGTGGCTGAAGTAGGCTTACCAAAGCCCCATGCTGTATGCTGTAGTGGGTGGAAGCAAAATGCAAAAGAGACAACAACAAACCAATGTATGAAGAGAGGTGGCTGAAAGCCCCTATATATAAGTATATTATACATATTTTAGTAAAATAAAAAGTTCTTGGTTAAGGCCAGATTTAAAAAGAATAAGGAAATCAACTTTTCTTGGATGCCCGTTACCACAGCGAGCTAAAATGCGCCCATCGCTGCTGAGTTGGTGTAGCATATGAAAGACCTATCAGCATAATTATGTGATGATTCTCAAAAACACCCTATCTGTCTCCCCTCATACATCACGGTGCCTCAGCAAGTTCAGACAAGACTCTGCCTCTGAAGATTAAGACCCAGCGGGCCCGAAAGAAGTGAGGTATGAGTTCCCCAAAATGCCTGAATTACCTTTTTTAGCGGTAACCTAAGTTATTAATCAATAAAACCATTCCTCACTTTTGGATATATATATATATATTTTGGATGAATAGGGACTAAAAAAGGCACAATAAGACTGGTAGCTCCCATGTGCAAGTAAAAAAACAGTCGGACCAAAGTTTAGTTGATCCATGTATCTGTTCCAAAAAATTGACTCCAAACTTTTTTGATTCTTCTGTTTTGCAGTTCTATTTATGTTGAGAAACACTCAATTCACCCTTTCTCACTGGTGACAGTTCTTTCCTCCTTCATTTTTAATACAATTTCTGAACTCAATGTGTCAAGATTACGTATCTGAATATCACTGAAATTTGTAGATGAATTGATAATATGGTGTCTACATTATGTACTTAATGAACTGACAATGTGTTGCTGTAGAAAAATCCACCTGCTTTCATGATCACCCCCATTTTTCTGGCTGATGCTGCTGGTTTTGACCCTTCGAACTGGGACTCTGCTAATCAGACCCCATTGCATGTGCTTTGGCTCCTAAAACAAGTCAAAATAGCTATACTCTTAATTGATATATTTAACATACCTATAAGTCCCTAATATATGCTACAAAATATACCTAATGCCTGTAAACCAAATGCCATTAGTGGACTGCATCTACCGTTGTGCCACCCACTACAGTGACAGCACAAACCTTACTGCAGGCCTACCAATGGTGCCTTATTGGGCAGTTTTATCATTTCAAATCTGATCTGTCAAAACAACCCCATTTGACAGGCCGAAACCTTCCATTGAAATATTAATAAGTAACCCCTAAGTAATACTTACTGACCATAGGGGAGGATGCAGGGTGCTTAAAATTAGGACATGCATACGTTTAATTTTAAACATGTCCGTACAGTGAAAACATCCCAAAAATCTATTTTGAATGTAACAGGGTAGACTGCTCCTTAGGAAAGCATTGAGATACAATATTCAAAATAACTACAAATGTAATACTTAGACTTTTTGAAATATTTATTACAATCTCAATTCACTGGTGAAGTTGGATTTGTTATCAATATTTTGGAAAATGTACTTTTAGAATCAATCATTTTTATTATGTGGAAGGTAACATCAATGTACACAG
This sequence comes from Calotriton arnoldi, assembly GCA_963921515.1. Lineage (NCBI taxonomy): Eukaryota > Metazoa > Chordata > Amphibia > Caudata > Salamandridae > Calotriton > Calotriton arnoldi. The sequence continues at coordinate 468,100 of CAWUFW010010242.1, read as the reverse complement.
CTTCCTGCCTACATCTCAAGGCCGGCAGAGCGATATATATAGCTGACATACTCACAGCCCGGAGGCCGATCACGTAACAATCAGATGTGTAAGACTTCTGCAATGGTTTCCACCTTAAGAACAACCCGCATACAACTACAAGAAAACAGAAAAATAACAATAGAAGTAAACCTCCCACCCCGCCCCCTGGCCCACCCCCCACCCTTCTCCGCATCAGTTCCAACCTAAGATAAAGTCTCTTAATACAAGGCCTAACGCTATCGCGTGTGCTCAGATCTCTGTTCAACCCTCCGGCTTCTGGGTGGAACCCATGGGCTCTAGTGGCAATAGTCGGAGAATCTGTAAGTACTTCGGGCATGTCACCTCTCTCAAATCTTTTGACAATAGATGTAAAAAGGGGGCCCACAATTTCGCAAAATCTTTGCCCTTCCCTTCCACACTGAGCGACATGCGCTCCATCGCTAGTAGATGCCATAAGCGATGTATCCATGCTAGAACATCGGGTGTCGTGGTCGTGCCCCAAAGGGCTAGGATAACCTGGCGGGCCGCCAGCAGCGCCAGAGCAATCTGCCTACCTCTGAGGGATCTCAACTGAAAAGCCTTGGGGTGGGAGAGTCTTAAAAGAGTGTATTCTGGCGAGCGGGGAAGTGCAATCTGAAACGCAGCATCAATATCGTCCAAGATTTGAGACCAATAGCGTTCCAGTTTCGGACAGTGCCAAAATAGGTGAGCTAGAGTTCCAGTAGACCCGCAGCCCCTCCAGCAGAGATCAGTTTTGTTCTTGTCCCAGAAATGCACTCGAGCAGGGGTGTAGTACCAATATGTGATTACTTTAAAAGCGGATTCCTCCCCCGCAGTATTATGTGCAGTGTGATGCGCTCTGTATATGATATGTTCCCATTCCTTAGGTGACAAGGGCCTGCCCACTTCAGTCTCCCAGCGCACCTGCGCTTTGGTACGTGGACCTGAGGGAAGCGCCATAAGCATGGAATATAATTCAGATATGAGCCGGCGGTCATCTGCCTTGCGCACTAACCATTTTTCAAAGGCAGTCAGGGGTCTGGACATGAGGGCAAAATTAGCGGGAGAAGTCACCCAATGAGATACCTGGCTATACGGGAATGCGTCTTTAGCCAAAAGATCATAGTCCTGTCGCAGTTGCGTGAAAGGTATCAACCCCTCTGTGTCAAAGAGGGAGCCAACCCGTTTGCATCGCTCTTCTCGCCATCTCTGAAACACTACTGACTTCTGCCCCGGCAGAAAATCAGGGTTATCTACAATGGGAGACATATGCGATGGGAATGATGTCCACCCTTTCTTCAGCGCTACTCTGTCCCAGACCTTGAGGGTAGGCGAGGTGACCGGTGAGGAATAGAGCCCCCACGCTCTATGTTTGCGAGGTAACCACAGTTCCCTCCAGATATTCTCACCAGCAACTGACTGATCCATAAAATTCCAGTGTTTACTGGACAGTGGCCTGTTCCATTCCACTAAGTAGCGGAGACACGCTGCTTGGTAATAGCCGCCAATGAGCGGGAGACCCAAACCCCCCTGCACTTTCGTACGAGTCATTTGCGTGAGAGAAAGTCGTGGCTTCTTCCCTTCCCACACAAATCTGTTGATAAGGCTCTGCAATTTCCTGAGCGTTCCCGGCGGTGGGGTCATTGGCAGCATCTGGAAGATGTACAAAATGCGCGGTAGGACCGTCATCTTCACCGCCGCTATCCTCCCGAACCACGCCAAAAGCAGCCGCGACCAGGCGTCCAGCGCCTTGGTCGTGTGTTCCAATAGCAGAGCGTAGTTGAGTGAGACTGTCTTCCCGATGGTCAGCGTCAGCCTAACCCCCAGATATGTTATGTTTGCATGTGTCCAGCGGAAAGTGAAATCTCTTTGTAGGGACTCCACTTCCTCCGAGGGAATGGATAGGTTCAGAATCATAGATTTTTCTAAATTAACTTTAAACCCGAGACTTCCCCAAATGCCACAAGTTCGTTGAGGAGAGCTGGAAGAGTCATCCTGGGCTGTGTGAGCGATAGAATCACATCGTCTGCGTACAGACTAATTTTATGGACATCAGCCCCAAACTTAAGTCCCATGACACTCTGATTGGCCCAAATCCGTTGAGCGAAAGGCTCCATGTAGAGCGCAAATAAGAGCGGAGACAGAGGGCAACCCTGCCTCGTCCCCCGCTCAATAAAGAAGTCGGACCTGCACCCATTGACCCGCACGAACGCCCTGGACGAGTGGTATATGCACCTAATCCATTTTAAGAAGTTCTCACCGATCCCATATCTGCGTAGCACTGCGAATAGATAGCCCCAACCCACACGGTCAAAGGCTTTTTCAGCGTCTATGGATAAGAGAAAGGCCGGCCTTCGAGATCTCTGCGTGCTATCTATGAGGTGCAACAGGTGTTTGGCATTATCACCTCCCTGCCTGGACAGAATAAAACCCGACTGATCTGGGTCAATGATGTCCGCCATAAGGGGGTTAAGGCACGCCGGCAGTATACCCGCAAATAGTTTTGCATTGATGTTAAGAAGTGAAATAGGCCTGTAGGACCCGCATGCCCGTGCATCCTTGCCTGGCTTCAAAATGGCCGAAATCGCCGCTTCCGACATAGAAGGAGTCACCATTCCAGAATCAAGAAAAGAGTTAAACAGACGGGTTAAAAAGGGAGCCAGCTCCACGCAAAATGTCTTATAAAAGGACGCCGTAAATCCGTCCGGACCCGGTGATTTGGCCAGCTTCAATCTAGAAATCGCGGAAATTACTTCTTCAATGCGGATCGCCACCTCCAGATCCTCTGTCACAGTACTAGGGAGAGGTGATATGCTCAGATAAGCCTGTGGGCCCAGTGGTGGCGAATCCTGATCTGAATAGAGAAGTTGATAAAAATTGCGGAAGGCGTCATCAATCTGCTCATCCGCCGACTGGTCTACCCCCTGGCGATCACGGATCGACTGAATCACTGACGATTGCGTCTTAACGCGAACCCTATGCGCCAGCATTTTCCTGCACTGATCACTGCTAAGATAAAATTTGTGTCTCAGCTTGAGGAGGGTATGCTCCGCTCTGTCCAGATCTAACTGCTTCAGTGCACGCCTGCGATTCTCTAGCTCCCGCCATACCCGTGGAGCCCCGGTGCGCTTATGGATCGCCTCAAGCTCTCCTACCTCCCTCTCTAACGCTGCGCGCTTGTCTCTGCGAATGGTATTATAGGTTGCTGCAATCGTGATGAACTCCCCGCGCGCCACCAGTTTAAGGGCCTCCCAAACCGATGCCAAGGACACGGACCCCACATCGTTCGCCCGGAAATAGTTTACTATAGTGTCTCGCATGCGCTTCACCACGTCTTCGGAGTGCAGCAGACTCTCTCTAAGCCGCCAGCCAGGCAGAAAGGCTTGTGTACGCTGCGCAGGAAGGAGGACAGAAATGAGGGCATGATCGGAGAGAGAGCGGGGCGTAATGTCTGAGGAATGTAGGCTGGGCATGAGCGAGGTAGAGGCCAAAAAATGATCTAGGCGCGCATAAGTTTTATGTGCTGCAGAGTAATATGTATAGTCTTGATCAGTGGGATGCTGAGTCCTCCACACATCACACAGTCCACTATCTACCAACCACTCCCTTCCCGCCAATGACAGAGCTCCAGCCTGGTGCGTCCGCTGCCCTGACCTGTCCCGTCCTGCATCCATCACCAGGTTCAAATCGCCACACACCAGAATTGCGGCGTCCGGTGAAGTGAGAACCGCTGACAAGGCGGAGGAAGGAAGGGTTCCTGCTTTTCATTCGGGGCATATAGTGACCCAATAGTAAGGTGAGTCCCCCCCACTGCAACCTAATAGCCAACAACCGACCCTTAATTTCTGCCACTGTTGATATTATATTGCATTGGCACCGGGCCCCTATTAAGATAGCCACCCCATTTTTCTTGGACGGCCCCACAGACCATGCTTGTTGTGGGAACCGCCTGTCGCGCATGCGCATAACATTTTTGGTGAGCAGATGCGTCTCTTGAAGTAGACAAATGTCACTTTCAGCACTTTCAAGAAGGGAGAGCACTGCAGCGCGTTTGACCGGATTGTTTAGCCCACGAACATTCAGGCTCACCACCTTAAGATCCCTGACCATATATCAGTCGGAGAGGAGCAGTGTATGACTAACGCCGGTGTCTGTCCCCTACATGAAGTAGAGCAACAGCCCTGGTTCTTCTTCTGGAAGGTCGCCCTAGTACCCGAACTGATGCGGAGGATCCCAACTGCCGCCCAAACAAACCCCAACCCCAAAATTACCAAAACCATAAAGCCCTTAAATGAAAAAATGGTAACAAACAAAGCCTGACCAAAGTTCGTCACAATGAATAACATCTGGGAGATCGTGGCTGCGACTAACACCCAACCCAAGGAGAGTTCGGAACGTGACCACCTCAACAGTGAGGAACTGACAAGACGCTCCACCGGTCACTGCGTTCCGCCCCTCCGACGCCCCTCCGTGTACCCACTCCCATGCCACCAGCTGACATCTTCACGGGGTGGCCGGGCTGTCAGTAGCCTGCGCTAAGGTGGAAAGTACTGCTTCTTTCTCCTTGTCTCGTGTGTCCTGGTCAGGTTTCTTGATTGGGGGCGATCTACCCACCCGCTGCCAACCAGAGGTGCGACGTGCTCATTGCGACTTGGGTCTTTCCTCACCTTCCGTGGGTGTGGTATGCTCAAGGCCGAGGATTCCCATTGCTTCCTCAAGGGACCTGAGTTGCAGCAACTTGCCCTAATGCTTAAAAATTAAACGGAAGGGGTGGCCCCATGCATAGGGAACATTGTTCTCTCGCAAATGCGTGGTCACTGGTTTGAACGCCTGTCTGTTGATGAGGGTGGAGGCCGCCAGATCCTGAAAAAGGGCCGGCTGGCAGCCACGGAAGTGTACAGGTTGGGCTTCGCGGGCCTTCCGCAGTATGCGCTCTTTTACTTGGAAGTCATGGACGCACACTAAAATGTCAGGGGGAGGCGCTTTATTACCTCGCGGGAGACCTACACGATGGACCCTATCCATTTGAATGACCGAGGCCTCTTCCTCACCGAGGATTTGCTGGAAGAGCGCGCTGACATACGCTCTGAGATCATCTCCTTCCTCCTTCCATGGGACCGCCCTGATGTGCACATTGTTCCGCCTGGAGCGGTTCTCTAGATCCTCAGCGTGGGCCTGAAGATTGATGTTTTGCTCGCTGAGGCGCAACATTTCTTGCTGTAAGTGATGAATCTCTTCATCCCTAGAAAGGTCATGCTCTTCAAGGGTCGCCACCCGCTCCCCAATCTCATCTACATCGCGACGCACCTCTTTTAAATCTGAAGCCAGTTGGGATCTCAGTTCTTGTATGTCCTCTTTTATGGCCGAGAAGAGTTCCACCATAAAGGCTTTAGTCGCTGGGGAGTCATCGCCCTCTGATGAGCAGGTCTCCTTGTCACCCTGGGCCGCTGAGGGTCCGGACTGTTTCAGGAGAAGCTCCTTTAAAGATTTCTCCTTACGCGTCCGTGCTGCAGCCATGGCGCCCGGCTTCCGTCTCTTGCTCCACAGATTCCGGCAGCCTCACACAATCACCGTGCTAAAGCCGTCTGCCGTGCCTCTGGATGCCTTCTCGGCGGCGAAGCTCCACGCGCTCCTCACACAGAACCACTCCAAGACCCACCGTCCACCGAATTGCGGATCGCAAGTAGCCCTCTCCAGGCCCCACCGGTCAGCTGGCTCACCAATGACTCTTCTCCTTCACCCAAGCCGCCACTCGAGCGCCCCGTCCGCCGACAGCTGGACCGAGAGGCCTCACCGCAGTCCTGCTCACTCTCCGACCTCTCAAGTCTCCGTCTGCAGACCCAACGTCGTTAAAGCCCTCAGGCACAGGGCAGGTAGCTTGCGAAGACACCGACCGTAGGGCTCTCCGGGACCGCAGATCAGGGAACAAACCGTCCACCGCTCCACGGACCGACCAGGCTTGCCCCAACCCCAATCTCACCCAGGCGCGCCCAGTCTTCAGCTGCACTTCGCTGTGATTGCCAGCCCTGAACGCTTCCTGGCGAGCCACTACCCTTCACACGTGCCCCCACCAGGCCTTCGAAAATGTACTTTTAGAAAGTTACCTTTTCCCTGTCTAAAGTCTCTTGGATGAGTTCCAACTTGCACCTGGAGGCTGAATGGCGCCCTTGATGAGGTGTGGAATCTGCTTTAGACCAGGACATAGGCTTGGGTGTGGGGAAGTGACTTCCATCTCAGTGACTAAGGACCTGATTATAAGTTTGGCGGTCCAAGGGACTGTCAAACTCGCGGTGGAGGTGCGGTGGCGGTCGGGGACAGCTGCACCAGCAGTTCGACCACTGTATTACAAGTACGGTGGTCGGACCTCCAAAGAACCACTGCAACTGCCAGCAGTCCGTGATCCCTGAGGCCACAATATGCTTGGTGGTGCAACTGTGGCACCGCCAAGCATATTATGAGCTTCCTCACTGTCCTCCTTTTCATGGCAGTAAGCTTGCCATGAAAAGGGTTTGGTGAGGAACTTTAGGGGGCCCTACAGGGCCCCCTGGAGCCTCAGTGTACGGTGGTGCATGATGGGCAACACATCATGTGCCCCCTGTCTTTCTCCACTCCCAGTTGCTGCATGGCATGGACTTTGCAGTCCATGCCGTGCTGGAATGCGCCATGGCTGTCCCATGGTGCTGCCTTTCTAAGGCTCTCCTATGAGCGTTTGAAAGGCAGCGCCGTGGCCAGCCGTCGAAGGGACGCCCGCCCAGATTACAACTTGTAATCCGGCAGGCGGTCGTGTTGGAGTTTGTCAGTGTGGGAGTGGGGTGGTGGTGTGACGCCCCGCTCCCACACCTCCCCACTCCCACACCGCCAAACTCATAATCAGGCCCTAAGTCAGAAGGTAAAACTTCCAACAGGGACAAACCTGGTTTCAGCATCTGACCCGTGCTCCATCGTGGTCGGCCTCAAATACTTAGGTCCTGGCAAGTGCAACCAGATAACCGTGGTTGGTGCTGAAGGCTTTTTGGAGCTATTTTTGATGAAAACTTATTTTTTTTGTGTTGTGTTTTTGACTTTTTAACGGTCTTGGTCTAAATACTTTATACGTTTTCTAAAGTTAAACCTGTCTGGGCCATAGCTACCAGTGGGTGAGTTCATGTTTAAATTACTGAAACCTTCACTGGACCTAATAAGAAAAGTGACATTACTTGTGGTGGACTACCACCCACCCCAACTATAAACCATTATCACACAGTTGCAGAACTGTGAATGTAATGCTCAACGGACGCCATTTGATGAACATAAAATTCAATCATTTATGTGGTATACAATATAATACAATTATTTAAGTATTTTCGTTCCCTGTTCTTTTCTGCACCTTTTAAATGACTATGATAATTGAATAGTTTTATCTGTAGCAAGCATGGGTTATACATGTGACATTGCATGTGTGCCCGCAGGTGTTTAAGTTGATAGCAACGGAGGTACTTTTTTGTCAGTACATTCATTTTGATCTTGATCTCTGTACTGACAGCCCTCATCTCCGAGAGCATCTTCCTCATGAGCTCCACCATATCTACCGACTGGCACCCCTACAACCTTGGTCACCTCCTACCCATTCAATATTGGCATAGGACTTACACTGCAAGCTAAGTCCTGTCTGGGTCTGTGGACTGCCTTTCCCCACAGCCACCCTCTCCACCTCCTGCATTGATACTGGCCGAACCAATAGTCTCTTGCAGATTGCTGCCACTCCACCTGTCTACATCCCTTTAATCCTTCAAGCCCCTTGCAATACATGGCTTATGAGTCCAAGGTGCCACTTTTGGTACATTTATGGTATGGAAAAAAGCCAGATTTCTCATGCTTCTGCAGCATCCTGACACGCAACCTGATACCCACTGCTGGTGCTTGCCTGTTCTCGATTTAGACTGGCCTTGAAGCCCCACTCACTGATCAGCTGCAACTTTATATTTTACCTGGTAGCCCCTCATCAACCTTCCAGCAGTGCTCCGCCCAATGCACGCTGCTTTGCTAAACTGCACCTAGACCTGCTTTAAACCCTGAATTGTACTATTGATTAGCAGCCACCCTTCCCCTGCGGCTAGGATACGGTCCTCTTTTCATTTAAACCCCCAACCAGTTCTTGTGGTCTATCGAAACCCTGGATGTTCAGCACTTACTTACACTTTCTGCCCCAGTGCTTCAGTACCGTCCCTGGTGGTCTAGTGGAAACTGTGGTGGTCTGATGACTACTCACCCTACTCTGCAATGGCGATCTTGTGATCCTCGACACCTCCACCCATCCACCCAACCTGCTGCCCTTTTTCTTTTGGAGCTAAGACTACCCTGCAGGGTGTTATTACCTAGAATAGTTTCTGCCCTACACCTCAAAAAAGGAGGACCAGCGGCCCAATCTTGGGGTTCTTTGTCATTGCAGCAGGGCAGTGACATTTTACTGTGATGAAATAGTTTTTAAGTGTTTGGTGAAGTAGTAGTAGGTTCGGCAAGATAACTGAAAATCTCTATTTTGGTGGAGCAGTAGGAATTATATTACTTAGTGTAGCTAGAGGAAAATGGACAGTCTTTCCATCGTCATTTCAATGAAGGAAAGGTAAATCTTATACACACTACATATATATTGTCAGAAAAGTAAGGCCACTTGTGAATCATCATAGGAAAACATTTTATCAACATTGCCCATCAAGTACAGTGAAAAAAGGTGTTATTTGAACCTGTGTATCAAGAGAGAGCCTGGACATCCATGCAAATGGCGCCATTTTCTAATAAGTTGCCGGGGAAGGCTGCATCCTCAAAGAAATCCTCCCTCACATGAAAATGGAACTCACTCAACTTTTCTTAAGAAACAAAAGATGAGACTTTCCAAAAGTGGCTTTAGTCCACACATTTCGCGAAGTACTGGCTCACTTGGATAAACAATATTCATTTTAAAAGTTACAACTTAATTGGAGAACTGTTATAATCACCGTTTGCAATCTTTCACAGTTATCTGGCTGCCCTCGCTTTATTTTTAAAAGGCAAATTCAACCTGTTAAGCAGGCAAGCAGCTGATAAACATGCCAGAAAATATGTTTACTTTCTAGTGCTGTTAAGTAGTAAGGAGTCTCTCCAGACATTATCTTTTTAATTATTTAGGCTACTATGAATCATTTATCGGGGTATGCATTTACAGAGCGTACCCTTTAGGAGTTGTCACTGGCACAAACATATAGGATGTAGGCTAAATGTAAAGGCCCTCATAACAAGCAGCTCATAAATGGGTGATATTTATCGCACTCCGCCTATTCGGAATTTATGGTTTGTGTAAATATCACCTCATTACAGGTTTTGAGGACTAACATGGAGATTTTCGTGGTCACCCTACCAAAATCCGCATGGACTGGCGAATTCCAGGCTTTTTAATTTTGAATGAAGTAACTTATTTTCTTAAATTGTAAAGTAATAATTACATTAATATGTAGAACATAAGATATATGGATATATTAATTAATTTACAACATATTTTTTTAATAAACACATTGTTTAACTAAACAATTACCAAACTTTAAAAAAACAATATTTTCATTATTTGTGAATTAAACATTTTTTTAAATGAAACATTTAAAAGTGTTGAATTACATTTTTTAATACTCCTTTCTTCTTTTTTCCCCCACAATTTTGTATTGTTTTCCATGTACGGAATAGCCATTTTTGCTGTTTTGGCCGCCATTGTCCATCATGTCATCTGCATCTATTTTATTCAGTTGATGGAGCATCACAGCCATTAGCAGAGGAGCGCTGCTGCAGCAGTCAGGTAAGGAATGTATACTTGTATCTATTAAAGCACACATAGAAATAGCAAAACGACATGAATGATTATGTGCAGAAAGGTGTCCCTTCCTGCACATAAACAATCATTAAAAAAATGACGATTTGCAACTTCTATGTGTGCTGCACAGTGCAGCACATGTGGAAGTTACAAATCACCATTCTGGATTGTTTATGTGCAGGAAGGGACACCTTCCTGCACATAAACAATCATTCCCTCAACACAGGCATCTTTGCACTATGGTGGAAGCGTGCCTGCATTGGCGCTAGGCCGCTTAATTTAGTGCAGGGAGAAATGCAGGGGTGCACCTTATTTTTGTAAATACAGTGCATCCCTGCATTTCTGAGTGACGAAGAGCAGTGTTAGCTATTATGGAGCTCGCCCGCGCTTCCCCACTTTATTGTAAATATGCCCCTTGGACTGCAAAGGAGATAAATGGCTTCACAAAAGCACCCCCTGTCTTTGAAGATGTAAGACTTCTAGATGTAAATTGTTTTTAGTTTTTTTTTAAAAAGTTGTTGGAATTGTGAAATTTGGGGGGTTGGGATTTGGGTCGTTATTTTGTACAAAAAGTTTTTTTGTTGCAAGTGAGTAGGAATCTAGTTGCGAAAGCTTTTGGCAATTTAGTTTAAAAGTGTAGAATGTAGGCAATTTGATTGAGGTAGTCTACCCTTGAAAATGTGCTGAACTGTTGCACTTTAGAAAGTCATTGTAAATCCCTTATTTTGTTTGTTTTTTTAAACGTTTCTGTTGTGGACTACTGGATAAAGACTGTGCTCCTCTCATTTCCTTGGAACTTTGTTCTTTTATTACATTTTCCACGAAATGACAGAATAAAGGATGGCGTTTTCAAATTGTACCTGCAATGTAATTATGCCAACTTTTCATGCACCCCTGCCCCCCCCCAACCAGGTTGTGTAGCAGTTCTACCATTCAGTATTGTTACATGGAAGTCTTCTGAGACCAGACCTGCTTAGACTGTCAATCCAGTTAAACTAAGATTACCTCCAGGTCCCTTATGTCCTCGTCCCATTCATTTACATATTGGAGATGACCATCTCCATGACAGAAAAAAAGACAGAAGAATGCTGGTACACTAACCCCGCCCCTCCCACTGGGAGTATATATACCGGCCCAACCCAGCATTCACCCTGTTCTTTTTTTCTGTCTTCCGACAGAAAGGGATGTGAAGTTTGCTCATACCTACTGTGCGCTTCTGGGATGTCTCGTCGGGCTGCTGGGCTGTCCTCTTCATCCCTGAAGTCTTCCTTGTTGTCTCGTCGAGCTGCTGGGCTTCTCGACATCCTGTTCCGTGGTCTCCTGGCCTGCCGGGCTTGCCGGGAGCCGCGTTGATGGGCGGCCGGTCGTTTGTGGCTGGGGCGCCGCTCCTCCCGGTCTGTTCCGGGTTGCAGGCCGTGTCTTTCTGTGGCTGGGCCGGTCAGGGAGACGCGCTGCTGCTGCTGTTTGGGGCTCCACAGGCCGGTCTTGTTGAGGCCCCTGGTGTTCCTGGATGCCGGTTGTAGCTGTGATGTTCAGCTTTCCTCCCTGGACGCTGCATGGCTGCCTGGGAGTGCCGGTTGCTCCTGGTTTTGCCTCTGTTGACTCGGCGCTCGTTGTTGGTTGGCGTCTGAGCTGGTGGTTGGGGGTCAGTCTTTGGTGTTGGAGTTTGACTGCCCCCTTGGTGAGTACCGGATAGCGGTTTCCTTTTTCCTCTTGCCTGCGGCGGCCCGCAGGGGGCAGGGACAGTATTCCATTGTGGTCTTTCAAATCATAACACGTTTCTTCCTCTGCAGCTGGGTCTGGTGGCGTGGTGGACTCCTGCTTCCGCAGCATGGGCCTGTGTTGTCCTTCTAGGGTTCGACTCCTGGTGGGTCCGCTCGGCCTTTCCTCCTCCTGTGGGCTGCTGACATTCCACCCTGCGAGCACCTGATCTGGTCTGCTTTCAGTCGTTACGCATGGTCAGGCCTGGTTTGTACCTGACTGTGAGACCTCTGGGGTTACCGGGTGCTGTTGTCTTTCCTAGTTCTTCACCTGTGTTCCTTGGAGTTGGGTGATGGTAATGCATCTGTTGTTCGGGGCCGGGTTTTTGGGTGCCCTTTCTCTTTGCCGATTCCTTTGTTTTACACTTGGGGGTCTTCCATGATGTTTTTTTCCAGGTTGCAGGGGTTCTTCTCCTTTTGAGCCTACGGCCTTCCCGCCCTGTCAGCACCAGCTCTCAGCTGCTCTCGTAGGTTGAGCTGCATCGCGGCCTGGTTAGTCCCTGGATGGAAATCCACTTGGGGATTCCTGGTGCAGTAGGCTTATGTCCTTATCTTCCTGCCTTGCGGAGTCACTGTGGCCTGGTTGTTGTGGTCATATACTCTTTTCTTTGGTCTGGGTTTCACTCTCTTGTGTTTCCCTGCCTGTGTTGGCTGTCTGCCGGGGGTGGGGTGTGGTTCCGGTATGCCTCTTTTCCCCTCGTGCCCCCTGCTGCTGTCATGTATGTTTCTCTGTGTATGTGTCCATCTGTGCGGCTTGTGATCTGCTGTTGCACTTTGGATGGCCTTGGTGCGGGGGGGGCGTTGTTCGCGCCGCAGGGTCGCTGTCGCTTCCTGGGATTCTGGTGTTCCCTGGGTTGCGTGCTTCCTGCTCTGGTACCCTGCTGCGCATTTCTTCCGCCTTTGTCCCCTTTGCTTCTGCGTCTCTTTGCGACGGGCCTCGCTGTGCGGGTCTGTTGGTGAGGGGGGTGTCCTTTCTGCCTTGTGGTCTCGTTTTTCCGGTGTGTTTCCCGCGCTGCATTTTGGTGTCATGCTTTGGAAACTGTCCTGGTCTTCGAGTGACGCTGCCCTGTTTGGTGCTGGTTTGTTGCCGGCTGGCGGTCCCTGTCGGGGTGTTCCGCTGTGCCGACTGGGCGTGCCTTGGCTTGGACGGTCTGGTTTTTGGGGTTCCTGGCTGTTCCTTCTTTGCCTCGCTGTTCCTGCGCTGTGCTGTTCTCTTGTCCTTCGCTCGGGCCTTGGCTCCTGGTCCTGTGTCCTGTGCGGTTCCTCTCCGCGGCTTCTGTAGCTGCATGCTTCCCCTACTGCGCCCTGTGTGTGCTCCTTGTTGGGGTCCTGTACAGCCTGCGGTGTCAGGATTTGGCCATGGGGCCTCCTGGGTGCGCGGAGCCTTTTCTCTGCCTTCCTGGTGTTGGTTCTGGCTTCGTGTGGTGTGAGTGGCTTGTCCTCTGCCTTTGGGCTGCTTCGTGTGGCCTGGCTGGGTGGTGCTGTGTTCTGCGGCTTGCCGCCTCCGTGCTGGGTTTGGCTCTCCTTTTTGCTCTGGCCTCTGGCACTTTCATTGCACTGTTCCTGGCTTCTGTGGTTTCCTTGGCTTGATCCTTTTGTTCCCCGACTGCTGCGCTCCGCTAGGTTCTCGAGGGTTGCCCTTGCGTGTCTTCTGGCCTTAGCTTTGCGGGCTCTGTTCTGTCTCCTGTGCAAGCCTTTTGCCTTTGGCTCCCTTCGGTGGGTCGTGCTCGCGCCCTTCGCCTCTGGTCTGGCTTTTCCTGGCTCGTAGTTCTGTCAGTGGTGCTGCTGGGTCTGTGGCTGCTCCTACTGTGGCTCCCTGTCTGCTGGATGCTATGTCTGTTGCCTGTGTCCTCCTGTTTCGCGGCTGGTTCTGGTGTTCGGCCCTTGCTCCTTTGGGTCGCTTTCCCGCTCTGTGCTCTTCCTGCGGTGGTTGTGTCTTTGGGGCTGGGTGGGCAATGCTTGGTTCCTGGCTGGTTTCCCGTGGTCCTGTTGTTCCGGGGGCTGTTTCCGGTCGCTCCTGGTCTGCGGGCTTGCGGCTGCCTCTGCTTGGTCTCCGGCGGTGCCTCCTTGTGGTCTCCGGTTGCCTTCGGCCTTTCCTCCCTGTTGGCTCTTGGGTGCCTGGTTGCGTCCTGGTGGGGTGTCCTCCTGGTTGTGCTGGTGCTGTCTGCTTAGGGTTGCCCGGCTGCTCGCTTGCTCTGGTCCCTCTGCGGTCGGGTTCTGGTCCTTGTGTGTGTGGTGTGTTCCTGTCGTTGTAGCCTCTTGGCTCCGGCTGGGCCTGTTTTGGTCTGTCTCCCGCTACTGTCTTCCCTGCTTGCCTGCTGCCTCTAGTGGTGTCGGTTGGGAGGCGGGCCTGGCTGCTAGTCCCCTGGGGGTCTACGGCTTGTTTTGAGGAGGTCTGGTGGCTTGTTGCGTTGCTTCCTTGCCTTCTCTCCTCTGTTATCGGTGGTTCGGCTGGGTTGGTCCTGGTTCGTGCCTGGTTGTGGGGTCCGCCCTGGTGTTGCGGGTGCTGGGGGCTTCCTTTGGGTGGCTGTCCTTCCCAGCTTCGCCTTTGGTGCTCTCCCCGGTGCTGCTTGCTCTCTGCCTTCTGGGTTGGTCCTTGTGGCTGTTGGCAGTTCTTCTCTTCTGTGGACTCTTTGGGTCTCTGTTCCCATGTGGGGTGCTGGGGCCTGGTGTCTTCCGTGTTCTCGGCCCTTGCTGTTCCGGTCCTTTGTGCTGTTGCCTTGTTGGTTGTGGTCGTGCGCACTCCGCTGTTTTCTGTGCGGGGTCTCTCTGCGCCCTTCCGGCCTTTGCTTGCCTGTGCTCTGTTGGGGTTCTCCCCTCTGGCCATCCACGGGTGGGTTTTGGGCCTTCGGGTCCTTCTGGTCGGGCTGTTTGCTTGGCTTCGGCTCGGACTTCTCGGCTGCTTGTGTTTTGTTGTGGTTTCTGCCATGGGGTTTCTCCCCTGCTTCTGCCTTCCCCTGCTGCATGCTGGGCATTGGTGTTTGGTTTGCCTGTTCTTCTTCCGCCCTGGCTTCTTTTGCCTCTGTGGCCGGGCTGGTTTTGGGAGTCCTTCCCCTCGGGGTTGGGGTTTCCTGGCTGTGGTGTTTGGGCCTGTCCTGTTCCTTCCGGGCCCCTGGGGGCTCCGGTTGTTGGGCTCGGGTCTTTGCTGGCCTATGTGTTGTTGCTCCTGCCTTCTGCCTGGTCTGTTTGGGTTCCTCTCTGCCTGGCTTGTTCTTTCGGTGGTCTTTGGTTGGGTTTGTCCGCTGCTGCTGCCGTTGGCTCCCTTGTGGTTCCCTTGTTCTGGTTTTGGGTTTTCTGGCTCGTTTGCTCGGCTCCCTGTTAAGTTTGGGCCTGTTGCACCTCTTCTCGGGTGGTCCGTGTGTGCTTCTCAGGCTGTGGCTTCCTGTTCCTGTATCCCCGGGTTTGCTGTTGGTGTGTTCTGCTGGGGCTGTGTTCTTTGGGTCCTGCGCTCCCTCCTGTTCCCCTTTCTTTTCTCTTGCTGGGGTTTCGTTTTCCCGGGACCCCTTTGGCGCGGGGTGTTGGTTGCTTCCTGTTGCCCGGTTTTGACATGCTGACCTGTTGTCCCTTTGGTCTTCTTCTTTGGCTGGCCTGCTCGCTGTTTTTGTTCTTGGCTGCCTCGGTGGGTTGTGGTGTCCGTTCTCTCCAATTCCCTTGTTTGCTGTGGGGTGTTCCTGCTATGAGCTGGTTTGCCTTCTGTGGTTGTTCACCTCCTCGTCTGGCTGGTCTCCTGTTGTTTGTTGGGTGCGCCCCTGCTTTGGTGGGGCTCCCTGTTGTCTGGGTGCTCTGCCTGGGGTTTTCGGCGGTTCTGCCTTTTTGGCTTTCCTTCGGTGGCTTCCTTGGTGTGGTTTCCTGGGTTGGCTTCTGTTTTTTGGGAAGGCCGGCTTTTCTGCTTTGGTATTCTCCAATATGTAAATGAATGGGACGAGGACATAAGGGACCTGGAGGTAATGTTCTATTACTTACCGGTAATCTTCATTACTCCAGGTCCCGTTGTCCTTGTCCCATTCATACGCCCGCCCTCCCTCCCGGACGGCCGGCCTTCCTGTTGGGGGCTTGGTGGTTCAGGGTGAATGCTGGGTTGGGCCGGTATATATACTCCCAGTGGGAGGGGCGGGGTTAGTGTACCAGCATTCTTCTGTCTTTTTTTCTGTCATGGAGATGGTCATCTCCAATATGTAAATGAATGGGACGAGGACAACGGGACCCGGAGTAATGAAGATTACCGGTAAGTAATAGAACATTCTCATCTGCTTGGTCAGGCAGTACGCGGGTAAAGGTGGGTAGTTTTTATAAGTTCAAACTAATGTACTGTCAGATATAGAATTTTATGTACTTGGTTTTTAGTATTTTATGTAGAATTATCTGAGGAAAAGGTGAAAATAGCCCAGAATTTGGATTACTTGGGTATATTGTTTAGTAATAGAAATCATTGCTAATTCAAAAGCAATTTAATTAATTAATTCAAATTATTTTCCGAGTTGTTTTCATTTATTTGTTTGGCATAGTTTGTCTGCTGGTAGGCCATACAAAAAAGGCATGCTAGCTTAATTAATGTTACCATATATGGTGTAAATATGGGTGAATGAATAGGGACATGTCTTAAAAATGAAATCCATTATCCAATATTACTTACCTACGCACTTCTTTTGCGGGTTAGATTATGTTGGGTAAAAATATTAGTAGCCATTTTCTAGGTTATCACATAGTAAGAAATGTTTGTTAGTAAAGGTTATTTTAATGTGTTCTGGGGAGGTTAATGTCATAGTAGGTTTTTGGTTGGGGTTGGGGTGGGAGATTTCAACTCACTTGCCTCTTTCTCTGTATTATTTTGCTCAGTTTAGGATGACAGTCATCAGTCCAGCAACATGTTGAGGGATATTCTGGTCAGCATCTTCTAGAATTGAATGCGAGGGATCACTGGAAGTGTTAGCCATTGTTTTGATTTTTTTCAATTGTTTCTCTGACCACGATATCCAAAGCAGAGGAAGACTGGTTATGCTCTGAGTTTCACTCAACAACCCTGGAATAATTGCTCTTCCCAGGCAATACCAGAGAAATAGCATACACACTTCAAGTGAGCCTGAGGTTCTGTATACCTTTCCATGCAATCAACATAGCCCCTGTGGCTTGGCAGCCGGTTCCCACTTTTTGAAATTACATAGTTGGCTGAAGCCTTACTCTCCTTTTCTAACTACTTCTGTTGAAATAGGAATAATAGAACATAAATGCTGAAGATTTTCAAGAATGGTAGTTCTTCATATGTATTTCCTCTATATTATTTTGCTTTTAAGGTGGTTTTGGAATGTCTTATTTCTGTTTTCTCTTCATTTTCACCACATTTTCTAGGTTCATTGTTGAGTAGTTTTTGTTTTGGTCGGTTTTCATATTTTGGTAAGTTGGTTTTGATTCTGGAAACGTTACATTTATTAGGTTTTCTATTTAGGTATTATTATTAATTTCCCTCTGTAGGTAAAACTGGTTTTGTTATTAATGCTTTACCCTTCATAACAAGATAATTACTTTTTTTATCAAGGAGAATTAATTTGGTTGCCCTGTGTGGAAAAATATTGTCAATTTTCTTTTTTTTTTTAATTCAAAATTCAATTTAATTTTTAAAAAAGTGTTTACCTTTATCAAAATTATTGGATGTGCAAAATTTAGTTTTAGAGTAATTTGAATTCTTTTTCCTCAAAATATCTTGTCTCTAGGTTCTGATATGTGATATGTGTCTATTCTGTTGTAGACATCTCGGTTTGTCAGATTACAATTGGTACTTTGGCAGAATTTAGACTGAAAAAATATAAAAAATGTTATTTATATTTTTGTGTGTGGGCTTACTCTATGTACATGCTAGATTGCACTATTGTGCTGTTCTTGCAGAGTTTGTCTGGTCACGGGTCTACAGGACAGAGGTCTCATCAGTGGTTACAACATGTTGGGGCTGATATTATATGGTTTTTTACTAAGTTTTTGCTATAATGAGAAATTAAGATTTCTAATGGCTCAACGATATGGTTTTTAAAATCATTATCTTTTACATTTATAACATCTTAGAACAAGAGAAAAACGCCACCGTTTTGGATTTTAACAGTGTTCTCACATCATCCCGAATTAAAAAAAAGTTTTAAAACCACTTACACCTTCAAAATCATGTCCATTTAAAATACAAAAAATAATTTCTGTCTCTGGGTATTTATTTATGTTTTCATTTATTTGAAAATATGCAATGTACATATTCAAATGGCGAAGTAAAAAAGGTAAAGGTCTTTGCCATAAAAGTAAATAAACCATGAAGTAATGGCATATGTAGAAAAACCGCAACATAATGTACTGTGTT
Organism: Calotriton arnoldi; assembly: GCA_963921515.1. NCBI lineage: Eukaryota > Metazoa > Chordata > Amphibia > Caudata > Salamandridae > Calotriton > Calotriton arnoldi. The sequence continues at coordinate 450,165 of CAWUFW010010242.1, read as the reverse complement.
GTCACGTACTATTATTAGACCTGGCATCCATGGCTTGGTTTTCCCCCTACTATTTTGCCTAAATACCTCCTGTTTTTGCTGGCTTCGTTTTCACTGGTCTCAGGATTCTGCGCACTTTACCTCTGCTAACCAGTGCTAAAGTACTTCCGCTCTCTCCTGAAAAAAAGTTAGATTGGCTTTTATACAATTGGCATATTTAATTTGCTTGTAAATCCCTAGTAACATGGCACTTTCTGTGGTTAGAAAGCCTCCTGGCGAGATTTCTCAACATGAGTGGTTATGACAGGTCACAACCGTTCGCGTTGAGAAAGCTGCAGCTCGAGTAGAAAATCTACTTGAGTGGCAGAAAGAAGCAGCTCCCTCTGGTGCTCCACATGGTGCCGTTCCTGCTAATTTTACTGCGTAGAACAAGCCATCTGTGCAAAAAAGTACCACAAGCTGCACGATGTGCCGAATTCTGCCCGCTCACAGAACTCCACGGAATCTCGTGGAGTTTCTATGTAACTCCGAGGAATTCTGCAGAGTGAAACTCCGCAAGTTCCACCCATCCCTAGTTTCCACACAAAGGGCCGCATACTTCCTGTAGTTAGTCTGGAGCTTAATCCACGAAGGCAAGGCATTTATGCACTTCAGAAACATGCCTATAGAAGCTTTTCCTCACTTCAAAGTCACAACTGGGTATAAAAACTGGACCTCAGACACCACCACTTCAGTACAGTTCTGGGCCTGTGGATACTCTGCCAGAAGGAAGGACTGTTGTGCCGCTGAAAAGACTTCCACACTGCTGAACTGCTGCCCTATAGAAACTGCTGCCCTGCTGTCCTGACCTGCTGCCCTCCTGCCTGAGTGAGAAGGACTTGACCTGCATCTCTTGAACTCAGAGTGAAAAGTGCTAGTTGGCTGGCTTCCTGATCTGAAGCCTCAGCGGCATAACAGGCTTCCAACAACCTTTTTTTTTTTGGTGGGGCATTTCATATTGCGCAAACTAGACCCAAAGGTATTAGAGCACTTTACATGAGCACCAGATGCGTTACAGATGGACAAATTCACTTTTTTTTTTGGTCAGGCATGGGGAGATAAAGTGATTTGCCCAGAATCACACAATGTTGAGCGTCCCTGCCGAGACTCGAACCCGGTTCCTCAGCTTTGAGGTCGACCTGTCTAGCCATTAGGCCACATCCTCTCCCCGTGCACCTGGACTATGTCATCTGTGAATCTACCCTGCCAAGTGGTGCCACCCCAGTTCTGGACCCTTGAAAGTGGGCTTAAGGTGCTCTGCCAACCTCTGCGGATCCATTATGATATAATGGGGTAACCCACAATTGTCCACGGACCTGGGTAACGATTGATATAGAAAACAATGGTCCTAGACTTCTTAAAGCTACAATTTAGTTATGAAAGCATTCATTAGTCAAAAAGCATCAGGTACATATAGAATTAGCATAGGATCATTAATGTACCACCAATTTCTTTAACATACAAGCATGTACATCCTCAAATGATACAAAGGCACCCAGTATCGCTCCAATAGTGACTGTTTATTTCTCAGTTATTTTTATAACAGATCACCATATTCAATGCTCCAATAATAAAGGTTGCTCCAAGGGGAGTGTGAAAAGGAAAGTGCTCGTGAAGTAGGACAGATATAAAGGAGAGTAATTCAAAAAACAGATTCAACAAACAATCAGTTTTTCATTCTAATATCCTTAGTAAACTGGTCGTGGTTCATAGTGGCACCAGTTTTACAAATAGGCCTGTCCCTCATGGATTTTCCAGGTGTTTATTTAACGATTCTCTGATGACGCACAGAGAGTTTTCATCTGTGAAAAGGGCAGGGCTGGGATGGTATCAGGTACAGGCCCACTGGGGGAGAGTGTCGACGTTTCGACCCTGGCTCGAGGAGTTCAGCATGGATCCCCCTGGCTGCGCGAAAACTGCTTAATGAGATGCTGTGGGCGATTATTTCACCCGCAATTGATTACCTCAACACTGCAACCTTAACTCTTAAGATTTAATCTTAGCCACGCCGCAAATTCAGTGCGGACCGTCGCACGAGGGGCTGTTTCCTGACTTTACCTTACCATAGGTTGCCTTCCCTCCCCCTGTCCTGAGGAAGACCCGCCTGCAGAGGATGTAATTTACCCTCTATGCGCCAGGCTCGAAACGTTGACACTCTCCCCCAGTGGGCCTGTACCTGATACCATCCCAGCCCTGCCCTTTTCACAGATTCCTCTCCTTTATATCTGTCCTACTTCACGAGCACTTTCCTTTTCACACTCCCCTTCGAGCAACCTTTTCTATTGGAGCATTGAATATGGTGATCTGCGATAAAAATAACTGAGAAATAAACAGTCACTATTAGAGCGATACTGGGTGCCTTTGTATCATTTGAGGATGTACATGCTTGTATGTTGAAGAAATTGGTGGTACATTAATGATCCTATGCTTCTATATGTACCTGATGCTTTTTGACTAATGAATGCTTTCATAACTAAATTGTAGCTTTAAGAAGTCTAGGACCATTGTTTTCTATATCAACCTCTGCGGATCCAGCAGAACCAACGCATCTACTCTGCTGCACAGCGCAACCTGAGCAAAACCGTTGCATCTCCGCTGCTGCATGAATTGGACCCGTCGCAAAGTTCCACATTGCTGCCGCAGCCCGCAATACCTTCTGAACCACCGCTGCGTGACACATCCTCAGCACAGGCCCTTGTAACCCTCATTGATAGCAGCCTCAACAACAACAACGGACTCCGATTCGCAACCTTGCAGCTCCCAAGAAACGATTCATTGTCCCAATTGGGCGCCACATCCCTGACACTGTACTTTGAATTGCAAGCACCGTGGTTGAGATCCTCGACAACAATGCAGGCACTCGCATCGCAGCCTTGCCCCATCTTGGAACTGATGCATCACTTCAGTTGCGCTATGCATCCTTGAAGAGGATCCTTGCAATGCTACGCAAGCCAGGATTTAAGGTACTTTGTTCAGTGGGCCTAGCTGTGTGCATATAGCTGGCCCACGCTCCATTGCTGATGGCGTGAACTTGTGACTTTGTCTCAGTCTGGCATGACCAGATTTTCACAGTTGTTGTGTTGTGCTTTTTGGCACTATTTTCACTAAAATCTTTCAAACTGAATATCTCCCATTCTACAAACCTTTTGTCATTTTGGTCTTGTTTTATTTATTAAGGAAAGTTCTATTTTTCTAACTTGGTGTGGGATTCTTTTTGTGTGGTGTTTCCACTTTATTACTGTTTGAAGTGTTGCACAAATACTTTATAGATTGCCATTAAGTTAAGCCTGACTGCTCGGTACCAAGCTACCAGAGGGTTGAGCACAGGTCAATTTAGGGTTGGCTTGTGCTTCACCCCGGCAAGGAGTGGGGTTTCTGCTTGACCAGGGCTCACACCCCAGTCAACCAACAACCCAATTTCTCACAACTACGAAGTAACGACTGACATTCACTTGAGAATGTATATGTATAAGAAGCCCTTGTGCAGTCTCATGAACTCAACCCAGGCAATTCAGTAATAACAACTCTCTAAAAACAAAGCTTAAATGAAAGAGGTGTCCAGAAATTCTCCACAGCCTTGGTAGTAAAGAAAATGATACATTTGCCATAGAGTAATTCCAGGGGAAATCATCATGCTTTCACATCAAGCTAAAAAGAATATACATTTTGTACTCAGTGTATCCTTGTAATCATTCTGATTATGTCCGTTTGTCAGCCCCTTTGTCTCCTTATATTGCTCTGACCCTTTCGTGGGCTTATATATATCCTATGATATAGGCAGGTGGCTTTCTTTAGTAGTAGCTTTACGTTTTTTCCCCTGCATCACCTGCCTATCATTTGTTCTCAGGGGTCCCCCTTTGTATTGGGTTTCACATCAAGCTAACAATATCTACTAACAAAAAGAGACCCTTAGACTTTGCATGCTGCAGCAACCTACGAGTAAACATAATTCTTACTGAATAAGTGCAGCTAACATAACCACTATGTCTTAATGGCAGTGACTGACTGACTTATTTCTTGCCTCTCTACCAAACATACACTTCAGTCTGGGGAAGTGCGAATTGAACTGCAATCTGGCATAAGGTGTGAATCTGTCCCTGGAGCATATCTACTTCAGAGCTCAGAGAGCAAGATATTGGAAAGGACAGTTCAATTCCTGGGAGAGGCATGGATACTCCAGTACCAACTGAATTACCATAATAACAGACCTCTGCTACAGGTGCTTAACAAGAAGAACATAACACAATCTAATGAAGACCTCAAGACAGGATAGAAATGAGACAGCATACATTCGTCCTGAGGTGTGGCAACCAAATATGGGGACTATAAATCTGTGGGCACACCATGTAGATCTTCACTTAAATGGGGACCTATGTATGCTCTATTGCTAGACATTTGCCCGGCATGACCCCAGGGCAACTCCAGACTATAGAGTAGGCTTCCTGGACTGTAACTCTTCTATGCGCAAACACTTCAGATGAAGTTTTATTTCATTTTTCTCATTTTTCCCAGTGCCCAACAGCTTATTATAATGATATAGCTTGTAAACTTAAGTAGAGAAAATTCAAGGAATCGACATCTCATGCTTCCCCCATGGATTATTCTTGCTAGGTCAAATCACTGTCCTCTTTAACATTGTTCATACCTTTACCCATCCGCTTGAAGACCCCATAAAGTGGAAGTTAAATTTATTGACTGGGACAAAATAGATCTAGTGGCTCTAGTGGCCCGCGAACCATCTGAGATGATGGAGGCCCTGGCCTCTGCCACCCCTGAAGAGGACCACCTACCCTATTAAGAAGTCCATGCATGCTTGGCGAGGATCTCTCTGCATTTAGTGCATCTAGTCCTGAAGCATTAAATCTAGAGCAGAATGCAAAGCAATCGCCAAGTGTTTTGTCAGCCGCTCAGGATTCTGCTTTTGGTTTTTTTCAAACAAAGTCTGAAAGCTGGAGTTTATTCCAGAAAATCAAAAAACAATGGCCTTGATGCACAGGGAGTTTCTTTCCTCTTCATCAGGACCATTGTATGTTTTCTCAGCTCTGGAACCATAATGTATTTTTTCTTTTGAGTTTTATATAGCACAAACTCGACCCGGAGGCACCGGAGCGCTTTACATGAGCACCAGTTGCGTTACAGACAGACATATTCATTTTATTAGGCACAAGGAGAGATTTGCCCACAATCACAGGATGTTGAGCTTCCCTGCTGAGACTCGAACCCCGTTCCTCAACTATGAGGTCGGCTGCTCTAGCTGTTCGGCCACATCCTCTCCCCTAATTATGCTCTGCATGTTGGACCCGAGCAGGGAAATCAAGTGACATTGCTCTTCTTTACATAGGGCGAGGTGACCATCACGTGACTCAACAGACTTCTGGCTTATGGGTTGCTGGGTCAAAGCTACTGCCAGCAAAGCTGTCTGATGCTCTACTGGTAGAAACTTTAGACTTCCCCTACCTCTATATATGGCTGGAGAACTCTGAGTTTGGCAGACAAGTATTTGCTGCTTTTTGAAGATGTCTAGCGTTCTCTAACCTATAAATAACCACATTATTGAGGCATATTCAAGTTAATAGTGGTCTTGATATCTTTCACTTATTGTTCAAGACAAACTGTTCTACATGATCACATATACTAAGGGGCCGATTCTGATGCGGGTTGGAAAAGCTTCCCGACCGAGGGCCTGATTCTGATGCGGTTAGGAAGGCCTCCTAACGGCATTTGCTCCTTCCAAATCGGATCGGGAACGTGTCTTCCCGACCGAGGGCCCAATTCTGATGCGGTTAGGAACAAATATTCCCATTGAAGTCAATGGGAGTTCAACCAAATCGTATCTGGAAGCATCCGGATGCATCCTACTCCGCCGGTCGGACTTTCCCGATCCGAGTGGGTCGGACACCATTTCCCAACCGATTCGGTCGGGAAGCTTTTCCAACCCGCATCAGAATCGGCCCCTCAGTCTAGAAAAGATGTTGATGGCAGCGAGAGCAGAGGAATGAGCAGAACGACAAGCTGCTGACATGGAAGCAGGGACAGCACTCAACGAATCAGCCATGACCATGAAAAGTAAGCACAAAATGGATGCAAGTAAGTTGACAAAACTATGATTCTGTTGTGGACTTCCATTTCCCCATGAATGCAAATGTCCACACCTAGGACAAATCTGTAAAGGTTGTGTGTTTCGAGCTAAAGAAAACTCAAGTACATCAGGATGGAAAGTAAGATGGATGCTAGAGTGAGCAGAAAGCAGTCTTGTGACTCTCACAAGGCCAAAAAGCAACACAAATTACACGAAGTAGAGACCAAACAAACTTAATCATCATCAAGTTTGTCACATAACGGTCCTTCAACGTCACTTTCAAGTACTAGTGAAGAGGATGGGTGCTGGCTATGATGTCCACCAAAAGACAACATTCTCATGTGAGTTTAGCTCCTTTGAAGAAGACTGAAGTGTGGGAAAAGCTCACCAAGAAAGCCACCGAACCTCATTTGGACACTGTCCCAGAATTACGCTGAAAGTAAACAAGTCACCCCATAACGTTCATCATTGATATTGGGGCGTCGATTAAAATCATGCAAGTGGAAAAGTTCAGCAGACTCTCACCTGTGCCACTCCTCACTCCTTCAGACATGAAAGTATATACCTGGGTGGCCTCTCTGCCATTGCAAAGTCAATGGTCGTTCACAGTGACAATGCAACACAATCTCATCTAGTGCATGCTTACTCAGTTTTGCCACAGCGGCTGACATGGGGTTGATATCCCTCAGCTCCAATCTCTGTGCGCAACCTGATATCACGAGGCAATTCCTGTTGCTGTTTCATGGCTTGGTAAAACTCACAAAGATGATAGTGCAGCTTCACATCAACAAAGACATTCATCCTGTTGCCTAGCGGCACCGCAGTGTGGCTTTTTATTTGCAAGAACCTGTAGAGAAAGAGTTGGCAGCACTTCTGAAACATGACATAATTGATGTTCCACAGGCCCCACGCCATGGATTTTGATCATAGTACCAAAGAAAGATAGTAGTGGAAAGGTTCGCATTTGTGTTACTATGCACCAGCAAAGCAAAGCTATTGAGAGGGAGAGGCATCCTGGTCCTCATATAGTGGACATGATCATGCCACTGAACGGAGCTAATGTGTTTTCCCGCCTAGATCTAAACAAAGGATATCACCAACTTGTGCTAGAAAACAGCTGCAGATACATTACCACTTTTTCCACTCTTGATAGTTTGTTCAGATAATAGGACCCGAAGGCTAAGATGCCCCTTACGTTGAAAGGTGGGGGTTGAGGCTGCAAGAGTATGACTATGAGATTAAGCACAAATCTGGGAAGGATCAGAACCCATCGGATTACTTTTCACGAACACCGCTACATTGTCCTAGTTCTACTTCCACGATTGTTGAAGAATATCTTAATTTTATTGTGAGGTCCAGCACACCAGCGGTCCTGTCTGTGGATCAAATCATTGCAGCCACCAACACAGACCACTACATGACTATTGTTAAAGAACTCATTGAGACACAATCATAGAGACGAAGCTCCTGGCCTCTGGCCGATGACACTGAATTCCAAAAGTTCAAAAATGTACAGAATGAGTTAGCAGTCACCCAAGAAGGTATAATGCTGAGAGGCTTGAGAGTCATCATGAGAGCCTGAGACGGGGGGGGGGTTATAGACTTGGCCCATGAAGGGCACCGTGGCATTGTAGCACCCAAAATAGAATTTAGAGATAGAGTATGGTTCCCTCGACTAGATGAGCGAGTAGAAATGGAATTGAAAGCATGCCACATTTGCAATTGCCTGTCCCTCAAGGTGACTCAGCACCCAATGACAATGTCTGACCTCCCTGCCCATGCTTGGTAGAAAATTGCAGTTGACTTCTTCAGACCCTTTGGAGATGGACAGCATCTCATGGTAGTCATAGACAAATATTCACGTTTCGCCTTGGTGGAGACACTTCATCAACAACTCATGATGAGGTCATGCACCCTGGGGTATCCCAGAAATCCTCAAGTTAGATAATGTCCCACCCTTCAACAGTAAAGGGTTTAAAGAGTTTCTTGCAAAACTCAACGTCAAACACCAAAAGAGTACACCCCTGTGGCCTCAAGCCAATGGTGTAGTCGAAAGATTTATTGGCACCCTCTGAAGGGTAATTCAATGAGCGTCCATGGAAGGAATTGACTTGAGACAAGCAATGTCCCAGTCCCTCCGGGCCTATCGATCAATTTCTCACTCCACAACAAGTAAGAGTCCAGAAACCATGTTATTTGGGAGAACAATCAGAACAAACGTACCTTAATGGACATCAGATCGGCCATTGAACACTGACAAACTTTGTGACACCAACACTGCTCATAAGTGTATAATGAACATATATGCTGATCAGCAGTGAAACACCCAGGAAATAGTTTCTGACAAAGGAGATTGGGTACTGGTAAAGCAGAGACAGAAATGAAAGCAGACACCCCTTTCCCACCGATCATTTACAGATGGTGGCGCGCAAAGGGACACATGGTGAAAGAACATAATCCTGGGAAATTCATTACTGGGGACACATCACACTTCAAACACATTCCTTGTCACTCGCCAGCTCCTGAAACTACCTCGGAGCCTGAGCCTGTGCCTCCGTTGCCTAATGAGGGTGGACCTTGACCGGCAGACAAGTGTGAGATAATTGCAGACTGATTGAGGAGATGTGATTTAATTGATGCCTGCCACTTTTTATTTAACAAAGGCAGAGATGTAGCATATTGATGTGAAACACTCTAGGACCCTGGTGGTTCTTGGCGGACTCTGAACAGGAACTACATGCTATGTGGGGGAGGTGTTAGGGTGTGGTTTGGGAAGTATGACACAATGGGCAGATTATGAATGAAAGTTTGAGAATAACGATATACTCAACTGCAGCTCCCGTGTGTAGCATAATCTATTTGCATGCTCCAGGGCTAGGGAAGACACTACTGAGGTCATCAGGCATTACATATTTTGAATGTGAGGGATCCAGAAATTCACCAGTCCTCTTAAATGCTTATGCCAAGCCAATGGCAGCAGTGTCCAGATTCTTCTGGGAATGTGCTCAGAGTTGAATGTCACAGCTAGTGTAGCCTACAGGTTTTTTGTTAGTAGCTAGTTATATCAGTGGATCCGGCCCTGTGGATTATGGATTAACATTTGTGATGGTTTATATAGGAAACATGTGCGCAAATGTGGTTTGCCCTGGCTGCTGAGCAAAATGAAGGAAAATAATGGACATGGATGTGCAGTGAGAGGAGGAGTTTAGGATCGTAGTAATCTTTTTCACCTTGATTGTTCCATTCTCAGGTGGGGAAAATGCCATTTTAGAGACAGCATGTGCAGAATCCGATGGTTGTTGCAGTGAGTGGTGTGGGTGAAGCCAGTGAAGGGGTGTTTTAATGCTACGTAGTTCATTTTTGTGCACGGAAGGTGAAGGCAATGTAGGTTACTAAGTGTGGTGCCCATTTGGCTGTGTTTTTATTCGCCAGTAAGTGAGTAGCTAGTCAGATGGTTTCTTTGAGTGGAATAAGCACTGAGGCTTGTGAGCCGAGTTGGGCTCTTTTCGATGTTAGAAAGGAAGATGTTTGTACAGATAAATAGACAGTGGTGGTTGGGAGAAACACTTTTATCTTGTGTTCCTTGAACGAGTGGTGGTGGTTGAACCTCTGGAAGCATGATAGGTGGCAGTCTTGTGGCAGACAGGGCCTTTCCCCTGATGGTCAACAGAGTGAGAGTACCGGCCAAACCTCACCTGATGGTCAGTCAGCGATGGACCAATCTATAAATGAAGCAGAGGCATTGCAACATTAGCAGGGCAGGAAAACCACCAGTTTAAGGTGGTTCTATGTCCCACCAAACTCTTAGCCTCAGGGTCAATACTTACCTGTCTCTGGCCCCCCAGGTCAAAGAAGAATGATATCCTGTTTTCTTCTACCAAAATTGTCTTTGGAAGACTATGATCTGGCTCACACTTGTATGCGTATATCTGCAGTTAGGCAGTGGCCTAATAATAGTCCCCGCAGCCCCCGCAGTGCAGGGGAATCCCGAGTTACAGGGGGCCCCCTCTGGCACTGTGCACAGATGGGCCTGAGACCTCCTGACTGGATCTGGAGCGTGAGGGGCCCCCTCCATGCATTTGCAGTGGGTGCCCCATAAGTTTCACTACACCACTGCAGTTAGGGTTGCTGTTGGCTTGCATCATAATCATATCAGCACAAGGAATCAAGAGAACTGGGTATCTAGCAGCAATGGACGATGAGAAAAAATTCCCAATTAAAGAAATCCACCCTTTCATTAAAAAAAAGAACTGACTGGTGTACTACTATGATAAAGTAGAGATTTCTACCAAAGGTAGGAGTCAGCACTGTGCAGAAGAAGATTGATATATCCTTTCCATAAACACAACATATCAAGGGACGGGAATTAACCTGCAAAGTATTTGTGATTACTCACAAACATATGGGCTTGCGGCTGTTAACTTTATTTTGCTTGACTGTCACCCCAAGTCACATCCTTTTCCTCGTTTAGAAGTATGCTGAATACTGCTGACACTCTGCTGTTCCAGCTGACTGTTCCCAGGAATAAACTTCTAATTGAAATATTAATGCCCTCTTAACCTGTGTCTGTGAGTCAGTAATTCAGCATTTATTCCTACCCACAACTTTTTTGCACAGGTAAGTTCTACTTAGGTCTACACAAAATGTACTGAATCCAATCCTGCAGCCCCCCTCCTGACATTGGCAAGAAAGAAATACCTTGTAGTAAAATTGCCCTGAGTGCATCTCGTAAGTCACCATGTAGTTTTATCCATCAGCAACTATCTCTGCCTGAGCTTTTGGGATCGGAAAGTGGAATAACATGTAGAACGATTTTATAGCTCCCAATTTCCACATGTTTTCTCAATTACCAATATCTGTGTGTTTTGTAGAAGCAGTATTTAAAATCTTATCACTTCAGTACTTCCACTATCCTCCATCCTCATCTCGGGCACATCTATTTTTATCCCCATCACACTTACAAGGGTTTGAGCCAGATGATTCGATTTTAAATACCCGACTCCTATCTGTTTATTTTTAGAGATTATGTGCAGCATAAGCAAACCACAAAACACCAACACCAACAACCTGTTACAAAAACCAGGACAAAACTCTGAACAAATCAACTTAACCTCATTTAAAAAGCACAGAGAACAGACATTTTAGAAATGTAAAGATATAAAGAACTGTAAGGATTTGGATAAAGAAAAGGCAGCACACAACACATAAATACTTGGATTATTAAATACACTATTAAAATGACAAGAAGGATGGTCGGCGGCGGCAAGACAAAATGGCCGCTCCCTAGAGCTCCTCCGAGGAATGGCCGGCCTCGAAGGGACTCCTATAAGCGGCGGAGCGGTGGCTCGAATATGGGATATTACGTAGGAGGCACTCAGTAGTGGAGAGGCAAGTTTTTGGACCTTTTAGTGGTCTAATCAGGTGCTGGCTACTTTTTTCCCTCTGCTCCCGGGGAGCTCTGTATTACGGCCGCCATTTTGCGAGTTCATCAATTGCATTCTCCTCAGGTTTCAGCGCGCCTGAAATTCTCTTTTGGACGGTCGTTTTTGGCCACTAGGAGCTCTCTCTACAATAGAAATGTACACTTTCCTATAAATTCCTCAGATTTTAAAGGACTATTGTCTACTGCATGTCGCTAAACCACTTCTTGAAATGTGATGAATACATCTTATGTAGGAAAATATGGTTACTGTCCCTACTCTAAATGAACAGCGTGTCTTTAAATTTTGAAGTAGTGTAATGAGGACAGAGACCCCTGGGATCTGAGAAGCAAGTCTTTAGCACTGGACTATATCTAACTGCCAGCTGGGTACTTCTCTTCCTTTGTGCTTTCTTTATTTTGGCTGCCATTTTGTGAGCTTGGTGTTCGTCACTTCAGGAAGCAGCGCACTGTATTGCCTTTTTGCGTAACTAATCTCATTCCTGCTAAACTGAAGTAATTATTTTCTATACGCTCTGGGAATGGTCTGTTTATTTTTGTGGAAACTACACTGGGTCTCTTTGACGATACCTCACTCCTCACAATATTTTTCTTCTGGAAAATATTTAAAATTTCCTCAGTCTACTTTAAACATGGATTCCGCGCATTCAAACAAACCTCAAGGGTCTACAGGCTCTACTGCTAGCGAGTCGCTTAAAGACTCTGTCGGCAATACTAATAAAGGGGTAAAAGATCCTTCCTCCCCAAATAAATCACCTCTTCCTTTGACCTTAGAGGATATTATAGATGACTGAGAAATATTCGAGCCTTTCATAGGTGGATACCACTGCGGCGCTTCAACGTATTGAGAGAAATGGTCTGGTCTGGACTTAAGACTTACAGATGCAGAACAAAGGATCAGTGACGCACAAGATGTTGTCGCTAGAGTGGGCATTTTATCTAAAGAGGTTGCTCAACTGAAGAAAACATCAGAAGATTTGAAAAATCGAAACAGACACAACAACTTCAGAATTTATGGTATTCCGGAAGGTTCTGAGGGTCCTGACATGATTACTTTCTTGAAGGCGCATATTCCACTAATAGTAGGTTTGCCGAAATCTATAGACCTAAATATTCAGAGGGCTCACAGGATATGTCCTCTCAACGTATCAGTCTCAAACAGACCATGTGGAATCATTGCCTACTTTATATTTTATACTCTGATTTAATGGCCATTCTAAATGCAGCTAAACAACGCAAACAGATGCTCTGGTCAGGTCAAATAATTTTCTTTAGTCAAGATGTTTCTAAGCCCACAGCCAATCGCTGCAAAGAGTTTCTAGACCTCAGACCTACACTACGATCCATGAATGCTCGCTACGGTCTCATCCATCCTTGCTTTTTCAAAGTAACATATAAAGACAGAACATTCACCTTTGAGGATCCTGCAGAGCTCAAGAAATTTATACACGTGCACAAAGAGAAGATATGGAACTTAGTAAAACCTAATTGTTCTCTCTCATTTTCTCTCTCTTTTGTTCCACAGGTTCCTAACCGTATCTTGTTTGACAATGATGTCTTTGATCGCGTTGTCCATCTGTTTTATTGTTTTTGCTCCGCTCCGTTGCGTTGTCTCCCTAATGTTTGGTAAGTTCCCTTTCACTGTGTTGCTTATGTTCTCTTTTCATTATTATTGTCCTTCCATTATTTGTTGAAATTAGGTCTATTTATTCTCGGTGTTCCTCTTTGGGGCGGCTTCTGTCCTTCTCGCCCCCCCCCCTTTCTACATTAATGTTCTTTTCATTTGTGACTACTATGGCTAAAGTCGCTTGGCTTTTTGTCACCTTTTCTACATACTATGCTTCAGAGGAGACTGTGTTCTCCTTTTGTTCCTCCTGCCCCCTTCTCACCTCTTATCCTTTTTCTCCTCCCTATTTCTTTCTTCTTTTCTCTTCAGTATATTACAGCTTTTCTTTCCATATATAAACTTGTTCTTGTGGTTCTTTACTATTTTTACCTGGCCTGTATGGTTTTGGAAAAATATGTTGACTGTTTCAGTCTCCTTTTCTATCTCTAACTGCTTATTTTCTCAAATTCTATGTTTTAATATTGTTTCTTTACGTATTGGCATTCTTTTCTATCTGGATTTGTATTATTATAGATCATTTTGGTTTTGTTGATCAAATATTTTACTTATTTTGGGTTTCATGTACGTTTTTTATAACCTCTTATATATTTCCCAGGTGAGTGGATTACGTATTGTCTCATGGAATGTTAAAGTTATTCGTAACCCTGTTAAGAAATGAGTGTTATCTCACCTTGCCAAATTGAAATGCCATGTAGCGCTATTACAAGAAACTCATCTTAAAGAGCAAGATATACTCCCCTTACGTAGACAATGGGTTGGTAATGTTTTCTATTCTCCATAATTAATAATAAGAATGGTGTAGTAATATTATTTCCACAAATCGCTATTCTTTTGCTAAATGAGGTTAAGGATAACAATGGTAGATGGCTTTTACTGAACATTAAAGTAAAAAATACTCCGTTTTCTATATGTAATGTCTACGGTCCCAATGGTATAGGCTTAGCATTTTGGAACAGCTTTTCCACTCTCCTTTCTTCTCACGCTTCAGAAAATCTGATAGTGGGTGGTGACTGCAACCAACTTATGGACCGTTTCTTAAATCGGAAATCCCAAACCAAATGTATCCCAAATAAAATGCAAAAGTCCTTCCACAAAGCTATTACTTCTATAGGGTTGATAGAAGTTTGGAGAATTTCTCACCCTGATGTCTTGGAGTTCTCCTTCTTCTCCCCTGTTCATAGGTCTCATTCCAGAATAGATTACATATTTTTCACTCAATCATCTCTTCAATTCATGACACATGCAGAGATAGGCTCAATTCTTATCTCTGATTATGCTCCCTTCATTGTAGATCTTGATTATCCTACTTCCACACCTTTCTCACGCAGATGGCGATTTAATAATGCCCTTTTGTTCGACACTCAATTTACAGAACAATTTTCATTGTTTTTACAAGAATCTTTCAAGAATAATCTTCCCTCGGACCAACAGATAAACTTTATTTGGGATGCATTTAAAGCAACTGCCAGGGGATTTATAATAGATTTTGTTGCCCGAAAAAAAAGAAGGCACTTAAAGATGCAACATTTATTTTAAAACAAATTAAGGCCTTAGAACATGAATATTTTACCTCAAATCATGCTGACACTCTGTCCAATCTCATTAAAGCTAAACTGCAATATTATAAACATTCCTGGGATAATGCTTGCGGTAGTCTGCTTAAATTTAATGCTAAAATGTACGGCGGTCGGAATAAAGCTGGCAAATCCCTAGCTAACTACCTTAAAATTAAAAAACAGAAATCCAAGATTGTTGCTATTACAGATAGCACAGGGGTTAGGCATATTGGCGACTCTAAGATATTAGAATGCTTTATTGACTATTATACCACTCTGTATACTCCAGAGTCCTCCCTTCATCTGATCAGATAGATGCATATTTTCAAACCATTCCCAAATCATCAGAAAACCCTGTTGACCTGACATCTCTCAATAGTCCAATCCTAGAACAAGAAATTACAAACTCTATTAATCAACTTCCAAAGGATAAAACTCCTGGGCCGGATGGATTTTCTGTACGTTTCTTTCTTCATTTTAAACAATTACTTGTTCCTCGTCTGCTACTTCTCATAAATCACTTTTTTGCTACTGGAAAGACGCAAGAATCCTTCACTCAAGCTATGCTCTGCTTGATTCCCAAAAAGGACAAAGACCCTTCTTATTGTAGTAATTATAGACCTATTTCTCTAATTAACACGGACTGTAACATTTTTGCCAAATTATTAGCCCTTTGTATTAACCAGGTCATTCCGGATTTAATTACATATATATCAAACAGTGTTTGTAAAAGGATGTTCAATTATAGATAATGCTAGAACCTTCCTTAACATTATTCATTTAGCCTCCAAGGCTGATTCACCGGTCTCTGCCATAACGTTGGACGCTGAAAAGGCTTTCAACAGAGTAAATTGGGAATTCATCTTCAGAGCATTAAAATGGCATGGCTTTAGTCCTCACATCATTCGTTATATTAAATTGTTATACTCTGCACCCTCCACCTCCATTTGGGTTAACGGATGTCAATCCAATTACTTCTCACTTCATAGAGGAACCAGACAAGGTTGCTCTTTATCTCCTCTTTTATTTATTCTTGCCCTAGAACCATTTTGGAAAAAATTTGTCATTCTCCACAGTTTATGGGCTTCCAATTAAAAAATGTTGACATTAAATTTACTGCATATGCGGACGACATCTTATTGTATCTATCTAACCCTATCACTTCTGTGCCGGCGTTTTTCTCATTGCTAAGGGAATACTCTACAGTCTCAGGATATAAACTCAACGTCAATAAATCAGAGGTTTTGCCCTTAAATAAACATTGTCTCCCAGACATGTTTAAAGACACAGGGTTCAAATGGAGTTCAAAAAGTATTAAATGTTTAGGTATTTTATATACAAATAACATTAAAGAAACCATTAAAATCAACCTTACGGATATAGGGGTATATTCTCAAGGACTTATCGCCGATTTATCAGCACTTTAGCGCCGCAAAAGTGGCGATAGATTTATCGCCCTATTCTCCAAGCTGGTGCAAACTGCCGATATCGCTTAGTTTTCCAGCGATAGCTGCCGCAAAAACATCGCCCACGGATGAGAGTGACAACTAGCGCTAATGATATGCAGAGTAGGCGTTCCCGTGCAAAAACACACAAAACACCACTTCGCGATATTCTCAACGACCAGCCAGATCGGGCGAAGCGATCCAAAAACAGGCGATAAGGCGCGTTAGCAGCAGGGATTTAACACCTGCCTTTAACTGGTGTTAAGCAGGACGACAACCTGCAGTATGAAAGGGAGCCCAGCCCAGAGCCACATCTGAAGACCAACACATGTCATGGAGCTACTGATCATGCAGCTCGGAGACCCAAGAGGTCCACAACACCCACCGCCCCCAGGCCCCCCCTGCCCCGCCCCCCGGACTACCACTGAGGCAGCGCAGAACAAGACAGCTGACCTTCCGAAAACGGCATGACCCCTCAGCCACACAATTGCGGAATGTGTGGAGAGGTGGGAACCAAGTATGTGTGAAGGAGGCAAGTCAGGGTATACAAGAAGGGAGGGACCAAGGGCTTATTTCAACCAGGTCCAGCATACAAGACCAATCACAACACAAAACAGAGTGGTATGCTGTTTCTAAAGGACAGTACAGGTAGATGTGTGCATGGAGAAATACTATGCTCACTGTAGGCAGGAGAAAATTTCCTCCTTTCGGAAAAAGACCCTCACACACCCAGTCAGCTAGGTGTCTTGCTTCATCATTGGGTCTGCTCCTGCGTCGGAGTCGGCGCTGCAATTCCCGATCGGCACCCATGATGGGGCCTTTTAACGGAGATCTTTTTTCCTGGCCGTTGGGTGCAGTGTGTGTGAGGGCCCTAGTGAGTGTAGATGTGGAAATGTGATATTAAAACAGGAAGTAGTGGTCCACTCAGAACAATTTTAATGAACGTGGCCACTCTCCTGATTAAAACAAAAATGTGCGCAACCCTGCTGCTAGGTTACAGGGTGCTGCGCTGTGAAGTCAGGTCAACATGTTTCTTGCCATTAGGTCATGTAGACGGCAATTCCTCAGGACCGATGTAAGATCTATCTACACTTTTTGGTGGTGGTCCAAAGTAGTGAAAGTAAGTGACCACCCATACAGCACCCTAAAAAGTGGTACCTGTAGATCTAGAACATCAACCTGTAAAAAGAAAGGATAATGGAATTTACTGTATCATCTCAAATCAGCATCTATGATACTAATATAATTGATAGTGCAACACTTCAAAAGTGCGGAAACAGCATGCATCACACTAGGGTGTCTGTGACCATGCAATTGGCGACTGAATAAAGACAACAACAACAACCAAGAGAACACAGTGTGCTGTGCACGAATACGGGCTCACCCAATTTGGGTCAACATTGCGTGGCAACGTGTTCCGGCAGGTGTTGACACTGAATAGTGCAGTGTCCTAGAAGGTGGAAAATGTAAACAAGTATATACACAGGAAAATCAGAAACTATATGGCAGTATGTTTCCTCAAGGTATAAAATAACTCAGGACCCAGCGGTGCAGTCCCTTTAAAAACACACGGCAGCGTGGAGTATTGATGAGCGTTATTGCTATGCGCTCATGCCATGCCGGTCCATGCGGGTATTATGCAGCAAGGGGGCAAGTCACCCATGAGTAAGAATGTACACAATGCCAAGTGTGGCGGTGATGTGCAGGACAGACTTCAGTATGCAGAGCACAGACATGTCCATGTGGACATATACTGCTGGCGTTTGTAGTGTTGTGGACAGTGGACGCAACCATGTTACCTCAGGCAGTGGGGAAGACCTCGGTCATGTAGCTGTGTCGTCGTCCCCTGTAAGCGTAAGCAGGGTGGGCTTGTCCGGCGTACGCCAGTCCAGCGTAGGAGTGCGAATAAATAGGCCGGGGCTCTGGGCGTGGTTCACTTCCGGGATGTCCAACGCATCTGCCAGGGCGGCGCCCCTCACCCTGCCACGAGTCCGCCACCGTGAACGCCAGCCTCCTCAGCCGATCGCTGGCTTCCGCGACACAGGCCCCCAGCGCACCCAGCGGCACAGCACCGCGGAGTTATGTGTGTGCTGACTACTGCCTTCGGCCTACACTGCAGTCAGCAGGTCCCCCAATTCAGAATTGAGTCTTGATTTATTGATGGCGCAGTCCAGTAGGCAACAGACATTGCTTCCAGTGCAGCCCGCCCAGACAGACGCATCATCGCAGGCTGCGCACCCGCTGAGCGCTCAGGTGCCACTAACTCTGTGCAGCTCAAGTCAACGCCACGTGGCTGTGGGCCCTTGCTGACCGCTGCCTCCAGCCTACACTGCGGTCAGCAGGGCTCACACATATCAAATCCAATCACTGACCTGCAAGGACACGCCATCATCGCTGGCTGCACACCCGCCACCACCGCCAGGACCACCTCCAACCAACAACTGTCAGAGTCGGAGGAGTCTTACAGCCAGCCTATCAAAGTTGCTCACACCTGTCTTGGATGCCATCATCAGCTTGATACCCTGCTCAGCTCTTCAGGTGCCACTAACTCAGTGCACCACAAGTCATGGACCCTTTATGATTGAATCTTGTGTGTGTGATTTCAGATCTGGTGCCCCTACCTCAGTGCACTGCAAGTCATGGACCCTTTATGATTGAATCTGTGTGTGATCCGATGATCACTGTTCCAGTTGTTGCCAGCACCAACCACTCCCTGAGGGCTGGCTTACACTCACCCCACACCCATCCAGCACAGGCGTCACTGGACATGTGACCCTGGTAATAAAAGGGGGCCGGGCACACGTGCCCGTAGCCAGTTCCACTATCTAAGTGTGTCTGTATGGTCATTATGTAATGCTGATGGCCCCGGGCCCTACCACATTACATTGTGCTGTGGACAGCGGACGCAACCATGTCACCTCAGGCAGTGGGTAAGACCTTGGACACGTAGCTTTGTCCCCCCTGTAAGCGTAAGCGGAGTGGGCTGGGCCGGCGTGCGCCAGTCCAGCATAGGGGTGTGAAGAATTTGCCCGGGGCTCTGGGCGTGGTTCAGTTCTGGCCTGGACAAGGAAGTAACTAATGCGTGTGTCTCTGTTGTAGTGTCGGCGCCACCCAGCCGGCAATCGACAATGTTGCAATGTAGTATGCACCCAGAGGGCGGGCTCACACGGACGGAGAAATGAAGGGAGCGCAAGACAGCTCGGGGTTTTGGCTCATACATGCCAAGTGTTGTGTGTATCTGTATTTCCACAGGATGAGCCAAATGCCTAGCTCCTATCGCAGCGCAGTTCAGCCAGGCATGAACTCTACATCTGTGTCCGCCCTATCCTTACCATAGGCCTACACTCACGTGGCCGCCCACCTTCAACAGCCAACATCACAGTGTCGTTGTCAGGCTTGTGGACATGCGCAGACAGGCATGACAATGGTGTGCCGTAGGAGTGCAAGTGATGCAACCGCGCAGCGCACACAAGTAAATAGGCTCGGGGAGGGAGGAGCAGCTGTGAGGCAACGTAACACACAGTGATGCCGCTCATTTGCCACATGCAAGACATGTCAAACATGAATCCCAAAGTCGCACACATCCCACCCCACCCCCAACAAGCCACATCACATTTCCTGAATGCAAGCAGATGACAAACTAACATTAGGGATGAAAGCTCCTTTGTCTGAACTATCAGGTGGAAGCACATCTGCACCTCCGACCTCGGAATTGCATGTGCCCAGCACCCCTGACAGATACTATAGCAGCTGATGACGACTCCCACACTACGCACAGCCCGACGAAAGACCAACGTATACACACACCACACACAGAAGTCCTTGCTCGAAGTTATCTTGCATGGAATGGCCTTCACACTTACTCCCACACCATCCCAGGTGTACAACCGTTGCACACTAAAACAACTCATTGATCCGACCTGTGGCATTTCATCCACAGAACTGGCGCAGGTCAGAACAGTGTCGCTTCAACCAGAGCCACTAACGCAATGGCAGAACATTCCGGACACATGCACAACCCCTATCACGTGGAACTGTACTGTGCACGTATGCTGCATTTACTGGGGGCACTGCCATTGGCAGTGCTGCGGATCAGTTACCGGCTAAGCTTCCGCCTTGCCAACGTCACCTGCATTCAGCCTGTGTTGCATTGTCGATCGCGCATATTTGAGTGGTCCATGGATGTCTGCCTATCCAACAGGACAGTAGCTGAACTGGATTTTGACATGTGTGTGTGCCCCCTGTTGGCCAACGACCAGGAGTGTCACCGTGATACCCGTTTATGGGATGCCTTGATGCTTGGCATACATGCTGGCAGCTGGACCTGGGAGATTGCACAACTCCTCGTCTGCAGTGACCACATTGAACTGCTCCCTATTGGGCTGTAGTGCTAATTGGTGAAAGGGGTGGGCGCATGCACATCTGTCCGGACCTGCTAATGGATTGCCTCGCTCGATCCTGTTTGATGAAGTTGACAACGACCTCATGTTGGAAATGATAGCCACTCTGGCTGCAATCGCTTTCATGGACGAGTAACTACGTACACTGCAGCCACAACAGATTGGAACCCATTGCAGATGTCCCAACACCTTGTTGCATCTTGGAGATCTGAGTCACATTTCCCACGACAACAGTGGACATGGCTGCATTCGCCTGGACTCCGAATACATGAGCGGACAACAACACGGGTTAACACACACCTGTGAAAGGTGCGGCACTCCCCCGGAGTGGACAGCGGTGCTTGGCAATGTTCCTCATTCTGACATACTGCTGCATTGGTCTGCATGTTGTGGCACTTATCTTGCCCATACTGACACGCATATGCTAATAAAGTCTACGCACCTTCACTTGTATTCAACTGTGATGAGTGTTTATTTGAATGACAATGTGTGTCTCACTGCCTATCTGGGTCACGGCCATACATGAGCATTGATAGCATTACCCAGGGAGTACCTTTTTTTTGAATCATTGTCCCTACATTCATCCGTACTCTCATACTTGATTGATCATAGCCATGACCCATCTGTGTGAATTAGAATGTTTTATTCGCATTCAGTGGAGTGTCGAAGCTGGACCAGTACAGGGCCATGCAAACCCCACTTTACATTGTTGCCCCGTGGAGGGCCAGCCAGAGTCCTTTAGGGATTGACAAGTTCATCAGAAGAGGAAGACTTCAGTCCGCAGTGTGATTGCTGTGTCATTGGTAACCAAACAAAATATGGCAGTCCATGTCAAGGTCCAAGGTGAGTGTCGCTGAGTGTATCGGGGGACAGTGGAAGGTGTTATTCCAGGGCATGATGCAGAGGGCAGAACCAAGCTGAAACAGGCCATATGGCGGAGATGAATGCTACCACTTCATTCTTACCACAAAGCCAGATTCATCATCATCTTCGTCCTCTGATGTGTCAGGTGCCTCACATGTGTGTGGTGGTGTTTAGTCTGCATCACTGTGTGGCACTGACACATCAGGGGCCAGAGGTGGAATGTCTGCCGCACTGTGTGGCACTGACATTTCAGGGGGCCGCGATATGGGCATGGAGTGGTAGCAGCAGCATTCATCCGCGCCAGGCCTTGTGGCGGCAATGCCATGACGAGGATCTGCAGGGCATGGAAGATCACAGCTACATCTCGCTGGTGTGCAGCTGTGGCAAACATTCTTTCCGCCTGCATCCGCTCCAAGCTCTCCATCATTCTCCTTATGTGTCCCAACTCCCGGCTGACACTCCGCTGAGCCACTCTGACTAGACAGTTGTTCTTGGCTCGGAGTCATGACTCCAGCGATGTCAGCCAAGGATTGTTGGAGAGCATGGAGCGGACAGTGGGTGTCCGTTAGGGACTGTAAGTCGTCCCTGATGGGACTTAGACACCCACGTATGGCATCTAGTTTGGCTGCCATGAGGTCGAACCCCACCCGCAGCTGATCAACCATCTTCTCCTGGCACCCTAACCACGGCGTTGGAATGCCATGTGTTGGTCGTGGGGGTCCTGGGAGACAGCCGTGGTGGTGGGTGCTTCCTGCTGTGTGGTCTGTGCAGGGGGTGGGATCTCCTCAGTGCAGCTGGGCTGCCCTGCTCCTGGGGGTGCCGAAGCTGTCCATGAGCTGTTGGAGGGCGTCCATGAGCTGTTGGAGGGCGTCGGTGTCGATGTTGGGGAAGTCCTTTTCATCATCAGTGCTGAGTTGTTGGGTCTGCTCTGCAGGAGGTGTTGATTCTCCCTCTGCAATGTGAAGGGGAGTTGCAGATTGACATTGTGTTCACATGTATGTTCACGCATTGTACAAGTTTACTAACAGACTGCATGACAATGTACATTGTGACTGTTTGTGAGGAGATGCCTATTTGATGCGTGGACAGTTGACATTTCTACACCATCAGGGATGTGAGGTTGTACTTGTACATTATCATATCACAGTTTCATGATATGCCAAATGCGAATGGCCATTTTCTACACACAAGCGGCAGCAGTTGTGTCCTCTGTTCTGTTGTGAAAGTGTTGCAGTTTGTACCACATTGTTGTCAATGTTGAGGTGCTCTGATTCTTATGTGTGTGTGCTGCATTGTGGGTGTGTTGCCCCTTCAGCTCTGATTTGGCTGGCCCTTATCCCTTTCAGTTAACAAAAACAATGGTTCTGTTGGGTTTACCAATTATTTCTTATGAAAACGCCTAGTGTTACTGTATTATTCTATAATCATAAACATCAGTATCTCAGTTATCCAGACAAAATAAAACACATGTGTAATGTGTAAATATATATGAATGATTTAATTTATATAAAACGAGTGAATAGATAGTAATTTGTGTTGTGTGTGTTATTATTTTTGATATGTGTTTTATTTTGTCTGGATAACTGAGATACTGATGTTTATGATTATAGAATAGTACAGTAACACTAGGCGTTTCATAGAAATAATTGGTAAACCCAATAGAACCATTGTTTTGTTAACTTATCCATACCCAGGTTCTGAGGGACACAGGGTCGCCCCATTATTGTTTAACCCTTATCCCTTTCAGGCGGTGTGCCTTTCACTTCTGTGCTTATACAGTGCTGAGATATTGCAGACTTGGGTAAATTGGGCTCTTGGTCAGAGTTGTGACTCTTGGGCATGGTTTGTCCGCAGATGTGCTATACTTAATTGTGCATGTGTGCATTGTGCCCATCTCCCCCCGTCCCCCCAGTCCCTGGTCGTTACTCACCCTGTTGCTGTTGGCTCAGGTCATGTTGTGCAGTGTACGGTCCCCCAACTCCTGCCACCGTCTCCCCAATGATGACTCGGGTCACCAATTCCTCCATCTCATCCAGCTCCTGGTGTGTCGCTGGACTCCCACCTCCAGTCTGCATTGCTGCTTTCAGGTTGGCTGCGAGGTTTCAGGCTTGGTTTTGCGCTTCACATCAGTCCAGCGCTTCTTGCAGTTGTCCACTTCCCTTCTCTTCACTACGACTGCATTCACCTTAGCCAAGATGGACTGCCATATTGTATTTTTAGTTGCCAATGACACAGTGGAGGTGATGAACAGTTGGTGGTGGTGTTCTGTCAGCTTTGCATCAAAATCAAATCTGGCTCCCCTGCAGATCCTCTCAAGCCGGACCAGTTTTTAAAATCATTGTCTGTGGTCATGGCACCTTTGTGCCAGTTAATTAATACTTCCTTTTCCACTGCATCGGTTCCAAGGCAATGGAAACAGGCAATGGTTGTTCCCCTTCTTAAAAAGCCATCATTAGATCCAGCTAAATTGGAAAACTTCCGCCCAATCTCTCTGTTACCTTGGGCAGCTAAAATTGCGTAAGCACACGCTAATACCATCCTTTCAGCTTTTCTGAATTCCAATGGCATCCTGGATCCCACGCAGAATGGTTTCCGCCCAGGGCACAGTACGGAGACAGCGCTCCTTGCTGTGGCCGAACATCTGCGGACCATTCTAGATGCAGGTGACACCGCGGCACTAATCTTGTTAAATCTTAGTTCCGCGTTTGACACTGTATCCCACCAGATTCTTTTAAATCGTTTGGAGGAGGCAGGAATCGTTGGTGCTGCCTTGGAATGGTTCAGATCCTTCCTCTCTGAAAGGACTTTCCAGGTGTCTGCTCCGCCCTTCCTCTCATGGGTCCAGTCTGTTGGACAAGGTGTGCCACAGGGTTCCGCCCTGAGTCCCGTACTTTTTAATCTGTACGTACAACCTCTGGCAGTGATAGCCAGGGACAGGGGTCTCTCCATTGTCTCTTATGCCGATGACATGCAGCTGGTGGTGGTTCTCTCCGACGACTCCACGCAGGATGCCCCTATGTTTAGGAGCGGTCTAGCGGCGGTCGCAGTGTGGATGACCGCCAACTGCCTCCAGCTTAATGCTAATAAATCGGAGGTGTTGTTGGTAGGTAAAAACATCAAGCTGTGGAGCGAGAACTGGTGGCCTAACACCCTGGGCAGCGCACCCACCCCTAAGTTGGTGGTGAAAAGCCTAGGGGTTTGGATGGACTCAACCCTTAGTCTTCAGGATCACACTAAGAAGATTGCAGGCATGTGCTTTGGCCTTCTACGAGGTCTGAAACCCCTTCTGGGCTTTTGACCCCGTCCACCAGACAACTGATTGTGCAGGTGGCCATACTGTCTAGGCTTGACTACGCTAATTCACTTTTTTGGGGTTGAATAAAGCTGAGGTCTTGCGACTACAAAGGGTCCAAAATGCAGCTGCCAGAGCCCTTTTGGGTCTCCGGCGTAGACACCACATCTGGGGGGTAATCCGTCGATTACACTGGCTGCCTGTGGCCAAGCGCATAGAATTTAAAGCCCTCTCCATGGCCTTCAAAATCTTAAAGTTCTCCTCTCCTTGTATTCTGTCCCACGTGGTGGTACCTTACACTCCCTTGCGCTCACTGCGCTCTATGGGGTCTTGCTTGGCTTTGGTCCCGCGGGTAAAAATGTCTACGTGCCGGGGGACGATCTTTCCGCTATCTAGCGGCCAAGCTTTGGAATTCTCTCCCCCTACATATTCGCAGTCTGGATAACTACTTGACGTTCAGGAAGGCTATAAAAACTCATCTCTTCCCCGCGGCTTAGGCTTTAGTCTCTTGTTGTCTGCTAGTAGTAAGCGCCGGGACGCCTCTTTGCTGAGGCAGCTGTTGCGCTATACAAATCGGACTAACTAACTAACTAACTAACTAACTATCACCTCCGTAATGAGGATCTGGTTTTCCTGCATACTGCAACGCGGGTTCCTCTTCTTCTTCTCCTTGCCTTTCCCTGACCCCGAGGTCCCAGGCTGGTCCTCCATGGGGCTTGTGGGGTTCTGGTAGTCCTCTGTACTTGCTCCGGCTACCTCCATGGTGCCTCGCAGTTGTTTGTGTTTT
Source organism: Calotriton arnoldi (assembly GCA_963921515.1). NCBI lineage: Eukaryota > Metazoa > Chordata > Amphibia > Caudata > Salamandridae > Calotriton > Calotriton arnoldi. Next base: position 424,657 of record CAWUFW010010242.1, on the reverse strand, counting down.
TTGTTGCCGCTTTTATAGTGGTTTTTCCCGCCTGACTTGTGGGACTTGCAGGCCTGGCGCTGCTTATCGCTGAATTTTTGATCGCAGTTGGGCCCATCGCAACTTTTTTCACGTTCGGGTTTAGATTTTTATTGCCGTCCCGGTAATTTTATCGCGGACATTTGATGCGTTATCGGGAAACTATCGCATGTTACCGCCGTGTTGTGAATATGACGTTAACACGGAGTTATTTTCCCGCGATAGACGATGATATGAAAAATTGCGTTAACCTATTTTGGCGATGATTATCGCACGTTCTTGAGAATATCCCCCATCGTTACAAAACTCTTGGTGTTAATAGATAGCTGGTCCCCATTATTTTTGTCTTGGTGGGGTAGATTAGCAACAATTAAAATGATGTTGCTCCCCATAATTAATTTTTATCTGTCCATGCTCCCAATTACTATTCCACTCTCTTTCTTTAAAACCATCAACCATTCCTTGATCAAATTCTTATGGTATAATCGCAAGACTCGGATCTCATTAAATCGACTTCAGCAATCCAAGGAATTAGGAGGAGTCAATTTCCCTAATCTTAGACGTTACCACTCTGCATTTACAACGAAACAAATCTGGACTCTTCTTTCAGATAACCCACATACAATATTAACTGCATGGAGCCTATTAGAACAGGCCCAATATACACCATTCTCGTTAAATGCGGCAGTTCTTTTATCTCAGCCTCCTAGGTGCTTTTTTTCTCCTATTCTCACCCATACTGCTGCTGTACCTAATTCTCTGGTTTTTGTTCATATCTCTCATACAGACATTTTTGCACAGACTCCTATTTGGTATAATAAACACCTAAAAATAAATAACAGAGCTCTTTTTTGGAAAGAATGGTCCGACAAAGGCATTTAATGACAGATGGGTCTCTTATGGACTTCTCCGAGATCCAGAAGAAATACGACATATCCAATCAACATGTTTCTCACTACCTTCATCTTAGAACTTCTATTCTTCACCTCCTCTCTCAGAATTCTTCCTTGGTTTCACAGTATCAGACCCCCCCCCCCTCTCTCTCTTTGGATTTCTCCACTCGGCTTAAAGCATCTGCTATTTACAAGATTTTATCTCATCCTACTGATTTGAGAATTAAATCTTAGGTAGAAATTTTATGGGAAAAAGATTTACAACAAGAATTCTCTTTCCAGACTTGGGGTTCCATATGGGCAAAAATTCACACCTCCTCACGATCAGCAAGCACAACACAGACATTGTATTATTTCTATAATAGACTGTTTCTTACTCCCCAAGATCTGCAGAAGTTCAGGTTTATGGATTGTACAAAATGCTGGTCTTGTCCCCATGAAAAAAGTGATTTACTGCATATGTTTTTTCTTTGTCCTTTGGTTAATAGATTTTGGTTGCTCATTTGGAAGAAATTGAATGACATTTTGTCCACAAATATCCCTTTTGACATTTTACACATATTTTTTGGGTGGTCCCTCCCCTTTATGGGGTGCTCAAGGGAGTGTGGGTAAATTTATTGATTTGTTCATAGCTATTACCCTACAGATTATTACCACAAATTGGAAGGGTACTACTAAAATCTCTTATACTGCCTGGTGGAACCTTTTATGCCATCATCATAGATTAGATCGTGCTCATGCCACCTCTATGCCCTTAATGATTAAAAAAGATTTACTTTGGTCACCACTCTCAACATTTCTATCTAGGATAGCTGATCGACCCATTTCTATGGTTACCAGATATAAACCCCCTTAATGTTATTTTGTTTAACAAGTTATCAATGCTATTATTACAATACTGTTTTGCTTATTACACGCTTTTCATTATATCTTTCCCTTCTTTCCCTTCCTCTCCTTTTTGACCCTTATTTTAAAATGCTAAATTGCATATGCTTATGTAAATTGTTTATATTGTTCAAATCGCTTTTGATGTTATACTCGTTAATATTGTTCACATCTTTCTTTTTTATTCACAGTACTTGATTAGAAGTGATAGAAGTGTTTCCAACATTATATGTTTATTTTATACTTATGTTTTACTTTGAATATTATCTCAATAAAGCATTCTAAACATGATAATGAAAAGATGGATGGTTTTTGGAGTTTCGTTTATATTTAGATAAATGATTCAGTATGTATGTTAAACTTCGCTCTTATGCAGACTCAAATTTCATAACCAATTGTGTTTTTCAAGTATTAGAAGTGTGAAAACAATCTCGACAGCATAAAACAATGTTACAAGTTTGAGCAGGATGTCACGAAAAGCACACAAATAATACAGAACAAAATTAGAGGTCATTTGAAACTGTTTAGACAGAAGATGAATCCAGACTTAGTGATGAAAAACAGCAAATACCTAGTCAACAGGTGTTTCCTTCTGCCAGGAACTTTTTTAAGGCCCTTAGGGCCCGATTAAGAGTTTGGCGTAGCGGCCCAAGCTCAACGCCAGCTCTGCTGCACCAAACTCATACATGGACCGCCGGCCGTATTACGAGTTGTAAAAGTACAACTCGTAATACGGTCGGTGGTCCTTTGGCCTTTCCCTTGGGGGTGCTTTGAAAACAGGCACCGCAATGGGAATGGCCAAAAAGTTCCAGCACGGCATGGACGGTGACGTCAATGCCATGTTGGAACTGGACAGTCACAGACCCCCTGAATGTCATCTCCCATGGTATGGGCCTGTAGGAAGGTGGAATCTGACTATATGGTTGCCCCCACTTTTTTATGGTGTTTTGCTGGTTTATGACTTAGTTGGACTGGGATCCTGCTATTCAGGGCCCCAGTCTATCTGCTTTCTCTGTAAAGGTTTCCATGTGCCTTAGGCACATCTCTGATTGGAATCTGGAGTGCCCTTATAAGTCCCTAGTATATGGTATACTATGTACCAAGGGCATAGGTACCTCAGAGGCCTGCCAGGGGCTGCAGCATGTATTATGCCACCCCTGGAAGGCCATCCAAACTGACACCACAGGTCTGCTACTGCAGCCTGGGTAAGGTGGTGCATGCACCCCTTACTGTGATATAGGTTACCTATATCACTAAATACATACACACATATAAACCTATAAGTCACTCCTAAGGCAGGCCTTATCAATCCTAAAGGCAGAGTGCATGGTTCCTATGTGAGAGGGTGCCCCTGCATGAGCAGGGCCCCTCTGCAGCGTTCGGAGACCATCTCTGATGCTGTTTGTAGTGCAGCCTGACCATATACTCTTAAGCGCATTATATCCTCGCGGTAAAATGCTAACTTTGGAATGGCTGCACCTAAACATGTCGTGTTTGGTGTCAAACATCTTGGAATACTACCCCCCGCCAATTCTGGCGGCGGGGTAGCATTCCACCCTTCTAGAGGAAAGACATGTTAACTCTGACTAACCCGGTAACTTCTCTCCAGAGCCCTGGCATCACAAAATGGATGCTGCTGCCACAGACACGAGTCTGGCCTCCTGCTGCTGGACGAAACTCCGGCAGGGAGGCCTGGACAATAGGTTTCCTGTCCCAGGGAGGTGTGACCACCTCCCCAGACAGGATAATGTGTATTGGGGCTGGGCGGGAGCACCATCTGTGTGCTTTGAAGTCCTGCACTGGGGGCACATTTGGTGTCCCTGTGCATACCCCAGTTCAAACCGGATCAGGGGCTTGCAGCCCCTGCTTTGGCGCGAACTGGACAAAGGAAAGGGGTGTAGCCACCCCTCTGCCCTGACCCACCCATAGGTGGGGCCACAGAGTAGTCCAACCCCTATTTTTAGAATAAAGGTAGGAACCCAGTCCTTAGGACTTTAGATTATACCTGGACGAAACTCTGAAACTGAATCCTGGACCTTCGACGGCTCTACGACAAGATTAGAGGACTGAAGAATCTCCCTTGGGGTCAGGAGTGACTCCCCTGCTTGGCAGGCACCAAAGAAGCATCTGTCCGGTTCGCATTTCTGAAGCTCCCGTCGGACGCCGAAGTCATCGCATCACCAGAGGTGGATTCTCAGACTTCCCGAGGCTACCCTGAGTCCCCAGCAAAGCTGAGGCCCGTGGCTATCGTGGGTGACTTGAGACCGTGACCCCTGGACACCGAGCACATTTGCAAGTGCACCATCTTCTGGGTCTCCCAAGAAGTCGTGCTTTGGGCTCCGAGTAGCCCTAGCCTCCAGCACCACCTGCACCGAAGATCACTGGCCCCCACTCCACGAGTGTCCTGTAAGCCAGCTCCACGTGCGGCGTCACGAGGCTCCTTCGCGGTCGCTAGCCCGTTGGCTAGTAGCCCTTAACGAAGGCCAATCCTTTTCTTACTTGGCATCCTGGTTGCTCCAGGCCTGCCCTCACTTACCCTCGCTGGGTGAGTTCCACAGACCTTGCTGGTCTGCACCATCGACGATCTACATCTTCACTCGAGACTTGCCGTTGCCAAGGCTTGTTGGGTCCAATCCGGTCGCCGACACCTCAGCACTCGACAGACATCGTGTACCAGCCCGAATCCTGCTCCTGGTCGCCGACAACGCCTCCTGGACCTCGTGGCTGAAGAGTCAAGACGACCGTCAACGCACCTGAAGCACTCGACATCGGTGGGCATCTGTCCATCGCCTTCCTGGTCACTGGCTAGTGACCCAGACTCTGTCCCCTCTGCTTTCAGGTTCTTCAGAACTCCGATCCACTCTTGGATCCACCCGGACACTTTTCTCTTGGCCGCCAGCAGCACTTTGCAGCAGATCGCCATTCGAATCGGCAGACGAAACCCGACCCCGAAAGGCACCTATGCACCCGGCTTCCCTGGGTGAGGTAACACGAGTACTCCGGTGCTCCCGTGGGTAGAGACTCTTCAAAGTCCTAGATCTCAAAGGGTTTTGTCCTAGTCCTCTTTTAAGTGTCCCTTTCCTCTATTTTCCCGATCCCGACTTTCTCCATAGAAGTTAACGGCGTATCGCGGTTGTGTATTTACACTGCACGCGTCTCCCGTGGGTCCCCTGTGTCACTACCTTGGGTGGTTCCTTGTGGTCCAAGCACTTCTAGAGGCTCTAGGCCTAGTGTCTAGTTCAGTCGTGGTTCGCATACCACTTTATTGGTATATGGTTTGAGTACGCCCCTAGGGCCCAAGCGTGTATTTGTGCTATTACTGTGATTTAATATCTTATAACTTATGTACTTGAACTCTAGCCTCATAAAGAGACTAGAGGGTGTGTTTAGTAATAAATACATATATTTTGAATATATACCTGGTGTGGTGCTCTTTCATTTGGTCACTCAAGAGATTATAGACTGGTAAAACAAGCTGCTTTACATTCCTTCAAGACTTAGCCTGAAGGCTGCTCTCCATAGCTACCACTAGGATAGCTTTCAATAAGGTTGTCTTTAACCTATCTCCAATAAGGAGTTGATTTGGACTGGTGCAAGGTGCCCACTATAATTAGTGGACAGCATATGCCAGGCCAACTTCTCACATTGGTGTGCAGCGTGTGGGATTCCAGCTTGCTATTGTTTTACCAGATAATCTCAATTGAATTGATCAACTGAAAACCACTAAAGGTACCTAAGGTACATATAATTTAAGCTTAGAATACAGTAAGTTCTACTGAACTTAGAGTTGTGTGTTAAGGGATAGCACAACCCTTTCTACAACTCAAGAGAGTTTAGTAGGCCACACTAGAGTAGGTAGTGCATACACCACACCACACTAGTAATGTCTTTAAGGGGAGGATCAAAGAATCCTTGCAGGAAGCCATTGAGCTTCCACCCTCCAAGTATGATACACTCCCATTCTTGGAATTGAGAGCTTTATGCAACTTGAGAAAAATAAGGACAGGCCAAAGCCCCACCACCCAACACCTCAAGGAGTTGTTGGTGGCTTATGACCTTAGTAAGCCCTTGGGGACTGAAGGGGTAGGAGCTGAGGGTGGGGCAGGAGAAGAGGAGGAGGCCAGGGGTACCAATACCCCCAGCCCCCCTCTGAGACTGGCCAGGAGGGTGACAATGACCCTGACCTGGATAACCCAATCCCTCCTGTGGAAGATGATGAGGATGATCAGAATGATGCCCTCTTTGTCCCCCAGGAAGGATTAAGAGTGTGCCCAGGAAGTCTAGATCTCCTTCTCAGGAGTCTAACCACTCTGGCACCTCCATAGGGAGCTCTATCTCCTCTCACAGGAGGGAATCCTCTCATGAGAGAAGAGCCAGACTGGTCCAGTATGAGGAAACTCAGCTGGAAATCAGAAAAAAGCAATTGGCTTTAGATAGGGAATCCCTAGATCTCCTTAGAGAGAGAAGAAAGTTGGGACTAGAGTCCCATGGTGGCAACAATATCCCTAGAGATAGGGACAGGTCTTATGACCATAGAAACCTAAACAAGATTGTCCCTCCCTACCAGAGTGGGGATGACATCCACAAATGGATAACTGCACTGGAGAGGGCCTGTAAAGTTCAGAAGGTCCCCCAGAGGCAGTGGGCAGCAATCTTGTGGCTCTCCTTTGCAGACAAAGGTAGAGACAAGCTCCTCACTGTAAGAGAAGAGGATGCTGACAATTACACAGTCTTGAAGAGTGCTCTGATAGATGGGTTTGGCCTAACCACTGAACAGTATAGGTTGAAGTTCAGAGACACCCAAAAGCTCAGACTCAAGACTGGGTTGATTTTGTAGATTGTGCTACAAAGGCTCTGGAAGGTTGGATACATGGCAACAAAGTGCATGACTTTTTAGGATTGTACAATTTGATTATGAGGAGCAGATCCTTAATAATTGTCAAAACCAGCTTTTGCACCAGTATCTGGTGGACTCTGATCTGACCTCTCCCCAAGAATTGGGAAAGAAGGCAGACAAATGGGTCAGAACCAGAGTAAAAACTAGAAATCAGGGTGGTGACCAGAAGAAAGATTCTACTAAGTCCCAAGAGAAAGGTGGGGATAAATCTAAGGATAAGTCCCCTACAGGGCCCCAAAATTCCTCTTCTGGGGGTGGGTCCCAAACTCCTTCCTCTCCTGAAAAGAAACCATATTGCCATGTCTGTAAAAAGCCTGGGCACTGGAAAACTGATCCCAGTTGCCCCAGGATTGGCAATAAAGAAAATGTTCCTCCCACAACTACTACCACCCCTCCTGGTACTACCAGTAGTAATCCTCCAGTTGGGAGTAGTGCACCCAAAAGTTAGGTGCTTTTGCAAGAGGAACAGAGGTGGGCCCTAGTTTAGACAGGGACCCCTCAACAGACTCCTCTGACTCTGATGGTGGTATAGGATTTGCCACCTTTACCATGGGTCCCATAGCATTGGGCAGGTACAGATTGGAGCCAATAATTAATGGTCAGAAAGCTGTGGCATTTAGGGACACAGGGGCTAGTGTCACCATGGTGGCAGGAAACTAGTCCCCCTCACCAGCTTTTACCTGAGTTTAAATACCAGGTGACCAACATTGATGGTGTCAGAACAGATCACCCCATGGCCATAGTCAATCTCAGCTGGGAGGGGTCACAGGCCCAAAAGAGTGGCAGTGTCCCCAACCCTACCTGTAGATTGCCTGATGGGCAATGATCTGGAAATTTCAGCCTGGGCTGAAGTTGAACACCAAACCCATCTCAGGATGCTGGGCGTCCCTGTAAAGGTTAGTGGGGCTGTAATGGCCACAGCCCCAGCCCAGAATTTGGAGAGATGGAGCCTGAAAGAATGGCCCACTCTCCCCCAAAAGAGAGCACAAGGGTTGAAGAAAAGTCTTCTTCCCTCCAGACAGTAGGTAAGGGTCAGCCTCCTCAGGGAACTGACCCTACCCCTAGTGAAGGAACTGCCCCAGAGGTAGTCAGGCCTGGCCTGGCCACACCCCTGATGGCAGAGGACCCTTCCAAGGTGGTACCCAGTCTGGAGCAGGTAACCTGCCCCTCTCTACCCTGCCTCAGCCAGCCCAGGGCTGCAGAGGTCAGGGAGGTCAGTGGACCCCCAGGGCCCCCTGTCCAGAGGAACCCCCATCAGCAGATTAGGGGCACCCAGTCTAGTAGCCCTAGCCAGGTGAAAACTCCTCTACACACTGAGGGATCCCCCATGCCTTTATGTAGGGACCTCCCCCAGAAGGACTCTGGTAGGCAAGGGCAAACCTGGGACCTGAAGGTTCCAAACCTGCCCTGTCCCTCCAGTAGTCCATCCAAAGGGACCCAACCCCCAGCTGTAGGCAGCCAAAGGTTGACCCTTAGAGCAAAGTGCAACTCAGTCATGGAAAGACAGGCATACATGGTGACCAGTGATCTGAGGAAGCTGAGGCCAACATTCCTAGGGCCTCACTTCCCTACTCAGACACCTCACCAGCCTTGTACTTTACCTAAGCACACCACAGGTAGTGATTCCCCATGGTGGAGACCCTCTCATACCCTTAGGGTGAGGGATTGCTTAGTGGACCATAAGACAGGGGGCAACCATGCTAGTGCAGGTGCTTCCTTATATGACCACTTAGTCAATGAAGGCTCAACTGGCCAAGGTTAGCCTTATCTCCTTTCGTTTGGGGGGTTATGTAGGAAGGTGGAATCTGACTATATGGTTGCCCCCACTTTTTTTATGGTGTTTTGCTGGTTTATGACTTAGTTGGACTGGGATCCTGCTATTCAGGGCCCCAGTCTATCTGCTTTCTCTGTAAAAAGGTTTCCATGTGCCTTAGGCACATCTCTGATTGGAATCTGGAGTGCCCTTATAAGTCCCTAGTATATGGTATACTATGTACCAAGGGCATAGGTACCTCAGAGGCCTACCAGGGGCTGCAGCATGTATTATGCCACCCCTGGAAGGCCATCCAAACTGACACCACAGGTCTGCTACTGCAGCCTGGGTAAGGTGGTGCATGCACCCCTTACTGTGATATAGGTTACCTATATCACTAAATACATACACACATATAAACCTATAAGTCACTCCTAAGGCAGGCCTTATCAATCCTAAAGGCAGAGTGCATGGTTCCTATGTGAGAGGGTGCCCCTGCATGAGCAGGGCCCCTCTGCAGCGTTCGGAGACCATCTCTGATGCTGTTTGTAGTGCAGCCTGACCATATACTCTTAAGCGCATTATATCCTCGCGGTAAAATGCTAACTTTGGAATGGCTGCACCTAAACATGTCGTGTTTGGTGTCAAACATCTTGGAATACTACCCCCCGCCAATCCTGGCGGCGGGGGTAGCATTCCACCCTTCTAGAGGAAAGACATGTTAACTCTGACTAACCCGGTAACTTCTTTCCAGAGCCCTGGCATCACAAAATGGATGCTGCTGCCACAGACACGAGTCTGGCCTCCTGCTGCTGGACGAAACTCCGGCAGGGAGGCCTGGACAATAGGTTTCCTGTCCCAGGGAGGTGTGACCACCTCCCCAGACAGGATAATGTGTATTGGGGCTGGGCGGGAGCACCATCTGTGTGCTTTGAAGTCCTGCACTGGGGGCACATTTGGTGTCCCTGTGCATACCCCAGTTCAAACCGGATCAGGGGCTTGCAGCCCCTGCTTTGGCGCGAACTGGACAAAGGAAAGGGGTGTAGCCACCCCTCTGCCCTGACCCACCCATAGGTGGGGCCACAGAGTAGTCCAACCCCTATTTTTAGTATAAAGATAGGAACCCAGTCCTTAGGACTTTAGATTATACCTGGACGAAACTCTGAAACTGAATCCTGGACCTTCGACGCTCTACGACAAGATTAGAGGACTGAAGAATCTCCCTTGGGGTCAAGGAGTGACTCCCCTGCTTGGCAGGCACCAAAGAAGCATCTGTCCGGTTCGCATTTCTGAAGCTCCCGTCGGACGCCGAAGTCATCGCATCACCAGAGGTGGATTCTCAGACTTCCCCGAGGCTACCCTGAGTCCCCAGCAAAGCTGAGGCCCGTGGCTATCGTGGGTGACTTGAGACCGTGACCCCTGGACACCGAGCACATTTGCAAGTGCACCATCTTCTGGGTCTCCCAAGAAGTCGTGCTTTGGGCTCCGAGTAGCCCTAGCCTCCAGCACCACCTGCACCGAAGATCACTGGCCCCCACTCCACGAGTGTCCTGTAAGCCAGCTCCACGTGCGGCGTCACGAGGCTCCTTCGCGGTCGCTAGCCCGTTGGCTAGTAGCCCTTAACGAAGGCCAATCCTTTTCTTACTTGGCATCCTGGTTGCTCCAGGCCTGCCCTCACTTACCCTCGCTGGGTGAGTTCCACAGACCTTGCTGGTCTGCACCATCGACGATCTACATCTTCACTCGAGACTTGCCGTTGCCAAGGCTTGTTGGGTCCAATCCGGTCGCCGACACCTCAGCACTCGACAGACATCGTGTACCAGCCCGAATCCTGCTCCTGGTCGCCGACAACGCCTCCTGGACCTCGTGGCTGAAGAGTCAAGACGACCGTCAACGCACCTGAAGCACTCGACATCGGTGGGCATCTGTCCATCGCCTTCCTGGTCACTGGCTAGTGACCCAGACTCTGTCCCCTCTGCTTTCAGGTTCATCAGAACTCCGATCCACTCTTGGATCCACCCGGACACTTTTCTCTTGGCCGCCAGCAGCACTTTGCAGCAGATCGCCATTCGAATCGACGACGAAACCCGACCCCGAAAGGCACCTATGCACCCGGCTTCCCTGGGTGAGGTAACACGAGTACTCCGGTGCTCCCGTGGGTAGAGACTCTTCAAAGTCCTAGATCTCAAAGGGTTTTGTCCTAGTCCTCTTTTAAGTGTCCCTTTCCTCTATTTTCCCGATCCCGACTTTCTCCATAGAAGTTAACGGCGTATCGCGGTTGTGTATTTACACTGCACGCGTCTCCCGTGGGTCCCCTGTGTCACTACCTTGGGTGGTTCCTTGTGGTCCAAGCACTTCTAGAGGCTCTAGGCCTAGTGTCTAGTTCAGTCGTGGTTCGCATACCACTTTATTGGTATATGGTTTGAGTACGCCCCTAGGGCCCAAACGTGTATTTGTGCTATTACTGTGATTTAATATCTTATAACTTATGTACTTCGAACTCTAGCCTCATAAAGAGACTAGAGGGTGTGTTTAGTAATAAATACATATATTTTGAATATATACCTGGTGTGGTGCTCTTTCATTTGGTCACTCAAGAGATTATAGACTGGTAAAACAAGCTGCTTTACATTCCTTCAAGACTTAGCCTGAAGGCTGCTCTCCATAGCTACCACTAGGATAGCTTTCAATAAGGTTGTCTTTAACCTATCTCCAATAAGGAGTTGTTTGGACTGGTGCAAGGTGCCCACTATAATTAGTGGACAGCATATGCCAGGCCAACTTCTCACATTGGTGTGCAGCGTGTGGGATTCCAGCTTGCTATTGTTTTACCAGATAATCTCAATTGAATTGATCAACTGAAAACCACTAAAGGTACCTAAGGTACATATAATTTAAGCTTAGAATACAGTAAGTTCTACTGAACTTAGAGTTGTGTGTTAAGGGATAGCACAACCCTTTCTACAACTCAAGAGAGTTTAGTAGGCCACACTAGAGTAGGTAGTGCATACACCACACCACACTAGTAATGTCTTTAAGGGGAGGATCCAAAGAATCCTTGCAGGAAGCCATTGAGCTTCCACCCTCCAAGTATGATACACTCCCATTCTTGGAATTGAGAGCTTTATGCAACTTGAGAAAAATAAGGACAGGCCAAAGCCCCACCACCCAACACCTCAAGGAGTTGTTGGTGGCTTATGACCTTAGTAAGCCCTTGGGGACTGAAGGGGTAGGAGCTGAGGGTGGGGCAGGAGAAGAGGAGGAGGCCAGGGGTACCAATACCCCCAGCCCCCCTCTGAGACTGGCCAGGAGGGTGACAATGACCCTGACCTGGATAACCCAATCCCTCCTGTGGAAGATGATGAGGATGATCAGAATGATGCCCTCTTTGTCCCCCAGGAAGGATTAAGAGTGTGCCCAGGAAGTCTAGATCTCCTTCTCAGGAGTCTAACCACTCTGGCACCTCTATAGGGAGCTCTATCTCCTCTCACAGGAGGGAATCCTCTCATGAGAGAAGAGCCAGACTGGTCCAGTATGAGGAAACTCAGCTGGAAATCAGAAAAAAGCAATTGGCTTTAGATAGGAATCCCTAGATCTCCTTAGAGAGAGAAGAAAGTTGGGACTAGAGTCCCATGGTGGCAACAATATCCCTAGAGATAGGGACAGGTCTTATGACCATAGAAACCTAAACAAGATTGTCCCTCCCTACCAGAGTGGGGATGACATCCACAAATGGATAACTGCACTGGAGAGGGCCTGTAAAGTTCAGAAGGTCCCCCAGAGGCAGTGGGCAGCAATCTTGTGGCTCTCCTTTGCAGACAAAGGTAGAGACAAGCTCCTCACTGTAAGAGAAGAGGATGCTGACAATTACACAGTCTTGAAGAGTGCTCTGATAGATGGGTTTGGCCTAACCACTGAACAGTATAGGTTGAAGTTCAGAGACACCCAAAAGCTCAGACTCAAGACTGGGTTGATTTTGTAGATTGTGCTACAAAGGCTCTGGAAGGTTGGATACATGGCAACAAAGTGCATGACTTTTTAGGATTGTACAATTTGATTATGAGGGAGCAGATCCTTAATAATTGTCAAAACCAGCTTTTGCACCAGTATCTGGTGGACTCTGATCTGACCTCTCCCCAAGAATTGGGAAAGAAGGCAGACAAATGGGTCAGAACCAGAGTAAAAACTAGAAATCAGGGTGGTGACCAGAAGAAAGATTCTACTAAGTCCCAAGAGAAAGGTGGGGATAAATCTAAGGATAAGTCCCCTACAGGGCCCCAAAATTCCTCTTCTGGGGGTGGGTCCCAAACTCCTTCCTCTCCTGAAAAGAAACCATATTGCCATGTCTGTAAAAAGCCTGGGCACTGGAAAACTGATCCCAGTTGCCCCAGGATTGGCAATAAAGAAAATGTTCCTCCCACAACTACTACCACCCCTCCTGGTACTACCAGTAGTAATCCTCCAGTTGGGAGTAGTGCACCCAAAAAGTTAGGTGCTTTTGCAAGAGGAACAGAGGTGGGCCCTAGTTTAGACAGGGACCCCTCAACAGACTCCTCTGACTCTGATGGTGGTATAGGATTTGCCACCTTTACCATGGGTCCCATAGCATTGGGCAGGTACAGATTGGAGCCAATAATTAATGGTCAGAAAGCTGTGGCATTTAGGGACACAGGGGCTAGTGTCACCATGGTGGCAGGGAAACTAGTCCCCCTCACCAGCTTTTACCTGAGTTTAAATACCAGGTGACCAACATTGATGGTGTCAGAACAGATCACCCCATGGCCATAGTCAATCTCAGCTGGGAGGGGTCACAGGCCCAAAAGAGTGGCAGTGTCCCCAACCCTACCTGTAGATTGCCTGATGGGCAATGATCTGGAAATTTCAGCCTGGGCTGAAGTTGAACACCAAACCCATCTCAGGATGCTGGGCGTCCCTGTAAAGGTTAGTGGGGCTGTAATGGCCACAGCCCCAGCCCAAGAATTTGGAAAGATGGAGCCTGAAAGAATGGCCCACTCTCCCCCAAAAGAGAGCACAAGGGTTGAAGAAAAGTCTTCTTCCCTCCAGACAGTAGGTAAGGGTCAGCCTCCTCAGGGAACTGACCCTACCCCTAGTGAAGGAACTGCCCCAGAGGTAGTCAGGCCTGGCCTGGCCACACCCCTGATGGCAGAGGACCCTTCCAAGGTGGTACCCAGTCTGGAGCAGGTAACCTGCCCCTCTCTACCCTGCCTCAGCCAGCCCAGGGCTGCAGAGGTCAGGGAGGTCAGTGGACCCCCAGGGCCCCCTGTCCAGAGGAACCCCCATCAGCAGATTAGGGGCACCCAGTCTAGTAGCCCTAGCCAGGTGAAAACTCCTCTACACACTGAGGGATCCCCCATGCCTTTATGTAGGGACCTCCCCAGAAGGACTCTGGTAGGCAAGGGCAAACCTGGGACCTGAAGGTTCCAAACCTGCCCTGTCCCTCCAGTAGTCCATCCAAAGGGACCCAACCCCCAGCTGTAGGCAGCCAAAGGTTGACCCTTAGAGCAAAGTGCAACTCAGTCATGGAAAGACAGGCATACATGGTGACCAGTGATCTGAGGAAGCTGAGGCCAACATTCCTAGGGCCTCACTTCCCTACTCAGACACCTCACCAGCCTTGTACTTTACCTAAGCACACCACAGGTAGTGATTCCCCATGGTGGAGACCCTCTCATACCCTTAGGGTGAGGGATTGCTTAGTGGACCATAAGACAGGGGGCAACCATGCTAGTGCAGGTGCTTCCTTATATGACCACTTAGTCAATGAAGGCTCAACTGGCCAAGGTTAGCCTTATCTCCTTTCGTTTGGGGGGGTTATGTAGGAAGGTGGAATCTGACTATATGGTTGCCCCCACTTTTTTATGGTGTTTTGCTGGTTTATGACTTAGTTGGACTGGGATCCTGCTATTCAGGGCCCCAGTCTATCTGCTTTCTCTGTAAAAGGTTTCCATGTGCCTTAGGCACATCTCTGATTGGAATCTGGAGTGCCCTTATAAGTCCCTAGTATATGGTATACTATGTACCAAGGGCATAGGTACCTCAGAGGCCTACCAGGGGCTGCAGCATGTATTATGCCACCCCTGGAAGGCCATCCAAACTGACACCACAGGTCTGCTACTGCAGCCTGGGTAAGGTGGTGCATGCACCCCTTACTGTGATATAGGTTACCTATATCACTAAATACATACACACATATAAACCTATAAGTCACTCCTAAGGCAGGCCTTATCAATCCTAAAGGCAGAGTGCATGGTTCCTATGTGAGAGGGTGCCCCTGCATGAGCAGGGCCCCTCTGCAGCGTTCGGAGACCATCTCTGATGCTGTTTGTAGTGCAGCCTGACCATATACTCTTAAGCGCATTATATCCTCGCGGTAAAATGCTAACTTTGGAATGGCTGCACCTAAACATGTCGTGTTTGGTGTCAAACATCTTGGAATACTACCCCCCCGCCAATCCTGGTGGCGGGGTAGCATTCCACCCTTCTAGAGGAAAGACATGTTAACTCTGACTGAGTCCGGTAACTTCTTTCCAGAGCCCTGGCATCACAAAATGGATGCTGCTGCCACAGACACGAGTCTGGCCTCCTGCTGCTGGACGAAACTCCGGCAGGGGAGGCCTGGACAATAGGTTTCCTGTCCCAGGGAGGTGTGACCACCTCCCCAGACAGGATAATGTGTATTGGGGCTGGGCGGGAGCACTTTCGGGTGCTTTGAAGTCCTGCACTGGGGGCACATTTGGTGTCCCTGTGCATACCCCAGTTCAAACCGGATCAGGGGCTTGCAGCCCCTGCTTTAGCGCGAACTGGACAAAGGAAAGGGGTGTAGCCACCCCTCTGCCCTGACCCACCCATAGGTGGGGCCACAGAGTAGTCCAACCCCTATTTTTAGAATAAAGGTAGGAACCCAGTCCTTAGGACTTTAGATTATACCTGGACGAAACTCTGAAACTGAATCCTGGACCTTCGACGCTCTACGACAAGATTAGAGGACTGAAGAATCTCCCTTGGGGTCAAGGAGTGACTCCCCTGCTTGGCAGGCACCAAAGAAGCATCTGTCCGGTTCGCATTTCTGAAGCTCCCGTCGGACGCCGAAGTCATCGCATCACCAGAGGTGGATTCTCAGACTTCCCGAGGCTACCCTGAGTCCCCAGCAAAGCTGAGGCCCGTGGCTATCGTGGGTGACTTGAGACCGTGACCCCTGGACACCGAGCACATTTGCAAGTGCACCATCTTCTGGGTCTCCCAAGAAGTCGTGCTTTGGGCTCCGAGTAGCCCTAGCCTCCAGCACCACCTGCACCGAAGATCACTGGCCCCCACTCCACGAGTGTCCTGTAAGCCAGCTCCACGTGCGGCGTCACGAGGCTCCTTCGCGGTCGCTAGCCCGTTGGCTAGTAGCCCTTAACGAAGGCCAATCCTTTTCTTACTTGGCATCCTGGTTGCTCCAGGCCTGCCCTCACTTACCTTCGCTGGGTGAGTTCCACAGACCTTGCTGGTCTGCACCATCGACGATCTACATCTTCACTCGAGACTTGCCGTTGCCACGGCTTGTTGGGTCCAATCCGGTCGCCGACACCTCAGCACTCGACAGACATCGTGTACCAGCCCGAATCCTGCTCCTGGTCACCAACAACGCCACCCGGACCTCGTGGCTGAAGAGTCAAGGTGACCGTCAACGCACCTGAAGCACTCGACATCGGTGGGCATCTGTCCATCGCCTTCCTGGTCACTGGCTAGTGACCCAGACTCTGTCCCCTCTGCTTTCAGGTTCACCAGAACTCCGATCCACTCTTGGATCCACCCGGACACTTTTCTCTTGGCCGCCAGCAGCACTTTGCAGCAGATCGCCATTCGAATCGACGACGAAACCCGACCCCGAAAGGCACCTATGCACCCGGCTTCCCTGGGTGAGGTAACACGAGTACTCCGGTGCTCCCGTGGGTAGAGACTCTTCAAAGTCCTAGATCTCAAAGGGTTTTGTCCTAGTCCTCTTTTAAGTGTCCCTTTCCTCTATTTTCCCGATCCCGACTTTCTCCATAGAAGTTAACGGCGTATCGCGGTTGTGTATTTACACTGCACGCGTCTCCCGTGGGTCCCCTGTGTCACTACCTTGGGTGGTTCCTTGTGGTCCAAGCACTTCTAGAGGCTCTAGGCCTAGTGTCTAGTTCAGTCGTGGTTCGCATACCACTTTATTGGTATATGGTTTGAGTACGCCCCTAGGGCCCAAACGTGTATTTGTGCTATTACTGTGATTTAAGATCTTACAACTTATGTACTTCGAACTCTAGCCTCATAAAGAGACTAGAGGGGTGTGTTTAGTAATAAATACATATATTTTGAATATATACCTGGTGTGGTGCTCTTTCATTTGGTCACTCAAGAGATTATAGACTGGTAAAACAAGCTGCTTTACATTCCTTCAAGACTTAGCCTGAAGGCTGCTCTCCATAGCTACCACTAGGATAGCTTTCAATAAGGTTGTCTTTAACCTACCTACCAATAAGGAGTCGATTTGGACTGGTGCAAGGTGCCCACTATAATTAGTGGACAGCATATGCCAGGCCAACTTCTCACAGGGCCCCCTTTGTTCCAGCACCGCCAGCCTTTTCATGGGGGGGCTCCGCCATGAAATGGCTGGCGGTCCAGGAACTCAAAATATGCTGAGCGGGACTGCACCAGTCCCTGCTCAGCATAATGCATTGTGGAGCTTCCGTGCCCACCAGGGATCAACTGTTCCCTGTTCCCTGGCGCAGCCGGCGGTCCACCACTGATATGACTTACAAAGTCGTAATCGGAAAAATGGTGGACCGCCACTCCTGCACCAACGCGAGACTTGCAGTCACAAGACCGCCAGACTCGTAATCAGGCCCTTAGTGTATTTCAGTAATGAAAGCTGAGGTAAAGAATCTACCAATGTATAATTTTATGGTGTGCTTCATGATGGAGATGGTACTCTCGAAGTTTTGTGAAATATAGATTCTTGTTTAATCTAGCCACTTATAAAGGCCATTGACTTAATGGTAGGAAATAGTGTTTGAAATGCTCAATTAGAATTACCAAGAACGTGGCATTAAGCATTTACGTTGTCAGAGTCAGCCATATTGAAATGCAAGGTTTTGGTTGGTGCCATTTACAAACAAAAGTGGACATAATTTAACAAATAATAATAATTTTGTCGTACTTTAAAAGCACAAAGACAGAAGAAAGAAAATTATTCACTCAAAAGGGAATACAACACCGTATAATGTGCGTACCTTTGCTGGAAAAAAATGACTGGTGTATGAAAAGCCATCCTGTCTACACTCATGAATAATAATGAGGTGGTTTAAGGCTGTGTGACCTGTTCTCAGGTGAATGCTACCATGAGAGAGCAGGTCTGCAGTCCTAGAGTTTGTGGTTTATGCTGTACACCCCTCTAAGTCTTACCCTTACTAAAGGTTAAGGGAGGTCAAGGGATTCGACCGGAATATCGTATTTTAAATATGCTACCTTGACATAGATGTGGAGTTGAGAATAGTAAACCTACACTTGTCTATATAGACAGGTTGTATGACGGAACAACACAGGGATATACTTCGCATGCCTTTGCAACGTATTTCCTAGCCCGCATTTTTTTAGAAGGCATATGCTTTTACAATGTATGCCTTTAACACGCATTGTTTATATATATATATTTATATATCCAAAGTTCCCGTTATCTTAAACGTCTTCTGACAGAAACGGATACGGACCACAAAGTAGGTGCAGGATTATTTATTGATTGTGCAAGTCGCCATGACGCGTTTTAGCCCCTCCACGGGCCTTGATCACATGACATAGTTTGGTATTGGTCATTGGCTTATAAAGTGACTAGTGCAAGCGTAATGATTAACACATGATATTCAGTTTTTTATATATATAAACAATGTATTTGTGGGGGGAGACCCCCCACACCCCTGAACTTACCTTAAATGCATGGCAAAGGCATGCGTTGTAAAGGCATAAACGTAAAAACATGCGTGGTAAAAAATACGAAGTAAAGGCACAAAGTGGTAAAAACCTCGTTGTAAAGCCTGTTTCCCATATAGACGTACCTTCACAGTATTGTGGTATTCGATATTTTGTCTACAACATTTTCGGAGCCCATCGCTTTATTACATGATGACAAACAACCACACTGCTGACGTGATTCCTGGCACATGGCATGTCGTGCAAAGGAATAGTGGCCACTCCATGGTCCAACATGGACTTCTTAGAAAGAAAACGTTAGTTCCCTGCTAGGCAGGCTCTGGTTATTGACCAATGAGCCCCTTCAAAAGATATTTTAATATGTAGCCAAGACATTGCACCATCACCATCAATGGCACTGATGCATCCATTTATTACGATCAAGGAACCGCAAAAACATATCTGCAGTTTACAACTGATCAGAAGCATACTTAATGCGGGCACAGAGGTGCACCTTTCCTGCTTTTACACCCAGGTACTGTCGTCGTCTTCCACATGCAGCCAGGGAATAGCAATCTGTATGTAGAACGTTTTCGACAAAGTGCGTTGTTTAGAGAATTTCCTGCACATCTATTATTACCCGTTCTAAACTGGTGCTCGTTTTATCATCCACAGAAGAAAAAAGGCTGCATCGATCTTCCCATATTTTAGCATGTGACCTGCAACTCACACACAGATCTCAGCAGTAAGTATTCAACTAGTTGAACTATGTTTCCGGCATAAACAGACACTACTGAATTGAGCCCTCAGAGAACTAACAAATCTGGTAGTAAACAAAACACTTCTAAGATTTTGCTTAATTTTGATTTTGTGTCTCCTTTTTAATGTTTTCTTAGTATCCTCTAACACAGTGGTAAAATATGTAGGGAATCCAAGCTGCGATAATGCAAAAAAATTCTGGCTTCTAAGATGAAAATGCGAATTAAATGTGAACGGAAATGTAAAGTCAGGTTATTATATCGAAACCATAACATTAATAAAAAAATAATGACTTAACATGAGTGGAATTTCATTCAGTGCACTGCTAAATAATTTATTTTATTTTTATGAAATAGTCTTCAGTGTGATTGCATGATTTTCCCAGCATTATAGCATTTTCTTCACACAAAATGGTTGATTTTGTCAAGAAATCACTATGACTCACTATGCTGTGAATTATATATATTTCCATTCTAGCTACTTCCTTCGACTCTTTTAACCAACTTTTACCTTCTATCGCTGACTGATAGTATGTCACTGTTGCAAGCAAGCCACTCATCTGATGCTCCCAGTAATGCACGCCTCCCAAATCACAGGAAGGAATTCTCAAAGATGGCGGTCTTTAGGGTAGCTATACAAGTGCAGGAGGAGCAGGGCTACTGGGACCCAGGAGTGTGAGTGGCGCCACTGTACCCCAGATATTGGTGTATTTATCTACCCATCGTGGGGCTACTGAAGAATGTTCCTTGCTTGCCTTATCCCATGCAACCCTTGCTACACCACTGGAGCTCTTGTTGTTTTAGAGTCTGAATAACACTTCTTTCTGCATTTACATCAAAGGTGAAATGTTCAAAAAGCAGTGTAGAGGTGTGGTGCAGCGGCCAGGGCAGCTGACTTCGGAGCAGCAGGGTTCACGGTTCGATCCCCGGCTCCGGCGGCAGCTCAGCTCAGCACCATGTGACTCTGGGCAATAGCTCACTTAATTTCCACTACGGCCCCCAGCGCCTTGAGACCCGTAAGGGTGAGTAGTTCGCGCTTTACAAATACGGATTTATGTAAAATACATTCTTACTGCCATCTAACTCCTCTAAAAGTTCACTCGTCAAACACCTAACATTCTGCTCAGGAATAGCGACAGGCAGCAAGCTACATGTTCAACATTTTGTGGAGAACCACAAACATCCTGACTCATTTTAAGTGAGGTTACGCTCCAGTGGATGTACAGATATTGTGCTAGTACCTATTATTTATTGGAAGCAATGTTGGTACGCGTATCATGGTGCGTTTGTCAGCTCCATTCAGCACCCTTGATCACCCAGTTCTTTTGCACTGCTTTGCTTGGTTTGACTTTGGAGGAATGGTGCTGCTGGCACATTTCTCTTTTTTTCTATTATTCATTGATACAATTTTAAGATTGTATTCCTCTCCACTGGACAGTATTTCCTGTGGGTAGTCTGGGGGTGAAACTGTTCTCTATTACATGTCACTTATTCATCTGTGTCTGAGTGCCACCATTGTTTCTAATAATATGCCAGGCGAAATGACCATATATATTTCTCAGAAGACATTTGAAACCAAAATTAAGCTTCAAATCATCATCCACCAAGTCTACATTCTTTCACCCTTTGACTGTCCATAATGTATCTGGGACTCAATGGCAGAAAGACAGATTTTAAATTTTGGAGACAGGTAACACCCTTGCCCCTTGGTTTTTGCCCCGTTCATTAGGATTATATCCCGATTAAGGATCTGGAGTTCCTGTGAGCTATAGATTAGGGTTTTGAGATCTGTGTGATTAATCTCAAGGGGGATCTCCCCTATATTACACTTATTTTGGCTGTCAACTCTTTGAAATTTGACTATGGTAAGACTATTGTTATCTGAGTCACTCAAAATACCCCTGTTGATACCCCTGTTGATACCCCTGTTGATACTCTCAGTACATTACGAATTTCATTTCCAACACGGTAACTATCAGTAAACTTCTTTGGACATTCCTTGTTCATGTTAATGTTAATGTTAATGTTAATTGTGACTTGTAGAGCGCTTAATACGGGCAGGTCTCTAAGCGCTGTGAGAAGAGTAGCTACAGTCCCCCCGGGTGAGTGTAACCCCAGACTAAACTGTGTTATGCCCAAGCGTCGGTGAAGAGGAGAGTCTTCAGTTTCTTCCTAAATGGCAGGAGGGCTTTTTCGGCGCAAAGATGACATGCCAGCCTATTCCATAGTTGGGGGATGAGGACAGAGAAAGCTCGCCCTCCTTTGGTCGTGTAGTTAAAACGTAGACATGTTAGTTGGTCCCCCGTGGAAGATCTTAGGGTGCGGCTGGGGACGTATTTCACCAGGCGTTCTTTGATGTATCTTGGGGCCTGTCCATGCAGAGCCTTGTGGGCAATGCAAAGGCCCTTGAATCTGGCCCTCTGTTTGATGGGGAGCCAGTGGAGTTTTTGCAGCAGAGGGGAGGCCCGTGTGTGTCTGGGGAGCTTAACAATCAGTCTGGCAGCATCATTCATCCCCACCTGAAGTTTGCGTAGCAGCTCGTCCGGTAACCCAATATAAAGTGAGTTACCATAATCAATCTAAGCGTGACATGATCAAGGCTGTCAGGTTCATCTTATTGGTTGCCATCAAATAGCCTAGAACAGCACAATGAATTTCACAGCTGTTCACAAGACATTTTGCAGCTCGTCCCTCTTTTCATGAAAAAGAACGGTGTCTAATACAAGTTGTCAAGCACAGTGGGATACCTTCGTCTTACTGTGTTTTCAAAAACAAAGAGCGATTGGCCATTCCTTCAGCACGCGGGTGAAAAAATTTTAGAATACCATTTTGATACCTATTAGAGACACTGACAGCTGCCTGACCTTTCAATGGCTGCTAACTATATGACTCTTCCCCATACTACAACGCAGTCCCACCCTACTTCTTGTTTGTTGATATCAACAGTAAAACACTTGTGGTGCACATGTACTTCATAAAAAGTATTAACATAGTGTATATTAATTGCTAAATGTTCATAGAAGTAGGGAAAATATTGAAGTTATGGTTATATTTGTTTTCAATATTTATGAGATAAAAATTCTAAAATAAATCTATTTTCTACAAATGGTGTCTTTTGACTATAATGGGGAAATCGTCGAAAGTGCTGCTACGTGAATGATTGCTATAATTAATGTGTTTACTGCAGCTGACAAAATAATGAAACCTTAATTGGATAAAATTATGCAGTAATTACAGCACATGAGTATAACATTCTTCACTTTAGTTTCACCTTCCGATGAAGAGGGATGATTGCTTGAAAAGTAGTCTCTCAATAGAAAGGTTAGTTAGCATTTTTTGGATCCATAATGCTGCTCTTACTCTGAGAACCGGTGATCCATGAGGTGCTTCAGTTACTGCTGTGTCTGGAGTCAGCATGACGCCTAGTAACATGGTTCTATAGGGCTCTGAAAGAAATGGTGTGAAGGCCGTTGGCAGTGCTTAGGATAAGGTGGGACGGAGTGTTGGTCTGAGTTTTCACAGATCGGGAGTGGAACAGGATATTAGCCTATCCCAAGAAAGACTCCAGAGACACGAGACTGAAATACATCCAATTTAACTATGTCCATATGACCTACCTGAAACCCCATAGACCCCAGGTCATTTACAAAGGGGAACCACGCGAATATCCCAGGTGTACCCATCCCGATGCAGACTTCTGTCACATGACTTGATGCTGCCTGACTCCACAGCTGTTCTGGAATGCGATAGTCCTAAGATTGTAAACTATACTGGGTCGCACCCTCCCGTGCACGATTGAGGCTTAGATATCAAGACCCAAACTGCGGAAGATGGGCACTAGGTTCATTGACCTGGCCCTTATATTTGCCAAGAGATGAATTGCAATGGCGTGGAAGTCTGCAGGGGGACCAGCTCTAGAGACCTGGATGAGAGATGTTACCAGCCGCGGTCTGAGCAGGTAAGAGCGGTGGGGCAGGTGGGGGGGGGGGACTTACGACAGACGACGAGGAGGGAAAATTAATTATTTATTTAAATTTCCCTCGTGATTGTCTGTCGAATCCCCCCTGCACAGACCGCAGCTAGATGTTACCACTTGGGCTAGGTCTGAGGAGAGGGTCTTGCTTAGGGAAGACGCACAAGGAGTGTGAAGACGCCTAATAGCAGGTCTTTGGACAGAGGTGTTGGAGAGCTGGGAGCACCCGGAGGGGATGATGGGGTGGAACCCGGGGAGCAGGATGATATAGTAGACAGGGATCAGGGTGCGGACCTGGGTGTTGGAGTGGGAGTAAGGGCACACTGATTAGGCCTGGCCCCCTTATACCTAAGAAATTATGCCCCCCCACCAATTGTGGCCTTCAGTTGCACTAGCCCCCCCGTTTCTCTCCCTGCCCCTGGATGTCAAGAGCTTACCCTGATACATTCCTGATTATCCGGCCCTGCGACCCCCACTTGGCTGTGCCTTCCGTGATGTTGATGGAGCAAGGACTCACAATGAGACTTGCTCGGAAGCAATACTCTCACAGTATTAATTAATTTGTACTAAAACCTTGTAATGTCATTATTAATAATGAGCAAACACTACATTTTTTATCTGAGAGATGCTTGCCTATGTGTTTTCACTAATAAGTAATCCTTGTCTAATCCAAAATGGCCGCTAAAGCGCAGGAATTCTACTGCGCATGTGTCAACCATGTCACGTGGTATGACGTCTTTCTTTGCTTGGAGGGAAACTTTTTGCTTCTGCGCAGTGTATGCTAAAATGGCTGCTTAATGTTCTCACATGCTAAAGCTTTCGCATTGCTGCAATTAATAATGTATTACGAGAAAAACAAGGAAACCCAATTACTATCGGTCAGGGACCTAGGGTGCGTTTAACAGTTTCTAAAGACAGTGGTCCCTAGACAATTAAATTTTAAGGAAGTAAATATAGACTCAATCAGTGCTATATTCTACTGTCCAGCCGGACAGGATTTAATATGAAATCAAAGTAATTTCTTCAATTAGTATACATAAACATTATAAAGTGGGGCACAAGCCTGCATCCAACTTAACAAACAGGGGAGAAAAGGGGGGAACATAGAACATGTAGTAAGGGGTTCAGGCAAGAAAAAGTATGTTTGTTTAGAACAAAATTTTGGTAAAACAAACAGATTGGGAAGAGGACACCATTACACGTTCAACTTAATATTTTACAGAGTGTATATGGTGTACAAAGTGTCGACGGCGTTTCGATCCCTTAACTGAATAATGGGATCATCCTCAGGACATTTACAAATGACATGCCTGTATACAGTAGCCTGTAATTGCGCGAACCATGAAAAAACAAGGGAATAAGGAAGGAAAAAGGAAAATATACATTAGATTAAAATGGAATAATTAAGGAATTATTTCCAAGGTGATCGTGAGGTTATCTCCTGTGCAATATACAGCGTGAGAAACGGCGCATTTTGAGAATTGAATGTGTAAGTGAATTGTAAGTGCTATACAATAGTGGATAAAAGCAATGAAGGAAAGAGTGGGGCCAAGGATCACGTGGGCATGAATCCGGCGTAGCGATGGAAAAGTGAATAAAAATCGAACTGTAACCGTGTCCATAGAACATGGAAAGACTAAGAACGACGCAACAGAAGAGAAGGAAAGTTGAATTACCGCAATGGGGGCTAGATGGATGTGCGTCCTTATCGAGGTGTGTGACCAAGGAACTGGAGTCCTAAGGGAAGGAATGCCAGAATTGAAGGAGCAGGGGCTAATAGGGGAGTACAAAGGGAGTAAGTGGAGTATAAACTTACCAATCCAATTGTGGATGTGGTGATAGGAGCAATTGGGCTCAAGCGGAGGATGCTGTAATTAAGAATGCACCGGGAATGTAGGAGGTATCTGAAATTAAATCACGCACTTAGAGAAGTGGAGGCATTAAGTGCGAGGTGCAGGAGAGACAAACTAGTGAAAACGCGCTTACCGCGTGTGATGAAATGCCAGGATCGGCATCTATGTGTTTGCGAGCCGCGTCCGCGGTCTCGAAGCAAAATGCCGCTGGAGCTGTAACAGGAGTAGGGAGGAAATTAGATTTGGACCAGCATGGGAACAATGCAAGCAGCGACGTGCACGGCCGACGTGCTTACCGATAACAGGATTAGATGTGTTGCAGCATGTTCTTCCGGTTACAGTAAAGCATGGAGACAGGGTGTGTGTTTTAAAATTAAGGAGCGGCGAGGTAGCGGTCAGGTAACCGGGAATAGAAAGTGAAAAGGGGGATTGGGAGGGGATGCAGTGGTGGCGGCCATCTTGGAAGGGAATTCTCTAACGCGCTGGGTAGAGAGGCAAGTGGAGAGGAAAGGGGTGATAGGTAGTGAAGAGTCACGGACATAGGAGATGAGAAGAGATGACAGTGAAATCATGGAAAAATGGAAACAATAAGAATAAACAGAGCCGCAGTTGTTACAGATCAAAGATTAAAAACAGAACCGAACCTATAGAATGTCAAGGGGTGTCAAGGGGTGATAGGTAGTGAAGAGTCACGGACATAAAAGATGTGAAGAGATAGCAGTGAAGTCATGGAAAAATGGAAACAAAAAGAATAAATAGAATAAACAGAATCTCAGTTGTTGCAGATCAGAGATTAAAAACAGAACAGAACCAGTAGAATAAAGGAGCCACTTGAACTTAATAAATGCAAAAGTACATATATGGGCAGTAGGAGTGTGGGGTGTACGCCAGAAGGTTCAGTGTATTAATGATCAGATCAAGGAAGTCCAATCTTCCAGGCGGTTTAGTCCAGTATGGATATTGCCAGTCCTCAGAATCCATTTCAATTCTTCCTTATTCAGGAGTTGGGTGATATCAGCGCCCCTGGGCGGCAGTTAGATTACGCTAATGATCGTCCATCTAATGTCTTCTTCGGTGTGTCCTGCTGTCTGGAAGTGATCAACAAGCGGGGCATTTGGAGTATTACAGCGTACCCGGCTACGGTGTTGGCATATCCTTAGACGAGCCTTCTGTGTGGTCTGTCCTACATAAATTTTATTACAGGGACAGAAGATTGCATAGATGACATTACAAGTATTGCAATTCGAAAAGAATTTACGTTCCATTTTGATTTTGTCGTAGACGAATTCTTTACCTTCTATCGTGGTTTGGCAAACAATACAATCTCCACATTTGCATTGACCTGTTAGAGCTGGCAAATTCCAAAGTGCATTGAGTGTACCTGTGGCTTTAACAGATGGTAATGCAGCCCGCACTAAGTGATCTTTAATATTTTTGGCCTTGCGGAATGCAAACAGGGGACGTTCTAAATTGAGTGTCACAGCATTTAGAACTTGCCAGTGCTTGATGATACTTTTGCGAATAGCGTGTGAAATTGGTGAGAAAGTTGTCACACAGACCATCCGGTTCTGTGGACGTTTCTCTTTGGGTTCAAGAAGTGCCTCCCTCAGGCAGTACCAAGCTCTCTTGAGCGAGCTACGGATCAGTCTCCGGGGGTAACCCCTCGATGTTAATTTATTGCTGAGGATTTTGGCCTCATGAAAATAGTCCTCCTTAAGAGCACAATTCCTCCAGATACGGAGAAACTGCGAATAAGGCAGTGAGTCCCTAAGAGCACGGGATGATGGCTGTCGTACCTGAGAAGTGTGTTACGCTCTGTTGGTTTCCTAAACAAGCTAGTTATCAGTGTGCCATCTTTATGCTGAATATTTAAGTCAAGGAAAGGAATGGTGGTTCTATCGTGTGCCATGGTAAAGTTAAGGGGCATATTATCAACGGCCAGTGATAATTATCGCTGGCCGTGCTTAGCGATAGATTTCTTATCGCTGGCTATCTCCGGAAATTATCGCCCTGGTAGCGCGTTATTAACAACACGCTTCGCCAGGGCGATAAAAATTCCGGAGATAGCGAGGTTATACGCCGTTTTGCAGGGAACATCGCTGGTTTTCCAGCGATGTTCCCTGCAAGCGGCGATAACTTGCTGATACGACCCTGTGGTCGTATCAGCACAATCCACCCCCTATGTTAGGGATGGCTAAGTCGGGATAATAGCAGACGTTAGATTTTGGCGAAAGCGGCCGTTTTCGCCAAAATCTAACGTCTGCTATCATCCTGTGGGCTGCCTTGTAAATATCGCGATGTGCACATCGGCGATATTTACAACGTAGCCCATCTGGGGTACGCCAGTAACGCCCACCTTGCATCTCATTAGATATGCAGGATGGGCGTTGGGGAAAGGGCGATAGTGCAGGGATTCACGCGATAGCGTGACTCTTAGCTGATTAGGCGATAGAATTATCGCCGCTTTCCGTCCGAAAACGGACGCTAAAGCGGCGATAATTGACTATCGCCTGGTTGATAATATGCCCCTAAGTCCTTTGCAGTTGTTATTGAGCCAATGGAGGAATTGGCTCAAGGTTGATTCAGAGTCCCGCCAGATCATAAAGACGTCGTCTATGTATCTCCTCCACAATGCAATCCCACTGTGGAAAGGGTTCTGTGGTGACAATATGCGGCTAGTCTCAAGGTCATCCATGTAGAGGATGGCTAAGTTTGGGGTGAAAACGGCCCCCATGGATGTACCTTTGACTTGCTCAAAGTATTGATCATCGAAAAGAAAAACATTTTTTGTAAGGCAAATTTCAAGAAGCTGCAGTACGAAAATGGTAGGTACTGCGTGTGGACGCGGGCGTCTATTGAGAATTCGTTCAATAACGAAGATTGAGTCAGTTTGGGGAATATTAGTGTAAAGAGACTCCACATCCAACGTGCACAAGGTGTCGGATGTGGGATCGAATGGGTGTTCTTCAATAAGATTTATCATAGCCATACTATCACGTATGTAGCATTGGGTTTCTGGTACGAAGTCTTTAATGAAAAAATCAACGTACTGGCCCAATGGCTCTAAAATAGAGCCACAGCCAGATACAATCGGACGGCCAGGGGGGCTATCTTGATTTTTGTGTACTTTAGGCAGAGTGTAAATCACATGTGTACGAGGTGATTTAACATTAAGGAATTGGTGTTCGAGTTTACTTAGAAATCCGAGTTCCAAGCCTTCATTGGTGACTTGGAGGATGAGTTTCTGTAGTTCCTAAGTCGGATTAGTTGGAAGTCTACAGTAATGGTCAGTATTACTCAACTGTCGCAAGATTTCATTTTTGTAAGCATCTCTTTCTTGGAGGACAATGCCTCCCCCTTTATCAGCGGGTTTTATGACAAGGGTAGAGTTGCTTTTCAAAGTGAAGAGTGCTTCTTTCTCCTGTAGCGAAATATTATATGGAATAAATCCATGTTGTGTTTCCATTTTGGTCACATCTTTGAGAACTAGTTTCTCAAATGTGAGTATTTCACCAGGAATCCTGTTGGCAAAGGGAGAGAAAGTGGAAGGTGGTCTCAATGGGGTATTAGGGTATTTTTTGGGCAGAGGATTAAGCAGGAAATAGCTGTGTAGCCTTATTTTCCTGAAGAACCTAAGTAGTTCTGTCTGTAAATCAAGGAAGTTGTGGCGAGTGGTGGGCACAAATGAAAGTCCTTTATTGAGTAAGGATTGTTCAGAGTCAGATAAAAGGTGTGTGGATAAGTTAAAAATGGGTAGTGTAGAACTGCTGCACAGTGTTGATGGCTCCAAAATGTCGCTTACCACTGGTAATGCTGACGGCGTGTGTTGCGCTCTCCTGGGGGGTTGTACCAACGTTGTTGTTGTTTTACCTTCCCTCTCTTTGGAGGTTCGGTCTGTCCACGACCTAAAAAATGGATATTGGGGTTCCTATTAGAAGTGCTCGGGCCTTCACCTTGATCCGAGCTATCGGAAGATTCGGCCGAGGTGTCAGAGAAACCAACTAGGTTCTGCCGTCTGTTAAAACGGCCCCAAGGTCTTACGTTGTGAGGATTACTGTACGATCTATTAGTGTAAAAGTCCTTAGCCAGATAAGGATAGGCCCTTTCTTGAGAGAAGGATTGGATGTCTTTCCTCACTTTGATTGACTTCTTATTCTGTTCCAACCTATGAAACTCGTCTATAGTCTTTTGAACTTGTTCTAGTATCTTTTTACACTCTATTGTAGGATTGTTATCCTTTATTTGTCTTTCTAAATCAGTAATTACGTTGGTTAGTTTCTTAAGTTCCTCAGTAGCTATATCAATCCCAAGCACCATCCAATGTCTGGAGCAAGTGGTACCGATATAGCTAAAGTTTGTGATATATTTCGGAATGTCAGTAAAAACCCCGGGAATATTCCTGACTTGTAATCCTGTTGGAATAATATTAGCTTTTAAGTATTCTGTTAACATGCGTGTCATAAGTTGTAAGCGAACACATTTCTTCTTACACTTCTCAAGCTGTTCTCCTAAGGAAATATTAACATCTACAGGTGTGTCTGTGGAGTCAGAAAATAAGGACGGTCCTTCCAAAATTTTCTTTATATAGTCATCAGAATAAAGTGGCGTGTGATCAGACATAACCTCAACCAGTGAAAAAATCACCAAAAGGAGACAAAAGATTTTGGAAAGGGTAGACTCGTGGAGCTAGGAGAATACCCACTTACTAGAAGGGGAATCAATTTGCACAAACCTTGCAATCATCCGATTGCGCTATACATATTACGAGAAAAACAAGGAAACCCAATTACTATCGGTCAGGGACCTAGGGTGCGTTTAACAGTTTCTAAAGACAGTGGTCCCTAGACAATTAAATTTTAAGGAAGTAAATATACACTCAATCAGTGCTATATTCTACTGTCCAGCCGGACAGGATTTAATATGAAATCAAACTAATTTCTTCAATTAGTATACATAAACATTATAAAGTGGGACACAAGCCTGCATCCAACTTAACAAACAGGGGAGAAAAGGGGGGAACATAAAACATGTAGTAAGGGGTTCAGGCAAGAAAAAGTATGTTTGTTTAGAACACAATTTGTGTCCCACTTTATAATGTTTATGTATAATAATTGAAGAAATTACTTTGATTTCATATTAAATCCTGTCCGGCTGGACAGTAGAATATAGCACTGATTGAGTCTATATTTACTTCCTTAAAATGCAATTAATAATGTGGTATTCAAACGCTACTAATGCGGGATAGATTTTATAATTAAATGGGAATAGAGTAGAAGTAGGGGGTATACAGTAAAAACATTTATTTTTGATTTTAATATGTTTCTTCTTTGACTTTCTATTAGTTCGTAAAGTGGGCCTGGGTTGGCTAAACAGCAGTTCGAGAGCCATGTGACCTGCGCATGCGCTCTGAAAACTAACAAAGCAAAGCGATGAAGTCAACTTGGAAGATGTCCAAGGACATGACCCGCTGATCACCTTCACAGTTCAACCGAAATGGTCTACAAATTGATACATTTTGTATATACTTTGTATTAAAATCGTTGTGAAACGGGTGGGAAATAAAGCAAATGTATTAATTGAGAGGGGCGGTATTTTAAAACAATGGGCTTAAGAAAATTGAACAAAAATGACATGGTGTGAGGATCAACCCCCTGTCCCTGTCCAATCAGAATTAGTGGGCCCATAAATGTGAAACATTAATGGGAGGTACATGGGCGTAGAAGGGTATAATAGATATAGAATTAGCTAATTAGTTAGCATAGAGGCTGTCAGCGCAGTTGGACATGAGATGCAGATGAACGAGAGCACCAGAGCACAGAACACGCAAAGAGGCTTTTAGGGGCTTGGAGCTCAGATGCTGCCACAGAGGGAACCGATCAGACTGAACCGCTGTCCGAAGAAGTCCTGAGGTGGGGGTGGCGGACTCTATTAGAAGAAGACATGGAAGAACCGAGGAGGAACGAAGTGTCAGAGAGGGGAACGACGCAGGCGTCGTAGGTAGAGAGGTCATCTATCCTGTCCTGAACCTGGTCCGGAGGTCTTGGTCTTCATCCTTTCTTGGGGACCCTCTTTCCAACTCCTTGGCCAAGGGGTTTGGTTCTCGCACCTTTAAGTAACTATAAATGCGTAATCTTTAGTTCATACTGCTGTCTCTATCTTCTCCTTTCTGAGGGACCGTCATTTGTGATCAATAGGTGACAATGGTGTGCTTCCTCCTTGATATGCGATTAAGTATTATGTGAATTGTAATTTACTCTGCTAAAGAATTTAGA
This sequence comes from Calotriton arnoldi, assembly GCA_963921515.1. Lineage (NCBI taxonomy): Eukaryota > Metazoa > Chordata > Amphibia > Caudata > Salamandridae > Calotriton > Calotriton arnoldi. The sequence goes on along the minus strand of CAWUFW010010242.1, from coordinate 393,413 downwards.
TAAACATTTTAAAAACTTCCTGAGTCAGTGATTATTTCAGGTGGTTAATGAAAATTTTGTTCTGTATATTCTCATTTTATCCCCAATTATCAAGGGTCCATTGGTAAGTCATTACTCTTCAATCAGAAAAGGTAATTGGTAACAGGGATATTGATAAAGAGTACAACTGATTCCCCCAGCGAAGATTACTAGTTAGTGTGAATGAATGGGCCCAGGTGAGTATTTAGTGTATGAATGCTTGTTGCTAGTAACCCGCTGGATCAGTTTTCTGGCTATCAGAGGATGGTTGGACTTTGTTAATTGGGTAATGAGAATTTTATTTTTATGAAATAACATCCGTTTTAAAAAGTTTTGTTTTATGTTGTCTAGAAATCCCCGGGGAATTTTGAATAGCGGATGGTAAGTGGAAGCCATACTGCAGTGAGGTTATCTGTCAGGCAGAAATAGTACTGAAAAGTTAAGCAGGGCTATCAGTACTGGTTAGGGACTTTGTGTGTGTATGAGTGACAGCAAAGGAATACGCTGGTGAAATTTTGATGTTATATCACCTAGAAAGGGTAACATTGAAGGAGTAGGAGGTATTTCCGAAGCTTACGTGAAGAGTAAACGGAAGTGTTTTACTCGTAGTATATGTCTAGTAAACGGAAGGGTTTTACTAAGTGTGAGAAAATCTATCCTTTTCAGTTTAGGGAAACTGGCAAGATAGCGATTGTTTTTATGTTGTTATTAAAATTTTAATGAAAAGCGTTGAGGAATAAAGTTTGCGTAAGATTTTTGTAAAGGGAGGGACAGCAGCCGGAGTAGAAGCTGACGTCACAAGCGCCGCGCTGGTATTGGTTGAAACAGCGGGCGTAGAACGAGTCTTGTAAAGGAGGGGTCAGTAGTTAGGAGTAATACTGATGTCACAAGTGTCGCGCTGGGATTGGTCGACATAGCGAGGGACAGAGAAGCGCAGATTGTAAAGGAGGGGTCCTCAGAGAGAGTGAATAGACGTCACAGAAAAGACGCGCTAGGATTGGCCCCAAGACAATTGCAAGCTAGAATTGGATTGGTTAAATGAATAGAAGTCGAAATATTAGTGGACAGTGGAAATTGTATGTGGAAACGAGATCCGACTTTAATAGGAACACGTCCAGACAGGAGATTCCTAGGTTTTGCAGAATATAATTCAATAAACAGATATTTACCCAAAATGTGTGGTGAAAAGAGAAAAATATGGGGGCATATTAGCAAGGGCACTATCGCCGCTTTAGCGGCACTTTTTGCCGCTAAAGCGGCGATATTTATATCGCCCTATCAGCAAACTGTCTCTAACAGCAGTTAGCGACAGTTTGCGGGCATTAGCGCCCGTTTCTTTACCGCTTTGCATGTCAGCGATATTTATCGCTAATGACATGCAAAGTGGGCGTTCCGACGAACAAACCTGGGAAACACTCGCTAACAGGCCTATCGCCTATTAGCAAGGTGGCCATGGCCCCAGTTAGCGACGTGAAAAGTCGCGCTAACCGGGGTCATCGCCATTTATTTAACACCTGCAATTAGCAGGTGTTAGCCATACCTAACATGGGGGGGTGGATTATGCTGATACGACCACAGGGTCGTATCAGCAAGGTGTTCTCCCTTCTCCATGCAACATCGCTGGTTTTTCAGCGATGTTGGCCCATTTCCCCGCTATCGCTGGAATATTCATCGCCATAGCGCTAATCGTTGCTAATACAGCATTAGCGTGGCGATATATTCCAGCGATAGCCGGCGATAAAAAAAATCACGCTAAGCAGGGTTAGCGATGATTATCGCCTCTTCTTGCTAATATGCCCCGTAAATCCTACAAAAGATTAAGAATTATTTTAAGAAGGATAAGCCAATCAAAACTAGGGAAGGAATTCTCATTCCACCAGCAAAAACGCCCAAATCATTCATGATGATGGATAGGGGTTATCATACTTGTGTATGGTTAGAAAATTGGATAGAATATACAAAAGATGACAGAGTATTAGCTTTCCCAGAGAATGGTACTTTCAATGGGAGAATCCTTCAAAATTTAAGAATGAGAATGAATGAATTAGAACCCAGACCAAGATTAACGCATTACGAAGCCCTAGAGGAATGGGAAACAGAAGCATTTGAGCGTGATAGACCCAGGAGTAATAAGGGTTATAGGGGATTTTTCCCTAGATACCAGAATGGGTCAAGAGAAAGTCAGATGAAACAGTGGAGACGAGCGATGATCTCTGAAGGTTTGTATCCAGTATTTATGGCTGATGAGCAGCTAGGGAGCAAATGCAAAGAAAAGACTAAACACATGACAGGGTTTGTAGAATCTGAAGATGAATTTATGGAAGAAATATTAAAGAACCCTCCATCATACCAGGAAGGGCTGGGTGGATGTACCCCAAGTGCACCAATCTTGAGAACACCATTGGTACCTCAAGAACTGCATAATCCACCAGTTAATAGGGTACTTCAGGATAAGGAAAGAGAGGCCTTAGACAGAAACAGAACAGAATTAATACAGAAAATAACTCAGTTGAATGTACATCCTGAATCTCTGACTATACCTGTAACCATTGGTCCCGTGGTCCCTTTATATGGAGACAAAGTAAATTGCCCGAAACCTTTAGTTATGACTACACATATGGATATCCTTAAAAATGAAGCTGTAATAATTGATGATCATATCAGTGATTGTGAATCTATGATTTCACTAATGGATTTGCCTATTCGACAATCCGCAAATAGCACCCCCAGAAGAGTCACACCTGGTTGCTCAAAGGATGTAAATATAATCACATCTTCAGGAACTAAAAGTGCCACAGTAGTAACTCCAGAAGACTTAGAAAGATGGGCACAAGGAGTAGACAGACAGAGTTCACCACCAAAGATCTTGGACATTTATAAATTGAAAGTTGAATTAGAAGAATTGATAGCTGGAAATGTAGGAGTAGATCGTTTAAATACCTACAGTGAAGAAGAACTATTGTTCGTATGTAGGAGCATAACCAGAAATGTAAAAATATTCCATGAAAAGTTAACAGATTTGGCCTCAGAGATGGGAATTGAAATAAGAAAGTCAAAAGTGTTGCAGAGACCATACATAGCAGAATTCACTGACAAAGACTTAGAAAATATGAATACATCTGGTAGAAAATTACAAGTTAAAGAATTAATGTCAGTTTTACAGAAATGGGGAGAATTGGATAAATGGAAAACTAGATGGACAAAGAAAAAGGAAGAAGCACTTTCAAACAGAACGACATCTGAGTATTTATTGAAGGAAGCAGGAAAGGTAGAACAGATGTACCCAATGCGAGAGGTTCCAGGAGGAGGCTATGTCCATGTCCCATGGAGTAGGCAAGATATTTTATCATTTACAAATGATTTTCCAAAATTGAGAGAAAAACCAATTGAATGGTACAAGCAGGTTGAGAGGTTTGTGAAGGTTTCAAAGGTTTTGTTAAAAGACCTAGATGGTTTGTTTGACATAGTGGTACCTGCCGATTTATGGACAGACTGTAAAATTACAATTGACTGGCCTAGTGAAGAGTATCCTAGGGATCCAAAGACAGGTGCTCCATCAAATGATGTGATGAAAAAGTATCACCAGGTAATAACTTATTTGAAAGGGAAAATACCACCCAAAGAAACAGACTGGGTGAAAGTAGACAGAACTACCCAAGAAGCAACTGAATCGGTACATGCCTACTATGAACGTTTATTGCAGGTGTTCAAACAGTATAGCGGTTTTGAGGATATTGGAGACAAAAATATGAGTCAGTTTGTCTATCGATTTGTTTATGGTCTAAAACCAAAAATTTGTCAAATGATCAAGCAACACATGTTATGCTGGCAGGGAAAGCCTATTGATGAGATTTTGAAATATGCTAAATATTGTGGAGATGACATTGAGGATAGACACAAGAAACTACAAGAAAAAGTGATGTGGGCTCAAGTGAAAATGGCTGAGCGACAGGGAATTAATTTAGATAATCCAACAGAAAGTCAGGGAAAAGATTCTGGAATGAATGGTGACACAGGGAATGGTGGAAAGGTAAGAGGACGAATGAGTAGAGAAGAGGCTAAAAAGAAATTTCCTTGTCATGGATGCGGAAAGTTGGGACATTGGAAGAACGAATGTAAAAAGATTCAAAATAATAATGGCCCAAATCATAATTTAAATCCACAGATGCAGAATGACTCACAGCAGGGTGTAAATCCTCAGAGTCAGTTGCCACCTGCCCCTATACAGGGTAATGTAAGCAGAGCAAAGCACGGTACAGACGTCGGATATCAAGGAGGAAGTGGTAAGAATGAATATGTAACTTCACAGTTTCTTTTACAGGATGATTTTAATCCCTATGATTATCAATGACGGTGCATAAGAGAGGGGGAAAAGGAATGCGTACTTGGCGCATCCTTGCCGGTAGATCAGACAGGTCCATATGTCGAAGGGAAAGTAAAAGGTAATGAAATCACTTTTCTGTTGGACACTGGTGCTACCCGTTCTACTGTGAGAAAAGCAGACATCCCAGACCTCCCTCTCTCTGGAGAAGCTATCCAAGTTGTAGGTGTAGCAAATCAAAAGATTAGAACACCCCTTACCGAACCCATGGAAGTAAGAATTGGAAACTTTTGAGAAATGCACCAATTTGTGGTGTGTGATTCTAGTCCAGTAAATTTATTTGGCAGAGACTTGCTGTGCAAAATGAATTGCACTATTTACTGCACACCGGATGGTGTTGCAATACAGACCCCGGATGAAGATCATGTTTAGAAATTCATGATAGCCAAACAAGGTACGGAAGTAGATGAAATGTTCTCTTTGATAACCAAAGATGAATTACCAGAAGAGTTAAAAACTACAGTAAGTTCAAAAGTTTGGGACTTTACTGGAAAAGAAGTAGGTCTGATGGCAAATATAGACCCGGTAAAAATAACCGTAAAAGAAGGCGCAATTTTCCCAAATACTAGACAGTATAAAATGAGTGCTGAAGTGAAAGCAGGAGTTACTGAGGAAATTGGCAGAATGTTAAGACAAGGTATATTAAAAGAAGTTATGAGTAGCCCTTGTAATTCGCCAATCATGGGGTTGAAAAAGCCTAGTGGAAAATATAGAATTGTTCAAGACTTGAGGAAAATTAATAACATTGTGGTACCTTGTTGTCCTATAGTACCAAATCCTGCAGTAATCCTATATCAAATACCATGGAACGCAGAATGGTTCACCGTAATTGATTTGTGCCAAGCATTTTTTTCAATTCCATTGCATCCAGATAGTCAGTATTTGTTTTCGTTCAAATTCGAAAATCGTGTTTATGTGTGGAATCGTGTTCCTCAGGGGTACACAGAAAGTCCCTCCATTTTTAATCAGATACTGAAAAGGTGCCTAGAAAAATTAATAATGCCCAGAAATTCAGTCTTGGTGCAGTATATAGACGATTTGTTGGTAGCGTCAAGAACTCATGACGATTGTGTCGCCGACTCAATTGCATTACTCAATCATTTGGCTGAGGAAGGACACAAAGTGTCACCTGAGAAATTACAATTTTGTACAACGGCAGTAAAATATTTAGGGCACCAAATTGAAAGAGGAAAGAGAAGAATAACCTCTGAGAGAATAAAAATAATTAAGCAAATGAAAATGCCAGTAACACAAAGAGAGGTGAGAATGTTTCTTGGAATCGTAGGATACTGTCGACAATGGATTGTAGGGTTTTCACTACTAGCGAAGCCTTTAATTCAGTTAACCAAAAAGAAAGCAAAAGATAAAGTTGAATGGGATGATGAAAGTGCCAGTGCATTTGTTAAATTAAGAAATGCTTTGTGTGAGGCACCTGCCCTGGGCATGCCTGACTATACAAAATAATTTACATTATTCTGCTATGAGAGAGAAAGTTGTGCACTTTCAGTTTTAACGCAAAGACATGCACTGGACAGGCGTCCTATAGCATATTTTTCTGCTACATTGGACCCAGTGGCTGCAGCATTGCCAGGCTGCTTAAAAGCAGTAGCTGCTACCTGTATGAGCATTGAACAAAGTGAATAAATCATAATGGGACACCCTGTAAAAGTGTTCGTCCCACATGCAGTTGTAATTCTGTTGACAAGAACTAGAACTCAGCACCTTACCCCTAGTCGGATGACAAAATATGAGCGAATAATTCTAGGAGCTGAGAATGTGACCATAGCTAGATGCACAGTTGTAAATCCTGCAACTTTGTTACCAGATCCATATTGTGAAGAAGTCAGGGACGACACAGACCATGACTGTTTACAAGTCACAGAATTGTGTACCAAACCGCGTCCTGACATTCAGGAAATGCCTCTTAAAAACGCAGACATGGAGCTGTTTGTAGATGGCTCATGCCTAAGGCATGAAGATGGCAAATTGAGTGCAGCCTATGCTGTATGTGAACTATCTGGAATAGTCGAAGCATCCTATTTACCAGGAGTCAAATCTGCACAAGTAGCTGAATTAATTGCTTTGATCAAAGCCTCCAAAATTGGGAAAAATTTAAAAGTAACCATATTTACGGATAGTCAATATGGGTACGGGGTTGTGCATGATTTTGGCCAACTGTGGATGCAGAGGGATTTCATGACTTCTTCAGGATCCCCAATCAAAAATGGGCAGTTTGTAAAGGAATTATTGAAGGCAATACATTCACCAAAAGAATTGGCAGTGGTGAAATGTGCCGCACACCAGTCAGGAGATGACTGGGTGGTAGCCGGTAACAGATATGCAGACCTAATCGCTCAACACTGTGCCAGAAATCGAATGGCAGTAAACAGAAAAGTCGAAAGAATGGGAATCAGCTGCCAACTTATGCTATGTTCAACACCTGAAACATGGAATGATGTGAGACGATTGCAGGATGATGCTGAAGAGAGTGAAAAGGATGTTTGGATAAAAATAGGGTGCACACGAAGAACAGATGATGACGTGTGGGTTTATTCAGATGGCAGACCATTCATGCCTGATTGCCTGATTTCACAAATGGCCAGAATGTATCATGGAGACACACACGTAGGGAGAGATGCCATGATTAGACTTTTCAGACAAAATTGGTACAATCCAAAGTTTAGGGCTGCAGCAGAGAGTCTTTGCCAGAGGTGCTTAACTTGCCAAATGAATAATCCAGGAAGGAGAACAGTAATTGGTCTGGGAAAAATCGGAAAAGCAGAGGGTCCATTTGTGAGATTACAGTTAGATTTCATTCAGTTACCACCATGTAAAGGGCTGAAATATGTACTTGTCATAGTGTGTCTGTTTTCAAGGTGTGCGGAGGCTTACCCTACCAGGAGGAATGACAGCCTAACAGTTGCAAAACTGTTGTTACGAGAACTCATTCCACGGTTCGGTTTCCCAGTAACTTTGGAATCAGCTAGAGGAAGTCACTTTAATAATGATGTAATTCGAATAATCTGTGAAGCATTTAAAATTGAACAAAAGTTGCATTGTGCATACCGTCCAGAGGCTTCTGGAGTGGCGGAACAAATGAATGGCACAATAAAATCAAGATTGTCAAAAATGGGTGCATCCACATCATTGGATTGGCCAGATGCATTGCCTCTTGTCTTAATGGGACTCAGAAGCATTCCTGATAGAAATACAGGATTGAGTCGACATGAAATCATCATGGGAAGAGCAATGAGACAAGCACATGTACCTGGAAATAAATTGCTGAACATAACTGATGATATGGTTCTGGATTATTGCAAAGCATTGGCTGACCTAGTGCGTTCTGTCTCTCACCAGGTTGGAGAAGACGCAGTTTCCAGGCAGCCTGAACAAGAGCATGATCTGAACCCCGGAGATTGGGTGGTAGTGAAACATCACACAAGAGAAACGTGTTTATCACCCAGGTGGGGAGAACCTCGTCAGGTTATATTGGTTACAAACACAGCAGTGAAATGTGCAGGCTTACCTAATTGGATTCATGTAAGTCACACCAAAAAGGTGCCAGCTCCTGAAGAAAGAGATCCTCAGTCAGCATCAATAGCTGAGGAAGCTGAAGGTTAGACAGCTGAAGAATCCCAAGTGACAGATTCGGGAGAAGCTGAAGAAGAACAACCGAGCACAAGTCAGGACTGGATACCAGTGGTGGATATACCTGAAGTCTTTGTCAAAACAAGGAGCAGAGCTAGATTGGAAGAAATTAGAGAGGACCAGATAGGTGTAGAAGAACAAACTCAGGATAGGGAGATTGAAACAATAAATGAACCTGAGCAGGTCCAGATAGGGAAAGGAAATTGGGCTCAAACTATCAACGAAACAACAAAATTTGAGCAGGGACAGACAGGTTTAGAAGAACGCGGTCAGGCTGCAGAAGTACAGAGTGCAATAAGCCCTGATCAGAACCAGATAGGACAAGAAAAAAACGTTCAGGGAGAAGAAAGCCAAGAAAACATTGAACAAGAAAGCCTCAAGCATGAAAACGTCAATCCTGAACAGGGCAAGTTAGCAGAAACTCACATTCAGGCAACTGAAGAAACATCAATAAGACCTGAACAAGAGCAGATAGAGTGGAAAGCTGAAATCAAGGACAAACAATTTGTGCCACAACTTGAGAATAAAGGAGTTTTTGGAAAGGACTCGGAAAGTGAAGATACAGTGCAACCCAAGAAGGTCAGAAAAGGTGATCATTGGCCCAGTGTCATTAAAAGAGAGAAATACCATATAGCAACGCGAAGTGAAGACCCAGAACAAGTAAATGAAGTAACAAGTTTAACTGGACAAACAAGAGGGTCTGAAAAACGAAAAAGCAAAAGATTGAAAGTCGTGAACAATAAGTTTAAAGGTCCTGATTGGACTTATATAATTCTCGAAGACTGCGAAAGCTCAGAGACAAGTGAAAGTGGTGACGAAGGAACAAGTGCAGAACTGACTTATGAAAAAGAAGTGAAACCACTTTGATAACGTCAAAAGTTTAAAGGAAAAAGAAAGAAGAGAAATCTTCACAGACAAAAATGGCTGACGACAGAGTTTCTGGGAGACGGAAACGGAAGGGTTGTAAAAGATGCTGTGCTATATGCAGATGGAGTATGGTAGTGGTGCTTAAAGTGTGGTTAGTTGTGATCGTAGCAATTCCTTACCTTATGATAATGGACAAAAAGAATAACACCGATACCAAGGGAGGGATAGATAACCTGAAAAGTGATAGAATAGAAATAGAAGCAGAGGATGAACCAGATTTTCATCACATTATAACAGATAACGATACTAGTTTAAATGTTTTTACTAAATTATTGTTTCAGTACGTAGATATAATGGAAGTTAGTGACTGTTATGTCTGTATGAAGTTACCTGAATCAGTAGCAGAAGGTTTAACCTATCATCATTTGCCTTTAACTTATGGTATATCATGTAGTGTATTAACTAGTTTATTTTATAGAACAGGGAAACTTCAGTATAATTATTCAAATATAGATGTGATATTTTCAGAGGTTCCTATTCGGAAGAATCTGAACCCAGTGCTTAGTAGTCAAGATGCACAATTTATGGGAGAATTTTTCTTAACAATGAAGTCGATAGACATAACACATGCACATAGAAGCAATCTAACATGTTCATTACGTGAAGAAGAAAAGATATTTTTAAATTTAGTTGAAGATAGAAGACAGAATTTCCAAAGGAAAGCGTCTGAGCATAAAGCTCATCTTCCACCTTGGGCTGAGAAAGAGGGTATTTATACACCTGGCAAAGCTCAAGCTGCTGTGACTCTAGACTTTGTAAAGACAGGGAAAATGTGTCTTCATAGGTTAAAGACTGAATATAACAATGTTTTTATTGGTACCAGTGAATGTGAACATAATTTTTTAATTCTTGGAGGTTGGGGACTAAAAGGAGGAACAGATTCAGTTTTTCCTGGAATATATTATGTGTGTGGGAATAAGGCTTACTTTAGGCTTCCTGCACGGTGGTATGGTTATTTTGGAATAGTTTTTCCAAAAGTATACCACGTAAAAAGAAACACTGGGAGCAATGAAAATAATAATGAATTAACACGTAGTAAAAGAGCTACTTTTTCAGAAATTATAGGTGATATATTTGGTGCATTGATACCTTCAGTGGGAGTAATTCTGAACTCAAGGAGAATATGTAAATTGTCTACAGTGGTTGATCGTTTATCAACGGATACTGCTGGAGGATTTCTAATGATTAATGCGGAGATGGTTGCGATTAGATCTATGGTTATGCAAAATCGACTTGCTCTTGATATATTGTTAGCAAAAGAGGGCAGAGTCTGTAAATTGTTGAAAACAAAACATTGTTGCACGTATATTCCGGACAAAAGTGCAGAAATCGGAACATATATAAAGAGTATTACTAAACTTGAGAATGAACTGAAACCACTGGAAGTTGATAGTGTATGGGAAAAATTGACAACTAGCATTGCGTCAATTGGTACTTGGTTTACTAATGTAGGGAAAGGACTTATAGGTCAAACAATAGTAACCTTAGTAGGGATAGCAATAACAGTATTGTCAATAATGATATGGTGCAAATGTTGTAGAAGGAAGGAAACATATAGGTTGACAGGAAGAGGAAAGAAAAGAAAGTTTGAGGAGATTGAATTAGAAGACTTAAGAAGTGAAATTTACAAGAAACTGAAAGGAAAGAATAAGAATGAACGGTGTAAAAATGAAAATGTGACTGAAATATGCTAAAATTGGCATCTGGTTGTAGGTAGTTTTGATGGCTCAGAAACGCCATCAGAGAGGGGATTGATGGAGCAAGGACTCACAATGAGACTTGCTTGGAAGCAATACTCTCACAGTATTAATTAATTTGTACTAAAACCTTATAATGTCATTATTAATAATGTGCAAACACTAAATTTTTTATCTGAGAGATGCTTGCCTATGTGTTTTCACTAATAAGTAATCCTTGTCTAATCCAAAATGGCCGCTAAAGCGCGGGAATTCTACTGCGCATGTGTCAACCATGTCACGTGGTATGACGTCTTTCTTTGCTTGGAGGGAAACTTTTTGCTTCTGCGCAGTGTATGATAAAATGGCTGCTTAATGTTCTCACATGCTAAAGCTTTCGCATTGCTGCAATTAATAATGTGATATTCAAACGCTACTAATGCGGGATAGATTTTATAATTAAATGGGAATAGAGTAGAAGTAAGTGGTATACAGTGAAAACATTTATGTTTGATTTTAATATGTTTCTTCTTTGACTTTCTATTAGTTCGTAAAGTGGGCCTGGGTTGGCTAAACAGCAGTTCGAGAGCCATGTGACCTGCGCATGCGCTCTGAAAACTAACAAAGCAAAGCGATGAAGTCAACTTGGAAGATGTCCAAGGACATGACCCGCTGATCACCTTCACAGTTCAACCGAAATGTCCTACAAATTGATACATTTTATATATACTTTGTATTAAAATCGTGAAACGGGTGGGAAATAAAGCAAATGTATTAATTGAGAGGGGCAGTATTTTAAAACAATGGGCTTAAGAAAATTGAACAAAAATGACATGGTGTGAGGATCAACCCCCTGTCCCTGTCCAATCAGAATTAGTGGGCCCATAAATTTGAAACATTAATGGGAGGTACATGGGCGTAGAAGGGTATAATAGATATAGAATTAGCTAATTAGTTAGCATAGAGGCTGTCAGCGCAGTTGGACATGAGATGCAGATGAACGAGAGCACCAGAGCACAGAACACGCAAAGAGGCTTTTAGGGGCTTGGAGCTCAGATGCTGCCACAGAGGGAACCGATCAGACTGAACCGCTGCCCGAAGAAGTCCTGAGGTGGGGGTGGCGGACTCTATTAGAAGAAGACACGGAAGAACTGAGGAGGAACGAAGTGTCAGAGAGGGGAACGACGCAGGCGTCGTAGGTAGAGAGGTCATCTATCCTGTCCTGAACCTGGTCCGGAGGTCTTGGTCTTCATCCTTTCTTGGGGACCCTCTTTCCAACTCCTTGGCCAAGGGGTTTGGTTCTCGCACCTTTAGGTAACTATAAATGCGTAATCTTTAGTTCATACTGCTGTCTCTATCTTCTCCTTTCTGAGGGACCGTCATTTGTGATCAATAGGTGACAATAGTGTGCTTCCTCCTTGATATGCGATTAAGTATTATGTGAATTGTAATTTACTCTGCTAAAGAATTTAGATAAACATTTTAAAAACTTCCTGAGTCAGTGAATATTTCAGGTGGTTAATGAAAATTATGTTCTGTATATTCTCATTTTATCCCCAACTATCAAAGGTCCATTGGTAAGTCATTACTCTTCAATCAGAAAAGGTAATTGGTAGAAGGGATATTGATAAAGAGTACAACTGATTCCCCCCAGCGAAGATTACTAGTTAGTGTGAATGAATGGGCCCAGGTGAGTATTTAGTGTATGAATGCTTGTTGCTAGTAACCCACTGGATCAATGTTACTCTTTACGTGTAGGAAATGCTCACCCTGAGACACTTCAGTTATCTTTTATCGTATGTTATTTTCCATCCCCCCTCGCCCCCCCTAGCCTAGGGTCCTACAGGCCACATGAGACAGAACATTTCTTATGCACTCACAGGAGCTCTGCTTCGGTTGAACTGGCGAACATGTTACCGGGCAGACCCAGACGACTTCACTCGTCTATTTTAGTCAGGCTTTATAATATTGTAACTTACTGTGTCGGACCACGAACATCTTTCATTGACACTTTTCGCTGCTCCTGTACTCTCTTTATTTTACATGCACATTACCTGCCACTTGACCGATGTTGTTATGATATAATCCTGTATACTGTGTATTTATTGTTTACAAAATGCCAATAAACAAAAAGCTGCTCTTTACTGGGGCGTTTTGCAAACCTTGGATGGCATAATAGATGTCTTTGGTCAGATGTACAAAAACTTTGCACAGAGTGCAAACATCTTTGGTAATATTAAAAAGCCATTTTGTGTGCTTTTCGTTGAATACAAATCACAAACCTGCCTTTGTCAGCCATTGCATCCTCTTACAGTCTGGGTCTTCTTTGCCCCATATTGAGCTTGCTCCAAACATTACCACAGGCAAACATACAAGATTACTGGTCATCTAGCAGGGCAAGTAGTAGGCAGTAGCGAAGCAGCAGTGGTTTATAACAGGTCACTTCCACTGTCTTATATTTTTATACAGTGTTTCGTAGTGCATTTGTGCCATTCCTAAGGGTTGTTGCTATTACCCAACTAAGCCCTCATTTCGAGTGGCCTGGTAAATGGGCTGAATTTTCTCCACCTGAAGTTACCAATACCGTGGGTACTGGTAGTTTTGGGAGTGAGAGAAAAGCCTGACAATTACATTTGGACCCTGATTATCCAGTAAGAAATGAGGAATTACCAGGAGATTAGGTAATTCCGGGTCAAATTCCCAGGTTAATTCCTCATTGTGGGCTGGGTTTTCATCTGGAGATTTCTACTGCTTTTAGAAGGCAAAATCTCTGGGTGAAAGTTAAGTGATCTGGGGTGTTCCACAGATTTCATTAATTTGACAGGGCTGGTAAATGCTGTTACGGCCCCATTGAAATTCAGTGGCCACTCATAATAAGGGCCTTAACAGTAGTTTATTTGTTTTCCTCGGAAAGATGAAAGACTGAACAGACCTTTTCTTTTTAAAAATATTTTTTATTCGACTTTTGTTCCCCCCCTTCCCATCCCCGGGAGGTCAGGGCAATCATTGCAATAAGTCTGCGGTGTTGCCATACACATAAAAGAAAAAACATTATCATACAAATAGTTAATACAGGAAGCGAAAACATAAAGTAATCCAAATTTATAGGAAAAAGAAGTATACAATATGCAGCTTTACATTTGTTTATAACAGGCCTAGGTTAATTCTTATAAGTTTCCTGCTTGGGACTGTTCCAGGTCGTTGCAACCCCACTAAGACCAGTGTAGGTGGGACAACATTTTTTCCACTTTTTTTACAGATCGATATCCCCTATTTAGCAACTGCCATTTCACCTTCGTAAATTTGCCATAGAAGGGCCCAGATTTCTGTTGTTCTAGGTGGTAGAGGATTAATCCAAGCTCAAGCTTTACATAATCGTGCACAAACTATTATAATTGAAAACATAGAGCTGACGTTAATATCCGACCCTATCTTATGACCCAAAAGTATTTCCTTGCTATTAAAGCAAATTTCGAACCCTAGCTGCGCCGATACCAGTTGAAACATGCTGTCCCAGAATTCTTTAAGCAGAGGGAATCAGTGAACATATCAACAATATCTGCAGCCCATAGGTGGCATTTCGGGCAGTATAGCTGCTCTGAAGTCCCCGCCCCTGTCCATTTAGAAATGCACTCCGGCGTATGATAAAGCATGCACACAGTCCTAAATTGCTGTAGCTTGAGATTGACAGAGATTGTTGACTGGTCTAGTAATAAAAGAGCATTTTATTTTTCAGCATTTGTAACTGTAGTCGAGACTTGCTGGGTCCACCTTGATGCCAGCTGCGCGCTATCGTCCATGACATGATACATAAACCCCCGATACATTGTGCTTATCTTAGTATGGCCTGTCTCCCTAGTTGGCTGATACAGATATGTGAGAATCTCAGGTATTTCACCATCACTGTTATATTCAAATCTACGTGGAAGATAGTCCCTAATCTGCAAGTACTTAAAAAAATTACTTTGCAGAAGCCCATATGTCTCCTGAAGAGAAGAAAAAGTCCAAACCCCATATGCATCATACAATTGTCCCAATTTATGCAGATACAAAACAATGGTGGTGAGATGCACACCGATGTGCTCCAATTTGACAACATTTAATTCTCCTGTGTTTTTATGAAAAACCGTGAACAAATATAAGAATGAGTAAAATGAATTGAAGAATACAAAGTGAGAAAAAGTGAAGAGTAATGGAGTAAAACGTGGAATAATTGAAGAGTTAAAACGTGAATTTGATTTATTGGATTCATTCGTAATGGTCGTGGCTGTGCAGCTTGAATGGGGATCAAATGTGGTTCCCTCGTGTTCGTTCTAAATTATGCAGACCCATATGTCCCCAAAGCTGCCCCGTGTTATCATGGAATATATCTGATAGTTGCAGATTGCACCATAATGGGGTATAGAAATGTATCAGTGGTATAGAATATATATCACATATTTCACGCCATATCCGAACAATGTCTCTGATCACCTTGAATCTTACCCGCTTAAAGTAATTTGGGTCCAATAGTTTATGCAACGAATACCTAATGTCATGGCCTAATGCGAGTTGATAGCAAAATGCATTCAGTCCGGGCTTATGCCTAATCAATAAACTTTGAATCTGCCCAATAAATGAAGCCCAAAAATATAACTTGAAATCAGGCAGCTTGAGTCCTCCCTGTATATAAGGTATTGCCATAAGGCGGATAGCTCGTCTAGCCTTTCTATAACCGCATATGAAACTACTGATGGCCCCTTCAAGCTGCTTGAAAAAATAATCAGGGACCCGAGTGGTATGGCTCGGAACAAATAAAGAAACTTTGGTAGTATATTCATTTTAACAATATTGCATCGTCCAAAGATACTTAATGGGAGTTAATGCCATTGCCGCATTTTAGCTATAACTATTTTTAACAGGGGGTTGTAATTTTGCCTAATTATCTTTTCAACTTGGCTATTCAACCTCATGCCAAGATATATGGCAGTATCAGTAACTCCAGTTATCGGGGTAGGTGGGACTAAAATTGAGAATTATCTGAGATTTCATTAAATTCAATTTATAGCCAGAAAATTCACCAAATCGCTCAGCCTCCTTGGTTATAAAATTAACGGAGTCACTTGGATTAGAAACGAAGACTGCTATATCGTCGGTGTACGCTGTTATTTTAAGCTTGATGCTGTTCAATCTTACTGGCTGTATGCCCTTATTCAGTGGTAAATGCCTTAGGTAAGGTTCGATATAAAGAGCGACAGGAGAGGGGAGAGCGGGCCTCCGTGTCATGTACCCCTGTGTATTGAGAATAATGCAGAGGATTTACCCCCATAAGCACTTTCGCCGTCGCATTTTTATATAGCGCCTGCAGCATTGCTATAAACCTGCCCTCTATCCCAAATGCATCCATAGTCACCCATAGTGATTCCCATGTAACCCTATCAAAAGCTTACTCTGCGTCCAGCATTATCATTCCAATCTGGATGTTATTTTTCTTAGCTACATCAAATGCTGCAATTTCCGTGTTAGTGTGGGCTGTAGTGTCTCTGACTGGAACAAAGCCATGCTGCTGCCCTGAGACATTAGGCTGAACAGACCTTGCCAGGATTTTAACTCATGGCCTGCAAATCACCCTATGTTTCAGCAGCCAATATATGTGTGTCACATAGCCATATTGCTGACAATGCTTCATCCACCATTGTTGAAGAAGGTAGCTGCACCCAATTACCACTTCCTCCTCCCTGACACTGGCCACACACTTCAACCCAATCTATTGAATTCTAAGCCAACAGCTTCACAAATATGAATACAGGGTTGGAGGCCTTCTGTCCTTGCAGTTCTCCACCAATCACAACAAAGCCCTAGACAGAACAAACGCTCTCTATTTTTCATTTAGGGGGGCACCCAATCACATTGGATTACTTATTCAGGATGGGTTCTGTTCTAGTTCCTAACTAGAGACAACACCAATGCACGTTCTGCAGATCCTGGTTGCCAACACCGGTGGTAAGTGAAACGCCATGGGATTTGAGCGGGTGCTTGGTTTGGAGTGCCATAATCTCTGGCCTTACTTGGGGGTCTGGACAAAGAGTGCATTGTGGGGTTGCTCAATGCCGAGGTGAGTTTTTGGGCGGTAGGAGAGCTAATACAGAAGTCTTGACTGAAGTTGAATAACACTTGTGAAATCAGGGTTGGCACCCATTGGTCAATCAATGGCTGCTTGAGACACTTCAAGTGCTTGAGAGCAACTTGGGGATCGATAATGGAGATGAAATTTGTGCTAAAGGGACTGTATGAATTTGGGCAAGAGATGTGTCCCAGTGGGGGTATGTATAAAGTGATGATGTGGTGCAAAGTGCTGAGAAGCCCCTTATTCTGGCTGCTCGCAAGCCAGTATGACCACTATGGATCCAAAAACCGGGTCCTTGTTGAGAGATGTGAAACATGTAAATTGAGAAAGGATGTATATTGTTTCCTTTCAGGCAACTCATTGTCTTCCTGACAGTTTCCTCCATAGCCTACAGGTAGGTATTCACCTGGTGGCCATATGATAAATATCCTCTTCTTAATTTGAACTGGGGTACTGGTGACTCCCTCAGGGATTTGACTCACATATATTTACTTATGTTGCTTGTCTACCTTTTTATCTCCTTTGAAATACAGGTTCAGTGCATATATGGGTGAATATCGGTCATCATGCCCTGATGAAATTGCCAGTAAGTTTGGGGTGGCGAAGAAACATGTTGGCCGTTCACATTAGAATGGTCTAAACATGGTTGTTTTTAATCACGAGTATGGGCATGAAAAATAAAGACGGTTGCTAAATGCCACACATAACTCATTTTTAATCTTTTTTTTTTTGTGAGGAAGAATTCTCTCCTTCCTGAATAAGGACCCAGGGAGGTCATGAGATGTGTGACATACCTGACAGGGATGTACAGACACACACACACACACACACCATTCTTCTGATTTTGTCCGGGTGTTAGTTCCTCTGTTTTTAGTTGCCAAAGATGAAAAAGTGAGCAAATTGTTGAGAAACAGTCAATAAGCTCTTGGTTGGTTACTTACGTGAGGCACTTCCTATATATTTAATTATATTCTTTCACACAGTCTCAAGGTGGATTTATGTGAAGATCCCTGGTCACTGGGCCTGGTTTAATGCAGAACACACATAGGGGTTGTCTCTAGATGGGCACGAGGACAGAACCCTCCCTTAATAAGTAACCCAATGTGTTTGGTGGGGGGGGCTAAATGAAAAATACAGTGTTTGTTCTATCAAGGGCTTTGTTGTAATTGGTCAGTTTGAGTGGGGTGCGCCCTTGGTATAGATTTCATCTCTAGTTCTCTCTTTATTGGATCTTGCAGTTCTCCAACCTGCTTGGTGAGCAGTGCCTAGCGAGACACAGATCCAAAACATACCTCCCATATATTAATAGGGAGGGCCATGTTCACCTCATACAGTGACTGTGCTTTGTCATTCCACGTTTTATATCAGACACACAATCATTTGACCTTTCTGTGATGCAGCACATTTGATCTTTAACCACTATCAAAAATGCATTTTTATAAAGTACCTATAATAGATTACAACTGAGCTGTAGGTCATGCTGAATAAATGCACAACGTTCTAAACGATGCAGAAAATCATTTGCTTTTTTAATGAATAGTCCTGAGTATATTTTCATGGAAGAAGAGGAGTTTTGCTTGCAGCCGCCATCCACTTTGCTCCATAAACTGTTTGATTCTTGTATTGTATTTTACAAAATTAAGGAAATAGTTAGAAAGATTGTATTTTTTGTTCTGGCTGAAGGCAGCTTTAGCTGTTACAAGTCTCATGTGACAGAAAAAAACAGAATAGACAAAGAGGGTTTCAGTGTTGATTTGAACACTTACAAATGTTGCACCGCGGTTTTTAGATTATGAAAGGGCATACAAGGTAGTCCCTGTCTGTGATTTCATTGCAAATCTTAGCAAGCGGCAACTGCTGATAGTGCATGAGCCCGACCCAAGCACACCCTCTCTCCAATAGCCAAAAGGCACCCGGAAATTGGCGAGGGCTTCAAAAGCTCTATTTTCCGACCAGCGGCACAGAGCACCAGCCATGCTGCCAACTACACACACACCGTGTGGTGCTGCATGCAGGGCGGACTGGGAACTGAAAGCAGCCCTGGCAAATTTTGCCAGACCAGCCCCTGTCCGGCGCGTAGCGAGCGCAGCGAGCGAGCCCGACCACTACTAGAAGACAGACCAAAATGGTGAATTTTACAGCACATTTTTCATTACATATTCAATTGTATCAACTTTCAAAGCACAGTAAATAGTAGATGATGACCTTAAAGAGCACCAGGTTACCCACCCAGTCATATGTACCCATAGACATTCTTTCAGAGAGCACCAAAAATAGACACAAGTAGTGAACCAGAGAGAACAAAGTAAAAGTGAGACCAGCCCCGACATGGTGTGTAGCGAGCAAGCGCAGTGAGCAACCACTACTAGGGGAGTTTGGGGGTTGTCCCCCAAGAAAATTTTGGAAACAGAAAGGCCAAAACAAAGCATTTTTCAACACATTTTTCATTACATATTAGATTGTATTAACTTTTAAAGCATAGTAAATGATTACCTTATGGAGCACCAGGATACCCAGTCATAAATCACAGACATTCCTACAGAGCCTCCAGGTCACTGAGGCCAGAAACTATGGAAATAGCACACATAAGCACCCAGGCCAGAAAGCATGGAAACGTCACACATAAGCACCCAGGCTGCCAGAAGGCATGGAAATGTCTCACATGGCACCCTAGCCAGAAAGCATGAAAAATTCACACAAAGGCACCCAGGCCAGTGGCACTGGAACACTTTTCAGAGTGTGGGTGCTGCCATCAATGTTAGATCACTGAAGTCATGGGATTGTGAAAAATTCAAGAATCACACAAAGAACAAGGGTAGCAATTCAGCCTTGCCTATTCCGGGACATATAAAACTTAAAAGTATATGCCAAACCATTTAAATACACTGCACTCTGCATACTGCACCCTGCCTTATGGAAAGGGCTTGCGCTAGTGGTGACATCCTGGTGACATATGTAGTAAAAGGGAATATTTTTAGGCCTGGCAAAAGGTTCCTGTTGCCAGGTCAAAATGGCAGTTTTACAACTGCACAGGCAGACTGCAATGACAGGCCCTGGCCTTGACACATGTTTAAATAGGCTACTTACGTGGGTGGCACAATAAGTGTTGCAGGCCCACTAGCAGCATTTAATTTACAGTCCCTGGGTACATGTAGAACCACATTTCTAGGGACTTACAAGTAAATTAAATTTGCCAATTCGGTGTAAGCCAATTTTACCATGTTCAAAGGAAAGAGTGCATGCACTTTAGCACTGGTTAGCGTTGGTAAAGTGCACTGAGCCCTAAGAGCCAACAAAAATGGCCTTTTTTGATGTAATAAAGCAGATCAAACCTGAATTTAATTTGGAGGAATCTGAGGCCGACAAGGACATATCTAACCATGTCTCAGCAGTGAGTATGAACAATATGTATCTGGGGCAGAGAAGAGAGGGAGGAGAGGGTGCTTCTGTGGAAGGGAAGAAAAGGAGTAAATAGAAAAGGGGGACAAGAGGGACAGCAAGAATGATACAGAGAAATTAGGAAAGAGTAGCGAGAGAAAGAGAAGTAAAAGAAAAGGAAGGAAGAGATCATCATGTGGTGTATGGAAGGGTGAAATAAAAGTTATGCTAGGCACGTGAAAGAGAGGGGGAGAGGATGGGAGCTCCCGAAAGAGTGTGAGGAAGAGGGGGGTGAAAGGGGTGGGAGCCAAGACCATGGTATTATCACCGAGCAAATAGGTAATCATTTCAGTTGTAAATAAAAGCAGTTTTGGCATATCCATGAAACAGGCGTGTAACATACAGGTTATATAAGCCGTTTCTGCCCCCAACGCTTTCAACCCGGCGCATTCCAGCAGCACGTATCTCTTTTTCCAGAACAGGCACTCAACCCACTGTGCTGTGACAGCAAAGGGCTCCTATTCCCCTTTTCTTCAAGCCGGCAGGAGGCAATGTGTGTCAGCATTATAGTGGAAAATGTAAAGACCAGCCACCACCACCTTGCTCCGCCCTAAGCCTGGTAGGCCCCGGCCCGGCACGGTTCCGCGACCGCAGCGCAGTGGATTTGTGAGCACTGGCAGACTACCATAAGTGCCGGTGTTGACAATTTAGCACCAGTGCAGTGCACCGGAAAGCACCGGCATAAATTAAGCACCCTGCTATGATGGTGTATCAGGGTATTTTAGCACACTGCTGACCCTGAGCAGACATCTGCTCATTTGCTGTCCATACCATGCAGCTATAATAGCAGACTCATGCTGCCTGCTCTACAGTCACATCACAAACTCCATTCATTGGAACACATATCACTTTTGACATTGACCCCTAAGAACACCTCTTTGGTGCCTGCAAGATTCATGTTTGAATGGCATTAATGAGCAGATACGTAGGTATATAATTGCTACAGAGCAACATTAATATCTCTTCCCTCAGCTTGAGAGCTGGCCTTGGAAAAAATTGCAACCTGACACTATGGCAGAGGGTCGCCACGGATTTCATATAGATCGCCCACCCTGCAGACTTTATTCCCCTTTCAAATGGTCTCTTCTGCTGGTTTTGATTAAATCACTTACATTTAAACCTCGTCCTTCCTTGAGGCTCAGTGAGTTAAGCGCAGGGCCCGGCCATCACTGAGGGAGGGAGGGGGGATTATAAAATGTACTTATAAAACGAAAATGCAGGCCTGGCCTTTTCATTTTAGATCAGGCAGCACTGGGGCTGCACCAATAGGGGGCGACAAATCCTGGAGCAGAGTCCGGCGTGGTAAGGTTAAACATTTTTGCTTCTCAGAAAGAGGTGCTCCTTAAGCATAAAAAAAACAGATTGTGGATCCGTATAGCGTTTTTGAGCCGGGGCCCATAAAGGCTTCTGATAAGGGCTGCTTAAGAGGTGTGACTGCTACTCTTAGAGGCATGGACTGTCATCCTGGCTTATCTGCATAATTTATGCAGAGCATCTTAATCAGAAGAGCAGAAAGTTGGCTGCCTTAACGCCATGTCGGCGGTACTTACATGTCGGCATTTTTGTACAATATGGTAAAATAGCACAGGACTTGCATACTGCTGTAATGTCTCGCTGATACGCAGGAAAAATGCAAAATTGGCATAATGGCACTGAAATTAAAATGGCATACTTGCACTGAAATTAAAATAACATACTGGCGCTGAAATTAAAATGGAATACTGGCGCTGAACTCGCCTTCATCTGACCCTGATCACACTCCCTGTCCAGGTGCTGGCTGGTGGATAATTCACGAGTTGTAGAACTACAGGGGATTTCACACTGATCGAGGGCAAAACTCTGTCAGGTTGTCTAAAGCCCTGGGGAGGAAGAGGGAGGCATATGGCAGACCTTTGCGCATTCACCCGATCTTTGAGTAACAGAGGGAAGCGTTCTGTTATTGTCACGTTGAATAAATCCACTGCGCTGCGGTCGCAGAACTGGGCCGGGGCCTAACCAGGCTTTTGCTTTTAATTCCGGCCCGGTCGCGACGCCCCCAGACAGTGCCTGGCCATGAATTGATCAGGGTGGGATAAGGATTGCATTTGCATGAAATGCAATTATGCAAACGATCACTCACCTGCGGGCGCCGGGTGGCAGACACGGCCCGGGGCAGGCTACAAATAATTAAATTATGGGGTGCCTCCAGGCTCCGCTCCAGCCTCTCTTTCTCAGTCATCTCACTCTCTGGCCTCCTCTGCGTCGCAGTCATGCGCACTTTTTATTGCGCGACCCCCAATGCGCTTGCGCATGATCACCAGGTCCACTGACTCCAGACCCCACCCTAAGGGTGAATGACTGTACCGCGGCGCGCCGCGCAGACGCGAACTCGGAGACTGAGTCAGTAGATATCACTGCGCCCTGCGCGCGGCGCATGGTGCAGCCACCTAGGTGGATTTTTAATAAATAATAGGCTAGCGCTAGCCTAAATGAAATAAAATCGGGTGACATGACATCACGGACAAGACGGTGCGTGCAGCACCACCAGCAGCTGCATTTTATGCCGATTGTTGTTTGCTCGGTCACGCCAGGGTCCAAATCGGCCCCAGCAACAAAACCGGCCCCCCTGTCACAAAACCGGCCCCCACCCCATCCAGCCTACCGGGGGATTGCCCGGAATTACCAGCCTGGCCCTGGCTGCATGTGCCAGCGGCAGTCAGCCTGGTGCTCTGCACGGCAGGTTGGGATGCAGTGTTGTCTATGGATGACCTCTCTGCAGAAGGGAATATTCTGCATGCACCATGGATGTCATTACCAACTGTATTACATATGGTGATTTATATACTAGAAACCTTTAAGATAGGACCACTTACAAATGTTTCACTGTGTAGGAGAGTAGCAGCCACAGCACATTGAGCAATACCACACCATCTCTGGCTGCCAGGGACCCTAGTATTCCTCCTACTGTGGTACAGCTGCTCTTCCTTGTCAACAATGAAAGTAGAAGCACAAGAACTTGGCCAGGGTGGTAAAAACTGTCCACAGGTGTCCGCTCAAGAAGTACCCTGAAGATGTGGGGGGGAGGGGTCATAAAATAGAGGTGTGATGGTATTCAGAAAAGGTAGGTTTTTTACTAAGAATATTTTAGCAGTGGTTGTGGTTGGGACCAGTGAAAGAGAAGGAAGAGTAACTGGGATTTGAAAAGGAGAATAGAGTGTGATTGACAACCAGAATATGGGGAAGGGAGCACAACTTGGATAGAAGGAGGAGGAAAAAAGGTTTATTGTGACTACAGCAGTTGGTTGGATTGTGACGCAAATTACAGATGGGGTAGAAACTGGTGTGGAGGAGAATGCAGAGTGTCCGGGTTAAAGGGAGGTTGGTACCTGCCTTGCTCAATGAATGTGTAGTTTAACGATAGTACAAAGAAGGAAACACTTTGGGCCATATGTACAAGGACTGGCGAAAACTATCGCTAACGTTTGTTAGCTGCAGTTTTCTTACCGCCGTGTACCACTGAAAACTATTGCCATGTTAGCGACGTATTTACAAGCCGTCGCTACATGGCGATAGCTTCAGGGATCGGCAGCGAAAACTGCCGCTAACATTAGCGTGATGGCGATAGGAATTCCGGCGTTAACGGGCGAAAACCAACAAAAGGCACATTAGCGGCAAAAAAACCCACGTTAGTCAGCCCAACGTGAGTTTTTTTTGCCTCTATTGGAAAAAATAGCCTATCAGTCGACCACCAATAGAAAATAGGCAAAAAAAACAATTAAATGCAGAATGGAGCAGCCAGGGCCAAGTGCAGCACACATCAACAACCCCCTCAAGCCACCCAACATCCAGGATGACCAGGATGAGAGCCTGGATGCCTCGCAGGACCTGCACCTGGAGCCTGGATGCCTCGCCGGACCTGCACCTGGAGCCTGGATTCCTCGCTGGACCTGCGCCTGGATGCCTCGCTGGACCTCCGTCTGGAGCCTGGATGCCTTGCTGGACCTGAAACTGGAGCCTGGATGCCTCGCTGGAACTGCGCCTGGATGCCTCGCTGGACCTGCATCTGGAGCCTGGATGCCTCGCTAGACCTGCGTCTGGAGCCTGGAGTGGGATGCGGAGGAGCTGTGAAGTTGATGAGCCGTGGCAGCAGACATTGAGGCGTGGCGATCGGCCGTACCTGGTGGTGAAGTCTGGCAGGTCGCATGGAGACACGTCGCTGACCTGTGTGAGAAGACCGCCTTGAGCCCCTTGGAGCTGTGAATGGGAGAGGTGCTCCTGCGCACCAATGTAGGGAGGTCTGCATCGCATTCTACGATCCACCACTACACCGGGGTGCACGGAGGGGATTACTAATGGTGGGAGGCGCCTCTCTGCATCACAGGCCAGATGATGTTGCACTGGCCAGACGCTGTGGAGGGTGAGGCCCCTGAGCTGCGCCGAACTTGTGTGGCGGGAGTGCTGCAACTTCAAGCCTCAGGGCGCCCTACTGCACCAACTGCATCGGGAGGTTCACCAGTGGACTTGGCGGCAACTGCTGTACCCAGACTTGTGAAATCCCACCTGGCTGAGGCTCCTGCTGGCTGAGTCACAGATTTGGAGAGAGTGCAGCGGATTGCGCCACGGTGTCAATGTCTAGGTAAGGAGAAGGTGGGACGCGTAGCGGAGGAGGCCCGATGGTCGAGTCGCCCAGGCCTAGCACCTGTAGATGACGCGCCCCCAGTGGCAGCTCATCCGCTACGGTGGAAGAGCGTCACCCCACTGCTTTCAAGCAGTGCAAGAAGAGGAAAAATCATCACATGATGATAGCTTCCTGATGTAATCGTGCTATGTTTCCTTTGTGGGCGAAAGGGTTGGTAGGGCTGCTCCACTCACGGAGCAGGGCAGAGGCGGAGTGGCATGCCCACTCAAGTGTGCAACGACTGTTTGGTCGGCCCACTCAGGCTGCCCAAAGCAGTCATGCGCACTGTCCTGTTTGCAATGCAGGCTGCATTACAGCCTGCATGGAGAACATGCCCACCCCTCCAGCCCCTGGCTGAACGCCTTGTCCCAGCACCAATGACCAATCCCAACGCCGCATTGCAGCGTTGTGATTGGCTTAGGGGAGGGAGCCCGGCTGCCTACTTCCTGTTCCTGGAAGCAGACTCAGAAGAGTAGGAGCAACGAAGACATGGGACCCGGCCTCGAGGTAAGATTTCTCTAATTTAAATATTTACAACACCCCCTCACACACACACCCCTGCGTCCACGCCCCATCCAGTGTCCTTTCCGGTCTTTCCCACCTCCCAGCTGTCCAGTCCCCCCGCAGCACTTCTCAATGGCGGCCGCCGTGCGGCTATGCGCAGCGGGCGTACCACTGGTGTGCCAAAGTTATATATGAAGTTACGACGCATACCATTACATCACATTCCATTACAATGCATACTAATACTAGGCATATTGCAACAGTAGGAAAGGTGTTGGATAGCGGAGATGTAAATATTACTATTCCCACTTCAGTAAGTGCAACCCTAAAACTAACCCTTGCACCCCAAAGCAAACCCTGAACCCTAAAATTCATCTTTGAGCCCCGAAAACACACCCTATGACCCAAATGCACACCCCAATTTTCATAATTGACCCCAAAACACCACCCAAATTTCAGATTTTACACCATAATACCCCAAATTTTATCTCCGACACCCGAAACCCA
Organism: Calotriton arnoldi; assembly: GCA_963921515.1. NCBI lineage: Eukaryota > Metazoa > Chordata > Amphibia > Caudata > Salamandridae > Calotriton > Calotriton arnoldi. The sequence goes on along the minus strand of CAWUFW010010242.1, from coordinate 367,551 downwards.
TACCCACCCTAAAACTTAAAAATATCCCATTACTGACCGCACAATGCGTTGTAATGGAGTGCGATGTAAAGGCACCTGTGTTGTTGGGGTTGCGTTGTAAAGGCATTACGATGTAATGCCTGCGTTGTAATGGACGTCTCCCGTGCCAAAAGCAAGCCATAGGCAAGCCCGTCTGCGTCCTTCTGTCCCTGGAATGCGCTCAGCACCAGGCACCCTTCCTCTCGGACAATCCACCGCTACAACGCCAGCACCCTCCTCGCCATCAACCCTGGACGCCACATCGCCTGCCAGGACCAACCTCTGTTCCGGACTGGACATAGCCATCGCCATCACTGACGGCTACTAAATCACCCGCAAGGACCACCCGCACTGCCATCACCTACAGAAGCACACTCCGACTGACCACGCACTCTAATGCCCCAACGGTGACCATGGAACACCTCAACTTCCAGATCCGGATAAACACCAAGCCCATCCTCTGTGGCACCCTCATCTGCAGGCCCCCCGGGCCATGAACCCCCATTCTCCGATACCATTGTAGACCTCATTGCACCCCAGGCTCTCCCATCCACAGACAACATCCTACTCAGTGAACTCAAGTTCCACCTGGACAACCCCAGTGACCAGAACACCACTCCCTTCTGGGGAAGCTCCCCAACATCAGACTCAAGCAGCTAGTCACCGCAGCAAGCAACATAGCAGGACACACGGTCGAGCACGTCTCCTCCGCCAGCGGGAACTTCAACTACAGCCACACCACCGGACTCTCCTGGACCGACCATCATTGTATACATCACATCTTCACCATGCCCACCGTACACCACCGCCATCATCGCCCCCCTTGCAGCTGGATCAAGGCCACCGAAGAACGTCTCGTCAACTCCCTCAGCACCACCACTCCGCCAACGCTTACAGACGATGACACCGCAGTGCGCAACCGCCACCGATGGATCTCCAACTGCGCTGACACCCTGGCACCCCTCAAGAACGGCACTGCGTCAGTACCTTACGCCTGCCTGATGGCAGGCGTAAGGGTGACGCAGTGCCACAGGGATAGGCTGGCCCCATGCATTGCTGGAGTTGCGTCATGGTTGTGACACGACTGCAGCAAGCCATGACTTTAGCGCAGATAGATACGTCAGGATTCCCGACGTATCTGTCATTACTTGCGTCATGGAGCGCTGTCCAGTGAATACAGCGCATCCATGGTGTCGCAAGAAGGGGGTAGTGAAAAGTGTTGCAACGCTGTCTTGTCGCAGCTCTGCAACACTTTTCATGACTGAGGCCCAGGAATGTGCACTATCTTATTGATGGTGCGCATTCCTGCCCTGTAGTTTTGTTTCAGGGCAGCGCAGCAACATTGCTTGCAGCGCTGTCCAGCACCAAAACCTGCTGAAAAGAGGCTTCAAGTGTTATCTCCATTTTTAAGACCAGTTATTTTCTGGTCTTAAAAAACTGCCTCTAACTGCAGATAGCGGCAGTTTTTTTGGTCCTCCAAAGTTCAGGAATCCCCTTGTAAATATCGCAAAGTGAGGTTAGCGGCCGTTTTTGCACGGGAACGCCTCCCTTGCATGTCATTATCGCTAACAGAAGTGGCGATCTTTAGAATGGACGTTTTCGCAGGAAAACTGCCGCTAACAGAGGCTATAAAAATCTTGCCGCAAAACCGTCGGAAAAGTGCCGCTAAGGCAGCGTTAGCTCCTTGTACATATGCCCCTTTATTTTTAAAAGTTACTCTTCCTTCAATTACCTGGGCCAGTTGATTTCCGGGAATCTTGGAAAAAGTCTGTTTTCTGAATATCTGTTTCTATGTACATAATGCCTGCCCAGTAGTTGCTTTTTAAACAGGTTCTTGGCCAAAGCACCAGATTTTAAGAATTTGTTTCATGGCCATATGTATCAAAGACTGAAAGTCACAAAGCTGCCTAAACAGGGCTTTCAGAGGTGTGTCCCACACCTCGTGTGGCCGTATTGACATAGCAGAGGAAAGACCCCACCCGCACGCACCCCGCCAAGCCTGGTGCACTCAATGAAGGAAGAGGACCAGGAATACCCAGTAGGCAGCAGGGTTGAGAAACTAAATTTCAAGTCTCAGATCTCGAAGGTGGTGTCTTCCTCCTTCCACACCATCAAAACTTTATGTAAAATTCTCCCATTCATTCCTATAAGTACCAGAAAAACAGTATTGACCTCCCTGGTTTTATCAAAATTGGATTACTGCAATGGCTTATATATTAACTTACAATCCAATCTACTCAGAAGGTTACAGGCGGTACAAAATGCCGCCGCTAGACTAGTCCTGGACGTTCCCAAATTTCATTCCATCAGATCAGGGATTGAGGAACTGCATTGGCTCCCGGTCGGTCAACGCGTTAAATTTAAGGCTCTCTGCATTGCACATAAGGCACTGTACAGAGAAGGACCACAATTTTTGTGGGATTCCTTTAGTTGGTATACACCAAATAGACCGCTACGCTCGACCAATGCCTATCTGATGTGCTCCTCCAGATTAAAAGGAAGAACTGGGGGGGAGGAGCTTCAGCTACAATACTATCAAGGAATGGAACTCCCTTCCGCTTTCTCTTAGGAGGACTTCCTCCTTGCTTGAGTTTAGGAAGCTACTCAAGAAATGGCTTTTCAGGAACTAGCTTTCCCTGACACAGTATTGGTAGACGGGAAGCGCCTAGACACCCACAGGTATTAGTGCGCTATATAAATTGTTATAACATAACATAACCAAGAATACCCAGTAGGCAGCAGGGTTGGCAAGTGTTTAAAAGTGCCATTTCAAACCAGGCTCAGGCACCACACTTTGACTTACACCATGTTTTCCTCCACAGAGTACAAGAGACTGTACCGAGAAATCTTGTGCAACTTATTCAAAAATTAACCTTGCCTTAGCTCCTGGTGGTTGATGGTAGCACACAATGCAAATGTTGACATACCCCATTCTACACTTTATGAATACTGCTTGTATTCCTAAACTTTAATTCATCATAATGAGATCATGAAAAAATGTGTATGCCTTCAGTGTAATTAAGCATATTTTAAGAAGTGCGCAGTTGTTATTAATGACGCGATATCAAGTGAATGTAATTATTGTGGCTCATTAACCAAACGTGACATGGTGGAAGATGTTTGTGATCACATGCTTTTATAAGTGCTCCTCAGAAGTCCCCTGACTTCATGAGTGCAATACGGAAGTGAAAACAAAAGTAACTGAATTCACAGATAGGAACATTGAAGGTCATTGGAACTTGGTGCAGAGTGAGCTCCAAAACTAGTAAATAACCCAGGTTTGTTAGTGCTGCGCTTTGTTGCTGGCAAAAAGAGTTTGGGGCCTCGCGGCTTGCCTTGCGGCCTGCGGCCCGCTGCTCACCACCGTTCATCACCGCTCACCGCCACTTGCCACCGCTGTTTGCCGCCCCGTACTGGTTTGGTCTGGGATTTGGGGAGCCGGGGTTTTATAGTTATATTGTGCCCACATTGCCACTCACATGTGGGGTTCTTTCACCCTCCCGCCGCATCAACACTCCAGTGCACGCAGCTTTCTGAGCACGAGCCCGGCCCTAGTTTCTGCTCTACTAGCCCATACCTTCCCGTGCAGACTGGTTAGCTGGGAGGCAAAGAAGGCTAAAAAGATAGAGGCAAGGAGAAAGCAAGTGTGTGTCTGGGGGAAAACACCGCTCCTGCACCCTTACATTTGGAGAGAGGTGAGAGGGGTGAGAAAGGAGAGGAGGTGTGCTGCAGACAGTGCTCTTTTGGACTTTGACACTTGGCTATTCATTTGTCATTTTATTTGGCATCCCGACCTTTCAGGGTCAACTTAAGGTGGCAATTGTTCAGTGAGCAGTAGGAGCATTTAAAACATCGTACCTGTATTAGGTCCGAGGGGTGTAGGAAGAGCCGTTAATGCTTTTTCCTGAGGGTAGAGCCGGCGGAGCACGGAAGATGCCCAGCTTGATCTGTGCTGCGGCTTGCTCTGCGCTGTGTGCTTCCCCATTCCTGGCCTGGCTTGTCTTCTTAAACGATTCTAGAACAAAAGGCCAGTGAGTCAAGATGGCTGCCCGGAGACTTTGCTCAGGCAGATTGATCCCCATGAGAGCCAATAAAAAGAAAAAATCCAACCCTCTCAGAAATAAGGCGGTGCATTTAAATCTATTGAAGGGCTCAAACTTGATCTTCTTCCAGTAAGAGAATGTAGCAAATGATGTCATGCATGGTGACCCCAGTCCTAATTTAAAGGCGCTCACCACTCCTGCAGCATCAGGGTCAAATTTAAATCTCACTCCTTCTTCCACTCAGCATTCACTGCCACAGGTATCGCAAACTCAGCGTCCGGGGAGGTCGATAATCTTCATAACGAGGGTTTTACTCTATTGTATATGGATATTAATCTGAGAAACCGCACAACAAAGGTGATTGGCTGCTCTAGGACCCCACCTGGCCTATCCCGGGTAACTGGTTTAAAGCTATTTAGTAGTATGTCATCAGAGCAATCATCAATAATACTACAGATTTCAGGACACCCGACTCAGAAATGCTTGGGAATCTGTCCTGTAACCTCCTGGGTCAGTATGTGCAAGCTCCCGAATCTCTCAAGTGTATTGAAAGAATCTTGTCTACCATTTTAGCACTTCTAGAAAAATCTGTGAATAATTCGGATCACATCCAAGATATCTTATTGGTAATCCTGAAAGTGCTGATGGGTCCAAAGGGTGAGTGGATGCTCTACAATCAGTCGCTGCATATAGCAACAAATGCAGCATGTGGAAAGCTGACACTTATTGATCATGGCCCCCAAGTGCCAGGAGACTGATGGCTCGATTCATAAGCCCCAATCATTCAATCAGGGGACGCAAGCTGGTAAACCTCAAGTTATGTTGATGTTGGTTTCCAGCAAGAAGAAGCAGAATGTAGAAAGGTCCATTCATTTGTTACAATATCTCTTCGACTTGTGCTCTCCAAGCCCTGCAGTTCCCGGCTCCCATGTGAAGGCCTCCTGTTCAAGGCTAGAGGCTTTTCCTATTTTCAGGCCTCATGACCAGGCTTTAACAAGCTCAGCTCAGCTGACTGTGGAACCTGGTCAGCCTAATGGAAAAGCCAAGGGAAAAAAATAGAGCCTGCAAAATACAAAACAGATGGAAAATCTTTAAGAAAAGTGCAAGAAAACTTCTCTTTGAAGATAATGGGGACATTGGTGTTTCTACTACACAGGCTACATTGGAAAACCCTGCTAACCCTCTTAGTAGCAGGAGTATCTTAGGACTCAATGGGGGCCTCGCAGCAAAGTTGGATTTATGTTCCACTATAAACCCTCTGGCTAATAGAGAGAATGGCACACCTACAGTAGATTTATTATCAACTAGCCCGGTGGCAGCAGAGCTAAATTCCCGGGCTTAACTCTTTTGTGTTTCATCAAAGAAAACCATGAACCCTACATGGACTTGTGAAAATGACCATTTATCCTCTTTTTTCCCTACAGATACTTTTTCATTGGATTTTGTGGCTTTATTTGATTCTGACCAAATTCTGAACGTTATTTCCTATTAACTTATTTTGCAGAGATTGAAAATTTGAAGATGATACAAAGTAGTGACGTTTCTCTTGTTTTCCTAGTGCAGTCACCAGCAGCGCTGAAAACAAGGGTTCGGTTCCAATCCAAAATTGTTGTAAACTTGATTCTTCAAAATAGTGATTTCCTCCAAGGGTAGCGGGATTGATGTAATCCCCCTACTTAGGGAAAATAAAAACGCCATACGGCAACATATCTTGAAACCAAAAATTTCTGAGTATCGCTACATGCCCTTAAAGGAACTATCTGCTGAAAATGTAAAACTCTTGCAGGTCTCCACAGTGAATGGAGGGAGATTTGTAAGGCATCATGGGTCTAGGGTGCCTGAGCCCCCTCCCGCTACAGCAGAGGATGATTGCATGAAGATAATGTGCTATGCAATATTTTTCCTTCTTATCTAAATCTATGAATAACGAGGGTGAACTTCAAGTCCTGTTAGCTGGCAACTAAATTGCAAAGTCTCCAACCACTCTATTAACTTATTCTTAGATGTAGAGAAAGAAGCGGCATTTCACATTCAAACACTACCTTTTCTGCCGAACTGGTGAACTGATAAAAGAGGACGTTTACTCCTTGGCCATTTTAGAAAGAATGATGTGTGATTGTAAATGGAAGATTCAACTAAGACTCTCCTGCTCAATATACCCATACATCCCCACAGTGAGGAATGATCGGATCCAGTCTAGGGCTGTTCCTTGTATGCCGGCGTCGTGTAGTCTGGCGACTAGTGTGCAGTGGGAGACGGTGTCGAAGGCCGCTGAAAGGTTGAGTAGGATGAGGGCTGCGGAGTGGCCTTGGTCCAGGAGGGTGCGGATGTCATCTGTGGCGGCGAGTAGGGCGATCTCGGTGCTGTGGTAGATGTGAGGAGGGCAGGGGTCGGTGGGGGCCCCCGAGTGGAGCTGATAAGTAGAAAGGTACCCCCTATATAATGTAAGGTCCTAGAGAAGGGGGAAACAACAAGAAAACTGCAAAAACCTCTAAGCTGACCTTTATCACTTAAATAGCTGGCCACTAAGGCTCATGCATAGAACATGTCCCCACAATATTCACTCAATCGGAATGTTTTTTTTATTTTTCTCTTTTTCAAGGAGTTCATTATTGTAAATTAGCACAAAACATGACAACAAACATACAGAGTAGTTCAATTATATCAATTTTTCAATACATTTACATCACATGTACTTAGTTTCATGGATGGTTTAGTGTTTCAATTATTCTAGCATGAATAAATTGGACAGACAAAACAATTTCAATATGGACAAATAAACAATACACATTAGAAAAAGACAATTACAACATGACATGAGTCTAAAAATAACCCCACACTCAATCATCAAACATGCATTCATACCCATCACATGCCTCATCCATACTATCATACATCCTAGACCAACAAATAATACAAATAACTATTCAGAAACATATAAGGGATCCAGTAGGCTAGAAGGAGATCATTAGCTTTGTGATTAAAGTGTGCTGATACATCACAATTATTTCTTCTTTTATTGTATGTCTCAAGCCGGATTCCCGTCTGTGAAAAGTAGGTCAACGCACGTTTCGGTGGGACATAGATTAAACCACCTTCATCAGGACCAATTATAATTCATTAACTTTTCAGGGAAAAGTGTTGAGTGGGGTTAATCTAAAAAAATGATAAGACATATGGTTGAGTGAAGCCAACCAATTACAAGGGACAAGAACCGATTTTCAATAATTAAAGATTACTAAATCAAAGTATCACCGCTGAAAAGCAGAAGCTGTGAGCCAGTCACAATTTAGGCATAGAGTGTGGCAGCTGTCACTTACATGCCGTTATTAAAGTCAGATAAATATACGATACTCTGATTGACTTTCATTTTTTAAAACAATGAATTATCTTGCATACATGGGCCGCGTATCTAGAGGCAGCACAAAAAAATATCATATAGATCACAATCAAAGTGTACATTATAGACAGAAGAGTAAAAAGATCTTATCACCAAATAGGTCCGTGAAGGAAAAGAAAATATCCAGGATATAAGAAAGTGCCCCGTAGATAAAGCAGATTAGTGATTAGGATATTTACACATGGTGTGAAGGTATGAAGATATAAAAATATAAAAACGTAAAAATAAGCACCTGGGTCAGTTTATTTGTCTCCCAAGTATTGAACACACAAGGTGTCAACCTGCAAGGGTGACTCTGTTTATTATGTCGACTATGCAAATGCACAAACGGTTCTATCTGAAAAAGAGTGGATGCATTTCATGGTCGAGGCGGTGTATTCGGCTGTGACCGGTGTCCAGGTGGAGATGGTGGGCTGGCTGGTGTGTCGGGGTGCGGGGGGCCGGCTGTGGCGTCTGGTGGATGGTCGGCGAAGTTGTTGTAGAGTTTTTTGATCTTGAGGTGGAAGTAGGTTCCACGCTTATCGCAGAGGTCTTGGGACGGGGTGATGTCTGTGGCTTTGCTGCGTGGATTGGTGAATTCATGAATGACCTTGAAGAGTTTCTTGTAGTTGGTGGAGTTGTTGAGGATTTGGTTGTGGTAGTCCATCATGGCGTCCTTGTAGGTGGTGTAGATTTTGGGTGTCTTGGTGTTTCTCCAGTTCTCCTCCAGGCATCTGCAGGTGCCTCTTGCTTCTTGGAGATCGGTGGTGAACCAGGCGGCTTTCCTGGGGCGCTGTTTGTCGGACTTGCGTAGCGGGGCGAGCTTGTATGCGCAGATGGAGATCCAAGTGTGGAGTTCTCTGGCTGCGACGCTGGCGTCGAATGTGTTGGTGGCCGGGGTGGTGGTTAAGGTCTGGCCACAGTGGAGGCAGGAGAACTGGCCATGGGTCGTGTTTGGCGAGGCCCGTTGTCAGTCTCTGAGTTTTCCGTGGTTGAGTGCGTGGAGGGTGGCTGAGCTGTAGCAGTGGCTGGCTCGAGATCCAGGGTTCCTGGCGCTGGTCGCGGTCGGGTCACGGACGGACCCAGACGGGCTTGGCTTAGGCGCGCCTTCTGTGTGCCAGCGGCACACGCCCACTGCGCAACCGCGCAGCGTCCGCCATTTAGTAGGGGAGGGGGGAGGAACGATCAGCTAGGAAGTGGCAATGGGAGAGGACAGGGGTGCGGGGCCGCAGGGGCAGCAGCGGCGGGAAGCGGGAAGTGCGGGCTCCGAGAAGCCCAAAAAACAGATCAAAAGTTAAAAACAAGGGATAACTAACTGATGTAATCATGCTATGTATCCTCAGGGGGTGGGTGGGTGGGTAGGACTGCTCCAAACACAGAGCAGGACATGGGCGGATTGGCATGCCCACTCAAGTGCGCAATGACTGTTTGGTCGGCCCACTCAGGCCGCCAAAGCAGTCAGGCGCACTTCCCTGTTCGCAAAGCAGGCTGCATTACAGCCTGCATGGAGAACATGGCCACCCCTCCGGCCCCTGGCTGCATGACTTGTCCCATTGCTGATTACCAATCCCACCGCTGCATCGCAGCGTTGTGATTGACTCAGGGGAGGGAGCCTGGCTGCCTACTTCCTTTTCCTGGAAGCAGACGCAGGAGCTACAAAGACACGGGACACAGCTTTGAGGTAAGACTTCCCTCAATAAATTCTTAACAACACACGCTCACACACACATCCCCGCGTCCACGCACCATCCAGTGTTATTTCCGGCATTTACCACCTCACAGCTGTCCAGCCCCCCCGCACTTCTCAATGGTGGCCACTGTGCGCCCATGCACAGCGGGCGTACCACTCGTGTGCCAAAGGCATATACGTAGTTGCGACGCATGCCATCACCTTGCATTCCATTCCAATGCATACTAATACTAGGCACATTGCAACAGTAGAGTAGGTGCTGCATAGCGCAGACATAAACATCACTGTTCCCACTTCAGTGAGTGCAACCCAAAACTAACCTTTGCACCACAAACCCAACTGTGAACCCTGGAATTCCTTTTTTGAGCCCCCAAATCACACACAAAAATCACATTTGAGACAGATGCATGTAGGAAGGTGGAATCTGACTGCATGGTTGCCCCCACTTTTTTCCTGGTGTTTTGCTGGTTTTCGACTTAGTCTGACTGGGATTCTGCTATTCAGGACCCCAGTCTATCTGCTTACTCCCTAAATTGGTTGTTCATGTACTTTAGGTACACTCCAGATTGGATTCTGGGGTACCCTTATAAGTCCATAGTATATGGTATACTATATACCCAGGGCATAGGTACCCCAGAGGCCTCCCAGGGGCTGCAGCATGTATTATGCCACCCCTGAGAGACCATTTAAAATGACACCACAGGTCTGCTACTGCAGCCTGTATAAGGTGGTGCATGCACCCCTTACTTAGATATAGGTTCACTATATCTATCCTAATCACTGCACATATAAACCTATCAGTCACCCCTATAGCAGGCCTTATCAATCCTGAAGGCAGGGTGCTGGGTTTTATGTGAGAGGGTGCCCATGCATGAGCAGAGCCCCTCTGCAGCCTTCAGAACCTATTCTCCGGGGTTGTTTGTGATGCAGCCAACCATATATACTTAAGTGCATTATAACCTCGCTGTAAATGCTAACTTTAAAATGGCTGCATGGAAACATGTTGTGTTTGGTGTCAAACACCTTGGAATCATACCTCCACACCAGTAACTGGTGTGGGAGGTATGATTCCGCCCTCCTAGAGGGAGAAATATGACAACACCGGTACACCCGGTACCAGCTTCACAGAACCCTGGCATCACAAAATGGATGCTGCCAGCCACAGACACGAGTCTGCCCTCCTGCTGCTGGACGAAACTCCGGCAGGGGAGGCTGGACAATAGGTTTCCTGTCACAGGGAGGTGTGACCACCTCCCAGACAGGCTTTAGTGTATTGGGGCTGTGTGGGTGCACTCTCAGAGTGCTTTGATGTCTGCACTGGGGGCACATTTGGTGTCCTCGTGCATAGTCCAGCTCAAACCGGTTGGAGGGGCTATCAGCCCCTGCTCTGGTGCGAAACTGGACAAAGGACATGGGTGTAGCCACCCCTCTGTCCTGACCCTCCCATAGGTGGGTCCCCAGAGTTTGTCCCACCCCTTCCTTGGGTATGAAGAAGGAACCCCTGGCTACAGGACTTTAGATATTACCTGGACTAAACTCTGCTACAGAAACCAAGTAACCTTTGACGATCTACGCTTTGCTGGACGACTGAAGAATCTCCCTTGGAGTAAAGGAGTTACTCCCCTGCTGAGCAGGCACCTAAACGAATCTGACCGGTTTCCATCTACGAAGCTCCCGAAGGACTCTGAAGATTTCTGCAATACAGGAGGTGGGTTCCCAAGGTCTCCGAGGTCGATCTGCGCTCTCAGCAATCCTGAGGCCTGTATCCCTCGTGGGGACCGTGAAACCCGTACCCCTGGGCACCGTGTACATTTGCAGAAGCATATGCTTTTCGGCAATCCCTGAAGCTGTGCTTTGGGCTACTTGTAGTCCTGACCCCGAGCAGTAATTCCACTGAATATTTCTGGCCTACACTCCACGAGTGTTCCGTGGGCTGGCGCTTTGTGATTCCTCTCAAGGTCCCTTCACAATCCCTGGTCCATTGGCCTGTGGGTCCCTGAGAAGGCAACTTTAACTTTCAGTGGGCTTCCCTGGTTGCTCCAGAAGTGCCCTGACTCTCCATCACTTGGGGAGTCCCCAGGACCTTGCTGGTCCTCACAGAAGCATCTTTCCTCTGACCGCATGGGTTGCAGTTGCCAAGGCTTGTTGGTGTTCAATCCGGACACTGAACTCCCAGCACTCGACATCCTTCATGGGACAGCTCGAATCCAGACTGTGGTCATCGCAGACGTCTCCTGGTCCCCGTGGCTGCAGAGTCAAGCTTCACCTCTTCGCACCTGAAGCACCCAACATCGGTGGGCATTCGATTGCTCCGCTCCTGGTCACTTGAAGTGACCCAGACTTTGTCCCCTCTGCTTTCAGGTTCTTCTGATCTCTGATCCAGGCTTGGATCACACTGGACACTTTTCTTCTCCACGGCAGCAGTACTTTCACGCATCACGCCATTGAAAACAACAAGGGTTTCCGACACCACTTGACCCCTATGCACCCAGCTCCTCTGGGATAGGTAACACGGGTACCTCAGTACTCTCAAGGGTGCTGGCCTTAGAACCTTCTATGTTTAGCTGGGTTTGCTTAAGTCCTCTCCTAAGTGTCCTTAATCTTTAAAATTCCAACCGCGATTTTCCCATAGAGTTGTACGGAGCTCGCGTCTGTGTTCCCACACTGCACCCGTCCTCCGTGGGTCCCCTGTGTCACTACCTTGGGTGGTTCCTTGGGGTCCCAGAAATTCTACGTGCTCTAGGCACTGTGTCTAGTCAAGTCGTGGTTCTTATACCACTTTCTTAGTATATGGTTCGGTCTCCCCCTGGAGCCCGCTGTGTATTGTGCTATTTACTGTCGTTCTAGTGATTTAACATTGTGTGTATTGCTCTCTGATCTCATAAAGAGGTTAGTAGAGAGTGTTTAGTAATAAATACATATATTTTATATACACCTGGTGTGGTTCTCCTTTCATTTGTTCATTCAGGAGGTTATATACTGGTAAAACAAGCTGCTTTACATTCCTTCAAGACTTAGCCTGAAGGCTGCTCTCCACAGCTACCACTAGGATAGCTTTCTATAAAGGTTGTCTTTAACCTAATCATCAATAAGGGTCGTTTGGACTGGTGCAAGGTGCCCACTTTAATTAGTGGACAGCATATACCAGGACTACTTCTCACAATGCACACCCCATTTTTCATATTTTACCCCAACAAACACCCCATTTTTCATATTGTACCCCAATATTCACCCCATTTTTAATATTTTACCCCAAAAAACACCCAATTTTTCATATTTTACCCCAACAAACACCCCATTTTTCATATTTTACCCCAGTATTCGCCCCATTTTTAATATTTTACCCCAACAAACACCCCATTTTTCATATTTTACCCCAAAAAACACCCAATTTTTCATATTTTACCCCCAAAAACACCCCATTTTTCATTTCTTATCCTAACAAACACCCCATTTTTCATATTTTACCCCAACAAACAGCCCATTTTTCATATTTTACCCCAATATTCACCCCATTTTTCATATTTTACCCCAAAAAACACCCCATTTTTCATATTGTACCGCAAAAAAAAATGTACATTTACAAATTTTACCCCAAAACCCATACACACCTGAGAAACTTTAAATTACCCCATTACTGACCTCACAATGCGTTGTGATAAAATGCGATGTTAAGGCACCCGCGTTGTCGAAGTTGCGTTGTTAACGATGTACTGCCTGCGTTGTAATGGTCGTCTCCCGTGCCAAAGGCAACCCATAGGCTACGCCATTTGCATCCGTCTGCCCCTGGACCGCGCTCAGCAGCAAGAAGCATTCCTCTTGGACACTCCACCGCTACGACGCCAGCACCCTCCTCGCCATCAACCCTGGATGCCACCTCGCCTGCCAGGACCAACCTCTGATCCATGCCGGACATCGCCTTCGCCATCACTGACAGCTGCAGTATCACCCACAAGGAGCACCCAGACCGTCAAGGAGGAGGCATTGCCGTCACCTACAGAGGCACACTCCGAATGACAATACACTCTAATGTGCCAAGGGTGACCATGGACCACGTCAACTCCCAGATCCGGAACAAGCCCAAGAACATCCTCTGCGGCACCCTCATGTGCAGGCCCCCCCGGGCCATGGCCCCCCATTCTCCAATGCCATTGTAGACCTCATTGCACCCCAGGGTCTCCCATCCACCAACGACATCCAACTCGGTGAACTCAAGTTCCACCTGGACAACCCCAGTGACCAGAGCACCACCCCCTCCTGGGGAGGGTCACCAACCTCAGACGCAAGCAGCAAGTCACCTCAACAGGCCACATAGCAGGACACACGGTCGAGCACGTCACCTCCGCCAGCGGGTACTTCAACTACAGCCACAACACCGGACTCTCCTGGACCGACCATCATTGGTAACATCACGTCTTCACCTTGCCGACCGGACGCCACCGCCATCACCGCTCCCCCGCGCAGCTGGATCAAGGCCAGCGAAGAACATCTCTTCAACTCCCTCCGCACCAACACTCCACCAATGCTTCCAAACGATGACACAGCAGCGTGCAACCACCACCGATGGATCTCCAACAGCGCCGACATTCGGGCACCCCTCATGAACAGCACTGCGTCAGTACCTTCCGCCTGCCTGATGGCAGGCGTGAGGGTGAGGCAGTGCCACAGGGATAGACTGGCCCCATGCATTGCTGGACCTGCGTCATGGTTGTGACACAACTGCAGCAATGCGTGACTTTAGCGCAGGCAGATACGTCAGGATTCCTGACGTATCTGTCATTACTTGCGTCATGGAGCGCTGTCCAGTGATTACAGCGCATCCATGCTGTCGCAAGTAGGGCGTAGTGTGAAATGTTGCAACGCTGTCTTGTCGCAGCGCAGCAACACTTTTCATGACTGGGGCACAGGTATGCGCACTATCTTATTGATTGTGCGCATTCCTGCACTGTAGTTTTGTCGCAGGGCAATGTTGCAGCGCTGGCCAGCGCCAAAACCTGCAGAGATATGGGCCCAAGTTTTATCACCATTTTTAAGACCAGCTATTTTCTGGTCTTAAGTAACTGGCTCTAACTGCAGTTAGAGCCAGTTTTTTGGCTCTTCAGAATTTCAAGGAGCCCCTTGATAATATGGAGTAGTGGTGTTTGCATGCCTTTTTGCACGGGAACGCCTACTTTGCATGTAATTAGCGATAAATATCGCTAACATGCTTTGAGATGAAAAAACGGGCCGCTATCGCCAAAACAATCGCGCTAAGGCCCGTTTGCTGCAGCTTGCTAATAGTGAGATAAAATTATCGCCGCTTTAGCGCCGCTAAAGCGGCGATAGGCCCTTGATAATATGCCCCTTTGGGGCATATTACCAAGGATTTGCGATAATGTTTTTTTTATCGCCGACTATCGCTGAATTTCATCGCGGAGATAACGCGTTATTATCAATGCTTATCTCCAAGGCGATAAAAAATCCAGCGATAGCGGCGAAACCCAGCAATAGCGCGAGAAATCCAGCGAGAAATCCAGCGATAAATTCACTGCGCTAATAAAAAGCTTGCTAATAGGCAGGTGAGGACTTAACCTTACAATCCACCTCCCATTGACAAGATGGTTAAGTCAAGTTTTTATCAGGTGTTAAATTCCAGCGATAATCGCAGTTAGCGCAACTTTTTTTATCGCTTCGCGGGCATTGCTAAAAGGGGGAAGTTGTGTTTGCGACTGTTTGCAGTTGCTTTTAGTTGGGAACGCCTACTTTGCATGTCATTAGCGATAATTATCGCTGACATGCAAAGCGGCAACAAAACGGCCGTTATCGCCATTAAGCTGTTGCTAACAGCTGTTAGCGACAGCTTGCTAATAGGGCGATAAAAATATCGCCGCTTTATCGGCAAAAAGTGCCGCTAAAGTGGCGATACTGCCCTTGGTAATATGCCCCTTTGTTTTTTAGAAACTTTAAGTATGCACTTTAGCAACTTGAGTTAGATCAAAATGTGGTATCTTCTCTATCTTCAACCCAATTAAAGGCCTGCCTAAAACAAACAATCTTCATTAAATTTAAGTCATCCTCTGGATACCAACTCTTGCTGTAAAAAAAAGAAGGTATGAAGTATGAATGAATTCTGCTACTATGAAAAGTCTGCAACCATATTTGGCATGGAATTTGCTACATGGGGTTAGGCGCTTTTAGATTTAATGAGACTGGATATACTGCTGCTAAATGTTTTAATATCTCAATGGCATGGTTCCTCAAATGTTTGTTACCTATATTAAAATGGTATCCAGAACTTGAAACATGTCTTATTTATCTGTCCTGCCTTATTATTATGTCATCACAAGTTTTTGAGACCTCTTTTCTTCAGGTTTTCTCTGCGAACAACAGCTGAGGACTTGCAATTGTTATATAGTCCCCCAAATAAAATGTTTTGTACTCACATTTTTTACTTTTAAAAATCTTTTTTAAATTTGTACTGAAAATTTTAGTATGAACTATGTCTTTTGATCTGCCATTTTGATTGTTTGGAAGGAGGATAGTAGCCTAATTTGTCTTTATGACTTTCTGTCTATGTTTTATATTCCTGAATACGTTTGTTTAATGTGGATCTCCTAGGAGTTCCAAAGCATGAAATAAAAAATCTTGAATCACACAGAGGTGAAAAGAACGTTTTAGATTTAATTTATAGCTTTGTAAATCATAAGAGCACTTTTAATATAAAAATATGTAACTATGTTTAGAAATGGTTCACCAACACAACATTTTTCAACCAGCCTGTGCTACCAGGTAGATACATCTAGCAAGCACTGGAAAAACTAAGAGGCATATCATCAAGCGGCAGCGATAATTATCGCTGGCCGCGTTTAGTGTGAACATTCCTATCGCCGTCTATCGCCGGATTCTATCGCCTGGTTAGCGCGCTATTAACAACGCGAATCGCCGAGGCGATAGAAATCCAGGCAATAGCGGCGAAAAGCGGGAATATCGCTTGATTACCAGCGATAAGGAACAGCGATAGGGAAATAATAGTTGATAGGGAGATGTGGACTTAGCTTTACAATCCACCTCCCATGACACATATAGGTTAGTCAGAAAATTAGCAGGTGTTAGGAACCGGCGATATACCCGGTTAGCGATACTTTCTATGTCGCTAGGCGGGTTAGCGATTTCCTTGTTGATAGGGAGAAGCTGTGTTAGCGATTATTTTCGCTGCATTTCAGTCGGGAACGCCTACCTCGCATCTCATTAGCGATGCGATGCGAGGCGAGGCACTAAAAAATGGGCGCTAAGGCATGGATTCACGCGTTAGCGTGTCCATGCTGATAGGGCGATAAAATTATCGCCGCTTTTCGCCCGGAAACGGACGCTAAAGCGGCGATAATTTTAACGCCGGGCCTTGTAGATATGCCCCTAACTCTCTGGAAAGCATCCTATCTAGGGGGCATATCATCAAGCGGCAGCGATAATTATCGCTGGCCGCGTTTAGTGTGAACATTCCTATCGCGTCTATCGCCGGATTCTATCGCCCGGTTAGCGCGCTATTAACAACGCGCATCGCCGAGGCGATAGAAATCCAGGCAATAGCGGCGAAAAGCGGGAATATCGCTTGATTACCAGCGATAAGGAACAGCGATAGGGAAAACATAGTTGATAGGGAGATGTGGACTTAGCTTTACAATCCACCTCCCATGACACATATAGGTTAGTCAGAAAATTAGCAGGTGTTAGGAACCGGCGATATACCCGGTTAGTGCTACTTTCTATGTCGCTAGGCGGGTTAGCGATTTCCTTGTTGATAGGGAGAAGCTGTGTTAGCGATTATTTTCGCTGCATTTCAGTCGGAACGCCTACCTCGCATCTCATTAGCGATGCGAGGCGAGGCACTAAGAAAATGGGCGCTAATGCATGGATTCACGCGTTAGCGTGTCCATGCTGATAGGGCGATAAAATTATCGCCGCTTTTCGCCCGGAAACGGACGCTAAAGCGGCGATAATTTTAACGCCGGGCCTTGTAGATATGCCCCTAGGACCCTAAACCTAGTCAAAGTCTCCTATTCATTTCTTTGATGCTCCAACAGTGCATGTTTGCACAAAACCTGATGAAGTCAGTGCTAATCTCCATGTTGTTGGTGTACACTCTGCACACTGTCATGCAAGATTAAGTGCATTCACTTGAGTGAGTTTTTGTGTGTTAATGGCATTGCACAGATGTGTGAGCAAACATGCATACTTACATGAGTGTGTATTGGTGTAACTTGTGTATGTGCACATATGTGTGTGCATACCTGTGTGGGTGTGCATGTGTGCAAACTAGCATGCTAGAATGGATGCGTGCACTCAATTGGGTTTAAGTGTATATGCACAATCATGAATTTGTGTAATTTATGGGTGTGAGTGTGTGTGTGAGAGAGAAATACAGGCTTGTATAACCCACACTGGATCGGTCCTTCTGGTGTGGGTAAACCCTGACAGAAAATCAAACTATCTTTGTGAGGACCGGCGTGCTATGAGGACCAATCCCCATAGTGTGTTTAGGTACTTTCAAGCGAGTGTATCAAAAAACTAAAAGTGCAGTTATATTTGCCTTGGTCTGCTATCTAACCTACCACAGTATCAAAGCAATCATGGAGTTTGAACAGTAAATACATGTAGGAGAGTAGGATCTGCTTCACATGGGTACCCCCACTTTTTGCTGATGCTTCACTGTTTTTCGACATTAGTCTGGCTGGGGCCCTGCTAATCAGAACCCCAGCCTAGCTGCTTCCTCTCTAAAATGGTTTCCATGTGCCTTAGGCACATCACTGATTGGGATCTGGAGTGCCCTTATAAGTCCCTAGTATATGGTATACTATGTACCAAGGGCATAGGTACCTCAGAGGCCTGCCAGGGGCTGCAGCATGTATTATGCCACCCCTGGAAGGCCATCCAAACTGACACCACAGGTCTGCTACTGCAGCCTGGGTAAGGTGGTGCATGCACTCCTTACTGTGATATAGGTTACCTATATCACTAAATACATACACACATATAAACCTATAAGTCACTCCTAAGGCAGGCCTTATCAATCCTAAAGGCAGAGTGCATGGTTCCTATGTGAGAGGGTGCCCCTGCATGAGCAGGGCCCCTCTGCAGCGTTCGGAGACCATCTCTGATGCTGTTTGTAGTGCAGCCTGACCATATACTCTTAAGCGCATTATATCCTCGCGGTAAAATGCTAACTTTGGAATGGCTGCACCTAAACATGTCGTGTTTGGTGTCAAACATCTTGGAATACTACCCCCCGCCAATTCTGGCGGCAGGGGTAGCATTCCACCCTTCTAGAGGGAAAGACATGTTAACTCTGACTAACCCGGTAACTTCTCTCCAAAGCCCTGGCATCACAAAATGGATGCTGCTGCCACAGACACGTAGTCTGGCCTCCTGCTGCTGGACGAAACTCCGGCAGGGGAGGCCTGGACAATAGGTTTCCTGTCCCAGGGAGGTGTGACCACCTCCCCAGACAGGATAATGTGTATTGGGGCTGGGCGGGAGCACCATCTGTGTGCTTTGAAGTCCTGCACTGGGGGCACATTTGGTGTCCCTAGTGCATACCCCAGTTCAAACCGGATCAGGGGCTTCCAGCCCCTGCTTTGGCGCGAACTGGACAAAGGGAAAGGGGTGTAGCCACCCCTCTGCCCTGACCCACCCATAGGTGGGGCCACAGAGTAGTCCAACCCCTATCTTTAGTATAAAGATAGGAACCCAGTCCTTAGGACTTTAGATTATCCCTGGACGAAACTCTGAAACTGAATCCTGGACCTTCGACGCTCTACTCACGATTAGAGGACAGAAGAATCTCCCTTGGGGTCAAGGAGTGACTCCACTGCTTGGCAGGCACCAAAGAAGCATCTGTCCGGTTCGCATTTCTGAAGCTCCCGTCGGACGCCGAAGTCATTGCATCACCAGAGGTAGATTCTCAGACTTCCCCGAGGCTACCCTGAGTCCCCAGCAAAGCTGAGGCCCGTGGCTATCGTGGGTGACTTGAGACCGTGACCCCTGGACACCGAGCACATTTGCAAGTGCATCCTCTTCTGGGTCTCCCAAGAAGTCGTGCTTTGGGCTCCAAGTAGCCCTAGCCTCCAGCACCACCTGCACCGAAGATCACTGGCCCCCACTCCACGAGTGTCCTGTAAGCCAGATCCACATGCAGCGTCACGAGGCTCCTTTGCGGTAGCTAGCCCGTTGGCTAGTAGCCCTTAACGAAGGCCAATCCTTTTCTAACTTGGCATCCTGGTTGCTCCAGGCCTGCCCTCACTTACCCTTGCTGGGTGAGTTCCACAGACCTTGCTGGTCTGCACCATCGATGATCTACATCTTCACCAAGACTTGCCGTTGCCAAGGCTTGTTGGGTCCAATCTGGTCGCCGACACCTCAGCACTCGATAAACGTTGTGTACCAGCCCGAATCCTGCTCCTGGTCACCGACAACGCCTCCTGGACCTCGTGGCTGAAGAGTCAAGACGACCGTCAACGCACCTGAAGCACTCGACATCGGTGGGCATTTGTCCATCGCCTTCCTGGTCACTGGCTAGTGACCCAGACTCTGTCCCCTCTGCTTTCAGGTTCTTCAGAACTCCGAACCACTCTTGGATCCACCCGGACACTTTTCTCTTGGCCGCCAGCAGCACTTTGCAGCAGATCGCCATTCGAATCGACGACGAAACCCGACCCCGAAAGGCACCTATGCACCCGGCTTCCCTGGGTGAGGTAACACGAGTACTCCGGTGCTCCTGTGGGTAGAGACTCTTCAAAGTCCTAGATCTCAAAGGGTTTTGTCCTAGTCCTCTTTTAAGTGTCCCTTTTCTCTAATTTCCCGATCACGACTTTCTCCATAGAAGTCAACGGGATTCGCGGTTGTGTATTTACACTGCACGCGTCTCCCGTGGGTCCCCTGTGTCACTACCTTCGGTGGTTCCTTGTGGTCCAAGCACTTCTAGAGGCTCTAGGCCTAGTGTCTAGTTCAGTCGTGGTTCGCATACCACTTTATTGGTATATGGTTTGGTACGCCCCTAGGGCCCAAACGTGTATTTGTGCTGTTACTGTGTTTAAATAACTTCTAACTTATGTATTTCGAACTCTAGCCTCATAAAGAGACTAGAGGGGTGTGTTTAGCAATAAATACATATATTTTGAATATATACCTGGTGTGGTGCTCTTTCATTTGGTCACTCAAGAGATTATAGACTGGTAAAACAAGCTGCTTTACATTCCTTCAAGACTTAGCCTGAAGGCTGCTCTCCATAGCTACCACTAGGATAGCTTTCAATAAGGTTGTCTTTAACCTATCTCCAATAAGGGGTTGTTTGGACTGGTGCAAGGTGCCCACTATAATTAGTGGACAGCATATGCCATGCCAACTTCTCACATTGGTGTGCAGCGTGTGGGATTCCAGCTTGCTATTGTTTTACCAGATAATCTCAATTGAATTGATCAACTGAAAACCACTAAAGGTACCTAAGGTACATATAATTTAAGCTTAGAATACAGTAAGTTCTACTGAACTTAGAGTTGTGTGTTAAGGGATAGCACAACCCTTTCTACAACTCAAGAGAGTTTAGTAGGCCACACTAGAGTAGGTAGTGCATACACCACACCACACTAGTAATGTCTTTAAGGGCAGGATCCAAAGAATCCTTGCAGGAAGCCATTGAGCTTCCACCCTCCAAGTATGATACACTCCCATTCTTGGAATTGAGAGCTTTATGCAACTTGAGAAAAATAAGGACAGGCCAAAGCCCCACCACCCAACACCTCAAGGAGTTGTTGGTGGCTTATGACCTTAGTAGGCCCTTGGGGACTGAAGGGGTAGGAGCTGAGGGTGGGGCAGAAGATGAGGTTGGGAATGGGGGTACCAGTACCCCCAGCCCCCCCTCTGAAACTGGCCAGGAGGGCGACAATGACCCTGACCTGGATAATCCAACCCCTCCTGAGGAAGATGAAGAGGAGGATCAGAATGATGCTCCCTTTGTCCCCCAGGAAGGATTGTGAGTGTGCCCAGAAGGTCTAGATCTTCTTCTCAGGAGTCTAACCACTCTGGCACCTCAATAGGGAGCTCTGTCTCATCTCATAGGAGGGAATCCTCTCATGAGAGAAGAAAGAGGCTGATTCAATATGAGGAAGCTCAGCTTGAACTCAGAAGGAAGCAAGTAGCCTTAGACAGGGAGTCCCTGGATCTCCTTAGAGAGAAAAGAAAGTTGGGACTAGAGTCCCATGGTGGCAGCCATGTCCCTAGAGATAGGGAGAGGTCCTATGACCATAGGAGCCTGAGCAAGATTGTCCCTCCCTATCAGAATGGGGATGACATCCACAAGTGGATAACTGCTCTAGAGAGGGCCTGTAAGGTACAGAAGGTCCCTCAGGAGCAGTGGGCAGCAATCTTGTGGCTCTCCTTTGCTGACAAAGGTAGAGATAAGCTCCTCTCTGTTAGAGAGGAGGATGCTGACAATTACAAGGTCTTGAAGAGTGCTCTTATTGATGGGTTTGGCCTAACCACTGAACAGTACAGGTTGAAGTTCAGAGATACCCAAAAAGCACAGACTCAAGACTGGGTAGACTATGTGGATTGTTCTGCCAAGGCTCTGGAAGGCTGGTTGATGGGCAGTAAGGTGTGTGACTTCTCAGGATTGTACAATCTGATAATGAGGGAGCAGATTCTTAATAACTGTCAAAATCAGCTGTTGCATCAATACCTGGTAGACTCTGATCTGACCTCTCCCCAAGAATTGGGAAAGAAGGCAGACAAATGGGTCAGAACCAGGGTGAAGCAGAAGGTACAGAACCAAGGTGGGGAAACCAAGAAGCAAGATGCTAAGAACTCTGAAAAGGGTGGGGAGAAGGGTAAAGATCAAAAGTCTTCATCAGGCCCCCAAAAATCTTCTTCCGGTGGGGATTCACAGTCTACCAAAGGGAAAGGCCAAAGAAAACCATGGTGCAAGGTCTGTAAGCAAAAGACCCACTGGACCAGTGATTGCACCAAGTCCAAAGACTCAAGTCCAGCACCCACCAATGCCCCTAAGGCACCTGTTCCCCCTAGTACAGTTACAGTTGGTGGGAGTGCTCCAGCCAAGGGTTTAGTAGGGTTCACCCTGGGTACTGAGTTGGGCTCTGACCTAGTCAGAGAACTGACTCAGGCTGTGTTAGTCTGTGATGGAGGCATGGATGTGCCCTCCTCTATGAGTCCCAGTAATCTGGGCAAGGACAGACAACAGCCTTTAATCAATGGACGTGAGGCTTTGGCATTTAGGGACACAGGGGCAAGTGTCACAATGGTGACACAAGACCTTGTGAATCCTGGGCAAGTTATACTTGGTGAGATGTACCAAGTGACCAATGCTAGCAATGTCAGAACAGACCATACTCTGGCAGTTGTTAACTTCTCCTGGGGAGGGGTAACTGGCCTTAAGAAGGTTGTGGTAAGTGCAAACCTACCAGTCGAATGCTTGCTTGGCAATGACTTAGAGACTTCTGCTTGGGCAGAAGTGGAGCTCAGGACCCATGCAGATATGCTGGGGATCCCTGCAGATGTGTTTGCTGTGACCAGGTCACAAGCCAAAATGTCTAGCACTGAACAGGCCTTGGATCCTGGAAGAATGGACCAAGTGCCTTCCAAGAGGAGGAGTAGTAGGGTTAAGGCAGTGCCTTCCCCTTGGCTCAGGAGGAAGATCAGTCCCTTGAGGGGGATGATCTCAGCCCTGAAGAAGGAACTGTCCCAGAGGAACTTGAACCTGACCAGGTTGAGTTCTTGGGGACAGGGGGACCTTCTAGGGCAGATCTGAGCCAGGAGCAGCAGAGCTGCCCCTCCCTTGAACCCCTCAGACAGCAAGCTGCTGCTGAGGCTGCTGGGAAAGCTAGTGGTCCCCATACAGTGTATTGGGATGATGGACTCCTGTACTCAGAGAGTAGAGACCCCAAGCCTGGTGCTACCAGGAGGTTGGTTATACCTCTGAAGTTCAGGGGCTTCCTATTGACCCTAGCCCATGATATTCCCTTAGCAGGTCACCTGGGCCAGAACAAGACTTGGGACAGAATTGTCCCTCACTTTCACTGGCCCCACATGTCTGAAGACAGCAAGGAGTTTTGTCGCTCCTGTGTAACCTGCCAAGCCAGTGGCAAGGCAGGTGGCACTACAAAGGCCCCCCTGATACCACTACCTGTGGTGGGGGTGCCCTTTGAAAGGGTAGGGATTGACATTGTTGGTCCCATGGATCCCCAAACAGCATCTGGGCACAGGTTTATCCTGGTGGTAGTGGATCATGCCACCAGGTACCCAGAAGCTATTCCCCTCAGGACCACTACAGCCCCTGTGGTGGCAAGGGCCCTCCTGGGAATCTTCTCAAGAGTGGGCTTTCCTAAGGAGGTAGTCTCAGACAGGGGTGCTAACTTCATGTCTGGGTACTTAAAAGCAATGTGGAAGGAGTGTGGAGTGACTTATAAGTTCACCACACCCTATCACCCACAATGCAATGGTTTAGTTGAGAGATTCAACAAAACCTTGAAGGGCATGATTAAAGGGCTCCCAGAAAAGCTTAGGCGTAGATGGGACATACTCTTGCCCTGCCTTTTATTCGCATATAGGGAGGTGCCTCAGAAGGGGGTTGGTTACAGCCCTTTTGAACTTCT
Source organism: Calotriton arnoldi (assembly GCA_963921515.1). Classification (NCBI taxonomy): domain Eukaryota; kingdom Metazoa; phylum Chordata; class Amphibia; order Caudata; family Salamandridae; genus Calotriton; species Calotriton arnoldi. The sequence goes on along the minus strand of CAWUFW010010242.1, from coordinate 343,782 downwards.
GTTTGGCGACCCTGTGAGGGGTCCACTGTGCTTGGTGAAGGAAGGATGGGAGTTACCTCTCAAGCCCCCAAAGCAAGATATAGTGGACTATGTACTTGGTCTCCGCTCCAGGATGGCTGAGTACATGAAAAAGGCAACCAAAAACCTTGAGGCTAGCCAGGAACTTCAAAAGGCCTGGCATGACCAAAAGGCTGTTCTGACTGTTTACCAGCCAGGACAGAAGGTGTGGGTGTTGGAGCCAGTGGCCCCAGCAGCTCTCCAAGACAAATGGAGTGGACCCCACACTATTGTTGAGCAGAAGGGTGAGGTCACTTATTTAGTAGACCTAGGAACACCCAGGAGTCCCCACAGGTTTCTCCATGTCAACAGGTTAAAACCATATGTGGACAGGGCAGACATGGGCTTGCTCATGGCTACTGATGAAGGGCAGGAGGAAGAGAGTGACCCACTCCCTGACCTGCTCTCACAGAACCCTGACGATGGGTCAGTTGATGGTGCAGCCTTGGCAGGCAGCCTCACTACCCAGCAACAAACTGATTGCAGGCAAGTTCTCAATCAGTTTAGACATATGTTTTCACTGACACCCAGTCAGACCACCTGGTGCACTCATGAAGTGGACACTGGGGACAGTCTGCCTATTAAAAACAAGATTTATAGGCAACCTGACCATGTCAGGGACTGTATCAGGACTGAAGTCCAGAAAATGTTGGAGTTGGGAGTTATTGAACCCTCAGATAGCCCTTGGGCTAGTCCAGTGGTCCTTGTACCAAAACCTCACACCAGTGGTGGAAAAAGAGAGATGAGGTTTTGTGTGGACTACAGGGGTCTCAATGCAGTCACTAGGACTGATGCCCATCCAATACCCAGGGCAGATGAGCTCATAGATACTTTGGCCTCTGCCAAATATCTCAGCACATTTGACCTAACAGTTGGCTACTGGCAGATCAGACTAGCTGATACTGCAAAGCCTAAAACAGCATTCTCAACCCCTAGTGGGCATTATCAATTTGTGGTAATGCCCTTTGGTCTGAAGAATGCACCTGCCACTTTCCAGAGGTTGGTGAATACAGTTCTCACAGGTCTGGAAGCTTATAGTGCAGCATATCTAGATGATATTGCTGTCTTTAGCTCCACCTGGGAGGATCACCTGGTCCACCTCAGGAATGTTTTACAGGCCCTGCAAAAGGCAGGCCTGACTATCAAGGCCACTAAGTGCCAGATAGGGCAGAGTCAGGTTGTGTACCTGGGCCACCTTGTGGGTGGAGGCCAGGTTCAACCTTTGCAGAGCAAGATCCAGACCATCATGGACTGGACTGCTCCCACTACCCAGACTCAGGTGAGAGCCTTCTTAGGCCTGACTGGGTACTATAGGAGATTTGTCAAGGGGTATGGATCAATAGTGACACCCCTGAATGACTTAACTTCTAAGAAAATGCCCAAAAAGGTTCAGTGGACAGTTAGCTGTCAAAAGGCATTTGATGACCTGAAGCAGGCCATGTGCACTGCTCCCATTCTGCAGAGTCCTGATTACTCCAAGAAGTTCATTGTTCAAACTGATGCATCTGAATTGGGGGTAGGGGCTGTACTGTCACAATTGAATGAAGAAGGTCAGGATCAGCCAGTAGCTTTCATTAGCAGAAGGCTGACCCCTAGAGAGAAACGTTGGTCAGCCATAGAGAGGGAGGCCTTTGCTGTGGTCTGGGCTCTGAAGAAGTTGAGGCCATACTTGTTTGGTACACACTTCCTGGTTCAGACAGACCATAAGCCCCTCTTATGGCTAAAACAAATGAAGGGTGAAAACCCCAAACTGCTTAGGTGGTCCATTTCCCTACAGGGGATGGACTTTACAGTGGAACATAGGCCTGGGAGTAACCATGCGAATGCAGATGGACTCTCTAGGTATTTCCACTTAGAACATGAAGGCTTAACTGGGCAAGGTTAGTTTAATGTCCCTACGTTTGGGGGGGGTAGTGTAGGAGAGTAGGATCTGCTTCACATGGGTACCCCCACTTTTTGCTGATGCTTCACTGTTTTTCGACATTAGTCTGGCTGGGGCCCTGCTAATCAGAACCCCAGCCTAGCTGCTTCCTCTCTAAAATGGTTTCCATGTGCCTTAGGCACATCACTGATTGGGATCTGGAGTGCCCTTATAAGTCCCTAGTATATGGTATACTATGTACCAAGGGCATAGGTACCTCAGAGGCCTGCCAGGGGCTGCAGCATGTATTATGCCACCCCTGGAAGGCCATCCAAACTGACACCACAGGTCTGCTACTGCAGCCTGGGTAAGGTGGTGCATGCACCTTTACTGTGATATAGGTTACCTATATCACTAAATACATACACACATATAAACCTATAAGTCACTCCTAAGGCAGGCCTTATCAATCCTAAAGGCAGAGTGCATGGTTCCTATGTGAGAGGGTGCCCCTGCATGAGCAGGGCCCCTCTGCAGAGTTCGGAGACCATCTCTGATGCTGTTTGTAGTGCAGCCTGACCATATACTCTTAAGCGCATTATATCCTCGCGGTAAAATGCTAACTTTGGAATGGCTGCACCTAAACATGTCGTGTTTGGTGTCAAACATCTTGGAATACTACCCCCCGCCAATTCTGGCGGCGGGGGTAGCATTCCACCCTTCTAGAGGGAAAGACATGTTAACTCTGACTAACCCGGTAACTTCTCTCCAAAGCCCTGGCATCACAAAATGGATGCTGCTGCCACAGACACGAGTCTGGCCTCCTGCTGCTGGACGAAACTCCGGCAGGGGAGGCCTGGACAATAGGTTTCTGTCCCAGGGAGGTGTGACCACCTCCCCAGACAGGATAATGTGTATTGGGGCTGGGCGGGAGCACCATCTGTGTGCTTTGAAGTCCTGCACTGGGGGCACATTTGGTGTCCCTGTGCATACCCCAGTTCAAACCGGATCAGGGGCTTCCAGCCCCTGCTTTGGCGCGAACTGGACAAAGGGAAAGGGGTGTAGCCACCCCTCTGCCCTGACCCACCCATAGGTGGGGCCACAGAGTAGTCCAACCCCTATCTTTAGTATAAAGATAGGAACCCAGTCCTTAGGACTTTAGATTATCCCTGGACGAAACTCTGAAACTGAATCCTGGACCTTCGACGCTCTACTCACGATTAGAGGACAGAAGAATCTCCCTTGGGGTCAAGGAGTGACTCCCCTGCTTGGCAGGCACCAAAGAAGCATCTGTCCGGTTCGCATTTCTGAAGCTCCCGTCGGACGCCGAAGTCATCGCATCACCAGAAGTGGATTCTCAGACTTCCCCGAGGCTACCCTGAGTCCCCAGCAAAGCTGAGGCCCGTGGCTATCGTGGGTGACTTGAGACCGTGACCCCTGGACACCGAGCACATTTGCAAGTGCATCCTCTTCTGGGTCTCCCAAGAAGTCGTGCTTTGGGCTCCAAGTACCCCTAGCCTCCAGCACCACCTGCACCGAAGATCACTGTCCCCCACTCCACGAGTGTCCTGTAAGCCAGATCCACGTGCGGCGTCATGAGGCTCCTTCGCGGTCGCTAGCCCGTTGGCTAGTAGCCCTTAACGAAGGCCAATCCTTTTCTACCTTGGCATCCTGGTTGCTCCAGGCCTGCCCTCACTTACCCTTGCTGGGTGAGTTCCACAGACCTTGCTGGTCTGCACCATCGACGATCTACATCTTCACTGAGACTTGCCGTTGCCAAGGCTTGTTGGGTCCAATCCGGTCGCCGACACCTCAGCACTCGACAGACATTGTGTACCAGCCCGAATCCTGCTCCTGGTTGCCGACAACGCCTCCTGGACCTCGTGGCTGAAGAGTCAAGATGACCGTCAATGCACCTGAAGCACTCGACATCGGTGGGCATCTGTCCATCGCCTTCCTGGTCACTGGCTAGTGACCCAGACTCTGTCCCCTCTGCTTTCAGGTTCTTCAGAACTCCGATCCACTCTTGGATCCACCCGGACACTTTTCTCTTGGCCGCCAGCCGCACTTTGCAGCAGATCGCCATTCGAATCGACGACGAAACCCGACCCCGAAAGGCACCTATGCACCCGGCTTCCCTGGGTGAGGTAACACGAGTACTCCGGTGCTCCCGTGGGTAGAGACTCTTCAAAGTCCTAGATCTCAAAGGGTTTTGTCCTAGTCCTCTTTAAGTGTCCCTTTCTCTAATTTCCCGATCACGACTTTCTCCATAGAAGTCAACGGCGTATCGCGGTTGTGTATTTACACTGCACGCGTCTCCCGTGGGTCCCCTGTGTCACTACCTTGGGTGGTTCCTTGTGGTCCAAGCACTTCTAGAGGCTCTAGGCCTAGTGTCTAGTTCAGTCGTGGTTCGCATACCACTTTATTGGTATATGGTTTGGTACGCCCCTAGGGCCCAAACGTGTATTTGTGCTGTTACTGTGTTTAAATAACTTCTAACTTATGTATTTCGAACTCTAGCCTCATAAAGAGACTAGAGGGGTGTGTTTAGCAATAAATACATATATTTTGAATATATACCTGGTGTGGTGCTCTTTCATTTGGTCACTCAAGAGATTATAGACTGGTAAAACAAGCTGCTTTACATTCCTTCAAGACTTAGCCTGAAGGCTGCTCTCCATAGCTACCACTAGGGTAGCTTTCAATAAGGTTGTCTTTAACCTATCTCCAATAAGGGGTTGTTTGGACTGGTGCAAGGTGCCCACTATAATTAGTGGACAGCATATGCCAGGCCAACTTCTCACAATACACACTTCATGTGTGTGCGCGTATGGGTGAGTGTGTGTGTGTAGTAGACTCCTCAGATTTTATTTCACCCCAACTTCCTCTCCTTTCTAGCACTCGTACGTTTGTTATCGAGAGGGGAGTTTGAAGAAGATGGATTTCACGATGTCCCTGCTGGGCCACAGTATCAGCATCATTCTCCTCTTCTCCTTTTCAGCTCTTACTGAATTCTTTGTTCTTGAGTTAGACAAGGGCTTTCAGGGAAAGCAGGAGGGATCCCCTGGTAGACTTTACTCTCATTCCTCTGATGTCCCCTGTCCCAATCTCTAAACCTAGAAGTAGGCAATTCATTTAAATACAAAGCATCAAATAGCCCATATTTTTTCAAGACTGTAAATCAAAATATTGATAGCAAACAAATCACCTGCCATAAATGTGTCTTCAATATCATTTACAAAAATATCGCTCCACTCTACTATTAATTCCAAATGGGGTGGTATTTTAATAAACGATGTTTAGAACACAATGTTTTTGTCAGACGAACTTTAGGCCTCAATATTGTTATACTTTCTGCATCTCATAATTCTCTTTAGTTTACTGAGGGTATACTTTTCAAAAAGGTACTGGTCAACTTCATTTAGACATACAGACCCTTGCAATCACACATTCCCAACTGTGTACAGTGCACACTTGTTTAGCATTATTAGTTGTAAGAATATTACAGAAACTCTTTTATACAGTTGATAACAGCAATGCAGTGTAATCAAATAACATAGACCTATATCTTTTCCTTCAAAGTTCAACACTGGCTGGGTGAGTTGTTGCCAGCTGGGCTTCAGGCACTTCACTTTTGATTGATAAGCACAATAAAAGGACACTCGAAAATTGACTGCAGGTGAGGTGTCACGTGAACAGTGGCATCAGAGCTGGTCTGAGAACCAAAATTTGACATGACAATATTTTTCAGACCAGCGCCAGCATGGCACTAAAGGAATTAACAAATATGTTTTTCCTCCCCTTCTTAGGAAAACCTAAAACAAATGGAGATAACTTGTGCCTTTTAAAGCACATTTATTTTCATACATATCACTTAAAACTGAATTGGCTTTATAAATAAACCGATTTAAAATCCCGTGCTGAGTGGCATAACTCCTGTTTTAAATTCTTTGTCCATACATAATGCCCATCACTATTTTTTGCCAGCTAAGAGTCCATCAAACCATTCTCTACTGTCAGTACTATGATGCTACTGATACTAAATATGCAAGGCTGGCTGGGGTGTCACTCAAGTGTGCCAGAATACTCTGCAAAACTACGTCCTATGTGGGTGATCATGTACGTTCAATGAGACAGTGCTGTTCATTGTGATAGGGGAGGGTCACTGGGTCAGCAGCCAGTTAGGGCTGTCATGGCTGTTATTCAGGGTGCTACAATTGGTGTATTTTAATCACTGGCGGCCTCGAGGGGAAGCACCTGCAGGACTTGCTGAACCTGTTCAAGGGAGAGTGCATCACAATGGTGTTGCAGGAGTTCCTTTTTAAGCACATAACCTTACAGGCTGTGGAGGGGCTCAGAAAGAGGGTTCCAGCGCATTGTTTTTCTTTTCTCAGTGTGTCTTCAGACACTGTTCAGCTACCGCAGCTCACATTCTTCTGGCCAATAACCTCTTTTTAGCTTGCTGTTTTCCAAGGAATGTTAAAGTTACCCCATTAGCAGTGAGATGCCCGCATTTGTGTTTGAAAGACTAACTTTGCTCTCTCTCTCAAAGGGTTATTTAACCCCTGATTGTTGGAAGGTGGTTTATTAGTAGGTACAGGTAGGTACCTACAGCTCTTAAAAACACCACAATCACAAATAAGGCCCAGTCAAGTCTCAATAAATTAATCCTTGCTCAACCTTTGGTATCTTAGCTCATGAGTCATGAACAGTCAGGCTTAACTTAGGTGTGTAAAGCATTTAAATACACCAATACAATGAATAAGTAAGACACAACACACGATAAAAATTCAACACAAATTTATAATAATAGGAAATATTTTTATGATTAAAATGACACCCAAATGGCAAAAACCCAATGTAGGGAACCAGAGATATGAATTTTAAAGTTTAAAGTAAAGCTAGCGCTTAGAAGCAAATAGCACTCAAAGGGTTAAAAATAAGTTGCGCTGGACCGGGACAAAGTCAAGAGTACAGGTCACCTGTGATGTAACACTTTTACACTGATATCCAGAAGTGATTCTTGATGCAGGAAAGTGGTCCACAGCCCCAGCCAAGGGTTCAGAAGCTCCCTGTTTGCCTCTTGGGGCTGGGACTACAACACCCACAATGCACCTGGCCAATCAGAGTAAAATCCAGGTGAAGCTTGTCAGCTGGAGTTGTCCTTGTTGATGTTGCAGGTAGCCCTTCCAGCACTTTTCTACCTGTTGCTGATCAGGGAGTCCACTCCTTATCCTTTAAGACAGGCAAAGTCGTTTTGTTGTGAAGCCTTGTAAGTGCAGCAGGTGCAGACCTTATGAGTGCAGTCCTCTCTTGTTCGGCCCAATGGTCCAGCAGAGCAGTCCTTCTTCTCCACATTTTTCATTTGGGTCTTTGAGGGTGCACAACACAAGCCAATGGTCGACAAGGTATGATTTGCCTCTTAGAGGTTTGGGACTACAATTCCCACAATGCACCTGGTCAAATAATTGAACAACCAGGTGAAGCTGGTCAGATGGCCTTGTCTTGATGGAGTTAATGCAGGCGACTTCTTGAAGCTCTTTTGTACCTGTTGCTTTCAGGGAGTCCACTCCTTAGTCCTTTTGAAGCCAGGTAAATTCCTCTTTTGTGAAGCCCAAAGTGTGCAGCAGGTGCAGTCATTATGAGTGCAGTCCTCTTGTGGTGCAGACAAGGGGTTCAGCAGAACAGTCCTTCTTCTCTTGATATTTCCAGGGAGGGATCTGAGTTGCTGGACTGCTCTCCCCTATTTATCCAGGTTTCTGGGCTGGCAACTAGACGGTCACCCCTGACCAATGGGGTGCAGGGTGCCACCCTCTATGATGACCACTTCCCCTGAAGTGTGGCATATTCTTGTCCCAGAAAGGACTGTTCCTTCAAACCAAAATGGAGAACATCTCTCCTGGAGCTTCAGGTCTGGCTAACCCAACCTACAGGGGTGGCTAAGTTTTCTAACACTCCCCTTCCACCCTCCAACTAATTCAATTATAGGGGCTCCCATTCGGCTGGGGCTTCAGGAAGTGGGGGTGGGCCTGGCTCCTGTCCCCACTGTCTTTCTCACTTTGAGGAGCAGTTTGGCTACCCAGCCCCCTTCCTGCCATTTGTTCTGCAGCAGCAGATCTCCTCCCCCAGATACCTCCATTGTCTCAGCCCAGGCCACTTCACACCTAATCAAGAGTGCCTGGCTCAGCCTGTCAACGTTTGGCCAATCACAAGAGGCTGCTACAGGGCTGAATTTTGGGCACACCAGAAAAGCAAGTCATATTACTTCTTTGCTGTAAAGGTTAGAATGAAACCAACCGTAGCAAGTTGCTGGATTTATTGCAACTATCATGTTCATACTTTGAAGTATTATTTTAGCTCCCTCCAGTTAAGTTAGTTTGACTTTATTAAAGTTAAATAAAGCCTTTCAATGTTAGCCCATGGAGCTAATACACTATAATGGGGAAAAAAGACATTGGCGGTTTTTCCCTCACCGGGGCTTATAAAACATCTTTTATTATGTCCCTGCATAATTTAACATGGCACCCTACTCTTGGGGCACCTAGGGCAGACCTTAGGGGTGACTTATATGTAGAAAATATGGTAGTTTAAAACTTTGGAAGTACCTTTAATTTCAAAGTCGAATTTGGACATAATTTTATTCTAAACGCAGACTGCAATGCAGGGCTGGCTTTTAAAATGACAGCAGGTACCACAGCAGTGCACACTTAAAAGCATTAAATCTACTGGCCTCTAAACTTATATGCCTTACCATATACTATGGACTTACAGGTAGGTTGTCAGTACCAATTGCAATTATACCTAATTACCATGCATGTTTAATGCAGAGCACAGGACCTGGGTCTGGTTAGCAGAGCCTTGAGCATCATCAGAGTCAGAAAACCAGTATCTAGTAGTCAAATTGGGGGCAAAAAGTGGAGGGAAAATGCAAAAAGTCCTGGTTTCTCACACTGATTGTCTAAAAGAAAAAAAGGCAGAATGTCAGGGAATTACATTTTATTTTTCATCTCACAATTCTGCCAAGTGGCTTTATGACAAATGATACCATCATCCATTCCTTGGCTTTCAGTAGCATCATGTTTCACTGTTGAGGGTGTAGGTTTGCTTTTGACAACATTCATTATGGGTTCAAAACTCCAGTATGCAAAGTGTTGGCTAAAATGCCAGAACTGGCTGAAATGTTTGTACATGACATGGAGCAACTTGTGTACTATGGTTGTAAGATTTTCCAAAGCTGTTTCATTCATTTAAAAACATGGTTGTACACGCATAAAACCAAAAGTTAACTCTGAACACCCCCCCAGATTATTTTGCCTATGGTGCTGAACCCCCTTTTGTTGGCATAGGACTCTGTGGACCTTTCCCCTGCTAACCACTAGTAAGCTACTTGTGCTCCTTCCTTAAAATTTGGTACAGTTGTCATCTACCTGATTGGTGCATTTAGTTTACTTGGAAAAGGTACTACATGTACCCAGGGCCTGTAAATTAAATGTCACTAGTGGGCCTGCAGCACTCATTGTGCCACACACTAAAGTAACCTCTTGAAACTTGTCTCAGGCCTGCCACTGCAGCCTGTAGTGCAGTTTTAAACTGACATTTCGACCTGGCAAAATAAACCTCTTGCCGGGCCTAAGTCTTCCTTTTTAATGCGTGTAAGTCTCCCCTAAGGTAGGCCCTAAAGGCTCATAGGACAGGGTGCATTGCATTTAAAAAGTAAGACATGCACTTAAGTTTTACAGTCCAGGCAGTGAAAAAGTCCTAAAGTCGTTTTTCCCTGTTGTAAGGCCTATCTATCCTTTTGACTAACCAGAGTAACCATATTACATTCAACAAGTAATATGCTGGATAGGGAGCAGATGATGTTTATACTCAAATGAATTGTAATTTAAAATCCTCTATAATGGCAAGGTCGAATTGTAAGTCACAATTCTGAAAATGCCACTTTTAAAAAGTTGGCATTTTCTTGTCCAACTGAACAAGAAAGAGACACCAAAGATTGTCTCCAGGTACTTATGGGGGAGTCCCATACCAGGTCCTGCACCCTTTACCCAAATAGTTCAGTGTCTTCTCATCTGCAGGATTTAGTATATCCTTAACAGAGTAGGAATAAAACATCTATGAGCTCCTCCCTCACAGTGAGGGAGTTGTAGCCATTGACGGGGCTAGGTGTCCCCGTCAAAAGGAGAATCCCAGATGATGAAGCATGCCACCTCGGTGGGTGATGGGATTTCATCCTAATTAAGGGACTCCCCCATAAGTACCTGGAGACAATCTTTGGTGTCTCTTTCTTGTTTAGTTTGGCACTTTAGACCCGAGGATTTCTTTTGTTTATTCATTATTGTTTGAGGATCTAATCCTCGCTGGTCTATAAAACTTCCCTTGGACCCTCCCTTCTCTTCTGTATTTATTTTCTTGTCCACACCATTTGTGTCTTCTGCCAGTATCCAGGGTCACATGACTGTGAATGGCTCTTGTGCTGCAGTTTGTGTATTACAGTATTTGGTCTGGACAGGATGGGCTATCTTGGCAGGATCACTGCGGAGGGGCTGTACCCAGCCCCAGTTACATTTCAAAGGGATTTGCCTCCTGCACACACAAAGGAATCTGACACCAGACCTGCCTTGTCTTTTATCAAGCAAGAGGAGAGGAACTTTCCAGAACCAGATGTGGGGGAAAGCCAGTTAATACCCTCACACAAAGGCTGGCACCAGGTATAAGTATTGGACCTGCAGATATCCATGAGTCCTGCTGGTGTCTGCTAGACTGAGTCCTAGTGGAGTTTCCCCAGGTCTTACACTCTTGGCTGGCTTCAGGGAGAACTCCTCCTTACTTAGCTGAAGGTTCCATCAAATCCGTTGTGAAGCGACGCAAAACCTCACAAAGCCTTGACGCACAACTGAGAGTTTCATTGGACCCGACACTGAGTGACGCAAAGCCCTGCAAAGCCTTGCTGTACAGCTGAAAGCACCAGCAGAACAGACGCCACAGTGAAGCAAAGCTCTGCAAAGCCTTGTCACACAGCTGAAAGCTTCATCACAATTGACACCGAGTAATGCAAAGCCCCGCACAGCTGAAAGCCACATCAGAACTGACGCTGAGTGATGCGAAGCCTCGAAAAGTGAAGCTGTGCAGCCCTCACAACAAGGACATAACGTACAACTCACAGCAGGCCAAACTCATTCTTGTGCCCAGCCTGTGCTCCATTGCAGTCAACCTGAACTTGTAACTTTGTCCCGGTCCAGCGCGACCGGATACCCTAATTTTGCTATTTGTGCTTTTAGGTGCTATTTTTACTTAAAACTTAAAAAGTCAATATCTCCAGTTCTATTAATTGTATTTTTGTCATTCTAGTATGATTTTATTTATCGAAATCTACTCTATTTTTATAAATTGGTTTGGAATTTTTCATGTGTTGTATTTTCACTTTACTACTGTGTTGTGGTCTATTTCACATCCTTGTGACCTGCCTTCTTTCCTTCCTATCTCTGTTGCTGGGCTGCGTCCCTACATTCTATGTGTCATTGCTTGACAACAGAATGCTCGCTTGTTGAGACTTCTGTTGGCTGACAGTTGAAGCTTGGCTGCTGCCTGGGCTGGTGGTTTTTCATCTGTTGTACTAAATAAATCTCCCCAAAACTTCCAGTGTGCCCCTTGGACTTCTTTACACTGGCGACGAGTTGTACCTGCAAGGGGACAGGATCTGATGACCACCAGTCTCCCCATCGAACCCATTTATCGTATTAAGAGCTACGTTGTCAAAAATTTGGAAGAGTCTACGCTTTCTTGACTCAGGTACTGTTCAATCAGGAGTAATTCACATCCTGAATTATCTCCGTATTTTGTGGAAGCATTTGCGCTGATTTGGAGTCATAACCTGGCACGAGTGGTGCGTGGACTGGAGCGGTGCAGGGACTGCTTTTACACGATGGGAAATTGCCTGCTTTACGCCTAAGACTGAAAGGTGTTTTGGAGTTTGGGAACTGACGTGTTTTCAATTTAAAAATAGACCGCTGCTGTGTTGTGCGCCGTGTGTGAGGAACACAAGAGGAGATGCCAAGTTGTATGCCTGCGGTAGACAACTGCCATCTTTTGAAGCCCACTCGCGCGCGCTGAAGTCTCTTACCTCACTGGCCTGAGATTCCATTCTTCGTGGGAGCCCCATTCTCGCCTGGACGCCGCACTGCTCCTATTCACACAACGCTATCAAGATCTACGTGCTGAGAGCCACCCGGCGTGACGCTAGCGACGTGCCGCCATCTTGTGGTTGGCATTTTGACATCGCGTTTCTTTTGCCAATCGCGTTTCATCCATTTTTACTAAACGTTAAACAAGATATATTTTACAAGGTTGGGGAGCGTGTCAGTGACGCGCACACTTACTGATTCCCTCAGTATTGATGGTAGTTCACCTGAATTGCGGAAAACATATTCAACAAGGTTTGGGAGCGTGTCAGTGACGCGCACACTTATTGATTTTCTCACCATTGATGGTAGTATTGCACCGCAAGTAAGTTATTTATCTTTTCTGGCGTGTCAGTGATACGCACACTGTGCTACAATACAATTGGTACTTCGGGGTTTTCGACCTCCATTTGCTCAATATCGATGGTAGAGTACCCATAAACGAGACACTTGTTTTCCTGGCGTGTCAGTGATGCGCACACTGTTTCTCCAACACAATTGCGTACTTTGTGATCTGATCAATTTATGTATTTTTTTTTAACTTTGGGCAGCGTGTCAGTGATACGCTCACTTTGAAGTGGACCTTTACATTCAACTGTCTTTACAGCCTCATATACTGTTTTTTTGAGGGGAACGTTATGATTACTTGTACCAGTTGTCGTTTCTAGGTTGTGCATTATTGATTTACTACTCATTCTCTCTTTTATCACTACCTTTAAGATGGCTTCTTCTAGTATGTCTCAACCGCCGCAATTCCTTTCTGATGTAGGTGACCCCATTTTACCGTGGAAGAGATGGAAGCCGTTATTTGACTCTTATTTGCTAGCTATTGGGGAGAGAAGTTTTCAGCTTTAAGGAAACAGGCAACTTTATTACATAACTTGGGAGTTGAAGGTAGACATGTTTACGACAGCTTAGATGAAATTGTTTTAGGACGTGGAGAGGGTGAACCTGACAATGTATATGACATGTCTGTTATGATGCTTGAAAAGCATTTTGGTTCAAAAATTAACGTGGTTTTAGAACGTCATAATTTTTTTTCGAGAGTCCAAGGTAAGCAAGAGAAGATTGGTAGTTATGTGGCCACTTTGAAAACGTTAGCTCGCACTTGTGAGTTTGAACAACTCGCTGATTCTCTTATTAGAGATCAAATTGTTAGATGCACCAATGATGGGAAAGTTCAACAAAAGCTTCTCACAAAGAATCCAGATCTCAAAGAAACTCTATCAATTGTCGAAGGCATGGAAAATACAAATATGTGGGTACGTGAAATGAGAGTGGAAAAGAGTAGTGATGTTGCTGTAGAAGAAAAAGCTATTCATGAGGTTAAGAAAGATGATTCTAAGAGAGATGATTCCAAGGGAGTGGTGTCTAAGGGGAGTTATAATGAAAAAGATAAAAAAAATTCAGAAGTGGAACATACTGTTGCCAAGTACAGATCCTCAGATCCGGAACAGTTCGGGTTCAAGAACAACAAGAGTGGTTTCAAGTGTTTTAGGTGTGGAAGTGAGAGCCATTTGCCTAACAGTCCAAATTGTTTTGCAAAATCGGTTGTTTGTAATAAGTGTGGGAAGAGGGGTCATTACGCACGTGTGTGTCGTGGTAGTAGGTATCAAACTGTACGTTTTGTGGAGCAGGAGAAAAAGTTTATGTTCAGAGTAAAAGAAGATGGAGTTGTGGATGGTGATAAACTAGATATGCCTGAGTGCGAACTGTTCATTGGTGGTGAACAATTTACTGTGTTGGCTGATTCAGGTTCACCATACACCATGGTAGGTGATGCCAATTGGGACACTGTTTTTGGTCTTGACAAGGTTGAATTGTCTCCTCCAGACATCAACCCTGTAGGTTACGGTGGCGTAAAAATTGATGTTTTGGGTTTTGTAGTCAAGAAAATCCAGTTCAAAGACAGAGAGACGGTTGGGAAAGTTTATGTGGCAAAAAGAGGAGATAATCTTCTTGGGTGGAGACACCAGAGAGATATGGGGATCACCCTGGATCCCAATTCGCCTGAGAAGGTGTTACTTTTGTCTTATGGTTCACCATCTGATGATGTATATTCACAATTTCCTAAGGTTTTCAGTGACGAGTTGGGTTTACTCAAAAACTTTGAACATAAAATTGTTCTAAAACAGAACGCTCAACCATTTGTCAGCAAAGTAAGGAAAGTTCCTCACCTGTTGATGGAACCTTTAGATCGGGAGCTCAAGAGATTGTTGACTGCTGGTGTTATCGAAGAGATTGAATGCTCTGAATGGTTGGCCCCCATTGTTTTGGCATCTAAGGATGGGGGAAAGGGGATTCGCATGTGTGTGGACTTGCGTGGATTGAACAAACATATTTGGGTTGACAGACAACCTTTGCCGAATATCTCTGAGACTCTTGCCCTAATCAAAGATGCCAAATGCTTTAGTGTGATGGATTTGTCGTCTGCCTATCATCAGGTTCTACTCCATCCGAATTCTCGACATTTGACATCATTTGTGACGCCTCTGGGGGCTTTCAGGTTCATTCGTTTGCCCTTTGGCCTAGCTTCCGCTGCGGCCTGTTTCCAGAGGGTCATGAATAAGGTGCTTGAGGGTTTGTCTAAGGTCCTCATTTTTCAAGATGATATTCTTGTCTACGGGAAGGACCAACAAGAACATGATAAGGGTTTGTGGAAAGTTTTACAACGGCTTCAAGATGCTGGTCTGGTTATTAAGAAGGAGAAATGCAAATTTCGTGTGTCTTCTGTGAACTACCTAGGACATACTATCTCTGGTGAAGGGATTAGCCCCAAATTGGATCTTGCAGAGAGCACTGTGAAAGCCCCAGTACCTGTTAACAAGGATCAAGTTCGATCGTTCCTGGGGTTGGCAGAATTTTGTTCGAAGTTTGTTCCAAACTTTGCTTGTGTTTCCTCTCCTCTCAGGATGCTGCTCAAAAAGGGAGTCCAGTTCTCATGGTCTGATGACTGCTCCTCTGCTTTTAATTCTATCAAATGTGTAATTGGTCGCATGCCCACATTGGGGCATTTTGATGCTTGCAAGAAAACCATATTGTCCACCGATGCCAGCATGCTTGGTTTGGGGGCGGTTTTATTGCAGGTTGTAGATAGTGAGATCAGAATTGTCGCTTTTGCCTCCTGCTCACTCAGGGGTGCTGAGGAACGCTACTCGGTGATTGAGAGAGAGGCGTTGGCGGTTTTCTGGGCTATTCGCCATTTCAAGTTTTATCTTTGGGGTTTACCTGTGGTTGTCCGGACTGATCATCGTCCTCTGTGCCAAATTTTCACTCGCAGAGAGGTTGACAATATTTCTCCCAGAATCAAACGGTGGATGGAAGGGTTATCTGAATTTAACTTTGTGGTTGAGTATGTCCCTGGACCTAAAAATGTGGTTGCAGATTGTCTTTCAAGGTTACCTTTGGATCAGTCAGGTGTGGAAGTGGAAAACTCTCTTGTCGGGTGGGTGCATGAATCTGCTGTTAATTCTAGTGAGTGGTCTTCTGCTTCTCGCGGTGACAGTGATTTGGAAATGGCCAAGGAGTTTTCAATTAAAGGTTGGCCAGCAGACAAAGATGTGCCTGAATCTTTGAAAGGTTTCATTAATATCAAGGACGAGTTGTGTGTTTTTGATGAGAAGTTGCTGAGGGGTGATCGAGTGATACCTCCTCATGATCTTAGATGCAAGCTTATAAATTTAGCACATGAAGGACATTTGGGGAGGAACTTGACAAAGGCCAGGGTTCGGAAGTGGTACTGGTGGCCGACAATGGATAGACAGATAGAGGAGGTTGTCAAAGACTGTTGGGAATGTGCCAACAGTGATAAAAGTAAAAAGACTTGTACTGCACCACTCTCACCCGTGGAAGTTCCTTTGGAACCTTGGTCCAAGTTGGGTTTGGACATTGCTGGACCTTTTGAATTGTTTGCTTATGATGAGCGTTATGTGTTGTTGTTAGTAGACTACACCTCCAAGTGGGTAGTTACAAAATGTGTACCTGTAGTGAACACTAAGACTGTTATTGAATTTCTTTCTGAGGAGTTTTCAAGGGAAGGTATTCCTAAACATCTTATCACCGATAACGGAGTTCAATTTGTCTCACAGGAGATGAACAGGTTTCTGAAAGAATTATCTATTACTCATTTCAAAACGGCTCTATACTCGCCACAAGCCAATGGTCTGGCGGAAAGCATGAACAAGTTGGTCAAATGTTGTGCCCAGAGGGCTTTACAAACTAAGTCTTCACTTAAGAAAATGCTTAGAGAAACTTGGTGGGCTCACCGTAATTCTCCAAATTGTGTAACGTCTGTTTCTCCTTTCTCTATTCTGAGAGGCAGAAAACCCCATGACAAATTGAGCCCTGCTTGGTTGAGGTTGGATGTGAGTGATATGGGAGTGGATGAGCAAGTTGCTTTTAGACGGAAACTTCACCAAGAAAAATACAAGAACAGGTTTGACTTCAAGAATTCTTCGTTTCTCAAGCACTGGAATGTTGGGGATGAGGTGTTGATCAGAAACCCTGGTTTGTTGAAGAAGGGTTGTTCGCGATTCATGGGACCTTTCATCATCAAAGAAGTGAGGAAGAATGTTGTTGTTCTCAATTCTGGTGGTGTGTGGAGCATGTCCAGGTTAGTTAAATGGCACCCTGGTTCCAATGCTCATGGGCGTGACAGAGGTTTCACTTCTCCAATAGAACCTGAACGTTCTGGCCTGTGTGATAATTCTGGGACCGCAAGGGATAATTGTGCTTCTAACGAGCCTAATCGGGGAAGTTACAGGAGGTTGAGATTCAGACCGTCCTGGCACAAAGACTATGAAATGTTTTAAACTCGTATTATTGTAATGTTGTTTTTGTAATTCATAATTTATTATTTCATGTTCATTATATGGGAGGGAGATGTGTTGTGGTCTATTTCACATCCTTGTGACCTGCCTTCTTTCCTTCCTATCTCTGTTGCTGGGCTATGTCCCTACATTCTATGTGTCATTGCTTGACAACAGAATGCTCGCTTGTTGAGACTTCTGTTGGCTGACAGTTGAAGCTTGGCTGCTGCCTGGGCTGGTGGTTTTTCATCTGTTGTACTAAATAAATCTCCCCAAAACTTCCAGTGTGCCCCTTGGACTTCTTTACATACTGCTTGTGTGCTGCCTAAATACTTCGCACATTGACTATAAGGTAAGCTTGACTGCTTTGTGTCAAGCTACTAGTGGGTTAAGCACAGGTTAATTGAGGACTTTTGTGGTTACACCCATGGACGTCATTTAGTGGTTACCAGAGGGAGCAGCTGTAACTCCTGGCTTGCCCTCTGCTACCCCTGGCCCTGCCTTTGTGACCCCTGGTGTCGTGTAGTTCCTATAAACCTATATAGGATCTGCGCGTTTAGACAACATTCACTGTAGGGTTGGCGTCACACTGATTCTAGACACCCCTACCGGGTATGTTAGCCTGTATACCAGCTAGCTCACAGTGCCACTAGAAACCCCTCTTACCAAGGAGAGAATAGTTCTTGGCAACTATCGAACATGACAACCCTGATTCCTCAGGATCGTGGAAACAGTGCGATACTTTTCGCTCAGTCACTCGTTCTCACTTTGTCTTAGAGAGATAAACAGAATAAAAGGTGGGGACGTTTTTCAATAAGCATTTATTGAACAAGCGTCATTCTAGTGTAAAATAGATGTGCTGAAACAACCATTAGACAGTAACAGATATAAATGATTATAAGCACTAACATAGTAAAAGGATGGTAGATTTCTACCATCGTGCAAAAACAATGAATACATGCAAGTATATAAAATACATGACAGTAATAAATGCGTACTCCTACGATGCGACCCTAACTAGATGTACCTAACTGTACCTGCATGTATGTAGGTGTAAAAGCCAAGAATCCCTCTAGGATAAAGTCAACCCCATTACCTGAAGTGAGAGACTGTGGGACCCCGTCTTGGTCTCAAGATGGACACCCCGCAAGGGATGTCAGACCACTGTGAGCTGGAGTGTCTGCGTGCAGGAGCCTCAGCGCCTCGCGTCAGTGTGTCGGCATGGAAGTCCTTTTCTCCTATGACTACCTCAGCAAGATATGGTGTATATATACCCAAACTGGGAATATACCTTGTTGTGTCATGTCGGACTAGGATGATGGAAGGAACCCTGACCTTGACTGGTAGGTCGCTCCCCCACCACACAGCTCCGTCTGTGTGCCCTGCTGCTGCCCCTGATTGTGCTCGTTTTCCTTTCTGTGCCCCCTTGCTGCCCCTGATTGTGCTCGTTTTTCCTTTCTGTGCCCCCCTTGCTGCCCCTGATTGTGCTCGTTTTTCCTTTCTGTGCCCCCCTTGCTGCCCCTGATTGTGCTCGTTTTTTCCTTTCTGTGCCCCCTTGCTGCCCCTGATTGTGCTCGTTTTTCCTTTCTGTGCCCCCCCTTGCTGCCCCTGATTGTGCTCGTTTTTTCCTTTCTGTGCCCCCCTTGCTGCCCCTGATTGTGCTCGTTTTTCCTTTCTGTGCCCCCCTTGCTGCCCCTGATTGTGCTCGTTTTTCCTTTCTGTGCCCCCTTGCTGCCCCTGATTGTGCTCGTTTTTTCCTTTCTGTGCCCCCTTGATGCCCTGATTGTGCTCGTTTTCCCTTCTGTGCCTGTTTCCCGCCGCTGCGCCCCTGCGGCCCCGCCCCCTCACTGCCCATTCGCTGCCCCATTCCCTGCTCCTCCCTCCCACCTCCCCATTTATGGCGGCCGCTGCGCGGCCGCGCCGCTGGCGCGCCGAAGGCGCGCCTAAGGCAAGCCCGTCTGCGCCCGTCCGCGCCGTGACCGCGCCCAGCGCCAGACCCCCTGGTCCGGGCATCCCCCGCGCCCGCCACATCAACAGACGCCGATACGACGCCAGCACCCTCCACGCACTCAACCCCGGAAAAGATCACGCCTGCTACCAGGCCACCCCGAAGCGCACCCAAGGGCCCTTCACCTGCCGGAACTGCAGCTTCGCCAGCACCCGCCCCGCCAAACCACCGCCCAGGAAAGAACCCAACTACCTCAGATGCATCCTCCTCAACACCCGCTCCGCCCGCAAACACGCCATCGAACTCTGGGACCTTCTCGACTCAACCTCCCCAGACGTCGCATTCCTGACGGAGACCTGGCTGAATCCCGCTTCAGCCCCCGACATCGCCATTGCCATCCCGGACGGATACAAGATCACCCGCAGGGACCGCACCAACGGAGTCGGAGGAGGCATCGCCATCGTCCACAGGAACACCCTCAGAGTCTCAACCAACACCGACGACACCCTCAGCACCGCCGAAAACATGCACTTCCAGATCCACACCGATCCCAGCACCACCCTTAGAGGAACCCTCATCTACAGACCCCCCGGACCCCGACCACAGTTCAGCGATTCCATCGCTGACTTCGTCAGCACACACGCCATCGCCTCCACGGACTACATCCTCCTCGGGGACCTGAACTTCCACCTCGAGAACAACAAGGACACCAACTCCACCACCCTGATCGACAACCTCGCCACCCTCGGACTCAGACAGCTCGTGACTACACCCACCCACGCCACCGGCCACACGCTAGACTCCATCTTTTCCGCAAGCCCACACGTCTCCTTCAACCACACCTCCGAACCCCACTGGACTGACCACCACTGCATCCACTTCACCTACAGGAAGCCCACCACGCACCACCGCACCGAACAAATGCCTCGCCGCTGCTGGAGCAGAGTCACGGAAGACCAGCTAACCACAACCCTCGCCCTGAGCCCACCCGCCGAACCCTCCGACCCCGACACCGCCGCCCGCAACCTCAGACAGTGGATCGACGACTGCGCCAACACCCTCGCCCCGCTCAAGAATCTGCCCAACAGCCACACCAGCAAGAAAGCCACCTGGTTCACCGAAGACCTCCAGGCCTCCAAACGAACATGCCGAAAACTGGAGAAGATCTGGCTCCACAAACGGACAGCGGACAGCTATGCCGCCCACAAGAGCGCCACCCGCAGTCACCATCACCTCATCAGATCCGCCAAAAGGGCCTCACTCCAAAGACCGCCTAGACAACAACGCACACAACAGCAAAGAGCTCTTCAACATCGTGAAGGAACTCTCCAACCCCAGCTCCAACACCAACGACATCCAGCCGTCGCGAGACCTGTGCGACTCACTGGCCACCTTCTTCCACCGCAAAATCGCCGACATCCACGACAGCTTCAACACCACGACCGCCCGGCAACCACCGAGACCACTGCCCCCACAACCACCAACCGCCTGCTCTCCTGGACCAACATCAACGACGAGGACACCAGCGAGATCATGAACACCATCCACTCCGGTTCACCGCTAGACCCGTGCCCTCACCACATCTTCAACAAAGCCAGTACAGCCATCGCGCCCCATCTCCGGAAAATAATCAACATCTCCTTCGAGACAGCAACCTTCCCGGAAAGCTGGAAGCACACCGAGATCACCGCCTTACTCAAGAAACCCAAGGCAGACCCCAAGGACCTCAAGAACTTCCGACCCATCTCTCTGCTCCCGTTCCACGCGAAGGTCACCGAGAAAATCATCAACAAACAACTGACCCGCTACCTCGAGGAGAACAACATCCTGGACCCTTCCCAGTCCGGCTTCCGCAGCAACCACAGCACCGAAACCGCCCTCATCGCCGCCACCGATGACATCAGGACCCTGCTAGACAACGGAGAAACAGCAGCCCTCATCCTCCTGGACCTATCAGCCGCCTTCGACACGGTCTGCCCACCACACACTACGAACACGCCTTCACGACGCCGGGATCCAAGAGAAGGCCCTGGACTGGACCACATCCTTCCTTTCCGGCAGAACACAAAGCGTCCGCCTCGCCCCCTTCCGATCCAAGGCCACCAAGATCATCTGCGGCGTACCCCAAGGCTCCTCCCTCAGCCCAACGCTGTTCAACATCTACATGGCACCCCTCGCCCACGTCGCCCGACAGCACAACCTCAACATCATCTCCTACGCCGACGACACCCAGCTGATCCTCTCCCTCACCAAAGACCCTCACACCGCCAAAGCCCACCTCCACGAAGGAATGAAGGCCGTCGCCGAATGGATGAGGACCAGCCGCCTGAAGCTGAACTCGGACAAGACGGAGGTCCTCATCCTTGGTTCCAACCCTTCAGCCTGGGACGACTCCTGGTGGCCAACATCACTGGGAACAGCCCCGCCACCCGCCACCCACCGACCACGTACGCAACCTAGGGGTCATCCTCGACCCCACCCTCTCCATGACTAAGCAGGTCAACGCCGTTTCCTCATCCTGCTTCAACATCCTCCGAATGCTCCGCAGGATCTTCAAGTGGATCCCCACCGAAACAAGAAAAACAGTCACCCAGGCCCTCGTCACCAGCAGGCTGGACTACGGAAACGCCCTCTACGCAGGAACAACGGCTAAGCTCCTGAGACGGCTGCAACGCATCCAGAACGCCTCTGCACGTCTTATCCTCGACATCCCCCGACGCAGCCACATCACACCCCACCTGAGAGACCTGCACTGGCTCCCTGTCAACAAGAGGATAACCTTCAAGCTCCTCACCCACGCACACAAAGCACTCCACAACTCCGGACCAGCCTACCTCAACAGACGACTCAGCTTCTACACCCCCACCCGCCAGCTCCGCTCGACCAGCCTCGCCCTCGCCACAGTCCCCCGCATCCGGAAACGACCGCCGGCGGCAGATCCTTCTCCCACCTCGCCGTCAAGACCTGGAACACCCTCCCCACCAACCTCCGACAGACCCAAGACCTACTGGCCTTCAGAAGACTCCTCAAGACCTGGCTCTTCGATCAGTAGCAGCACCACCCCCCTCTTCCCCCAGCGCCTTGAGACCCTCGCGGGTATGTAGTGCGCTTTATAAGTGACATGATTGATTGATTGATTGAATGACCCTTATACATAGTTATTATGCAGGAGATGATGAGCCTGCTGTCCTGCTGTGATTCCAAGAATCCTCATGCATAATAAATGAGGCTTAAGCTTTTCGAAGAAAACCCCATGCCATCTTTAGGTATTACCGTAACTAGGTAAAAGGTCAGTACTAAGAACCGTTATGCAGTGTAATATCAGGGGAATGTAGGTGAAATGTGCATTCAATACCTGAGCCGATATTGGGGTACCTATATGGAACATAACACTGGCTTTGGAGGGAGCAGGGGCAGTGCGCCACACGCACAAGGAAAATAAACAGACAACTCCCTATATGAGTTTGTGGGTAGCCCTCGGACGGGGTTAACAGCATTTGTTTTAAAAGGTGCAGTGTGGCAGCACCAGCTTTTCAAGCAATTTAAGCATTACAGGCAGCCAGGGAGGATCAAATCAGTCAGGAATCGTTCCTATCAGTGTCTGCAAACCAAACACAATGAAAGTTTTCTGTGTACTCAATTATAAATGTTAAGGAGTTGCACAAAGTATGAATATTTATTGCTATTTGCACCACTGACACTTTTTTCTCTATTCTTGTGCCATAATTTAAATGAGGGTCTTTTTCTGCAGTTGTCTGAAACTCACTGCCGCAGCGTTTCATCATATAGGAAAAAATATGAATCAGACACATTAGTTAGCAGTCTGTAAAAGTAAAAAACATGTTTTACTGGATACGTCTGAAACCGAAAACAAAATTTGTTCCCACATATCACAAAATAATGTACTTGAGAACTGTTATAGAAAACAAACATGAGACAAAGAGAGCTTTATTTGGCAGTATTCTCCTACCAGATTTCATACTTCCTTTTCTAGCACTAATACTGCTGGAGATAAAGATGGCTTCGTGTAAATAATGCATAACTCTGTGGTGTGAGGTGAGTGGCAACTACTGCAACTGGAGCTTTGGAAAACAAGGTCAATCTATTTGCAGTTTGGCACTAATTAGGTGTCATTCATTAACTGATTGAATTGTGATTATTATTACTACATTTCTGTAGAAGTAGGTGCACATCTAGACAGCACAAACAGGTATCCTTCAACTGTCCTGATCAAGAGTATGTGGGTGGAAAACATTTCTGGGAGTTCGGACACAGATTTTGTTGGTATCTGTGCATTTACAAATATATTAATATTTTTACATCCACTTCCTTAATGTTAGCTTCAATGGCTTTATCAGACCAAATTTCAAATGACTTCACTTCCGGTGATGTCATCAGGGTGAAAGGTGAAGTGATGTTACTTCCTGAGATGCTGCATGGGGTCATATGGTGTGTGATGTCACTTCTGCTACCCCTAGCATTTTGGTGAATTGACGTCCATGGCTACACCCCTCAACCAATAACCTAATTTCTTACAGTAGTGAAAAATGTTATACATAGCCTAACAATGCAACAAAGGTACAAGATGGAAGCAACAGTGCAACATTTCCTAACACAAAAAATATTTACGGGCCTGGCAGCAGTAGCAGAAGGAACATCACAGGATTTTCTCACACCTGCAGGACAGGTACAACACAAGTCGTTGATACACTAAAGAAGGAGTGAGAAGAGTTAAAGGACTGTTGTGTGATCTCCACAGTTATAAACATACACAAAGTACAAAACTCTTGGAAGAAACAGCAAAACTATTTGTGACAGTGCCATACATTCATGTCCTTATATAGAATGATGAACCCTCGCCAACCTAGCGTGGTATGTTTCATCAGTGAATTCCACATGTAGGATTGGGAAGATGGTGAGAGTACTACTGTTCACTGGTTTTACAGTCTCTTAGTTATGGGTTCCCTGGTTTGGGTGAGGGTATGCCCCATATGTCAACATTTATGGTATCCCTTTTTAAACTGTCAGAACTATATTAAAATTGTGTGTGAGGGGGCTAAGAATGGGATTGTCTAGTGTTTCCCTACCACATGAAAAAAAGGAGGATCAAGCAACAGACCCTGCATCTCTTTTCCATCAACATGTTTTGGCACTCAAATATTTCCTGTACAGGGTCTGGTGCTTTCTTCAGGAATAAAGGCATTTCACATCAAACGAAGCAGTTGGTATACCTTGGGCAGAAAAAGTGGAAGCTTCTCTCCTTCAGAGGAAAGGTGCATCTAAGGCAAGCACAAGCTTCCCCTATAACAGGACAATAATAATAATAATTAAGTAATACTAGTAATAATTGGGCAGCAGCAGTAATGCAGGCTTTGCTTCCTTATAGAACAAGGATAGCATGGCTGCTTCCCTCTCTCACAGGAGTTTGTAAGAGGAACCTTTTACTACCTGCAACAGACCCAGAAGGACAGACTACTACAAACTGTCATTGCTCCCAGAACATGTATAGTTGAAGCATGAGTGGCAATTAGGTTACAGAGATCTCTGGAGATGGTGCTTCAGTCTCTGAAAGGAATGGATGAGTGAGTGAATATTTGATTTCCGACACATATTCACTTAGGTGATACTCCACTTCAGCATCCTGAAAGTCTTGCTGCTGTCACTCATAGACCTGTTGTTTGTATTGATTCTTTGGTTTTCCACATATTTATAAGCAGATGTTTCCTACTAGGTGTTTTTTTGGGAGTAGTCTAGCACCAGTCTAAGTCACTATGCTCTAGAGAGGCACGCAGGTGCCATCCTCTTCGAAAAGGTTTCGAATGGGCACGCACCAGACGATGTGTAATCCCAGCTTTGGTGCTGCACTTGTTCACAATATTGAGGGCCACCACTGACATTACTTACACATGCTTAGGCCTCAGACATTAGGTTACACGGAGTGCTCAGGTGCCACTGTTTACACTGCCCCAACATGTAAAACAGCACCGCCATCCCAGAGGCGATATTGTGGGGATATGTAAAGAAGAACTCTGATAACAGAGAGTACACTGTGATACTAAAAACGCTGTTGTCATTTTGAGTTCCAGCTGCTTAATATACCGATGCAGAGGCAGATGAATACTCCCTTTCTTTATCCATGTGGACATCTCTTTCCATGCTTGTGGGGAGAGAGAGCAGGGGTTGTGCTCCAACCTTCTACTTATGTTGCCCACAATGAAACCTTCAGTGTGTGTGTGCTTTTATATGCTTTGTAGCACCATAGTACTGGTTGCTTGGTGTTCCAGGCCCATAAAGTAAGCTATCTCTAAAAGGGTGCTACTTTGAGTCAGGGTACGAGGGGCTCGCGTACACAGGTGTGGTCCGTGCAGAGGGTTGCAGCATAAATTTCCATGCTGGATCATAGAAGCAAACTCAAGCCTTAAAGCAGCCACCTATCCAACAGTCAACAGGGGCAATGCCAGAGTGGTTGGATGGTCAGTCTCACTCTGGCTTGTTTTTGCAAGTTAGAGCTTTCTGAGCGAGATGAAAGACCACATGAGAAGCAGTGATGAGTCTTGTTGACCCTAGTCCTCGTATTCCAACCTTGTGTTGTCTACAAGATCCTTCCTCAGTGAGTGGTCACTGGGGAATTTCTATTGGGAAGGCTTCCAACAGTATTTGGCACGCTGGGCCCCACATGGATCTAAGGGATCTAGTAGAGTCCTCATTAGCGATAGGGTGGACTTCAATCGTTGTGCTTTAGAAAACAGAGGCATATGTTCTTTGATGGTAGAAAGAGGCATGGGTTTGTGAGTGTCACCAGTGCTTATGAAACTGGATTAAGAGTATAAAGAAGGCCAAGGCTGTAATAACAATGTGATAAGAAGTACATTTCTGAAAAACAAGATGAGTGACAGAAAAGGCTGGCATGGTGTGAATTACCTTTCCTATTTACTCTTCTGTGTTTATTGGTTTGCTCCTTCCCCCTCAATCTCCACTCACTTGCATGGAAGTGGTTGCATCAAAAACGTTAATAATAATGGGAACTCTTGTACTATTTTGAACTGAGCTAGAAATATTAACAAGCAAAGACATTGGGCATAAGAAAGACAATATGCTATCAATTTTGGGTCTTCCACTTCTTCGCATTATAGATATTCTGCATATGTAATTTGTGCAAGTTAGGCCTGTTTTAAGACTGCAATTGCAAAACACTTAAAAGAGCAGAGGAAGGCTGACTTTGACTCATGGTCGAAGATGGAAGAGGAGATGTATGAATTGCCTTAGGTACCAGCGGAACCTCAATGTATTGGAAGCAATTATTAGATCATTTTACATTTTCTGCATTTTTGTTTAGACCGTAAAGACTTATTATTTGGAACTGAGTTCCAATATGTAGAAAATAAATTTGGGTTCTGTCATATTTTTTGAGTAGGAAGAACTGCTTGGATTTGACTATTAATAGGGGATCAAGATAATGATCCTGTCTGTGCCTTTGTCAAGCTTTGGCTAGTTAGTCCTGGGAATTCATGATCGTGGGTAGGATATCGTACTAAATATTGTAGATTCGTAAAAGTGTGACGAATGTGAAAGTGGGGCTTGACAGACAATATCACAAAAAATTGAATTGGGGGCTGAAAAGAGGGTTGCTGGTGGACGAGAAATCAATAATATATTGGCTGCTGCTTTATTGTGAATCATATAAATTACCATTTGCACCATGAGTCACCCAACTATTACCATTTACACAATGAATTAGCAAAAGTCTGTTTGCGAAAATCAAGCTTTTCTCTGTCCTACTAAGAGGGAGAGAATGTGGCTTAACAGCTAGAGTGGCCGACCTTGAAGCTTGGGAACCAGACTCGAGTCTGGCGGAAGCCTCAAACATCCTGTGATTCTGGGCAAATCACGTAATCTCCCTGTGCCTACAAAATGAATGTGTCCATCTGTAATGCAACTGGTGCTCATGTAAAGCGCTCTAATACCTTCGGGTCGAGTTCGCGCTAAATAAAACTGCAAAAAAAAAAAACACAGTATGGAAACTGTACAACTTCCTAATGATTTAAATGTACACATTTTTATTTATTCAACTTTTGTCTATAGTGCTCCCAAGTTCAACTGCCTAGATACAATGTTAAAACACATTTCAAAATTCCTTTCATAAAGGACTTCTTACAGAGTTTAAAAAAGGTTTTCCCTCCAATAAGACGTCCGTCCCCTCCCCAGGAGTTGAACATAGTCCTTTCACGCTCCATGCAGGCCCCTTTTGAGCCCATTCATAAATCCTCATTGTAACATCTCTCTTGGAAAGCTGCTTTCATCATAGCTATCACATCAGCATATAGGGTTAGTGAGATTCAGGCGTTATATTCTCACGAACCATACACTGTTCTATAGTAGTAAGGTGGTTATGAGGACTCATCCAAAATTCTTAATGAAAGATATTTCGGCTGCCAGAATACTCTTACATATAAAACCGCAAAACCACATCTCCCCTGCCTTGAAAGCCCTGCATTGGTTACCAGTTGCCATTGGTTACATGTTCATGCTGCTTTGTATCACCCACAAAGCGATTCATGGAACAGGACCGCTCTTCATCAGAAATAAAATCACCAAACACATTCAACAAAGTAATTTCCGCTCTAAAGTGGCACCTCGCCTCAAAATCCCAACATACAAGAAAAAGCAATTGGTGGCCCATCCTTCACTGTTCAAGCAGCCAAACTATGGAACTCTTTAACCCCAACATAAGATCCAGGGATAACCACCTTATCTTCAGAAAACTACTCAAGAATTGGCTCTTCCCCACATAACCACCATAAGCAAACAGAAATATACAACATATCCCTCTGTATATAAGGATTTATTTGGACTAGATATGTACCTATATAGGTGTATTGCTTTGTATAAACGTGTAGAATAATTGTTTTTTAAAAATATAGATATTCATTAGTTCTGCTTGACAAATGTACATATTAGTGATAGTTACATTATTCTATGTTTTTAACATGTATATAAGTGACTGCATAAATAAGTAAATATTTTATAATAACTATTTATCTACAATTGCTTCACTATTGAATTACAAATTTATAAATGAATAAATAAAATGTATTTAAAGTACAAGAACACTGGAAAGCAGGAGTTTATTTAATGCATATTTAATCTACATATTCTACCTTCTTTTATGCATCTATATACCTTTATACCTTTCATGTACTTATGGATCTATTTATTTATTACTTTTCTTCTAATTCAGCATATCCAATGCCCTACCCTATTTCTCACCCTATACCGCTCTCAATATATCCTCTACCTCAACTCTCTGACTCATCTCAAACCTCTTTCTACTACTCTTCCCAATGCACTACCCTATTTCTCACCCTATACCTCAATTAATATATCCTCTACCTCCACTCGCTCATTCATCCCAAACCCCATACCACTACTATGATCCCCAAAATAACCCTTTCTAGTCTCTTTCCTACTCTACCCCTCCTTGCATCATCTCATACCTCTTTTACTATTCCGATCCCCCAAAACAAGCCTTTCTAAACCCTTCCCTCTGACTCTTCCCCTTCCTTCTCCCATTTACTCATTCCAAGCCTCCTTCTACTGATATAAGCTCCAAACATCCCTCCATTATCCTTTTTGAATTCAAATAACAGACTAACATGTCCCCCACTCAAATTAATTTCATATTTCACTATACTAATTCACCACAAATCCTTTATGGGTTCCGGAGTAGCGTGCTACTCACCGAAAAAGCGTTTCAACACCTCATCAGGGGTAGCAAGCATTATATAAATGTAAACCTTTTTCCCTCTTCTGTCCTCCCTCTGCTATCATTCTCAATCTAAATAACTGACTAACATATCCACAACTCAAATTACTTTCATATTTCACTATACTAATTCACCGCGAATCCTTTATGGGTTCCAGAGTAGCGTGCTACTCACTGAAAGAGTGCTTCGACGCCTCATCAGGGGTATTAAGAGCTATATAAATGCAATTACAATACAATACATGTTTAAAATGAAGGGGGATTGATAAAGAGAGGAAGTGATCACGCAAACCATGAAAGCGGATGGATCTGGGAGATGAGGAAAAGAGAGAAAAGAACTGGGCCATAGTGAAAGCGTTGTAAAAATACAAAAAATATTTCCACGACAGCAAAAGGAATTGACAAACGTAAGGTAAAAAGAAAATTTAACTTAGAGAGGAGTTGACTCCTCAGATGGTGCAAAGTCAGACTGTGTTATACCAGCACAAGCCAGTCGGCCAGTATGGCAGTTTGATACTGTTAGATGGGTCAGCTTTAAAGGACTACAGTGTGGGCTATTATTTAGTTCTGTTTGTTGAAGAAAAGAAATGAAAAGAAAAGCACAAACAAATAAAAGGAAAGGGCTGGACATGCACAAATGATGCATGTTCGGACCTGCGGGCCATACTAATATAGAGAGAGGTTGCACATTCTCAAGGCGGTATTGCATTTCTTCTATGGGGGCTTGGCCTATCCAAACCAAGAAATTGACTTTGGTACACTTGAGCCAGTTGCAGAATCCAGCTCACCGTTCAGGTGGTCTTTTTTTGCACCTCTCATCATTTGGGAATTTGGGATACTGCTCCACTAGACATTCAGATACAGGTTGCACCCTTCTCAAATTCAGGTTGGGCTTCCATGGTACTGAGCCAAGCAGTGTGGGGTACATGCAGTCAGAAACTGCAGCTAGGGAAGCATTCATTAAAGAAGTTATTCTGAGACCTGTTAAAGATGTGTGCAGGGTGCCGAACAATCTCGGCCCACACTCTAGTAGTGTGCACCTGTGCGGTTGCCTGGTTAGCCATGTATGGAATAGAGTGCTTTAGTTAGCTCTGCAATGGACCAAGGAAAATGTAGCCATTGCAGTGCACCAATTTATACAGTGTTCTAGAATGTTCATACTATTGTGGGCATTGGATCTAATCTACTATTCAATATCACTTCAAACCAAATTTGAGTCTCTAAGTACCTTTGTGGGTCCACACATTTTACCTCACTAAAGAAACTTGAAAGGTGTAATCAGATGGAAACCATAATTTGGGGGTAATGGTGAGTCTTGGTTTATTGGAAATCATCAAATATAGGCATAGGATTTTGAATAGTTGTTGAAGAGCCCAGTCGGTAGACCATTGCTTCCCTTCCCTAAGCAACTTGAACATTACCAAGCCACAGATAGGGACAGCTAAAACAGAACTTAGACCCTAACCCCAACACCTCTTAGGGATCATGTAGAAGGTTACCTTGCGTGGTCTCTACTTTAGACCTATGGTAATCTGGAGATCCTGCCCATCCTCTTACTTTTCCAGTTCAAAGCATGGTGGCTTAGGCCACTGAGGAGAGTGGCCAACTTCCCCAAAAACCAACACTTACCCAGAACAAGGGGATCTCAAGTCAGTGATCTATAATTCATGTGACTAAAGCCGCATACGAAACCACCTATGAAATGTTTCTAATTTAGATGTCAAGATAGGCTTTCCAGAGCTTGAAAGTAAGCAGGTTATCCTCATAACAGAAATCTAAGGGCTTATGGCCACTAGCATTCAACCGATCAAGGCCCAAATGTACTAATTCTTCACACATGCAGTGCAGCCACCATATTTGCCGCATGGTGCAAATATGGGTTGTATTACAGCAGAATGCAGGGAAATACTTTGCATGCCTTTACAACGCATTTTTTACCCCGCATTTTATTTTAGAAACGCATATGTTTTTACAACGCATGCCATTACCATGCATTGTTTATTTATATAAGTACAATGTATTTGTGGGGGGAGACCCCCACAGCTTACCTTAAATGCGTGGTAAAGTCATGTATAGTAAATGCATGTACGAAGTAAAAACATGCATGGGAAGGCACAGCGTGGTAAAAACCTCGTTGTAAAGGCTGTTTCCCGCAAATATGAAAGCCCAGCACAGAGTCATATCTACTAAGAATTACCTGGTGCTGCTGTAATCGCCTGCCTCTGTAGTCTAACAAGGCTCCTTGCGGGATGCATAGCCTCGTTTGTTCAATGGTGCAGATTTAAGTATGTGCTGTCTAGAATAGGATCTGTACTAGAAGTATACCGATCCAGTACAAATTCATATGCCCAGACAAAATCAGAAGGAACTCACACAGATCCTGCTTCAAGTCAAAACCTAGTCAATTAAATGTGTCAATTGGGTGTAAGCCACTTTCACCATGTTTAAAGTAGAGAACACAAACACGTTAGCAATGATGCGCAGAGCCCTAAAACCAACACAAAACTACTTCAGAAAACAGGATAGTGAAGGCAAAAGGTTTGGGGATTATCCTGCAGAAATGGGCAAGTCCAACATGACCCACCTCTAGGCAAAAGCCAGGGTAGAATAATGGGCTTCTCTGCTTAGACAGTAGAACATGGACGAAGAACTACCGTCCCATCTCGCTCCTTCCGTTTCCGGCCAAAGTCATCGAGAAGACCGTCAACAGACAGCTTGCCGCCTTCCTCGAGACGAATGGATCCCTCGACCCCTCGCAGTCCGGGTTTCGGGCCAACCACAGCACCGAGACCGCCCTTATCGCAGCCACCGACGACATCAGAACCCTAACCGACAACGGGGAAACAGCTGCCCTCATCCTCTTGGACCTCTCTGCGGCGTTCGACACCGTCTGCCACCGCACCCTAGTGAAGCGCCTCAGCAACATCGGAATCCGAGAGAAAGCACTGGAATGGATCATCTCGTTCCTCGCCGGAAGAACCCAGAGAGTCCGCCTCCCCCGTTCAGATCCGAAGCCACCGAAGTCATCTGCGGCGTTCCACAAGGATCCTCACTCAGCCCAACCCTCTTCAACGTCTACATGAGCCCCCTCGCAGCCATCGCACGCCGACACAACCTCAACATCATCTCCCTACGCCGACGACACCCAGCTGATCCTCTCCCTCACCAACGACCCCACCACCGCCAGAGCCAACCTACACGACGGGATGAGAGACGTCGCCGACTGGATGAGGAACAGCCGCCTTAAACTGAACTCAGACAAGACGGAAGTCCTCATCCTGGGCTCATCACCCTCCGCCTGGGACGACTCCTGGTGGCCCCCGGCCCTGGGCACCGCGCCCAAGCCAACGGACCACGCACGCAACCTGGGCTTCATCCTGGACTCCTCCCTGTCGATGACCAGACAAGTCAACGCCGTCTCATCTTCATGCTTCAACACCCTGCGCATGCTCCGCAAGATCTTCAGATGGATCCCCACTGAAACCAGGAAGACCGTCACCCAGGCACTCGTCACCAGCCGACTGGACTATGGGAACACCCTCTACGCCGGAACCACAGCCAAACTTCAAAAGAGACTCCAGCGCATCCAGAACGCCTCCGCACGACTCATCCTGGACATCCCCCGACACAGCCACATCACCGTGCACCTGAAAGACCTGCACTGGCTCCCCGTCAGCAAGAGAATCACGTTCAGACTCCTCACCCACGCACACAAGGCCCTCCACGACCTGGGCCCAAAGTACCTCAACGACCGCATGACCTTCTAAACGCCCACACGCCAGCTACGATCAACCAGCCACGCCCTCGCCACCGTACCACGCATCCGCAGAACCACCGCCGGAGGAAGATCCTTCTCCTACCTGGCAGCCAAGACCTGGAACTCCCTCCCCACTCACCTTCGGCGAACCCAGGACCATCTCTCCTTCAGGAAGCAGCTCAAGACCTGGCTGTTCGAGCAGTAACTTACCCCCTCCCCCAGCGCCTTGAGACCCTCCCGGGTGAGTAGCGCGCTCTATAAATGCCGTGATTGATTGATTGATTGGACGAAGGCCCTGTCATGCAGAGGCACTTGTCAGTTCTACTCCACTCTGAACTCAGTTGGATCTCTCTGTCTATACTCTCCTGAGCCATGGGACCGACTCATGGGGAAGCCTTCCTCTCATCTGTGGACCCCATCTGTGCTGCACCTTCCCTTAGCTTGCTCACAGATGCATCCCAGTAGGCAGAGAGTACCACCCTGGCCAACAAGTGATGTGGCCCATCTCACCCCTTGGATCAGACTTCTGTCCCCAATCCAAAGAAAGTTCTGACCATAAGGACAGCAACCAACAGAGGCCACTGACAGCTGTCAGTGTCCAGAGCCAGGCCCCAGACTATCCTCTGCCAGATGGAAGCTCCAATCTGGGGCATTGGTTGGGCCTCTCTTCCAGCCTTGGGGCAGGCAAGGAGTTTCCTATAGACTTTAGGCTTCTCTGACCTCTAAGGTTTGTCAGAGTGGGTTGGCAACAGCCCCAGTTGTTAGGCACCATATTTCCACTCCACCTCCCACCAGTTCAGGGGTGGTACCCTGAGACTGACCTTCTCAGCCCATCGCCGGTACCCTGAGACTGAACAGGTGTTAGGGATGGGTTCTTCTTCTCACCGCCCCTCCATCTGGGCCTCTGTACCCTCCGGTTTGGAGTGGTATCCCCAGAAAACTAAGGTTTTAGGGTGCCCTGGGTGGCAGCCCCTCCCAGCTCTACTGACACCGGGGGCAACTCATTCCCCAGAATGCAGTCTATGGGAATCTGGGGACTAACTATGACCCTCCTCTGGGTCACCGCCCTACCCCACTCCAGGGATACCAGGGACATGGGGCTGAAAAAGTACTGCCCCTGGGCCTCAGTTATCCTACACACCTGACTGGTGTACTGCTCTGGAGAATTTAACCTTTTCAGAGTCATGGTCTGCCTAGCCCCGATATTCCTCAATGCAATGAAAGGGATCTCATTCACTTACACCTGGTGAAAGTGACAACTCCCACCCTCAGGGATCACAAGCTCAAGCTCTGACTCTATCTCCCAGCAAAGGGAGATCATGGAATGGTAGCCTAGGGGACTACTTACCCCTAAGGCCATCTTAGCAACCCCTGCAAAGGTCCCACCAGAGGGTAGTCTCTTAGGAGAGACAGAGTCCCGCCACTTGTGTCCTAACTCAAATTAATCGAAGCACTGGGAATGGAAATGGTGTGTCATGGGCCACAGCCCACCAGAATCTCTCCCTGTTCCTCTGAAGTAGCATGGGAACCCTTTCTCTCCCCTTATTCTGGGACCTGCTGTGTCTTCCTTGGCTTCACCCTCATTCTGCTGGGGAGAAGCTGAACCACCCTAATTTTGGTCACTCCAAGAATGGATCCAGATGTCTGCTTCCTTTGCAAGCATCGGGGGTCAGTGAGCTTGTTGTCAACCAGATGCTTGCGCAGCTCCATAAAACATGTACTGAGCATGTGCTCTTTAAGTATCAGATTACACAACCCAGTAAAATCTTCAACTTTTCTGCCCCACACCCAACTATTCAGTGCCTTGCTGGCGAAATCAAAAAACTCTACCCAAGACTGGTTCTGCATCTTTTGACTATCCCTGACCCTAATGCAGTACTTTTTTTACTGGTTATCATTGGAAAATACTTCATCTTGTCCCCCACCTCTAGTGTAAGCAAGATATCCCTCCTCACTGGAGGCATGTTTTTTCCTGAATGATGCTCCCCAAACCTCTTCTGGCACCCTGTGCATCTTAAGGGGCACCTCATGGGCAGAAAACTACTTGGGTATGTCACCCACTACCACTTGTTGAGTGCCAGATCTTTGGGTATGTGAACTTTCTTGTCCCTTTCAGACACTGTGGGTATGCTGCCACCCTTATTGCTGGACTCAGTCTTTCTAGCTCTGAAGTCTAGCTGTCTGAGACTTAGCTCATTGGCCATTCTCTTCTCCTCTCTTCCATGGTCAATTTATTTTCTCCATATTGAGCTTGGCCGTTTGCAACTCTAACTCCCTCTCAGCCTTCCTGTCTGCCAGCTGCTCTGGGGACAGGCCCAGTGAAGATACGCTGCTTTCTGTTCTGTCAGGGAGTTCCAACTCAGGAGAGGGCTCCTTCCTTCGTCTGAGTGCTGCATTTCAGGGCTGGTATCCAGGCCCTGCTCCTGCTCATCCATACCATCCTCTTCATTAGCATGCTCTGTTGCTTTCAGCAACTGGTGGACCTCCGTCCAGGCCCTCAGAGCTTTATTAAGGTCCAGCTTCTTGGTGCCCTTCTTGATTTGCAGTCCCCTATCCTTACAGAATTGTTTGTGCTCAACCACAGTGTAACTTTCCAGGTTGGCCAGCTCAAATGCCATTACTGCAAATATAGTTACAGACAGACAGGTAATGAGGAGAGTAGATCTGGAAAAAGCATAAAGAGCCAATCAAGGAGAATTTAAAAGAAACTCAAAATGGTCTCAAATTATTTATCTGGGCATTTAGTGTTACCCAAAATCAATGTATGGTACTGCACAAACAAAAATCCAAAACACCCATATAGGGAATTGGATTTGTGATTGAAGGAGGGAGTGGAGAAACCATACTCAAGCAGCAAGCACAATTATTGTCAGAGTGAAACACAAGCAAATCCTAAATTATCCTGTGCTTAACCCTGTGGTAGCTTGGCACAAAAAGCAATCAAGCTTAATTTAGAGGCAATGTGTTGAGTATTTATGCAGCACTTCAAACAGTAATGAAGTGGAAGCACAATGCATGAAAAATTCCACACGAATTTAGAAATATAGAGTAAAATGTAATAATTTTGTTGACACCAAAACAGCAAAAATCCAATCAGTAGAACCAGAGATATCAATTTTTTAGATTTAAGTGGAAATAGTGCCTAAAAGCACAAAAACCTACTGTGGTTATCTGTTCGCACCAGACCGGGACAAAGTCACAAGTTCAGGCCGGCTGTGATAGAGCACAGGCTACACATATTAGGCCTGCTGAACAAAATACCTTAAATCCTGGTTATGGAGCATTGCGAGGTCCGGTGCAGAGGATGGGTCAAGCAACGGTGGTTCCACGGAGCGGCAAGCCTGCGATGCAAGGTCCTGTTTTATCATAGAGGATGCTGTCACTGATGGGCTTGCAATACAAAGTCCTGCCTCAAAGGTGCTTCGCACACCAGTGGTTCCAAAGAAATGGTGGTGTTGCAAAGTTCTGCTTCACTGTTGAGGATGCCATTGACAAGGGCATGTGATGCGAAGGCCTGCGTCGAGGATGTGTCATGCAGTGGAGGTTCCAAAGTGGAGCTGTGAGAAGATGTGTCACGCTGAGTCAGATGTGCCCACAGGACCACAGCTCGGCTGGGAGAGCACCTTCAGGTCCACTTCCAATTGTCCAGGACTGGGGTAGCACCACCTGGAGGGCATGACTCACAGCAAGTAGAGTCCAGGTGCTGTGTTCAAGATGGTTGGAGCATTTCTGTTCCTGAGGCTCTGATCGCTATGCCAGCAACTAGCCCTTGGAGTCACTCTGGTGGTCCTGGGATCAAGATGCAGGACCAGTCCGTCTTACTCAGGCAGCAGGACAGCAGGGAAACAGAGTAGTTGTCCTTCTTGCACAGCAGCACAGCAGTCCTTCTGAGTCTTCCACTGATCCAGAGGTGTACTGAGAGTTGGGTCACAGGATCCATTATCTATACCTGGTGCCCACTTTGAAGTAGGACAAGATTCTGGAGATGTCCTCCACCCAGAGGAGTTTGGAATTTCCTGCCTCCCTGCCCTGCCCCAGCTTTCCTGCGGTCACAAAAGACTAGTGTCAAACCCCTTGTGAGTGTGCTCAGGTGGGACCTTTGTGAAGTGCAAGTGTGGTAGGTGATAGCTCCTCACCCTCTTCAGGTCAGAGGAGGCCCATCCTGCCTGTTACTATTCCCATTTGTGTCATTGTCTGGGAGCAATACCCAAAAACCAACTGCCAGCTACACCTAGTTATGTGACTCAGGACACTGGCTGCCGACACAAAATGGTTTTTTTCAGAATAGTGACTTCAAATCCAACTGTACCATTGAAGAGGATTTTAAATTACAATTCTTCAGACACCAAACTTGGCATTCCTACTTGCTCCCGATTGAAAGTTATTATGAAATGTAATAAGGAAACCCATGCTATCCTTTGGGAGAGGTAGACATTGCACAAGTGAAAATCTAATTTAAGAGTTTTTCACTACCAGGACATGTAAAATGTAAACGTACATTCCTAACCTTTTAAATTCAGTGCACCTTGCCCTATGAGCTATCTAGGGCCGACCCTGGGGGTGAGTTACATGTATTAAAAAGGAAGGTTCAGGCCTTGCAAAGGTTTGTTTTGGCAGGTTGAAATGGCAGTTTAAAACTGCACACAAAGGCTGCAATGGCAGGTCTGAGATCGGTTTTAAAAAGGCTACCTAAGTGAGAGGCACAATGGGGGTTGCAGGCCCACTAGAAGCATTTAATTCACAGGCCCTGGGTACATGTAGTACCACTTTACTAAGGACTGGAAAGTAAATTAAAATGAAATGTACCAATTGGGTGTAAACCAATTTCGCTATGTTTAGAAGAGAGACCTGTCTCAAAGAAAGGAGAGCAGCCCCACTACTCCAAGAGAATGGGTACCCCTATACAGTTAATGTATCATAAAAAACTCTCTTGGAGAAAACAACTCATTCAGATCTCTCAAACGCCACTGTCTTCACATTCACACATTTCGTAATGTAAATCAAAAAGGGAACCCAAAAGACAATTATAACAATCTGTTTAATAAAACAATCAATAAAAAACAATTATATAAAATACACATTGCTTAAAAAGATTTCAAAAGAGAATCTCAATTCATCCTATAATATTGTGCATGACATGATCAAAGCATTGTTGAGAGAGACAGTAATCAAGACATCCACATTTGTCATTACAATTTTGTTAATTCAAAGGAATCAATAATACATGAGCAAGTAAAACTATTTTTAACACATATACTTTCTAGTTCCTCAAATTTAACAAAGCAAGGAAGAGCGTTGATGCGTTTCGGTGGAAAAATGTTGTAGGACCACCTTCTTCAGGACAACAACAGTACTAATATCCCTCTAAGCGAAAAAACAGTGTTCGCCTTTTTACTCTATTGTCCCCACGGATATGCGGGGCCTGAGCTCAATCCTGCTCAAATTCACGTTATTATTCTGTGATTGTTCCCAAGGCCGAATACCCTTCTCCTTTACGCTGTAGGTGAGAACTGCCCAGTGTTACAAGGGCTGACTGCCCTTTAACTTTACACTCAGTCTTTTTTGTTATTCCAGTGGACAGGTCGTGTGATAGGTTCAAAATAATACAGGAAACCTATTTCATCAATTTGCTGTCCAACTATCTGGGCATGGTAATGGGGACCAAAAATCCCTCCAGTAGTTTTTTCTCCTCACACTGACGTGCACCACATATATAATACTTGCATCAAATCCGGTGATTAAAAAAAATCGTAGTGCCGGCGTCCCACGTCCTTCTACGACGAAAATGGTAAAAGAAAAAAAGAATGATGCAAGTATTATATATGTGGTGCACGTCAGTGTGAGCATCCCTTGGCTAAAATATGTTGAAACATGGCTATGAGTGAATTGTGGACCAATCCCTATTGCATTAAGAAAATTACCTTGGTGTCCCTCAAGAAGAATTACTGGCTTTATATTCATGACCTATGATTGAACCATGGTACAGTGGAGAATCGAAGAGGCAGGTTTTGGATTTCAAAGACAAATTGCATTGTGAGGAGTTCGTGAATCAGATGGAAAATCCTCACACCTGCAATTCAGACATGGCATTTTGCCACTTAATGGTTTCATCTGCAGATGGAACAGCCAAAATATCTCACTGCTTTGTTCATCTTACCAGATAGCCCCGAAACTGAAGAGCACTTTTTATATTTTTCTGAATGCACAATTTAAAAATACATCTTTCAGTGAACTTGTTTTCTAAATTGCGTGTTTGAACATGCCACTTTTAGAAAGTGTGATCCAAATAAAGGGGTTACGCCCTGTATTGATAGCCAGATGGGGCGTAAATTAAAGTTTTACAGAAAAAAAGAATCTGGCTACCATTTTTATCATGCTGCTGTTTATTTAAGGAGACTAAGGGCCAATATATATAATGCTTGGTCCTGGTTTTGTTATTTCACCCTTATTTCAACATTTTGTTATAACATTTTTATAGTTTTTTTCAAGTCTAGAAACGAATAATACACTATTTAGTTCAAACAGATGATTCACATTGCGGACATTCAAGAACTCATAATATCATTCATAAATTGTGCATTTGTCAAATTAAACAATTGTGCATAAGATCAAAACAAGTGAGATTAACTGTAACTATTTAAACATTACACCAGTCTATAATTTGTCAAAATATCTGAACAAAAAGCACTCTCGTTACACCCAATTTAGTTTCCTTTTTCGGGAGTTGCTTGCCATGGGGATTAGTCTTAGTATCTGTGAGGGTAAATCAATGTTCACTATCCCTCTACAGGGTCTGAGCTCGATTTAATAATTTTTCCCTCATGGAGAAAAGTAGAAGAAAAGTGCTGACGCGTTTCAAATCCCTGTCTTAATCGTGGGGTTATCTTCAGGGCAATAACATGGTGTAATCTGAAATTAATGGACATAAATAATCAGTGTATTGTGTCCCTTCTCTGTGTCGCTCAGCTGAGTTTTTTTAATAAAGTTTTTGATACCTGAATTATCGTGTGGTAGTTCTTCTTGGCGATAGTTATGTACTTTCCTGCCATTTCATTGATTTGTCGTATTTAGATTTGAATGTGAACAGTCTGCAGTAGTGGAAAGATTAAGTATTACTCAAGTGATTTTGATTACATGTGTAGGCTTATTATAAAGAATTTAGACTCGGGAGCTTACTTTGGTTGTTACATTGTGTCTGTATTTCATGGGGGACGCGAAGAGCCCTTCGGTCGTGCTCGATAATTTTCAATCTGAAAATGGAAGGCACAGGGAGTTTGTTTATGTATCCTGCTTGCCGAGTAAATGGATACTGTGTTGCTTTTGCCGACTAGGTTTCCATAAACTTACTTGTTTATTTCAACGATTGACCTCTCCGATGTCTCATGAAGTGCAAGCTCAATGCCTGTCAGTTTCTTCTTTTCTTCACTTCTGGTTACCACGCGTTTTTTTATTTTATTTTGTCCTCGGGCCGGAAGTTCTTTGTTTGGTGGTTGCTGGGTGATGTGGTTTTTACCCATACTGAAGTTTAGGCATGCCTTCCATTGTATGGAGGTTGTAACGAATGGTAAAGCGAGATACGCTAATATCCTTTTTTGTGTTATTCGTGTAGTTTAGAAGCGTGACTTTAGTTTATGGCCTTTGACAATTCAGACATTTCATTTAACCCTTTCTGGGTGCAGTTAAATTTCAAAATAAGATATGCCTCTTTTTTTACCAATGCAGTTTCAACATCGCCCCCCCGGGCGGTTGTTTTAGCGCTACTAGCACTGTCCATACAAAGTCTCTTTCAGAATGTTTCTTTGCTACAAAGTGGGACACTAATGGAGCTGTCAGAACCTGCTTTTTAATCCTGGAGCGATGTTGTACAATCCTTTGATTTACTTACTGGTTCGTTTTCCCTATGTATAACTTTGGGCATGGGCATTTGATTGCATACACTGTATTTTTTGTTTTACAGTTTGAAAACTCTTTGTGTGTCCATTTTATTGAATCATGTGTAGATTTGGTGCCTTCTACTGTGTTTTCACAAGCTGAACAATTGCCACATTTATGGTGACCCTCAATTGGTTTCATGTTCCATTGTGCTCGTAAGTCTTTCCTCTGGACTTGTGGTGCCAGATCTGCCTGTATAATATTTTGGCCTATGCTTTTGTTTTTCTTCATTGCAAACAATGGTCGTTCTAGTGGACATTCAAGCTGTGTAAGGGGATGCCAGTTTTTCAAGATCTTCTGGTGAAATTTGTTGGTGTGGGGGCCACATGCGACCAAAAGAGCATGGTTCACGCCACCAGGCAAGGGTCGCGCCCCTTTGGGGAGCATTTATTTGGGCCGTTTCTGTCCCCCCGGGAGGGCAGATTGGCCCAATTAAACAATTAATTTTATTGTATGCCCACTAGGCCACCAGATTGTTTTAGTGTTGTTGGGAGCGGCCCCTAGGGCAAGGGTCGCTCCCCTTTATGGGGTGATTATTGTGGCCGTTTTTGCCCCCTTTCGGGCAGATCAGCCATATGTTTTCAGGCCCATCTGTCCCCTAGGGGGGCAGAAGCCACTAGACACCAGGGCTTTTTAAATGTTGGTGTTGGGGAGTGACCCCTTGGGCAAGGGTTGCTCCCCCTTTATGAGGGTGAATTTTTTGGCTGTTTCTGCTCCACATGGGGGCAGACCGGCCTTATGCTTTTAGGCCCACCTACCACCTTTGCTTGGCTGGTGGATAGTGTGTGGACTAGTGCATTATTTGCATATGTGATTGTAATGTTTTATTTCTCCTTTTTATTCTAGTGCAAAGCTTTTGATTCTTGTTTGCAGTTTCGGCAGTGGTTGATCTGCAGTTTTACGTAGTTGCATTTTTTTTATAAGAAAAACATTTTGTTGTGTTTACTCCAAATGAGTATTAATGTCATGCATGAATGAATTTTTTGTAAGTGGTGTCATAATTGCAGCATATTTAGTTAGTGTTTTGAGCATGAAATTATTTGCGGTGTTTTGCGTTGTCTTATGTGTAATTTTCTTTTCTTTTTCATTTTTAGTGGGATACTGTTGGTCCTTACTGTGTCTGGGCAGAGTAGGTGGTGGTGAGTCTAGCTGCTTCTGGCAAGTGAGTGGTATAGTGTTGGAGTATAATGGTCTTTGTGATAAAGCCACATTTTGTTTATTACTTACTTTACAAAGTGTTTGTTGTTGTTGACTTGTTTGAAAGTTACCTTTATTAGTAAGGATTATGGCTAGCCGTAGAATTACTGCTCAGCAGGTGGTTGGTATGCTTTTTGAATCTTCCTCTGAGCAGGATTATGAGACTGACAGTGCGTCTGAGGGAGAGGAGGGAGTGCAAGATTCTGGCAGTGATTTTTCTGCCCACGAGGAATTATCTGATGATGAAGCTACCCTCAGTGCGGATGAAGCTACTCTCAGTGCGGATGAAGTGCCTGTTTTAGAGGAGGACACTGATGTGCTGATGGTGCAGCAAGAGACATTGGGATTGCAGCCTGAGGGTGCAAGGCTTCCTACTGGAAGTGCTGGACTCTGGGTTGATCCAAACATGGTGCAGCCGGTGTTGCCTGCCTTTAGTGGTGATGCAGGGTGTAGAGTGGTGTAGAATGGATTGTGAAGATTTTTTGCCTATACAGTTTTTTCAGTTGTTTATGGATGATGTATTTTTGGCTGAGATTGTTGAGCAGACTAATTTGTATGCTGAACAGTTTTTGATGGACAACAGTGCCAGACTTAGGCCTTGCTCCAGAGCTACCCGGTGGACTCCCACAATTCTGGATGAGATAAAGAAGTTTTTGGGTTTTACTTTTTTGATGGGCTTGATAAGGAAGCCGTCCCTGGCTTCATATTGGTCTACCAGTCCCTTGATGGCAACGGCCATATTTCCTGCAATCATGAGTCATGATCGGTATTTACTTTTGCTTCGGATGCTGCATTTTGTTGATAATGCTTTGGCGTTGCCACAAGATCACCTTGACTGTGACCGTCTTTTTAAGATTCGGCCTGTTCTTGATCACTTTGTAGATCGATTTTCAGAGATCCATACTCCAGGGAAAGAAATAGCTGTTGATGAGTCTTTGGTCCTGTTCAAGGGCCGTTTGGTTTTTAGGCAGTACATTCCTAGCAAGAGGGCACATTATGGAATTAAGATGTATATGTTGTCTGAGAGTAGGACAGGATATGTCTATAATTTCCGGGTGTACACTGGTAGGGATTCCACTATTGACCCCCTGGTTGTCCGTCCACTTTTGGAGTTTCAGAGAAAATTGTGTGGGAACTTGCTAGAGGACTGTGTAACAGAGGTCACCATTTGTACCTTGATAACTTCTACACTGCTGTGTAATTGTTTAAGGAATTGTTCAAAGTGGACACTTTTGCTTGTGGCACAATCCGCTCTAACCGTAAAGGTTACCCAAAAGAGCTTGTTTGCAAAAAGCTTCAGAGGGGACAGTGCAGTGCCTTTCGTAGTGAGGAACTGCTAGCTGTGAAATTTGTGGACAGGAGGGATGTGTACATGCTGACTACCATCCATGAAGAGAGTACTTCACCTGTGACTGTTTGGGGTCAGGTTGCTGAAGTGAGCAAACCTGTGTGCATTGTAGACTACAATAAGCACATGTGTGTTGTAGATAGAGTAGATCAGAGGTTCGAACCTTACACTGCTGTTCGTAAGGCTTACATTTGGTATAAGAAGTTGGCCATCCATCTCTTCAATTTAGCAACTTTTAATGCTTTTGTTGTGTTCAGGGAGTGTTCTCCTGCGTCAAGGATGACTTTTGTTCAGTTTCAGGAGTCTGTGATAGGCAGCCTTGTTGTAGTGGAACAGGCAAGTGTTCCTAGAGTTGGAGTGGTGAAGGATGTGGCTAGATTGAAAGATCGCCACTTTCCTGATTTAATTCCTCCCACAGCCAAAAAAACAATCCCTGTAAGAGATGTAGAGTCTGTTTGCGAAGAGGTATGCGGAAGGAGAGTTGTATGCACTGTGCTGATTGTCCTTTTAATCCTGGGCTGTGTGTGCCCACATGTTTCAGATTGTATCACACTCAAAAGAGTTTTTGG
Organism: Calotriton arnoldi; assembly: GCA_963921515.1. Taxonomy (NCBI): domain Eukaryota; kingdom Metazoa; phylum Chordata; class Amphibia; order Caudata; family Salamandridae; genus Calotriton; species Calotriton arnoldi. The sequence goes on along the minus strand of CAWUFW010010242.1, from coordinate 300,361 downwards.
GAGCAACCGTGAGTCTAATAGTGTACTGCCTGGTCTGTATGGTTTTATATAGTTGTTGTTCAGTTTCACGGTTGTCATTAGAATGATGTCTTTAATTACTGCTGTTGTTTTTGTAGTTTTAGTTTTGTATCTAGTTGCAATTGGTTTGTGTTTTCTTTCTTGTTAAAGAAAATTTGATGATGGTGTGCGTGGACTGGCTCTTGGCTGACTGTGTATGTGGACTGGCGCTTGGCTGGCGGTGTGCGTGGGCTGGTGCTTGGCTGGCGGTATGCGTGGGATGGCATTGTGGGTGGGCTGGTGCTTGGCTGGCGGTGTGCGTGGGCTGGCGCTTGGCTGGCAGTGTGGGTGGGATGGTGCTTGGCTGGTGGTGTGCGTGGGCTGGTATTTGGCTGGCAGTGTGTGAGTAGTGACTTGCTGCTGGTCATTACACACTCTGCTAGTCAAACGCCACTGCAGACACTATGTCAACCACCAGCCGGTGTGATTGCTGTGTCAGTCATGTGGGCGTATGAAAGAGATGGGCCCTTGAATGGCGCTGTCTGTTGATGTGAATGTTGTAATGTGCTGGGCCCGCGGCTGGCGGTGTGAATGGTCTTGTGTGTCACGTATGAAAGGTGTGTGAATGGCCTGTAAAGAGGTTGGTGCCTTGCCGTGGCTTTACAGCTCACGAGCTGTGAGTCATTGGTTCAGGTTTTTAACCTTTTAAATATTAACAGTGCATTTCCTTTTGTGAAATCTCTTGTTAATAGAATTTTACGCTCTGAACCTTCACTGACCCTTGTGCCAAATCCAACCAGTATGTGTGAGTACTTAAGAATTGTCGATTTTGAAGTAATATTTGTCTTTTCTGTCTCTCTCTGCCAGGGTGTACATTGTCTCCACATTGTCTGTGGATGTGAGTGTTGTAATGGGCTGGGGCCGCAGCTGGTGGTGTGAAAGTGTGTGTCAAGTATGAAAGGTGTGTGAATGGCCTGTAAAGAGATTGGTGCCTTGTTGTGTCTTTACAGCTCACGAGCTGTGAGTCATTGGTTCAGGTTTTTAACCTTTTAATTATTAACAGTGCATTTCCTTTTGGTGAAATCTCTTGTTAAAAAAATATACATTTTGAACCTTTCACTCACCCTCGTGCCAAATCCAACCAGTATGTGTGTGTACTTGAGGAACAGATGGATAGGCAGTCATATTTGTCTCATCTGTCTTTCTGTGATAAGGTGTAGTCTGTCTCTAGGGAAAATGTACCAACTTTAGATATTTCTGTAAAGTAAAAAAAAAATGGGGAGTGCTGGGTGGTGTGCCTCTCATTGATCCCAACAAGTTTTTTACTCACAATGCCATGCAAACCTCAAAATGTGACTAAAGTCACGCATTTTCCTTGCATTACTGCGTCATAATATTCTGGTGTCAGAAAAACCATAATTTTCCTACCACCCAGCATTCCCCCCAGGACTCCTGATGAAAATGGTACCTCACTCACGTGGGTAGGTCAAGTACCCGCGACAGGCAAGGGCCCAAAACGTATTGAGGTGACATCAAAATTACCTATCATAAAACAACCTGGTTTTGCAAGGGGGGTCCCCTGGGTTTTTGGCCCCGGGCTCGGCGGCCATCTTGGGAAACCTACCAAACCCACACGCTTCTGCAAACTAGACATTCATGGGAGTCCAGCGAAGTATGGCTTGCGTGGACCCCCCAACGTTTTCCTACCTACCCATAATCTCCTGCAAACCTCAAATTTAGCTGAAATAATCACATTTTTCTCAAATTTCTGTGTGGGAAAATTCTGGAATCTACATGGATCCACAAATTTCCTACCACCCAGCAGTCCCCTAGGTCTCCCGATAAAAATGGTACCTCACTCGCGTGGGTGGGTCAAGTACCCGTGACAGGCAAGGGCCCAAAACCTATTGAGCGACATCAAAATTACCTATCACAAAACAACCCGGTTTTGCAAGGGGGGTTCCCTGGGTTTTTGGCCCCGGGCTCGGCGGCCATCTTGGGAAACTACCAAACCCACACATTTCTGAAAACTAGATACCCGAGGGAGTCCAGCGAGGTATGGCTTGCGTGGATCCGCCAATGTTTTCCTACCCAGAATCCCCTGCAAACCTCAAATTTAGCTGAATAAATCACATTTTTCTCAAGTTTCTGTGTGGGAAAGTTCTGTAATCTGCATGGATCCACAAATTTCCTACCACCCAGCGTTCTCCCAAGTCTCCTGATAAAAATGGTACCTCACTCGCATGGGTGGGTCAAGTACCCGCGACAGGCAAGGGCCCAAAACGTATTGAGGCGACATCAAAATTACCTATCACAAAACAAAGCTGTATTTTGGCTAATTTCAGGGTCCCCTCCAGGGGAATCCACAAACCCTGGGTACCTTTAGAATCCCAGTGATGTTGGAAGAAAAGGACGCAAATTTGGCGTGGATACCTTATGTGGTCAAAAAGTTACAGGGGCCTAAGTGCGAACTACCCCAAATAGCCAAAAAAAAGGCTTAGCACAGGGGGGAAAAGGCCTAGCAGCGAAGGCGTTAAACGTCTACCGTTTCCCGCTTTCTTTAACGGTGCAGCTGACAATAAGATGTTCAAATGGGCTGGCAATTAGTAACCTTGCTAAAGTGTTTTGAAAAGAAATGATGGAAACCTGCGTGGGAGTGGGACAATGCAGATGGAGATGCTGTGTGATAGACCTTGAAAGTCACCGTGACTGCTGCTAACTCAACGACTCTACCGACAATGAGGATAAATCTTCAAACTCTCTGAAAAAATAATTGAAAAGTAAAATACAAATATGAGAACATGCTCTCTGTATTCAAAAAGATGTTCTACTTATTGAACAATTGTGGTGGTACAGTAGGGTTAACACGTCACCGTGAAATTGTGATTGGCCTGTTCCTTGACCCCTCATTTGACTGAGTTTATATCTCATTGTGCAAAAGCCATTCCATTAGCTCTAAAGTATAGAACTGTGATGCACTTAAAGTTGAAAGAGTGCCTCATTCTTTTTTTGGTCAATACATTTTTATTGAGTTTTATAATGAAAAGCAGGACAGAGAAAATGAGGAGGGAGAAGAAAACGATACAATCTCCGACATCTGTCAGTTGCACGAGGTATATAATAAAGTGACACTTACAAAGACAGATGATAAAGGCATGAAGTAACAATAGACATAAATTCAGTACATATGAAGCAATAAAAGCAGCTGGTTCCTGGTTCTGTGGAGCAAATAGGACTGGGGAAAGTGAACCAGGTGGAACTGTCAGATGTATACCATTCACGAGTGTACCCATGATGACATAAATGAAAAAGATGGAAAGGATGGGGAGTGGGGGGGGTGACTAGTAGGGCAGGAAGGAGAGGGGAGTCAAGTGATAATATGTGCATGGAGGCTCCGAGAGCCAAATGGTAAGAAGAGTAGTGATTAGTGGTCAGTAAGTGATTACGAGCTTTCCCATTCAGCAGAAGGGTCGCGAATAAAAAGGGCAAGCGTATTACAAATACCCTGCGAGCGGGCCAGACCACCTCTTGCATGAGATTGTTTGATATGTGTACTGCGTAGAAAAGTTACTGAGGCCAACCAGGTATGATAGAATACATTATTGGAAGATTTCCAGTCAAGTAGTATAACTTTAGTAGAAATGGTGAGGAGACGATCAAGGAGTGATATATCCATGTTTGGAAGATCAAATGGAGGGTCAGCCATCTGGGGTCCCAGGAGGATGATCAGAAAAGATAGTGGGATAGGCATTCTAAAAATGTTCTGAAGCAGTGAAGACACCTCCTGCAAGTAAGGTTGTAAATGAGTGCAGGAGAAGAACATGTGTTCCTTGGAACAGTTTTGCCGGTGTCCAATACATGCGAGCGCTGCAAAGAGTCTGGTCTGGGTTAGCGATGGGATCAGTTTATGCTGGAGTAGTTGTGAGGCTACCCAGACCATGTGTCCGCATCTGGCAGAAGAAGGTTATTGGAGGGAAAAATAAGAGGACCATTTGTGTTGTAGAGGTGGATGTCGAGGAAATTTTGAGGTAATGAGTAGTTTATGGAATTTTGAGGTGGTGTGACCTTGTGAAAGAAACTGTTGTAATTACTGAATGAGTTGGGAATTAGAGAGAGGACCCATTTTAGTAATCTTTGCCTTAATTTTGAGAAAACTGTAAAAGTCTAGGTTAGACAGATTATGTTTCTGTTGCAAGGAACAAGAAGGTTAGCGGACCAGAGTTATCATATAGGTTAGAAATCACGGTAATCCCTTTGGCAGCCCACAAAAGTCCAAGCTCATGACAGTTGGGAGTAAAGAGTTTCTTATATTGCCATAGGAATGCCATAGTTGAGGTACGCATAGTAGTTTTCAAAATCGAGTCAATGGAGAGCATTGCAGCTATAGTGTCCCTGAAAATTATATGTGACTGGGAGCAGGGATAGTGCGACATGGTCAGGGTGGATGAGAGTGGGAAGGGGTGGCACATGGCGACCTCAAACCAGAGCCAAATAGGTTCAAACCATCTTGTGCCATCGGAAGCCAAGTAAGCCATTTGATAAGTGGCCCAATCCGGAAACATGCAAAAGCCAGCTTTTCTGGGCATTCTCAATTTCTTAAGGCTAATGTGTAGTTTTTTATTGTCCCAAACACTGCGGAAGAACTCTGGAGAGAGGTGGGTGGGAAGCATTCCCGATAAAATGTTAATTAGCAGTGAGACCATCATCTTTATGGTTTCAAATGTACCCCTCCAAGATATGTTCTTCGTGTAGCTAATAAGTCTTTAATCTTGATTAGAGTATTATCCTCATTGATAGAGACAGACTCTTTAAGGTCTATGGAGACCTTAGAGAGTCTGTGGTACTTGAGGGTGGATTTCCATTGGAAGTTAGATGAACCACCCATTGCAGGGTAACAGAGTATATTGAGCGGTAATATCTTCATCTTATCCCTATTCAGAGAATAGCCTGATATCTTAGAAAAATATGTTGATACAAGATAGAATGGCGGTGATGGCGAACTCTGGGGACTGAGTAAATATTAAAATGTAATCAGAAAGAGCACCTCATTCTTAAGACACAGTCAGTCTACAGGTCAATTAATTTTCCTTTCTCTATTTGGAAGCGTTCAAGTCAACATGTGTGTTAAGTTATGTGTTATGATGATTTGTATAGCACACTAATCACCTGGGAGGGTATGCAGGCGAAACCTACTTCCGTATCATGTCTAGGCTATCAAGTTGCTATAATTTTGCATTATTAGGGTTTAGTGAGAGAATATAATAGTCTGTAATGTTTGGTGTAGATAGACTAGTTCATTTCAGATCATGACATGCAAAGAACGCAGAAGATGTAGAGGAAATATCGCAAAAACTGCAGGCCCACTTAACTAATTTGAAGGCATATATATCTTTAACATTTGCATCCACTGCAAAAATAACAAAAAGTTACAATGTTCATGGGCCCAAGTCTTAGCAGACCCTGACCCCACCTGTGTACTTAAAGAAGAGTCAATACGTTCAGACATATTGGGCCTAATTCATAAACAGCACTTTTTAGTACATTTTGTCGTACTACAAGGCACAATAGAAAATGTATGTTTTACCTATACTTATGTGTGTGAATTTCTCCGCCCTGACTGCGGATTCTCCACACGTGTAAGTATAGATTTTAGTAGTAAATGTGGGAGGGAAGTGGGCAAGAAAAGGGGCATGCTTACCCCTAAAGAGAGGGATGAGACTAGGGAGGAGTAAGAGGGGTTTAGGGAGGGCAAGGGAGGGGCGTATGGAGGGACAACACCCCCCTATTGTACTCTGGCCTTGCAAATATGTCACTTACACTTTTGTAATAAGGTAATAAGTTTACACTCAGGTTGTGAGGTTAGAAAGTAGTAAACTTAATCCAAAGTGTAAACTTAACTCAAAATTGTAAGTTACCTCTGTGAATCATGCCGTCAGTGCTTTTCTCGCATCTCTAAGAATCAACTGAAATTTAGATTCATCATGAAATACAACAAATCACATTGCACCATAAAAAAATCTTATGACAAAACCGGAAAGTGCAGAAAACACATGAACATTTAAGAACCGTTATTATTGAGGGGCTCTCAATAACGTACAAAAAAACAGCCTCTAATGGCAACACTATTACAGACAGGCCTTTTTTCCGGAAGGAAATGTCAGAGAGAAGGCACTTGGGGGCCCTTATCGGGAAGAGGCTTCAAAAAATGTGAGAAATTTAAAGAATGCTGACATGGAAATAATATGAGGCGTGCAAAGCATGGCACGGCCGAAAAATCAACACGGAAGAAAGTATAAGCTGCCAGACGGATCATGTAATATATGTACTAGAATGCAAATGCCGAAGGAAGCACAACAAATAAAGCGGAACTGAGGATATTGCAGCATGTAAGAGCAGTAAACAACAAGGATCACAGCTATCCGATACTGAAGCACTTCACGGAGAAGCATGCAGGAAATGTTAATGAACTGATGTGTTCTGGTATCGAGCATGACGAGAGAGACGAAAGAAGAGTCTACTTTGAGCTCTCTTTATCTGAGGAAGTGTACCCCACAATGCAGAATAAGACTAGAGTTTGGCCTCTCATCTTTTGATGCACTAGAAAGCAGTATCTCCAATAATTACTCATCGATTGCCTAAAAGTGCAAGAAAATACACTTAAGTGTTATGTGGTGGAAGAAGCGGCTCAACAAGGAACAAAAGGTATTTTAAACATGCTGCACACTATTAAGAATCTTTTCTAAAAGTATACATTGCCTGCCTTAAATTATAGTGACTATGAAAGGGAGCAAGGAAACAGCTGATAAAAAATTAAATAAAAGCATCAAGTAATATGGCTGACCTAGCAAAGGCTGCCACATATTGTAATTCCAAATACACCATGGAAACGTTCACCGTGCAGTGGCCGGCTTATGTGAATTTTAACATGAACCCTGCAACGAAAAAGTAATTTCTGCTCCTTATGCGTACCATGTCACCAATTTGATGGCGTATGGAGTAGAAAGAGTGGTTCATCGCGTGTATGTAGGCTCTTCAGCCGGGTTGGAGAAACTCTGGAGCATTTCCTTTGTTTATGTCCAACTTTATATGAGTTTCGAAAAATGTTCTTAAGGCCAACGTGGAATTGGAAGGAATAAGGACGATACAAGAGGGAACACTTTTGTGGTTCAAAGGCTTCACCCCTAAACATTTTGGGTTAAACACTAGATTGGCTCAAAAAATGTGTGGGGGGCTGCCGGTCACTAAGTGGCTCTTATCCTGTTGTTCTGTTTTCTACAGTTATGTTCTGACATTTTGCCATTTTTGGATTTTTATATTGTATTATATATTTTAATAATTTTTGAGGTAGGATAGATTTTTAATGCATGTTTGTTTAGCCTTTTATTGTATATGGTTTTAATATAAACTAATGCAATAAATGATTACTACTAATAATAATAATGTGAGCTCAAGCAATGAAGAGCAGAATCAAGATTTAAAATACTTCTGGGTGCAGAAATCCCATGAAGGAATAATTTGGATGCTGAATTGTATCTGCACCTATATGTGATACGGCAACGCCTGATGCTAAAACTGATGATTCAAATTAATAGTTAAAAAAGGAATATTTAAAGTATATGGGGTGGAAAGAGCAGAAGATTGTATACACACACATCCCAATTAAACAAGAGCGGAACAATACTGCAGGCTAAATTTGGAAATGATAAAGTACCTAGGAATGGATTTTTTGGATGGCTCACAAGGAAAGGTGTGCACATGGCGGGAAAAGTCAGGACCTGAAGTTAAGGTTTGAATCAGAGCAACAATTAGGAGAGGTGCGAAGGAAGCAACCATGAGGAGAGCTTACCTCAAGTGGTGAGCACAGATCTATGGCAAGATACATTTACATCCACATATGTGTGTGCTGCCTGTTTTGTTTTCCAAATGAAATTGAGCAAACAAGTTTTAAAGAACGCACACGTGTTTTCGCACAAGGGAAAGGGGTTCAGTTTCGGAGTTATGTTTTTTGACTCCGTGCTCTTCAGTGGTTCTTGCTTCAGTGGCGTAACGAAACTTGAGGGTGCCCCCCCTGCAAAGTTCACAGAGGGGGGGGCCCATGCACCAGACCCAGTCAGAGCTTTCAGGTCAGAGGCCCCAGCGGCCGTGCATAGTGGCCCCCTGGAGCTCGAGCCCCCCCCGCCGCACCGCTGGGGCTTCAGCGGCTCTTGTTAGGCCACTGTCTTGCTTGTGCAATAGTCACGGACTGTGACCGATTCAGTCAGTGTGCTTACATATCCAGGTTTTTCCTTAGTAGCACATGGAGGCACCATCTGTTTTGAATGTTGAGCTGTGCTGACCCTCTGTTCCTGCTTGGCTGCTCCTCCTCACAGCCATGCAGTGAATGGAACAATTATTGTTAAATGGACCTTGATGCTTGGCCGTCGATACAATTAAAACAAAGTTAGTAGGACAAGTGCTTTAGACATTTGGGGGCATATGTACAAGCCCCTATCGTCACCACAATGTTACTTTTACTGACGTTGTGGTGGTGATAGGGACGTAACGTGGCTTAACGCTGCCTTGTAAATAAGGCCCCCTTTCACGCTATGGTTAGCGTGAAAGGGGTGGGCAGTGGGTGTTGCAGTGGGCGTTCCACCGCAACACCCATTGATTTTGACACTGCCTTATTTGTACAAGGGTGGCGTACATAGGAGGCAGCGCCGAAATTAAGACCAGGGAAAACCTGGTCTTAAGTTGGCGAAACGAGGAGAAATGCATTATTTCTCCTCTTTTTTGCTTTTTTCCATGTGTGCTGCCGTGTGCAGCAAACATGGAAAAAGCAAAATGCCATGGATTGTTTATGTGTAGGGAGGTGTACCTTCCTGTACATAAACAATCCTTTAAAAGAAATGCCATTTTGTGACTTTCATGTGTGCTGCACGAAGCAGCACAAATTACAGTGACAGAATGGCATTTTAGGATTGTTTATGTGCAGGAAGGGACATCTTCCTACACATAAACAATCCTCCCCTGTAGGCAGACACCCTTGCACTATGGTGCAAGGGTGCCTGCGTTGGTGCCTGCGTTGGTAAACATTAGCGGCATCGCAGGGGGGGACGCAAGGCTGCACCATATTCTTGTAAATATGGTGCAGCCTTGCGTTTCAGAAGTGGTAGAGAGAGTTGTTAAACCAGGAAGGCTAACGCCTCTCTCCGCCACTTCCCTGGAACATATCCCCCTTGATGAGGTAGCTGGGATTCATGATAGACAGGAGATGCGGATTTGTCTGTTGGTTTCTACCACAGCTAATTAGCTGTTTTACAAGCTTGCAGGAATGTTTAGTGTTCACGTTTGACCCTTGAAGCCTACTGTAGTACTTCACTAGAACTTCTGTGGCAAAGTGTGCTTAATATTCTTTTGTTAAATGCGGGTGCACAAGGATGAACCTCTCTATATGTGGTGCACCTCAGAATTCCATGACGGCCAGTGATTGTCTGGCGAAAAGTGTGCAGATCGGTTACGTTGACTGTGAGCAAATCTATGGTTCATATTTGTACATCCAGGAAGCTGTAATTAAAAAACATCTACAATGCAGTCATCATTACACCAAACACAGTGAATGATTTATCACTTCATCTCGGGGCGCCTCTCAACATAAAATTCCGAGCATACACACAAAAATCAACTGAGGTAACTCACTTATGTTCACAAGGTCAAATAATCCGATGGCATGTGCAGTAAACTCCCCCTACAGTGGATGATAGATCTTCTGTGATACTAGAGTCAATAGAGGATCACACAGTGGTTTATAGAGGGAATTATGGCGCTGCCAGATTGAACTGTCTGATCAAATTAATTGCTAGGTTAAGCTGCCACTGTCATTAGCTGAACGGTTTTCATTATGAAAATGGTATTACTATCCAAATTCTTTTACCTGTTTATCAACATTCCGATCACCCAAACATGAACTTTCTTCACGAGCTTTAAGACGTTAATGTTAAAGTGAGCTTGGGCTGGAAACTACAAAGAACAAAATGGGAAACCCTAAGTAACTGTACGAAGCAGGGTGGCAAGCAGCCCCAGCCCCAGATGTAGAGATCTATATTTATGTGGCGCAGGCGCACTATGCACACTTCTGGGGCCGTAATACAGAAAGTGCCCAGGGTGCAACGAGCATGTGCTCCCACTTTGTGTAGCTCCAGGGCACTTTGGTAATACAGAAGGGACCACAGATGCTTGTACAGCCACTTCTGTAATACAAATAGTGCTGGTGCACATGAGGAGCCAGTGCTATTATAAGAGGGTGTTCCGTCATTTGCATGGGGGCGACATATACCTACCATAATATATAGAGGTGCAATGTCTAGACATAGAGGTGTTAGATGCGTTGCATGTGGCTCCTGGAGACAGATTTAGTCCCAGTCATAATAAATGATCAAAGGAAATTCTTTTGTACCCAGATACAGAAGCTATCACTAAATAGTAAGCATAGACAGGTGAATGTTTTAATTGTTGCTTGCATGTACCATAAACTGGATATACATCAGGCGACAGGGCTCACTGTGCCATAAGATCAAAAGTAGAGCTCACTGACAAGTCCTATGAAGGCCAAAGCAGGTCTGGGATATTTTGTGTTGCCTGCTGGATGGAACCTCTTCTCGCCGTTCGGGATGAACTGTTCCGATGCGGAGCAGGGTCAGTGCTGATTTGCATAAGGAGGGCTTTGTCTACAGTGGCACAATGGCTGAAAACAGATGGGTTGAAATGCTACCAGATTGATTGCCCGTGGCAAGCATTCCTCCCATCACCTTCTGTGTGACTGGTGGGGCATAAGCCTGCTGCCCCACCATCCAATGCACAATGGAGAGAAGAATTCCTCCACTTTACATGACATTGTGTGTCATTTGCAACTTACTGAGTAAAGGTATTCATAGAAAGAAATGAAATGACTAATATAGAACTGAAGCCCTCATTATTCATAGCCTTGCTGGTTTACGTTTAATATATATCAGCATCCTTGAGGCGTTACACAGCATTGTCCCTTCTGCTGTCGAAACGGATGATAGCAAAGATCTGGGGTTGGGGACCTGGACTCATGGTAAAACTGTGGATCAGGGATCTGGGGCCAGATGTCCGACCATTGATGTTTGTGTCTCGCAAATTGCATTAAATTGCGAGTCACAATTTGCGAGTCGCGAACATCAATGTACAACAGTGCCAGAGACACTGTTTGCGATTCCCACATGGGGTCGCAAATTGCATGCCTCATGCATATTAATGAGGCTGTCGCAATTCGAGACCCCATTGGGAATGGCTGGCACTCCCAGGGATGGTGGCCTGCTGGGGTCAGCAGACCACCATGTCTGGGACTGCTTTGTCAATAAAGCATTTTTTTTAAAGATGCAGCCCGTTTTCCTTTAAAGAAAACAGAATGCATTTAAAAAAATAGAAATGAAACTTTTTGTTTCATTTCTTAAGGGCAGGTAGTGGTCCCTGGGACCACTGCCTGCTCTTAAAAAATGTTTGTGCACTGATTCACAAAGGGGAAGGGGTCTCCTGGGAACCCCTTCCTGTTTGCAAATGGTTTACCACCCTCTTGAAGGGGGTGGTAAACTGTGAGTGTTTTGCGACCGCACATTCTTACATAGGGTTCAGAGTCGCTATTTGGAAGGGACGCCCTTGGAACGCCCCTTCCTAATAGCGAGTCGCTAAGCCTATTTTGCGAGTCGCTATTACATTAGCAACTCGCAAAATAGGGTTTGTACATTGTGCTACCGTTTTTTGCAGTCGCAAAAGGGCAAAATGCCCCTCTGCGACTGCAAAAAACGGTTGTACATCTGGCCCCTGATCTATTGCAATGATGCCGCAGGTGCCTACTCTGCACTAGAACCTGGTCCCCTCTGAGAGACTGACTTTCTCCATGTTATTAAGACTCATAAACCCTAGTGCTTGAATCAAATAAATTCTAATTTTATAAAATGATAAATGTGCACGCTGCTAATTATGTACCTGCATCACATTATGTAAGACACTCCAATATAGATCAGTTGTAGGATGGGGTAATGGGGTTAAACATATGATACATGGACCCTATTTTCTGCACCATAAACTAAACATTAGAATCACACCCTAGAGGTACACGCAGACCTGCCAAAATCTATATTGATTTTATAGATTCATTTCACAAACAAACAAAAAAGTTCAATATTGATTGTTGTTGAAGGATTTAAGGATTGTTATAGATCAACATTCAGGAAAACGAAGGAGAAAAGTAAAGGGGGAGGAAAAGAGAATGAGGGAAGGGGGGTGTTCCACATGTGTATTTCTGTGCATTCGAATACAGAGGTTATGATAGAGACATGTTAGAGACACGTTGCGTTATTTCTGAGGCGGATATTGAAGAGATAGGTAGTATGTGGGTAGCAAACATCATATCAAACACAATGGGGAGTGTAAGACTCTACTGCGTCGATTCTATGGATGGGTGTGGAGGAGTTCTGTATACATGCCCATCTGGGTTAGGTGAGTATGGAGGTGAGCTGGCTGTAGCGGCCTGTTGTATCGGGTGTAGATAGTGGCGATATATATGCCAGATATCTTTAGGTCGTGAAGTTGGTGGCTGAAGTGTAGAGTATATGTCGGTTTGCATATCACAGTATGAAATGCCTAATTATTGTTAACTGATGGTTGGAAGATAATGCTAGTAGACGAATGATGAAATAAGTAATAGAATTTTTTTTTAAAAGTGAATAAATAAATAAATAAATAACCAGTTAATAGTTCCAACTTATTTAGTTATATCGTCCGCCATAAACAGGGCGGATATATCAATCAGCTACAATGTATTAGTGTCATTTTCAGAAAAAAGCCTAGATTTGCAAAGATCTCGCTTTAGGTTTGGATCATGTTTTTGCATTCTGCAGCACACACTCACAGAGGAAAAGCCTCCCAGGATGGCTTTTGTGCAAGAAGGTACCCCTTCCTGCACAAAAGGTATCCTAACCATAATGCAGTAACCCTTACACTATGGTGCAATGGTGCTTGAGTTGGCGCTGGGCAGCAGAAAGTACTCCAGCAGAAGGAGAGATCAGAACTGCGCCATTTGTTTGAAGATATGGCACAGTTGTGCTCTCTCCCTTTGATGTAAAGTAGCACAACAACTTTACTTGCTGTGCTGCATTGCGGGAATTCTTTATAAATATACCCAAAGGGTATTACAAAAATTTTAAAGGATCTCCTGATGACATAATGTGGTGAAAATGCAAGATGTGCTCTAGAAAGAAAAAATCCTTTCGTTCCGAACAGTTATCCCTGAGCACCTATCTAGTGCTATGATTGATAAATAGATGCTATCACAGTACATGCCACTCTGCATTAAGCAATTATATCCATTGAAAACTGACAATAGAGACCTGGATTTAGAAAGCAATGTTAGACTACATTTAATATAACCAAGAAGAGTGATCAAGTAAGCTCCTGATTCTCTAAAGTAATGGTATAGCACCAGCCAGAATAGTCATAAACCCAGGGGTTTTAATGTTCTGCACAGTTATAGTTCATGAAGCTGTCCCCTATTCCCTACCATATAGCGATTGTACACCTCCGAACACCTGTGATAACTCTGCGTTTGCATTTCAGGTTATACGCAGAGTTGCGCACCCCCCCAAAAAAAGTGGCCCACATTTGTGGTTCGCAACTTTTCATTAAACTTTCTGTGGTTAGTACCTGGTGGCTAATTTTGGGTTAATCCTAATGTAAATAAAGCCTTTTATAGCTTGTAGTGAATAACATAAGGCAGGACTGAAAACTCCATTATTCCATTGTATCTCATCCATTGGTCTCCTGGCACTCCTCTTCAGGTCCATGATTCTCCCTTTGCCCATGCTCCCCCTCATATTCCAGAGTCCCCTCCTGGCTATTAGTGTCAAAAGTTCCTGCTCATTCATGGGCGAAAGGAAGAGAATCACTTTGCATCTTCTCATCTTTATTGCTCTATATACAAATATAATCCATACAAATGTAAGACCTTCACAAATGAAATATTTGCATATTTTTGCATTTTTTATCAAATAACATTTATGGACCCTCATATATGGGAAGTCGGTGAGTAGGAGATCCACAGCAGGGCAGAGAAGTGTGACTATTACCCCTTTCCAATGAGACAAAGAAATTTAACAAAGAACAGGGAAAGAAAGTGAATTCAGCTCTAGGCCAACTGAGAAAAAATGTGAGCAACTGAATACAGATAACATCTTTTTTTGTGTTTTTTTATTTTTACTCTTACTTAACAGTAGGATATACAAACAATATATATCCAATGTAGTGTGTGCGATCCAAAGGGTGACAGCGATATAGCCTTTAATACATCGAAAAGAAGTTGGTGAAACCAGCAGCTACCCATCTATCATATATTGCAATCATCCTCTTTCCCATGTAGGTTCAGCAGGAAGCATCCCATAGCTTAAGTATGTGGGCTATACACATATCTCATGATACTCTTATATCGCTGGCCCATTTCTATCCGCAAAGTGTTAGTAACAGCCACCTCTAGTGGGGTCAGGGCGATTGTGCTGGATTCTGCAGGGTCATCGCTACTCTGGACAGCCTAGTGAGCCTCTGTGGCTTGCCTACCCAGCCAGGCATGGAGGGGGCCCCAAATGTTCACAGGTCCTAAAGTTACAGGGAGCATCAATGTGTAGGCTTTGGTACGGTCATTGCAGACTGTTAGGTCAAGGAGCATGTAATTAGTTTGGGTGCATTGTGCCTTCCTCAATACGGGGCCAACCCTGCGTTTGGCCAGGAGGAGTGCCAGTTCTGTAAACTGCCTAATGTTCTTTGGTGCACCAGGTACGTAGCCCAGGAGTGTTATAAATGGATTTGCTTCTGTGTGTTGATCAGTCATCTGCTCTAGCACATTCAACACAGTATGCCAATAGGTGAGAACAGGGGGGCAGTCCCAGGCTAGATGTAGGAAGCCTGCATGTTCAGCCCTACACCTTGTGCATCTATGGGAGTGAGTAGGATTAATGTGGTATTGGCGGGCTGGTGTACTGTATGCTCTGTGTAGGTATTTAAAATGCAGAACTTTGTATCATAGGTAAGGGATATACATCCAGTTTGTATGCAACAGTACCTCCATTGTGTATCAGACAGGGGTGTGTCATGGTCTGCGTCCCATGCTCGCTGTATGGGATCTGCTCTGTCTACTCAGTTATGTGACTCACATGCATATAAGCGGGATACCCATCGTGTTGTGTCAGAGGATGTGAGCATCTGAGTCAGTGGTGGGAAATTACCCGGTTCTGCAGGATGCCCGGGGAATCTATCATGTGCTGAGTTATGGAGCCTAGCATGCGTAAAAATATATCCAAGGTTGTGGGGTTTCCTCATGCCTAGATTTGTTGCAAAGTAAGAACTAGGCCATCTGTATACAGGAGGCCAAATTTAGACATGACCATTTTGGTCAACATGTTCTGAAACGTCTGTTCTAAAGTGAGGGGTAGTAAGCGGTTGTTGTGGAAGCAGAATACCGATGAATTTAAGAAAGCGCCACCATTCTGCAGCATAATGTGCGCCATGCCCAGCACGTTGTGGCTACTGTTTTTACCTCTCTATGTGACCAGGGTAGTCCCTGGGGGAGAATCAACGATAACGGGATATTTCATATCTGATACCGCTCTGGTATGAGGTAAGGGTGAGGTATGCCTGGGCGGTACCAAGGGACTGCGAAAAGACATTGTGCAGTGTGGTAGTAAAGTTCAAAGACAGGAACTTTGAAGCCCCTCGTACATCGGGAAGTGTCATCGTGTCCCAACTTATCCTGTTGTGTAATTCCTACTGATCCGTAGGACCTGCACATTGTTTGGACAACATAAACTAAGGGCTTGGTGTCAAGACTGATTCCAGACACCTATTTATCAAAAGAGGGGGACTCTAGGAGCGATTCTAAAAGGTCCGGTGACCCGTGCTCCCGAAATTAAACTTATACCAAAGGGAGTCACCGTTCCTGAGTGGAGATGGAGAGAAAGGAAGTAAGGGGGTACTCTTGTCGTGTGCTACTCTGCTTGTGGGAGGCAGGGTGTCCTCATCTTGATGCCCTCACACACCCCGAAGGATGTCATGCTTCACCGCGACCATTAACAGCAATGATCACGCTATGAACTACAAGCACCTGGCCCTCCAATGGAGAACCCAGACCTGAGCATAACTTCCATTGGTATTAATACCCTAATGGCAAATTGTATCTTTGTTTATTGACTCTTGTCGTTTCAGAATTTCTACTCCTTTCATTTATCCGGGGGCACCGACATTTTCGGGCCACTGTAGATATAACTTTCTTATTCGGTCCTGACGAAGCGCCCTGGATCTCCCCCTGAGACCACTGAAGCGCGAAACATGTTGACCATAACATATGCCCACTAGGGACATATAATCACCCAGCTACCAAGGGACATAATACCCCTTAAAGCAGCTTCATACACTTTGTTTTAATAATGACAGAGGGAACACTTTATTAAAAATTAATCACTCTCCCTCCAGCCATTTTTTAATACACTTTCTAGGAATTCACTGCCACTTACACCCACGCACCCATACGGCTTCATCAAAAGATCTCCGAAAAAGAGACCCTTTGGGGGACCCGTAGGGCATTGCAGCGCCGGCCCGATGAGGAGCAAAAGCCCAATGATGAAGCATGAGATCCTTCGGGGTGTGTGAGGGCATCAAGATGAGGACACCCTGCCTCCCACAAGCAGAGTAGCACACGACAAGAGTTCCCCCTACTTCCCTTCTCTCCATCTCCACTCAGGAACGGTGACTCCCTTTGGTATAAGTTTGATTCCAGACACCCCCACAGGATATGTTGGCCTACAGACCAACTAGCTCACAGTGCCACCATAACCCCCCCTAACCTAACAGGGAGCGAATGGTTTCTGGCAACCACTGAACATGAAACAGTACAGAACCTTTCGCTCAGTCACTCGTGCTCACTTGTTCTCAGAGAAATATACAGAGAATACACAGTGGGATGTTTTAAAAAATATTCATTTACCAACGTTATTCTTGCTTAAAATAAGTGTGCTGCAATGATTAGGAGACAGAAGCAGATAAACGTGACTACAAGCACCAAAAGCGTAAATAGTAGGTAGAGTTCTACCATGGTGCTAAAGCAATGTATATATGCAGGCATATAAAACAAGGCGGTAATCAGGCGTACTTCTAAGATGCGGACCCTACTCTAAGTGTATCTAGAGTGTCTGTAGGTGTAAAGCCAAGTATCCCCCTAAGGGACTATCCAACCCCATTAATTGATGGGATAGAGTGAAGGACCCATCTTGATCTCGAACTGGACACCCCTCCCAAGATGTCAGACCGCTGCGTGGTGATCTCTCAGCATGAAAGGACCCTAAGTGTCAGCGGAAGTACCTCCTCTACTAATCTATCCGGATGCCCATCTTTTATAATAGAAAGCAGCCTTGCGATGAACGCATAGATTAGTGATGTTGTGGATATGTAGATAGGCCTGTCGTCTCATGGATGAAGATAGTGATGACATTTGTACGTAGTAAGGAACGAGACCTTGTACATGATGTTCAGGGCGTTTGTGATAATGTTTTGTGAAGCTAGAGGTAAAACAAGTTTAGTTTCAGAGAAACTAATCCAACATTGTCATGCGTGCAACGGTATGCAAAAGGTCACAGCTTAGAAATGTTATTCGTGAGGACAATGTAAGAAATAAGTTGCTTCACTACATGGGCCTAACCGGGGAATATAACAGTCCTAGCAGTGCTGTATGCTCAAGTAGGTGTGATTAGTAAGGATTTAATATTATAACAAAAGCCCTTGTTGAATCGGGATGTTTAAAAATAGATATAAAAGTGTTGGTAGGACCACCATTTTAAGCAGTGCAACCCTGCCAGCTCGAGAGAAAGGTAGCTTATGCCAAGTGTCTATTTGCCGTTGTAGCTGGGTGATAGCAGGGCTGTAGTAAACATGTATTATGGCTTCCACATCTTTATGTAGATTAATCCCCAGGTATTTCACAGAATCTGAAACCCATCTAACTGGGTACTTCAGGGAATATGGCGCAGTGCTGTCAGTAAGGGGGAATATATCCATTTTATCCCCATTAATGGAGATACCTGAGTAGCTACCAAATCTGATGATTTACCTACTAATGGGGATACATCATTTCTAGGGTGTTTCGCAAAGAACAAAATATTGACCGCATACATGCATATCAATATTTTGCCAGAGCGAAAGGAGAGTCCTCTTTGCATGGAATGTATGACGTTATAACGCAAACTATTTCAACGCATAGTTTTACAACGCATAGTTTTACAACGCAACTTCCATTACAACGCATGCTATTACAACGCAAACCATTACAACGCATGTACCATTACAATGAAAATTACTATTCCAACACCACCGGGTGCTTACCTCAGGGAAGGTGCTGGTCAGTGAGGGATATGCGTTGTAATGGCATGGGTTGTAATGGAACTTGCGTTGTATTGACTGAGTTGTAAAGGCATTGCGTTGTAATGCCTGCGCTGTAATGGATGTTTCCCCTTTGCATGTGGCATTCCTGGAGGTGTTGTGTCAAGGGATCCATGGTTAGGATAAAAAGTAAGGGAGATAAGCAGCATCCTTGCGCGTGCCTGTGTTAATTTGCGAATGGGTCCAAAAGTAGAACGTTAACATTGACCCTTGCAACAGGCTGAGAATAGAGCAAACTTGTCAGTGGCAAAAGCCCCTTCCATGAGAAAGAGCCTTTCCAAGGAATCAAATGCCTTTTTGGCATCAAGTAGGACCACCACCGCAGATTATAGCTCAGGGTCTAATTGGTGCAAGACAGCAAACACCGTATGCAAGTTAATTGATGTAGATCTGTGGGGAACAAAACCAGCTTGCAATGTGGACACTAGCTTCTCTTGTAAAACCTATAGTCTGTTTGCTATCACTTTGACTAGGATTTTAGTATCACAATTTAGTATCAATAATGGCCCATATGAGGCACGTCTGGTTGCATCTCACCCAGGTTTAGGGAGTACCAAGAGGACCACTTCATGCAGCATCAGAGGAAGCATACTTTCAGTGAGTCCTCAGCGTATAACTCTAGGGGGTGTGGGGCTAGAATATGTTCATAGGCTTTGTAGAAGTCCAACGTGATACCGTCCAGCCTGGGGCCTTCCCTCCAGACAAGGAATTGATGGCTGCCCCTATCGTCTCTCCAGAGATAGAATGACTCAGAAATTGCTGGTGACAGCCCTCCAACCACACTAGAGCCACTTCCTCCAGATATTTTGGGATGGAGTTAGCCAGCTTCATCATTTGGGACTCATATAAACGTGCAAAATAGGAGTGGAACGCAGGCAATATATTCTCATTGTCTATCAGTGATACGCCCAACTGGGTTGTGATTGTGTACATGAAGCCCTGTTGTTGGCCTTGATGTAGGAGCCAGGACAGTGTTTTACACAATCTTTACCCTTCGCCATATTGCCAGGCAAGCACATTCCTACCCAGATAATGTACCTGTCTGTCTGCTAGGTCCCTGTAATCTTGCAATAGCTGGTGCTGGTCCCTGAGGAACTGGAGTTGTGGGGTCGGCATCATACGACCCTCCAGAGATTTAAGTGATGTGTGAGTTGTCTGTGTATATCCCGGAAGATCCCTGTGTACTGGGCTATTGTCACCCCTTTGATATAATTCTTGAAAGCCTCCCAAAGTGTAGCATACCTTTGTTCAATTGGAAGTATTCTAGAATTGCAGTCCCCCACTCATAATGGAATACCAGGTCTAACACTGAGTTTGATGAGAAATTCCACTCTGGGCTGTGCGGTCGGGAGCCAGGGAATGGCATCAGTAGCCTGGGGAATGGTCCGATAAAGTGCAGGGTAGGTCAATGGCGCAAGTAGTCCGAGCCTCTGTGGAAAATCAGTATTCAAGTCTGGAGGAGGACTCACATGGTGAGGAGTAGAACATATACTCCCTGGTAGAATTGTGGGAATACCAACACAGCAGATTCATAATTTCTCCCAATGTTTTAACCGATTGTGTATGTGAAGAGCGCCAGGCACCTGTGCAATATAGGTCAGGGTTCAAAATAAGGTCAAAGTCCCCACCGCATAGCAATGTATCAATCTGTGTGTGTCTTAGGGTGGTGAGAATGCTTTGAAAGAACTACAGGGTGTTCACGTTTGGTGTCTGGATGTTTATCAAAGCCAGCTTTGTATTTACCAGAGTTCCTATCAACACTATGAAGCGCCCATCCGTGTCTACATATAGGTAATGCAGTCTAAAACCTACATGTTTCTCTATTAGGATGCAGATCCTGCGAGTGTTTGAGCTAAATGAGGAGTAGAATCTATGAAGGCCAACCTTCCGGGCAAATTCAAATGTATCTCTAGGGGACAGAGGAATTCCTGTAATAGCACAACATCTATTGTATGCCTGTCTAAGTATGCAAGCACCAGTTGTGCTTTACGGTTGTCATTAAGAACCCATATATTCCAGGAGAGGAAGGAGATGCTAATCCTTGGAGGTGTCATTTGCTGAGGGTGGATTTAGTATGATGGGATTTTGTGTCATGGGTCTAAATCATAATAATGTATGGTGGACCGCACATGGGAGAAAAAAGAAATTACTCAAACAGCATTGCAACAACCATAACTCCCACCCACCCTGATGACCCCAAGTTATGCATGCCTCTAATAAGTAACCCAGAGCTATCCTCAACAAATTTAGAAATCGATTGATACAGCCAAAGGGAGAGCATATCAACACATCCAGGTGGTACAGACCATGGGGTATGACAGCGCCCGTAGACACACAATTGATGAGTAGGAATACAAGTGTTTATTAGGCAGTAAGCTGGCCCCATCCACGGTGACCATAATGGACACCCCGAGGCAGTGTATGCATAGGAGTTTCCATCCCGTCCTTCATGCCCCCCTCCATGCCATTTAAGTGTGTTCCATGTAGGAGACTTGGGCCCTTGTTTATGATTGTGGAACATCCAAATAAATTTCCTCTTCTCTCATTGATCAATGAGAGATACGGACAGTGCGAATGGTATTTTGTGGGCTCCTGAGCTGATGTGAAAAAGTGAGACCTCTACGCCCAGCTTCAGCCAAGCGAGGCTCAGCATAGCATACTTAACATTCTGACCACCTAGTGTGCGTTTGACCTCTGCAAACCTCTGCCGCACTCCTTGCACTGCCACAGTAAAGTCCAGGAATATGGAGATTGAGGGCCCTGGTATTGCAGAGGTTCCCTGCTCCCTCGCTAGTCGACAGATGGTATTGCAGTCTTGGAAATTCAATACTCATGCAATATTCGCCTTGAATCAGCCCCAGGTCACTTTTGTGTAAGTTTATGATTTTTTGCAATTCTGAGAGCAATTTTACGAGTAGTATCTTTGCGACTGCTACCTTTTTATGTGTGGAGTCTCTGCCACAAGTGTGGAGAATCCATAGTTTTTAAAATACTGCTCATAAAATTCCTTTCTGAATTGCAATAAAAATTCCCTCATTGGACAAACTGTCCTGGCCAAAGAGATTGACCAGCATTTTCTCAACAAAAAGGTCCATCTTAAAGGTATTTGTAGATTCCACAGTGCCTACAATGCATATGTTGTTTCGTCGCAACTTCGTCTCCAAGTCTGAATACTTTATCGCTACTACAAGGGTTCTCTTCACCATTTTCGGCAATTTGGTTTTGGTTTCTGTGAGGTCATCTTCCAGGGGAGAAAATGTTAATACTGGAAAATACGATATCAATCCATGTCACAATATATATATGTATAATGACGAACTAGCATCACCATTGTTGAAATCACCCGATGTGACCTTCCCCATCAACCCTGAGTCAGAAGTACGTGGTCAGGCAGGTCCTTCCGCATAGGCCCGAAGCAAATGATTGACAGATCACAGGTGAGGTAACACATAACCCTTAGACAAATGCATGAACAGGAAAACACAGATTGATCCCACTGTTAGGCAGCAACACCACAATGGTCTCAGAAGATTGGCCCCCAATAAAACACGTTTGGCCGGAGGGGCATGCATTCCCAAAACACCATAAAATCAGATGCCACACTTAGTTAGGAACACTCATCCAATCAGAACACAGCATGCACACTACACACAGTGATCACGTGCTCCCCATGTCTGACATCTGGACACGTACCCACTAGATCTGCATTGTGTCCACGGAGGGTTGAGACCCACCTGCGCTTCTTATCACATGACCAGATTCCTATTCTAAAAAGAATGCACAAATCACTTTATTGCACCTTGTGAAATGTATCAAATGATGGCCAGAACTAATGTACTTTGAGACAGTCTTCAGACCCCGACTCTGTTGCCTGCGCTCCCAGCCGCTGTGTTTAATTAAAACAACAGTTCCTGTTTTGCCAAACGCCTCTTGTCTTTCATTTTTTTCAAGGTAAATTCATATTCGAGCAACAAAATCCTTAGTTCAGCTCCATCTATTCTGACCAAGTGCCTATCAGGTCACACTGTCAGGTGGTCCAGCCGAGTCACCATAGCATCCATCTTGGTATCAATGGACTGAAGATTGTTTTTCAGGTGCAGGAGCAGCGCAGCCATAGAGTCACTCGGGTTAGGACAATCCAGTGTGGAATCTAGATCCTCCTCAGGCATGGACTCCACGAGCCAAGGGGTTTTCCTGGCATCAAAGGACAGTATGCCTTCTCTGGTGTTTCTTTTCCCCATGGCGCTGGTGTAGGGGAGGGCAAGGGCCCGCTCTGGTCCGCTGTCCCCATTTCGGCATTATCAGACCGTCTCCCAGGATGTCCCCGCTCCGTCAGATGGCACACTGTTGGTTGATTGTTTCCACAGTCCTGCAAGCTGAGGGCGGTGGGGGGAGAGGTGGTGTGGGAAGGGCTATAGGGTGTCTCAATACAGTAAACAGGATCCTCAGAGAACAGCAACCCCTCTTTCATGTTGGAGGTGTGTGTGGCCCTCACCCCCAGCCAGACATACACGTGGTGCATAAAGCTGTTTCTCATGTCAGGTTCCCCTCACCAAGTCCTCCCATGACATTCAGAAAGTTAGGGGGGGCGCACCTATGTCGGATGTTTACCCACTCATGGCTGTGCCTTGTTGGACCAGGGTACTTAAGGAAGGCAGAAGAGACACAGCTGTGCCGGACACACAGACTCATGGTCCAAGCTGGTCAGGCGCATCAACAGCAGCAGCACTTCAATCTAGGAAGCTGCAGATTCACCCAGCTAGCACCACACAGCCGAGGAAGGAACGCCAGCACCAATCACGGCAGGCAGGGCAGGAGGCCAGCCTCAGGGTCACTGGTAGCTTTTTTGCTGCTGGGCCTTGGAGACAGCATCTCCTCTAAGCCGCAGTCTTTGATCGCTTCCGCCCACAACCCAACGGCACAGCCAAGCCCCCACATGGCATTGCCCAGTCACCGGGCGCCCACCGCCTCGATAGGTTCATGGTGTCACCATTGTGGCGGCCCACAAACGCCTCCAGTAAAGTTTGGTCAACGGGCCTCCACGCTAGCCAGCCATCTTGGTTGTCAGCACGGCAAAGCTCCCTCACAAATAACATCTTGAATGGGATTTCATATCTCCTCTCACATGACAAAAATTTCATATATGTTGACTAATGATGCAAAGTAACAATGAATAGGCACACCAGTCACTTCCCTAATTATTGCATACTCCACCCATCAGGATAATTTTATGTCAATATGTGGTGACTCAATCTCACGATGGTGAGATTCTTTAACCGGTGCCCCCGCCATGCACACTTTTCTCATCAATAATTTAATTGCAAATGTTGCAGTGATATTATCAATAATGTCATAGAAGATATCATGAGTGATTCAATATGTCAGGTAATTAACAGTGCACGGTGCGAGTTATAGTTATCTTAGAGTATGAGTTATAGTTACTTTAGATAACTATAACTGGTAAATTTCAGTGGTTTTGTACATTTAAAATTGCCTGTTTTACCTGACATCTTCACCTAACTATAACAGCAATTTAACCTTTGGTTTTTCAGTGAGTTTCTAGAGTTTTGTTTTCAACATAAAGTAATTTTTTTAATTTTTTTTATTTATGAAGTTTTATAAAGTGCGAACATGGCCAAAATGTTGCTGTCAGAGCGCTGTACAACCTAATAAAGAGCATCAAATATACAAGGAGCAAAATATAGAATATACAGCATGAAAAGATAATACAAAGAGACATAGTGAAAACACCAGCAAAGACATCAAATCGCCTCAGATAGGAAGGAGATTATTCAGTAGTCTCATTTTTCCTTCGTTTTTGAAAAGAGCGAATGAAGGGATGGTCCTAATCTCTCAGGGAAGAGAGTTCCAAATTCTTGGGGCAATTCCAGAGAAAGATCTCTTATAGGTTTTCTTTTTGAGACATTTTTGGGGTTTCAGCATAGAGAGCATGTACTACGAGAAGCTCTATTCCTTCTGGATAGAACCAGTTTCTGGGCCAGGTAGCGAGGAGCGTTGTGGTGGATGGCTTTGTACGTCATGCATGCTATTTTTAGGTGGATCCTAGATTCATAAGGTAGCCAATTCAGAGAGTGGAGGGCTGGAGTGATGTGATAATTTTTCTTTACGCCTGTGATGAGCCGTGCAGTTGCGTTGAGGGTACCCGCCCTCAGCGGTGCTAGTTTTATTTTCGGTAGGCCAATGAGGGTAGCATTCCCATATTCAAGTTTGGAGATCACAAGAGACTTAACCGCCATCTTGAGATCTGCATTGGGTAGGAAAGGCTTTAGTTTTCTTAAGGCGTGGAGATGGAAATTGGCCCCTCTGATTGTGGAGCTGATGTGGTTCAGCATGGAGAGGTTGTTGTCTAGTGTTATTCCTAGGGATTTTGCTGAATCAACGATATGTGGGAAACAGTTCAAGGCGGTGAGTAGTGGGAGCCAGTCTTTGATGTTAGAGGTGGGGTTAGGAGGCGAGATTAATAGGAATTCGGTATTGAGGACGTTAACTTTGAAGTGTTAACCAGTGTTGAGTTTTGTTCAAGATGTTATTGAGAGTGCTGATGTCGTTAGGGGAGGTAAGCTTCATTTACAATTGCGTATCATCAGCATACTTATGGTAGGAGATGTTGGAGTGTTTGAGGATTTCAGTCAGGGGTTCCATGTAAAGATTAATATTTTATTACCATACATAAAGCCAACCCTCCACTGTGCACGGCCAAAGGCAGTATTCAGCGGAGGGCTGGATGCAGGGCCAGACCTGTGGCTAGGCCCTGCATCCTACCCCCTGCGAGCAGCCAACCCCCTGCAGAAAAAACAACATGGGTGTCACTGTCAATAAAAATGGCTTTGTGCCAGGCAAGAAAGGTAAAGCATGTAAATATGGTGTTCTGTCAAGTAGGAGCCAAGAAAAAAGCCCCAAAATGCTCTTTCCCCATTCATTTTTCCATAGGAACTTTAAACACAGCGACAGACCAAAGGTCTGAATCGATTTACACTAAATCTGGCAGAAAGCTAGACGTTGGTCAAGAAAGACTGCTTTTTGTGGTTTGGTATAAATCTGTCCACTAGTTTTTGCAGCCACCTTAGGACTCAGGATTCAGTCACAAGTCCTGGAAAAAAGATTAAAAAATAAAAAAGTATAAGAGGGGATGGTAGTGTTTTCCTGACTCGCTAAGCCCTCTGAGCCCGCTCCCCACGCCCGGGCCAAAAGAGTGTCCTTAGGCCCCGGGGTCTGACTCACTTAATGTCCCAGGAAGCACCCCACTGGGACACCGCTTGTTCTCATCAGTAAACAACTCAATCTGTGGAATGCTGCTTTTTAGCCTTTCTCAATCGGTACTCCTCCCCAGCCCATAAATTCAGTTAAAAGTCTCGGAGTTGTGACTGACTCCAAGTTGTCAATGAAATCTCAAGTGGGGGCCATTGTTTCTGCCTGCTGTTTTCAACTCCTCAAAATCAGAAAGATTGGCAAACTTCTTTCCTTTGAGGGTTTAAAATAAGTAATTATCGCAGTGGTCATTTCCAGAGTTTATTATGCTAATTCGCTCTACTTGGGCCTCCTCAAGAGCCTAGTTGACAGGCTCCAACTAGTTCAAAACCAGGCTGCTAGGCTTTTATAGCAATTACCCTGGGGGTGTCACATTTCACCCCCGCTGCGGGAACTGCATTGGTTACCAGCTGAGCAACGTTCACTCTTCAATGTCTGCTGCATTATTGTTAAATCTTTATATGGTTGCAGCCCGGGCTTTATTTTAACTCGTATTCACAAATATGTACCTGGTTGGAATCTAAGACCTTCCCACTTGAATCTTTTGTCCATTCCTTCTTTTAAGAATAAGACATTGGGTGGCTCCAGTTTCTCTACACTTGCCTCACGTATCTTCAATACTCTACCTTCCGATATCAGGTCTGTCACTTGTTATTCCAAATTTAGGAAAAGTTTTGAAGACTCAGCTTTTCAGGGTGGCATACGATTAATCTGTCAGAGGGCATAACTGCAGTATTGCTTCTGTAGCTCTAGCACCAAGAGACCTTTTGGTGGATCTGCGCTCTATAAAAATCTGGGGGCATATCAGCAAGGGCCTGCGATAATTATCGCTCAGCGCTTTTAGCGCGAGGATAATTATCGCAGGCTAATGCTGGCTTCTATCGTGGAGATAGCGTGCTATCAGCAACACTTATCTCCCAAGCGATAGGAATCCATGCGTTAGCTGGAAAACAGTGTGATTATCGCTGGAAATACAGCGATAATCGCACTGCGACCAGCGATACCTTGCTGATAGGGCAGGGTGGTCTTAGCCATGTAATCCACCTCCCATTGGATTACATGGCTAAGTCTGATTACAAGCAGGCATAAGGAAAGTAGCGATAACTGTGGTTATCGCTACTTTCCTTATCGCTCTGCTTGTTTGCGTGCAGCTTGATAATTGGAGAAATGTCGGTTAGCGACATTTCTCCAGTTATTTTGGCACTGAACGCCCACTTTGCATCTCATTAGAGATGCAAAGCTGGCGTTGTTGTAGGGCGCTAAATCAGCAAAACACGCAATAGCGTGTCTTTGCTGATAAGGCGATGAAATTATCGCCGCTTTTCGCCCGAAAAAGGACGCAAAAGCGGCGATAATTTCATAGCGCCGCCTTGCTGATATGCCCCTTAGTAACATAACAGAATCGTTTCCCTGCCTGCAGGAGCATGAGCAGTGAAAGCAAGTGTGCTCCCACTTGGCAGGTGCTTTGAAAATGCTTCCACCATTTGGTTTCCCGCCCATTTTCCTGCAGGCACAAACACTCAGATTGCTCACACTTAAAGGGCCCCTGTCCCCTGTGGGCCACTGCTCAGTGGCTGCGGGGCACATGTGGTGCCAATCCAAACATCCATGCACCTTGTGCCTGGCACACGGTGTATGGATGTTTGAAAAATGCCTTTTTCTACTGCAGCTAATGCTGCAACCCTTTTCCAGGCTGCAGCACAAGCTGCAGTAGAAAAAGGCAGTTTCTGACTGCCTACACTGCGGTCTGATCAAAATATGGCAGCTGGGACTGTCGACTCCTAGTCGGCCAGTCTCAATCCCACTTCGATGGCGGTCTAGGCTCGTCCGACCGCCATCGTAATGAGCCCCTAAGTTATAATTTGGTATGCTAAAATCCCAAATTCAAACTTTATATTCAACTTGGTCTCTTCTGTTTCTAACCTGGAAGGGTTGACTTCATATTATCAAAATGATGACTGTTCCTCATATCCTATACACTATTTCCATGCTAACCTTCAAAATCCGTAATCATTTTTTTAAACAGCTTGACTCTATTTGCATAAATGTTTATGAAATAATAAAACTTCACATATTGCTCTTTCTAAGCTCAAATGTCCCAAACTTGAAGAAGGTGTTCAATTCTTGTAATAAGACCATTTTATGCCATGATGTTTGACATTCAAGATCAACCTTTACCAATGTGGATTATTTTTTAACATTCTTTACTGTATGATTTTTCTTTTAGAGATATTATTCATATATCAAATTGTACCATTATATCCAAACATCACATTTTAAAATATTTGCTCTATTTATTACATAGATTATTTTTTGATGCATTTACTTTCCAACAATGCTTTCTATATTCCTCTCTTTGGTATAATAAGTTTCTTAAGATATGCAGTAAATCTTTCTACTTTAGGCAATGGAAAGAAAACGATTTTACCTATGTTTACCAAATTATATATGATAATTCTAGTGCTACTTTTGATTGTATGCAAACACAATACAAACATTTTTGGAAAATATAAATCCATTTACTCTTCTATGCAATGTTTTTCTTCCACGTACCATATGACTCCTGATTCACTATTATCAGTACCCGTTATATCTCTAGACAAAGTTACACATCACACTATTCCTAAAGCTGCCCTTATTTATAATAATGTATTAACTCTAAACTCCACTAGAACTCAAAGTTCTCTGGATCTGCTAAGGGAAGATGATTTATCTGTATCTTTTGCTCGCCAATTTTGTGATAAAGTATGGATTAAATTATTTACAACCTCTAAAGCCACTATATTACCCAATCACTCTTTTTTTTTATATATCATAGAGCGGTTATTACACCAGAATAGGTTGCTAAATATGACTCAGTTTCTATTTTATGCTGGTTCTGCTTTAAACATAATGGTTCTTTAGTTCATATGTTTTACCATTGTTGGCAGGCTCAAACGTTTTGGGGGTATATTAACAACGGCCAGCGATAATTATCGCTGGCCGTGCTTAGCGATAATTATATTATCGCAGGCTATCTCTGGTATTTATCGCCCTGGTAGCGCGTTATTAACAACGCGTTACTCCAGGGCGATAAAAATTCCAGAGATAGCGAGGTTATCGCCTTTGCAGGAACATCGCTGGTTTTCCAGCGATGTTCCCTGCAAAGGGCGTATAACTCTGCTGATACGACCCACAGGGTCGTATCAGCATAATCCACCCCTATGTTAGGGATGGCTAAGTCAGGATTTTAGCAGACGTTAGGTTTTGGCGAAAACGGCCGTTTTCGCCAAAATCTAATGTGTGTTAAAATCATGTGGGCTGCCTTGTAAATATCGCGATGTAAACATCAGCGATATTTGCAAGGTAGCCCATCTTGGGTACGCTCAGTAACGCCCACTTTGCATCTCATTGGAGATGCAAAGGAGGCGTTATGAAAAGGGTGCTAACATGCAATTATGCATGTTAGCACCCTCTTGTAAATAGGGCGCTGGTTTTATCTCCGCTTTTTTGGCTTTGTAAGCCAAAAAAGCGGAGATAAAGCCCTTGTAAATATGCCCCTTGGTCTTTAGTTAGGTCTAAGTGTTTAAAAATACTTCAATGTAATATTCAGTTTACATTGCACAATTTTTTCCTTGGCTCTTTATAACCTAATATTGCCCATTTATCTCCTAGAAATCTGCTGCTGGACCTTCTCATTGCAATTTCCTTTAAAGTAATACTTTCTTGTTGGAAAGATTTTTCTAAGTTATCTGCCCGTACATGGTGGGATTTTGTTTGTGATGAACATAGAATATTCACAGTATCATCTTCTACCTTATCTCAAAAACTTAAATCTGAGTCATACTGGTTGCCTCCTACTACTTTTCTCTGTTTGCACTCCTCAATCTCTTAATCTATTTTCCCTATTCTCCTTTTTTTCTTATTTTTTCCTCGATCTATTCTTTTTCTTGATCCTTTTCCTGGCTTTTTTTAATTATAAAACATCATTTTTTTCTTTATAGCATATCTATTTTACATTTAAAAGTGGCAGCTCCACAATCGAGAACGCTGCTTACCGCTGCCCTCTAATGAAGTTGTGACTTCTGCCTATTTTTTGTCAAAGTCCCAATTTCTTTAAATGAAGCCTTTTGCGTCTTCCTTTCCACAATATTTGTATTGAACTGGGAACCAGCTTGTTATAACACTGAATGATTTTGGGTATGGACACATTTATCTTAGCATTTAGTGATTTAATTTGGATATTTCTGCAACATAACACCTAAAGGATAGCGATTCAATTAATTCAGGAGACAATTGCAACCAAAAGACGTTGGCAACTATCTGAGATCCAGTGTCCTTTGCTAAATTACATCACCAGTCATTGAAAAGGCCATTTTACTAAACAAAACCTAATTAACGCTATTTCACTCAATTGTTGGTAAATTTAACAGAGGGTCACGAAATTAAATGAAAAGCAACGTAAAGTTCCACTTCATGCAAAAGAAGATGCTGAACCAGACCTGGACTGAATCAATGAGTGGAGCAATGGAACGCTGAAACATGAAAAATACATTGTGACAAGGATTGTAAAACTAAGGCAGTTCAAGGGGCTTCCTGTCATACCTTCACCATCAGTCAATGGACCTTAGTCAAGGTCTTTGCCATTACCCGGGTTGAAGTATCCTTCAGAGATGGTTCATTTCGACAAAGGGGTGTGCAAAATTCATGTAATTTTCTTTTGCATAATTATAAGATTTTTCTTTGACTGGTAATTATGCAAAATGCAAGTCCATACTTTAGGCTATATTTTAGCACAAAATGAGTCCTGGTGTCAATTGTTGACAGAAGGATGCATTTTGCTGTAAAAAAAAAGCCCAAAAACACAAGTGGCTTTAGCAACAGCTGCTTGCATTCTGGCCAATTGCGCACAATCGTGGTAACATGACATGACATAAATTCTGGAATTTCGTGTGACAAGCGTAATGCAAAATTATGTGAATTATACCAGCATAATTTACACTTCATCCACACCTAGTTTCAGCCTCAGCTACATGATGGGTGGATTAACTGACCAACTACATTCATATACTATAAGTGACAAAATAAAGTATACTACCCTGCAATGTGTTACCAAAAGTGAAAAACAGGGGCCCAGATTTACTATGATTTTGAATCGAGATTGTTCCTCTTTGTGGCACAGCCCCAAAATAAAATGATTTTTGACATTTACTAAACCACGCAAAAACACTTTGGTTCCGATTATGAGTTTGGCGGTCCGACTGCTTGAACACTGCAGCTGCTAGAAGACAGCAGCACTGGCGGTCTTCAGACTGCCATATTACGAGTTGACTGCGGGGCCCGCTGTATGGCTGCGGCGGTCTTGTGGCAATAGGCAATGGGTTTCCATATCTATTGATGACTGCGTGTACATTTTGACTGCACATGTGTGGAATGTACACATATGCATGATACATGTGGAAAAAGACTACATACCCATTGCCGTAGTCTGGCCCATATGTGGCCAGTCCATGCAATGGGTATATGGTACAAAAAGGATTTAACTGTAGATCGCCGCAAACAGAGTCATATTCCTTTGTGTAAAGATGCTGCTGTGAAGGGGGGACCTAGAAAAAGGGATTCACATTAAACTCTGACGGGTAGAACAGGAGAGGGGTGAGTATGCACCCCAAATCCTTCATTTTTGCCGACTCGAAGCTAGCAGTCTGCTCATTGGAAAACCAACTTGTAATATGGACAGCGGTGGAACTCCTCTGTACCGCCCTATGGCAGCTGCCTTTCCCTGACCACGACCACGGCGGTCTGCGGTGTGCTGGCAGTGTCAGCGGTTCAGCCGCGGTCTTTGCAATATCAATCCGCCCATCTCATAATACGGCAGCCAGATTGCTGAGATCTCTGCGGTCGGACGTTTGTCCTTGAGTGGTTTAGTAAATACATAGCAGCGTAACCCAGCGCACAGTTGGGTAGATTTTAAATGGGTGGGGCGTTCCAATGCATTTACCGATGTGTTTTGATGCAAACTCTGATTTACACAGACTTGTAAACCTTGATTTGCACCAAAATGCTACACCTACCCGGCAGAAGCAAAACTAGGATAAATATCCTTATTTCTCCTTCATTGCTTCCTCTTTCAATGTGTGGTGTATTCTGCAGCACACATAGAAAGAGAGCCATGCCTCTAAGGATTGTTTTTGTGCAGAAAGGTGTCCCTTCTTGCACAAAAACAATCCTGCCCATAAAGTAGGCACTCTTTCACTATGGTGCAAGCGTGCCTGCATTGGTGGTAGGCAGTACATAGTGCAACAGCGTAAAAAGAGAGCATGAATGCTCCATTTCTTAGTAAAATATATAGCATTTCTGCTCTCTCCCTTTCATGCAGTGTGCACAGCGCATTCCCTTGCTGCACAGCGTTGCGTGAAATATTAATAATAATAATAATAAATATGCTTTAAGATGTCTATCTTCTTAAAGGACATAAACCTCTCCAGGTGTACTTAGGGCATCACAACAGCCCTCTAGACATCAGAGATGTAGACAAATCTTCTCTGAAAGGGAAAGGCGTAATCTCTTGTGAAATATGAAAGGAGAGCAATGCTTTGGGATGGAATTTCAGATCCAGCATCTGGCCTCACCAAAGGAAAAGGTTCCCTTCCGGACAAGTGAATCCAACTCACCCAGATGCTTAACCTCTTCCGTGCTCATGACGTCATGAGCACGGTGGGCGTGTGCTCACGACGCGCGGGGGCCGTCCGAGCCACGCCCGCGATCGGAATGTCCAGCACCTGGGCGGAATTCCGGCCGCAGCGAAGCGGTTAACCTCTATAATGGTCACAAAGAGAAAAGGTTGATGGGCAAGAATTTCAAGTCAAACAAGTACAGATGTCAGAAAAGAGGTGACTAGCAGCCTTTGAGCTCCATTGGCAAATACCAGGGGAAGAATAAATGACATTGAGAAGGAGAAAAGCATTAAAAACCTAAGGTTCAACAGTGTATTTTTCCAGCTCTTATTTCAACAGGTTGACAGAATACTTTTGTGGTGGCGCCAATGTAAGGCGAAAAATCAAGAAATAAAGAAACCATTATGAAGGAATTCTAGCACAATGGGGAACTCCCAAAGAAGCTGAAATCCCCTGTCTGCGCAACACGCCTAAAACTAACTCTTGTTTAGAGTGTTGGACCGACATCACTCAAGTCCAGGAAAGACTTCTGGCCGCTCACCTTCCAACCGGATAACATTAGCCTGTGAGAATGCTGGAAGGAGATTCGTGAAAAGAAATAGCTGTCCTCAGCTGGGGCTGTAGGTGAAGAGCAGGTTTTTTTATTTACAGAGTGTTATATTGCAACTTGACCCGATTCGGGTATCAGAGCGCTTTACACGAGCACCAGTTGCGTTACATGAAGACACATTTATTTTTGTTAGGAATGGGGAAATTGAGTGATTTGCCCAGAATCACAGGATGTTAGGCGTCCCTGCCGAGACTCGAACGCGGTTCCCCAGCTCCAACGTCGACCGCCCTAGCCGTCAGGCCAACTCTTCTCCCCTAATTTATTCCCTCGAGATCACTAGCTGAGGAGTCCATGACCCACGAGACACCAAAGGAGCTTGTTGCTACCAGTTGGGAAGGGAGGGAAGGGCTCGGAACCGAGGTACCTCAAACTAGCTGAAGAGGACAGCATAAAGGCGACATTAATGACCATGGGAAAATTATGCGGACGGAATAGCTTTACATTCAGACTGGTGCTATCGTCCTTCCCCCTGATCTGAAGAAAATAGGTATAAATATAATACTGTCTACCTCTTTTTTAATATAAGAATAATCGGAGGAAGCTGCTATTATCTGTAGCTTTGCACACACAACACTCCCATCTATCAGAAGGATGCAAAGCAGTTTACCCGAGAAACTCACGACTCATTACATGAGCTACTGGTATGAGAGACCAAAATTAAAGAGACCTGCATGGTGTTTTGTGGAGAGAAAACAAATATTTTCCCTTTTGTATCCCTGCCCCTCATTAGCATATTGATGAACATCGATTCTGCCTCCTGAACAAATTCAGTGGGAATTTAGTACTGATGCTCACAACACTTATGAACATGGCCTGAAGAATCACAGACTCACAGGAGTGGGCCAGTGATCATTTTTGATGTAGAGACTTTCTGAAAAGAACTTTTGTAAGGTTGAACAACGTAACAATCTTGCTATTTCAGGTGGGAGAAGGAGATATTGCACATTTGGAAATAAGGGGAAAGAACGAGAGCTCCCAGTAGGGTGACCAACTACGGCACCCTACCTGGAGGCACTAAGACCCATCAAGCACAGAAGGCTGTCATCTTATGGGACTGGGAGTTTAAGCCACTCAATGGGTACTGAGAAACCTCAATGTATACTGGGTGTGGAATGCACAGAATTAATTGTAAAGAGTGCAGCGTCAGGAGCTATTACACAATCCCCACGACAAACCAACACTCCCTAAGACGGATAAACAAAAGGAAACATGGTGAACCAACATGTTTGACCTTCTTGATGAGGGATGTTGGCTTTCCATTGCCAGGCCTTGGTCCCAATAGACTTGCCAGACCACCTCAACTTCACTTCACCCTTGCATTTATAAGTGTAACATCTACTGGGAAACTCTGGTGCATAAAATATAGGGTGTGAAATATGAAGTGATAAATAATCACGGCTAAACATACTCAGGGTGGACTTAGATGTGACATGTCTTGCAACCACCATCACTGTTGCATGAAGAGCAATATCAACAAACTGGTATCACTACCCCTGGCGAAAAACAACAAAAAATAAAACTAAGCGAAATGATTCTCAGATGGGCAGAAACACAGGGCCTCATCTACAAGAAAATGACACAGCGTGGCGCCACCAACCGTTTAGCTGCGCTGGGCTGTGGGATTTGCAAAGCACAGGGTTGGGTAGTATTAACAACAATACGACGCATCCCTGTGCTTTCCCCTGTGCTGGCACACGATTGGCTGCCATGCGCCAGTGCAGGCACCCTTGCATCATTTTGCAAGGGTGCCTGCACTGCGGGGATGATTGTATTTGTGCAGGATAGGACACCTTCCTGCTCAAAAACAATAATTTATGGCATTTTCCCCTTTCTATGCGTGCTCCGGAATGCAGCACACATAGAAAGAGGAAAGAAACTAGGAGAAATAAAAGTATTTCTCCTTTTGCGTCATTCCTATGCCTCCCCCGGGGAGGCGTAGGATTCTGACGCATTCCTAGTTTTACAAAATGTTGTAAATCTGGGAATGCCTCACGTTCCTGGATGTTGCGTTGGAACACCCACAGCAACACCCATGGAGCACCCCTTTCATGCAGAGAAATGCGTGAAAGGGGCCCATATTTACAAAGCCATGAAAAGTCACACCGGGTGACTTTACGTGGCCTTGTAAATATGGGCAAGCCCATTGGGCCACCGGTGCATCAAAAATAGTGACGCACCGGCGGCGCAATGGGCTTGTAAATAAGCCCTTCAGAATGCACAATGTTGCTCAAACAGTATTAGCGTTAGGCAGCAAAGGCCCACCAAAAAGTCCCTGACATCTCTATGCCTAATGACAAAATACAACATCCCTGTAGGAGGGCTACAGCTACCTTATTAAGAACCTGGATATGTGCCAAACATACTTTGGAGGAAACGTTTCGAAGTGGTAATACATGTCACAATTTGATACCACCCACATTTACTCCTCCAGAGAGTTGTCGTTCCCTGTGAAGAAAAATGTGAAAAAGTCGTGTATATCTTCCTACACAAGAGAAGACATTGCAACTTAGATACTGCAATTCTCATGTGCAGCGCCCTTGATGGAGCAAGGTTTCAAAAATGAAACTTGCTTGTACGCAATCCTCCTCATAGTATTAATTTATTAAACTTGTATTGTCAATACTAACCTTTGCATTCACAAACACAAGAGGGACAGAAGCTTGCCTATGTGTTTTACTAATGAATAACGCTTGTCTGTAATCCAAAATGGCCGCTAAAGCGCGGTAACCTCATTGCAAATGTCGCAACCTGATCACATGGTGTGACGTCTTTCTTTGCTTGGTGGGAAACTTCTGCTTCTGCGCAGTGTGCACTAAAATGGCCGCTTAATGTTTTCACATGCTTAAGCTTGCTCTCATGTCATTATTAAATTGTCATTTTCTTAATGCTACTGCAGGATAGTATTATAATTAAATGGGAATAGAGTAGAAAAAGTGGGCATACAGTGAAACATTTTATTTGTGAATTTAATATTTTCTTCTTGCACTTTTAGTAATTTGTAAACTTGGGCCTGGGTTGGTGACTTGAAACTCGAGAGACAGATGGTTCTGCGCATGTGTCCTGTATGCCTGCCAAAGTGAAGTCAACTTGGACATCACCCAAGGCCATGACCCGCTGGCCGAAGATGTTCTACTTTGCTTTTCCGTCGCAATTCGATACATTTGAATAAAATTTGTATATCATTTGTCATGAGACGGGTGGGAAATAAAGTGAATGTATTAATTTGAAGGGGCGGGAAGCTAAAAACAATAGGCTTCACAATTTAGGCCAAATTTGACATGGTGCGAGAATCCACCCCCTGTCCCTGTCCAATCAGAAGTAGTGGTCCCATATTTTAGCAACATTAAGGGGAGGTACATGGGCGTGGAAGGGTATAATAGAATATAGCATTAGTTAATTAGTTAGAAGGAGATGCTACAGAACAGATGATCCCGAAGACAGAGCAAGAGAGAACAGAAGAGAGCAAGATTCCATGAAAAGCTCCAGACCGCTAAGCTGATCGATTGCAGAGGTCCTGAGGAGGGGGCGGCGGAGTCCATTAGAACGGGAGAATCGAGGAGAAGCCGAGTACCAGAGAGGGGAACGGCGCAGGCATCGATATAGAGAGGTCACCGGTCCTGTCCTGATCCTGGAAGAGGTCTTTGCTCTTCATCCTTCCTGGGTCCTATCCTTTCCAACTCCTTGGCTAAGGGGCTTGGTTCTCGCATTTAGGTAACTATACTGCAACCTTTAGTTGCGCTGCTGTCTCTATTCTCTTCTTTTTCCTTAAACACCGTCATTTATTAGCAAAATCATTTCTATGCTTTTTCTTGGGTATTACAATCAAGTACCGTGTTTTCTGTATTTTACTCTGCTAAAACTTTAGATAAACATTTTAAAAACTTCCTGACTCAGTGGTTATTTCAGGATTATGAACTAAAATGAATGTCACTCATTTTAAACTTCCCAATTAGCAAAGGATCCATTGGTAAGTTATTACTCTTCAATCAGAAGGTAATTGGTAGCAGGGATTTTGATAAAAGAGTATATCTGACACCCAGCGTAAGTATTAGTGTAGTATGAATGTATGGGCCCAAGTGAGTATCTGGTGTATGAATGTTGTTGGCTAATATTGCGCTGGATCAGTTTTCTGGTAAGCAGAGGACGGTTATGGTTACTCTTTGTTAATTGGGTAATGAGAATTTTATTTGTATTTTTATGAACTAACATTCCGCTTATTTTTGAGTTTTGTTTTATGTTGTCCAGAATACCCCGGGTAAAAAGAATAGCGGGTGGCAAGTGGAAGCCATACTGCAGTGACGTTATCTGTCAGGCAGAAATAGTACTGAGAAGTTAAGCAGGACTTCAGTACTCGTTAGGGACTCTATGCGTGTGAGTAATAGCAAAAAGGGTACGCTGTTGAAAATTTGATGTTATATCACCTAGAAAGGGTAACATTGAAGGAGTAGCAGGTATTTCTGGAGCTTGTGTGAAGAGTAAGCGGAAGGGTTTTACTCGTAGTGTATGTTTTAGTAAACGGAAAGGTTTTACTAAGTGAGAGAGAAAACTATCTTTTCGGATTTAGAGAAACTGGCACGATAGCAAATGTTTTATGTTGTTACTGAAATTTAATTAAAATTTATAGAGAAAATAAGTTTGCGTAAATTTTTGTAAAGGGAGGGTCAGTTGCCGGAGAGGGATCTGACGTCACAAAACGCCGCGCTGTGGTAGGTTGAAACAGCGGGTGTGGAGAGACTCTTGTAAAGGAGGTGTCAGTAGTCAGGAGCAGTACTGACGTCACAGGTGCCGCGCTGGGATTGGTTAAACCAGCGAGGACAGAAAAGAGCAGATTGTAAAGGAGGGGTTGACAGACAAACGTCACCAAAAAGGCCGCGCAAGGATTGGTTCGGAAAAAAAAGTTAGCAGACACTTGATTGGTCAAAATCATAAAAGCGAAATTCCTAGTGGGTAAAGGATTGCATGTTAAAACGCGATCCGACATTAACAGGAACTCGTCCGGATAGGAGATATTTAGGCTTTGCAGAATACAATTTTATACATCGGTATTTACCCAAGATGTACGGAGAAAAGAGAAAGATGTCATTTTTACAAAAGATTAAGAATTATTTTAAAAAGGACAAACCAATCAAAACTAGAGAAGGAATTATTATTCCCCCAGCCAAAACGCCCGCTTCATTCATGATGATGGAGAAAGGTTACCATACTTGTATATGGATAGAGAATTGGATAGAATATACCAAAAATGATGGGATATTAGCATTTCCTGAAAATGGCAAGTTCAATGGACGAATTCTTCAAAATTTGAGATTAAGGATGAATGACTTAGAACCCAGACCTAGATTAACTCAATATGAAGCTTTAGAAGAGTGGGAAACTGAGGCGTTTGAACATGACCGATCTAGAAGCAATAGGAGTTACCCAGGATTTTTCTCCAGATATTTACGTGAGTCAAGGGAAGGTCAGATGAAACAATGGAGAAGGGCAATGATTACAGAGGGACTGTATCCATTATTCACAGAAGGAGAGAAATCAGGAGGCAAATGTACAGAAAAGACAAGACATTTAATGAGAAATGAGGATTCAGAAGACGAATTTATGGAAGAAATTTTAAGAAACCCCCCACCATATCAGGAAGGGACAAGTGGATGCCCCCCTAGTGCACCACCACAAACTCCAATGGTACCACAAGTAATGCATGAATTCACACCGACTAGAATACTTCATGACAAAGAAAAGGAAGCTCTAGAAAAGACCAGAGCAGAATTAGTACGGAAAATAACTCAGATAAAAGTACATCCTGATTCATTGACTATTCCTGTAACAATTGGTCCAGTAGTTCCATTATATGGTACTCAAGGAAACTGCCCTCCATTGATACCTGTACCCACTCCTATGAATACTCCTGTAAATCCTCCACAACATGAAGCTCCAGTTATAATTGAAGATCAATTTAGTGATTGTGATTCCACAATATCTCTCATGGACTTGCCTATCAAAGGTCCAGTAAAGGGCACTCCTAGAAAAGAGGTACCTGAGTGTTCAAAAGATGTGAGTTTAATAACTTCATCGGGGGCAAAGAGTGCCACTATAGTAACACCTGAAGATTTAGAAAGGTGGGTACACGGATCAAACAAGCTGTGCACACCTCCAAAAATACTGGATATCCATAAATTAAAAGTTGAATTAGAAGAAATAATAGCAGGAAATGTAGGACTAGAACGCTTAAATACCTATGATGAAGAAGAATTATTGTTCCTGTGCAGGAGTATCACTAGAAATGTGAGGTTATTTCATGAAAAATTGTCCAATTTAGCACTACAGATGGGAATAGAAATAGGGAGATCAAAAGTACTACAGAAACCTTATAGAGCAGAATTTTCAGACAAAGATTTAGAAAATATGAATGCCTCTGGAAAAAGACTACAAATAAGAGAATTAATGTTAGTTTTACAAAAATGGGGAGACCTAGATAAATGGAGAACTAGGTGGGCCAAGAAGAAGGAAGAGGCACGAACAAGTAGAACAGCATCTAAATATGTGATGAAGGAAGCAGGAAAAGCAGATCAAATGTATCCAATGCGAGAAGTTGCGGGAGGAGGATATGTACATGTCCCATGGAGCAGACAGGATATTTTATCATTTGCGAATGATTTTCCAAAGCTGAGGGAAAAGCCAATTGAATGGTACAAGCAGGTTGAAAGGTTTGTGAAGGTGTCAAAGGTATTGTTGAAGGATTTGGATGGTCTGTTTGACATAGTGGTACCTGCCGATTTATGGACAGATTGTAAGATCACAGTGGATTGGCCAAGTGATGAGTATCCCAGAGATCCAAAGACAGGTGCCCCGTTAAGTGATGTGATGAAAAAGTATCAGCAGGTGATAACTTACCTTAAAGGGAAAATACCACCGAAAGAAACAGATTGGGTGAAAATAGATCGAACCACCCAAGAAGCCAGTGAATCAATACAATCTTACTATGAGCGCCTATTGCAGGTGTTTAAACAGTATAGTGGATTTGAGGACATTGGAGACAAGAACATGAGTCAGTTTGTGTATCGATTTGTTTAAGGTCTGAAGCCAGAGATTTGCCAGATGATTAAACAACACATGTTGTGTTGGCAAGGGAAACCTATCGACGAAATTTTGAAATATGCAAAATATTGTGGAGACGATATTGAGGATAGGCACAAGAAATTGCAGGAAAAAGTGATGTGGGCACAGGTGAAGATGGCAGAGAAGCAGGGAATTAGTTTGGATAATCCAAATGAAACCCAAGGAAAGGATACTGGAACGAGTGGTGAAACTGGAAATGGTGGAAGAATGAGAGGACGAATGAGTAGAGAAGAAGCCAAAAAGAAATTTCCTTGTCATAGATGCGGAAAATTGGGGCATTGGAAGGACGAGTGTAAGAAGATTCGAAATAATAATGGCCCAAATCAAAATTTAAATTCACAGACGCAGAATGACTCACAGCAGGGTGTAAATCCTCAGAGTCAGTTGCCACCTCCACCTGTTCAGGGTAATGTAAGCAGAGCAAAGCACGGTACAGACATCGGATACCCAGGAGGAAGTGGTAAGAATGATTATATGACATCACAATTTCTTTTGCAGGACAATTTCTGTCAATTCAACTCATGACGGTGCCTAGGAGAGGGGAAGGAGTGCGTACTTGGCGCATCCTTACAGGTAGATCAGTCAGGTCCATATGTTGAAGGGAATGTAAAAGGTAATGATATTACTTTTCTTTTGGACACTGGTGCTACCCGGTCTACTGTGAGATCAGCAGACATCCCAGACCTTCCTCTCTCTGGTGAAGATATCCAAGTAATAGGGGTAGCTAATCAAAGAATTAGAACACCTCTTACCGAACCAATGGAAGTTAAAATTGGAAACTTCAGAGAAATGCACCAATTTGTAGTGTGCGATTCTAGCCCAGTGAATTTATTAGGTAGGGATTTATTGTGCAAAATGAACTGTACAATTTTCTGCACGCCAGATGGTGTGGCAGTTCAGACACCAGATGAAGACCATGTATATAAAATTATGGTTGCAAAACAAGGTACAGAAGTAGACAAGATGTTTTCGTTAATAACAAGAGATGAGTTGCCAGAAGAATTAAAAGGTACAGTAAACCCCATAGTATGGGATTTCACCGGAAAAGAAGTAGGACTTATGGCAAAAATAGATCCAGTTCAAATTACTGTAAAAGAAGGTGCAATTTTCCCAAATACCAGACAGTACAAAATGAGTGCAGAAGTAAAAGCAGGAGTCATTGAAGAAATAAATCGAATGGTAGAACAAAACATCCTAAAAGAAGTAATGAGTAGCCCATGTAATTCAACCTATAATGGGGCTAAAGAAACCTAGTGGAA
Organism: Calotriton arnoldi; assembly: GCA_963921515.1. NCBI lineage: Eukaryota > Metazoa > Chordata > Amphibia > Caudata > Salamandridae > Calotriton > Calotriton arnoldi. The sequence continues at coordinate 258,980 of CAWUFW010010242.1, read as the reverse complement.
AATATAGAATTGTTCAGGACCTGAGGAAAATAAATAAGATTGTAGAACCATGTTGTCCCATAGTACCAAATCCTGCAGTAATTCTATACCAGATCCCTTGGAATGCAGGATGGTTCACAGTAATTGATTTGTGTCAAGCATTCTTTTCAATACCATTGCATCCAGACAGCCAGTATCTTTTCTCATTCAAATTCGAGAATAAAGTCTATGTGTGGAATCGTGTTCCTCAGGGGTACACAGAAAGTCCTTCCATCTTCAACCAGATACTGAAAAAGTGCCTTGAAAAACTAGTGATGCCAGGAAGCTCAGTCTTAGTCCAATATATCGACGACTTATTGGTGGCGTCGACCACCAGAGAAGACTGTGTTGTTGATTCCATAGCATTATTAAATCTTTTGGCTGAGGAAGGGCATAAAGACTCACCTGAAAAGTTACAGTTTTGCACGACAGCTGTTAAATATCTGGGACATCAAATTGAGAGGGGAAAAAGAAGAATAACCTCTGAAAGAGTAGAATTAATAAAGAGAATGCAAATGCCTGTAACTCAAAGACAAGTACGAATGTTCCTAGGAATAGTAGGCTACTGTCGACAATGGATACCAAATTTTTCCATGTTAGCTAAGCCCTTAATTAACATGACAAAAGAGAAAGCAAAGGACCCTGTTGAGTGGGAGGATGAAAGTGTAGAAGCTTTTGTAAAATTGAGAAACGCCCTTTGTTCAGCACCTGCCTTAGGCATGCCTGATTATAAAAGAGAATTCGCATGATTCTGTCACGAGAGAGAAAATTGCGCACTTTCTGTCCTAACTCAGAGACATGGACTAGACAGACGTCCTATAGCGTATTTTTCTGCTACATTGGACCCAGTAGCAGCCGCGTTGCCAGGATGCTTAAAAGCAATGGCAGCTACTTGTTTGAGCATTGAACAAAGTGAGTCAATTGTGATGGGACATCCTGTAAAAGTGTATGTTCCACATGCAGTTGTGATTCTGTTGACAAGAACCCGAACTCAGCATCTTACTCCTAGTCGGCTGACTAAATATGAGAGAATAATAATGGGTGCTGAAAATGTGACCATGGTAAGGTGTACGATAATAAATCCAGCAACTTTATTACTGGACCCATATCACGAAACAAATAAAGATGACGAAGAAGATGAACATGATTGTGTACAGATTACAGAATTATGTACAAAACCACGCCCAGACATAGAGGAACAGCCTCTTAAAAAGCCAGACAGGGAGCTATTTGTCGATGGTTCATGTCAAAGACATGAAGATGGTAAACTAACTGCTGCCTATGCGGTATGTGAATTAACTGGAATAGTCGAAGCATCCTATTTACCAGGAGTAAAATCTGCACAAGTAGCTGAATTGATTGCATTAATAAAAGCTTGCAAAATTGGGAGGAATCAGAGAGTAACTATATTTACTGATAGTCAATATGGTTACGGGGTTGTGCATGATTTTGGCCAACTGTTGATGCAGAGGGATTTCATGACTTCTTCTGGATCCCCCATCAAAAATGGACAATTTGTAAGGGAATTGCTAGAAGCAATACAATCACCAAAAGAATTGGCTGTGGTAAAATGTGCCGCACACCAGTCAGGAGATGACTGGGTGGTAGTCGGCAACAGATATGCGGATCTGGTGGCTCAACATTGTGCCAAAACCAGAATGTCAGTCAATAAGAGGGTGGAAAGAATGGGAATCAGCTGCCAACTTATGCTGTAGATGCCACCTGAAACTTGGAATGATGTCAAGAAATTGCAAGATGAGGTTGATGAAAGTGAAAGGAATTTGTGGATCAAAGTAGGTTGTTCCCAAAGAAGAGAGGATGAAGTGTGGATCAGTGCAGATGGCAGACCAGTCATGCCAGACTGTTTACTCTCACAAATGGCCAGAATGCATCATGGAGACACACACATAGGGAGAGATGCAATGATTAGGCTGTTCAGACAAAATTGGTACAATCCCAAATTCAGGGCTGTTGCAGAGAGTCTTTGCCAGAGATGTCTAACTTGCCAAATGCATAATCCAGGCAGGAAAACTATAATTGGGTTTGGAAAGATTGGAAAGGCAGAGGGCCCATTTGTAAGATTCCAGTTCGACTTCATACAGTTACCACCATGCAGAGGACTAAAATATGTACTAGTCATAGTGTGTCTGTTTTCGAAGGGGGTGGAGGCTTATCCTACTAGGAGAAATGACAGCATTACAGTCGCAAAACTGTTACTACGGGAGCTCATTCATAGGTTTGGTTTCCCAGTATCTTTGGAATCAGATAGAGGAAAACACTTTAACAGCGAAGTGATTCAGATAATCTGTGAAGCATTTCAAATCAAACAGAAATTGCACTGTGCATATCGCCCAGAGGCTTCTGGAGTGGTTGAACAATTGAATGGCACTATAAAGTCAAGATTGGGAAAAATGTGTGCATCAACATCATTAGAGTGGCCAGACGCATTGCCACTTGTCTTGATGGGACTCAGAAGCATACCTGACAGAACGACAGGATTGAGCCCCCATGAAATAATGATGGGAAGAGCAATGAGACAAACACATGTTCCCACAAACAAATTAGTGAATATATCTGATGATATGGTTCTGGATTATTGCAAAGGATTGGCTGACCTAGTGCATTCTGTCTCTCACCAGGTTGGAGAAAACGCAGTTTCCAGGCAGCCTGAACTAGAACATGATCTGAATCCTGGTGATTGGGTGGTAGTGAAGAATCACACCAGAGAAACGTGTCTATCACCCAGGTGGAGCAGACCTTGTCAAGTTATATTGACCACCAATACAGCAGTGAAGTGTGCAGGATTTCCTAATTGGATTCACGTAGCCACACAAAGAGAGTACCAGACCCTGAAGAAGAGAATCCACAGACAACACCAATCACTGAAGAAGCTGAAGGTTGCCCAGCTGAGGAATCTCAGGCTTGAGGTTCGAGAGAAGCTGACGGAGAACAACCGAGCACAAGTCAGGATTGGATACCAGTGGTAGAAGTTCCTGAAGTATACCACAGAACGAGAAATCAAACTAAATTGGAAGAAATTGAAGAAGATCAGATAGGTGAAGAAGAAGCAGTTCAGGATCAAGAAGAAAAGACAGTAAAAGATCCTGAACAAAACCAGATAGGGAAAGAAAATTGGACTCAAAACAGTGAAGATCTAATAGACTTTGAACAGGGTCAGACAGGTTTAGAAGAATCCGGTCAGGCTGCAGAAGTTCACAGTGCAATAAGCCCTAATCAGAATCAGTTAGATCAAGAAGAATACACCGAAGAAAAAGGGGTCGATAAAAATGAACATGAAGAAATAAACAAAGAACAAGGTCAAAATGTTAAAAGTCATAGTGGAGCTGCTGAAGAGAAACCAATCAGACCTGAAAAAGAACAAACAAAAGAAGCAGTAATCAAAGAAAACAAAACAGTATTAAGCAGTGAAAATAACGAGATCTCTGAAGACGAAAACAGAGAAACAGTGCCAACCAAGAAAACAAGAAAAGGAGATCATTGGCCAAGTGTCATTAAAAGAGTAAAGTACCACATAACAACCAGAAGTGAAGATCCAGATCAAGTACCTGAAGTAACAAGTCAAACTGATCAAGAGAAAAAGTCAGGGAAAAGAAAAAGCAAAAGACTGAAACTTGTGAATAATAAATTCAAGGGTCCTGACTGGACTTATATCATTCTTGAAGATTTTGAAAGCTCAGAGTCAAGTGACAGTGGTGGCGAAGGGACAAGTGCAGAACTAACGTACGAAGAAGAAACAAGACCACCCTGACTAAACAAAAGAATCCTCTAAAGAAAAGAAAAAAAGATAAGAAGAGCAATCTTCCTTGTCGAAAAATGCCTGACGATAGAGTTACTGGGAGACCAAAACGAAATTATTGTAGAAGATGCTGTGCAATTTGCATATGTAGACTAGTATTGGTGCTTATAGTATGGTTAGTCCTGATTGTAGCAGTTCCTTACCTTATGATAATAGATAAGAAGATTAATAATGAAACTAAAGGGAGGACAGCAAACATGAAGGGCAATAGAGTAGAACTAATGGCAGAAGATGAGGCCGAAATTCATCATGAAATAGCTGATAATGACACTAGTTTAAATGTTTTCACAAAGTTATTGTTTCAGTATGTAGACACAATGGAAGTTAGTAATTGTTATGTCTGTATGAAGTTACCTGAATCAGTAGCGGAAGGATTAACATACCATCATTTACCACTGACATATGGCATCTCATGTAGTGTATTAACAAGTTTATTTTATAGAACAGGTAGGCTACAGTATTATTATTCAAACATAGATGTGATATTTTCAGAGGTTCCGATTCGCAAGAGTATGAACCCAGTGCTTAGTAGTCAAGACGCACAGTTTAAGGGAGAATTTTTCTTAACAATGAAATCAATAGACATAACACATGCACATAGACACAATCTAACATGTTCTTTACTTGAAGAAGAAAAGATATTTTTGAATTTAGTAGAAGATAGAAGACAAGATTTTCAAAAGAAAGCTTCTGAGCATAAGGCTCATTTGCCACCTTGGGCGGAGAAAGAAGGGAGTTATACACCTGGCAAAGCTCAAGCTTCTATGGCTCTGGATTTCGTAAAGACAGGGAAAATTTGTCTTCATAGGTTAAAGACTGATTATAACAATGTTTTCATCGGTACCAGTGAATGTGAACACAATTTTTTAATTCTTGGAGGTTGGGGACTCAAGGGAGGAACAGATTCAGTTTTTCCCGGAATCTATTATGTGTGTGGAAATAAGGCTTATTTTAGGCTTCCTGCACGGTGGTATGGAAGTTGTTATTTTGGAATAGTTTTTCCAAAGATATACCACGTAAAAAGAAACACTGGGAGCAATGAAAACAATAGCGAATTAATACGTAGTAAAAGAGCTAGTTTTTCAGAAATTGTAGGTGATATATTTGGTGCATTGATACCTTCAGTGGGAATAATTCTGAACTCAAGGAAAATATGCAAATTGTCTACAGTGGTTGATCGTTTATCAACGGATACTGCTGGAGGTTTTCTAATGATTAATGCGGAGATGGTTGCGATTAGATCTATGGTGATGCAAAATCGACTTGCTCTTGACATTCTATTGGCAAAAGAGTGAGGAGTCTGTAAATTATTGAAGACGAAATATTGTTGCACTTATATTCCTGATAAGAGTGCAGAAATTGGAACGTATATTCAGAACATAACTAAACTTGAGAAGGAACTTAAACCACTGGAAGTTGATAGTGTATGGGAAAGATTGACAAATAGTATCTCGTCAATTGGAACCTGGTTTGCTAATGTAGGAAAAGGACTTATAGGTCAAATATTAGTACCCCTAGCAGGGATAGCAATAATAATCTTGGCAATAACAGTATGGTGCAAATGCTGTAGAAAGAAGGGAACATATAAAGTGACAGGAAAAGGAAAGAAGAGAAAACTAGATGAAATAGAACTTGAAGAATGGAGAAGTGAATTATACAAAAAGTTGAAAGGGGATGTGAAAAGTAGAAAATGTAAGAATGGGAATGAAACGATTTGCTAGAAGTTGGCATCTGATTGAGGGTAGTGTTTTGATGGCTCAGAAACGCCATCAGAGAGGGGATTGATGGAGCAAGGTTTCAAAAATGAAACTTTCTTGTACGCAATCCTCCTCATAGTATTAATTTATTAAACTTGTATTGTCAATACTAACCTTTGCATTCACAAACACAAGAGGGACAGAAGCTTGCCTATGTGTTTTACTAATGAATAACGCTTGTCTGTAATCCAAAATGGCCGCTAAAGCGCGGGAACCTCATTGCGCATGTCGCAACCTGATCACATGGTGTGACGTCTTTCTTTGCTTGTTGGGAAACTTCTGCTTTTGCGCAGTGTGCACTAAAATGGCCGCTTAATGTTTTCACATGCTTAAGCTTGCTCTCATGTCATTATTAAATTGTCGTTTTCTTAATGCTACTAATGCAGGATAGTATTATAATTAAATCTGAATAGAGTAGAAAAAGTGGGCATACAGTGAAACATTTTATTTGTGATTTTAATATTTTCTTCTTGCACTTTTAGTAATTCGTAAAGTTGGGCCTGGGTTGGTGACTTGAAACTCGAGAGACAGATGGTTCTGCGCATGTGTCCTGTATGCCTGCCAAAGTGAAGTCAACTTGGACATCACCCAAGGCCATGACCCGCTGGCCGAAGATGTTCTACTTTGCTTTTCCGTCGCAATTCGATACATTTGAATAAAATTTGTATATCATTTGTCATGAGACGGGTGGGAAATAAAGTGAATGTATTAATTTGAAGGGGCGGGAAGCTAAAAACAATAGGCTTCACAATTTAGGCCAAATTTGACATGGTGCGAGAATCCACCCCCTGTCCCTGTCCAATCAGAAGTAGTGGTCCCATATTTTAGCAACATTAAGGGGTGGTACATGGGCGTAGAAGGGTATAATAGAATATAGCATTAGTTAATTAGTTAGAAGGAGATGCTACAGAACAGATGATCCCGAAGACAGAGCAAGAGAGAACAGAAGAGAGCAAGATTCCATGAAAAGCTCCAGACCGCTAAGCTGATCGATTGCAGAGGTCCTGAGGAGGGGCGGCGGAGTCCATTAGAACGGGAGAATCGAGGAAAAGCCGAGTACCAGAGAGGGGAACGGCGCAGGCGTCGTTATAGAGAGGTCACCGGTCCTGTCCTGATCCTGGAAGAGGTCTTTGCTCTTCATCCTTCCTGGGTCCTATCCTTTCCAACTCCTTGGCTAAGGGGCTTGGTTCTCGCATTTAGGTAACTATACTGCAACCTTTAGTTGCGCTGCTGTCTCTATTCTCTTCTTTTTCCTTAAACACCGTCATTTATTAGCAAAATCATTTCTATGATTTTTCTTGGGTATTACAATCAAGTACCGTGTTTTCTGAATTTTACTCTGCTAAAACTTTAGATAAACATTTTAAAAACTTCCTGACTCAGTGGTTATTTCAGGGTTATGAACTAAAATGAATGTCACTCATTTTAAACTTCCCAATTAGCAAAGGATCCATTGGTAAGTTATTACTCTTCAATCAGAAGGTAATTGGTAGCAGGGATTTTGATAAAAGAGTATATCTGACACCCAGCGTAAGTATTAGTGTAGTGTGAATGTATGGGCCCAAGTGAGTATATGGTGTATGAATGCTGTTGGCTAATATTGCGCTGGATCACCCTGACACTGGGAATGGTCTGATTTGCAATTATTGAAACCAAAAATACATACATAAGTAAATAAATATTTAAATTACTCAATTTTCTGTGGGCAGGTATAATTTACTAAAAGTCAAACGTACGGATTAAAGGTTATCACAAATATTGTGAACTCCACACATTTACCAGGGAATGTTACAGGTCAAAGGTCAGCACCATCATGGAACTTTCAAAAGCAAACAGCATACTACAATATTTCTGCCCTCAAAATGCTGACATAAACACTGCACGAGTAGCTGATTATAAACCCAGCTGTTTGCAGTGCATCATGGGACGTGGCAGATTCGTTTGCTTTTTTAAAAATAAAATTCAGGGCATTATTAGGTGGGGGACAGGTGAACGGCCACAGTAACTTGAGAAGCTGTGTGTCATATACGGTCAGATGTAAAGCTGAATGCCCGGCTTAACCTATGGACATGTGTGAGTTATGTATGAGCGGTTGGAATATTGTAATGTAATTAGTAAGTATTCCAGGTCCTGTCACTTGATCCTAAAGAGGCACTTTTCTAATTTACCCTGAGAGATGAGGAGAAGCAGATTCCAGAGTAAACCATCTGTGTGTTGTCAGCAATTGTCGCATTATCAAACTGCTCTAATACATAGACTTGCTACATGGTATTTCTTTGTTGTGGCTAGCAATGGGCGTTCTAGTAAAGGGCAGCCCCGGGGAGGTTTTCACAAGCAAAATCTATTAGCTCAACAGTAGTTCCTCTTGGCACCACCCTGCTGTGCCAAACTTGCATGCCAGCAGCAATTTTATGGAAGCCACATCCTCGAGGCAGAGTCAAAGTGGCAGAGCGCGAGGTAGAAACTGCAAACCACTCATTACAGTGGCCGTCTCGCGCTGTAAATGCAGCTTCCAAGCAACTAACTGAGCTTTGCAGATGCGACGCATTCGATAAAGAACTCTTGCCAACCAAATAAGCATTAGTTTGAAGGAGACAATTTGAAGGGAAATACACAAAGGTGTGTCCCAGACAGCAAACAATATGAAGGTTGCTTTCTAGAAATGAGTGGGGCAGATTTACAAGAACTGACGCATCTCTGCATATTAGCAGAGATGCGTCAGTTCAATTGTGTCACGCAAAAAAAACCTTGCGCCACCATGGATGCGTCGCATTTACAATGCGGTGCACCGTGGCGCAAGGATTGACAGATGCGTCAAGCATCTGTTGGCGTAAAGGTAACGCATTGCTGGAGTCGTGTCGCAAGCACGACCCAACTCCAGCAATGCTCAGGAATGCCTATTCCTATTGTGCTGCGTCACTCCTTACGCCTGCTTCAAGCAGGCGTAAGGTTTTGATGAAGTGGCGTCGTAGAAGTGACGCAGTGAAATCTTGTAGATTTCACTGCGTCACTTTTACGAGGCTTTTTTGTGTGGGAACGCCCACCCTGCATACATTATACCTGACGCAGGTATAATGTGACGCAGGGCTTTACAACGTGACGCATCTCCCTAGATGCGTCATGTTGTAAATGTGTCACAACGTGGCGCATTGTTTACGACGCCGCTGCAGCACAAAAGTGACGCAACGGCGGTGTAAAAGTGTCGCAAGGGGCTTGTAAATCTGCCCGAGTGTGTCTGTCCATGGAGAGGTGAGGAGTAGTAGCACAGCTGGCGTCCATGCTAGTCCTGCTACAGAATGAGTGAAAGAGTGTCACCACCTGACGAGTGAAAGCAGTTTGCAAATGGCCTGCTTCTTCTCCACAGGCTGTCTTGCGGAAGCAATTTCCCAGCAGGCGGCATTTGGATTTTTCGTATTGGCTCTCTAGCCTACAGCATAGAAAGTACTTATTTATTGCACACTTATAAATGGGTCACTTGTTTTCCTGTACAGAAGTCTCCTAGCAAACATTTCCTGCTGTGTTGCAGGCCAAACTCTGAATTAGTCCACCTCAGCGGACATGGCAATAGCAGATCTGAATGGCGCAGTTTGTCACCGTTCCAGAGCTATTATCTTCATTCTTTCTGGTGCCTTCTGTAACCTGTACTTTTTATGGAAAAATGCACAAACAGCCGCTGCAGGTAAGAGCGGTGGGGCCAAGTGAGGGGGATTTCAAGAGACGACCACAAGGGAAAATGTATTATTTATTTAATTTGACCTCGTGGTCGTCCCTCGAAATTCCCCTCACCTGGCCCCACCGCCCTACCGCTCTTACCTGCAGCAGCTGCGGATGTGCACAAAATGTTCCCATTATTATTATATAGATCCTGTGGAGGATGAATGTATTGTAATTTTAATTGGATTTATATAGCGCTTATTAACCTTGATAAGGCGTTGAAGTGCTTTATGGAGAGTAGCATGCGACTCTGGAACCCAAGGTTAGTTAGTGGTTAATCTAGAGGTTATTGTTTGTTGTTGTGATTAGTCATGTGCTCTCAAGAAAAATTGCTGGATTTACTCCAGTTACTTTGTGAAATAATAATACCAGGTTAGTGTGATCATTAGTGGGGACTATGTGGTGTCAGATTAATGGTTGGTGAAATATATATGCTGAAGAGATTAGGGGATGTTAGATTACAGGGATAGAGCTTTAAAGAGGAGAAATTGTGATCTGTGAAATGAGGTAATAGCCAGTTGCAGAGTTACAATAATGATGGACTTCATAGTTGGACACAGACCTGGAACTTTCCATGCCAATGAAGATAGACTTTCCAGGTTTTTCCACTTAGCTAATGAGGACTACCAGTGTGTAGGTTAGTTACCCATCATCTTTCATTTGGGGGGTCTGTGTGAGAAAGTCGTCCTTTTTGCCCTGATCACCCCCATTTTTTTTATTGATGCTGGTGGCAACTGATTCTAACTGTGCCCTGGACTCTGCTTACCAGACCCAGGGCCAGTTCTCTGATTATAAGGTATATGGTAATTTGGTTTAATTGCAATTGGTGCTGACATCCTAGCTGTAAGTCCCTAATATATAATAGGGCATGTAGGTCTAGAGGCTCAGTAGACTTAATCCACCTATGTGTGCACTACTGTGTTGCCTGTTGTCATTTTTATGTTAGCCCTGCTTTTCAGGCTGCCTTACCTAAACAATATATGCAAATTCGACTTTGGAATTCAAGGTACTTCCAAAGTTTCAAACTATGTTATTTTTACATATACATCACTCCTAAGGTCTCCCCTAGGAGCCCCAGGGTAGGGTGCCTTACAACTATTAGTAGGTACATTATAAAAGCTGTTTTATATGCCCTGGTGAGGGGAAAATTGCCAATTTCGTTTTTCCACACTGTATAAAATGTGCTCCATAGGCTAATCTGGGAATAATTTATTAAAGTATAAGTATTGACAGGAGTGAGCTTAAAATACCATTCAAAGACTTAAAATGATAGAATAAATCCAACAACTTGCCACTGTTAGATTTATTATAACTTTCATAGAAAAGAAGTTATAGAACTTTCTTTTCTGGAAGCCAAAATCCAACCTTCTAGCAGCCCTCTCCTGATTGGCCTGCCTCTGACAGGCTGAGCCAAGCTGTCTTAATAAGGTGGGAAGTCTCCTGACTAGAGACATGGGGGCATATTATCAAGAGCAAAATCGCTGCTTTTCCGGCGCTATGTGCTAAAGCGGCGATTTTTACAACTCACAATTTACAAGGACTCGCGATCACGCTTTAGCGCGAGTTTCCTTGAGTCAGGTGCTTTTTTAACCCTACTTTGCATGTCAGCGATATACATCGCTAATGACATGCAAAGTAGGCGTTCCCAACCTAATCCGCATGGATTCCGTCAAAAACACAACATCGCCCTATTATTGAGGCAGGTCAGGCGATCACAAAAGCTGCGCTAACTGCGTTTTGCGCCGGATTTTAATCCCTGAAGAAAACCTGATTTAGCCATCCTGCCAATGGAAGGTGGATTGTCAGGCTGAGTCCACCAGGACGTATCAACAAGGATTTCGCCATTAGTGAGTTTATATCGCTGGATTTCCAGCGATATTCAAGCATTTTGCCGCTATCGCTGGATTTTAAATCGCCAATGCGCAAAGCGTTGTTAATACAGCGCTATCATGGTGATAAAATCCAGCGATAGCAAAAAACGCGCTAAGCGCGTTTAGCGATAATTATCGCTATGTGTTGATAATATGCCCCAAAGGGTTTCCTGCTGGAAGAGAACTGCAAGCTGCAGAGCAAAATCCATGATGGGGTGGAGTTCCCAAACTGGTTTTCAAAGGGAGAATGACAGTTTTGGGCAGCACAGGTTTACCCCCACATCCTGCACCCCCAGCCAGACAGGAGCCACATTAATTAGATTAGCAGAGGTGCTGGAAGGGGAGTGTTAGGGAATCTTAGACATACTAATGGGATGGCTTAGTCAGATCTAACCCTCCAGGTGAAAGTTTCTCCATTTTGTATTTTGGAACAATAGTGCTTTCTAGGTCAAGAATATGGAACACTTTGGAGGAAGTGGTCATAGACCTGGGTGGCACCATGCATCTCATTGGTCCAGGGTGCCCCCTGACTTGATGCCCAGGAACTCTGAATAAATATGGGAGAGCTGCCAAGCAACTCAGATCCCTGCCTGAAACAATAAGGAGAAGAAGGACTGCCCTGCTGGAACCCTAATCTGCACCCCAAGGATTGCACTCTGAAGGACTGCACCTGTTGCACAATCTGAAATACAGCCCTAGGGACTTTGACTGGCTTCACAAAGATTAGGGAGTAGACTCCCTGAAAGCAACTGGTTAACAGAGCTCCATCTTTATGATCTCCACCAAGAAGGACCCTTCTGGAGTGCATCCAGTTGACTTTTAAGGATGTGGCCAGGCGCTTTGTGGGAAATGCAGTTTCAACATCCCAAGGACCATCTCAGAGCTTTTACACCCTTGGATTGGTGTTTTGGACACTTTGAACCCACAAGAGGAACTTCAGGAAGATGTTCCAGAAGTTTGAAGAAGTTTGGAGCAACTTTGGTAAAAAGCTTCATAAGGTGACCCACCCGCCGTGGAGAGTCAAGCCGCCAATGTTGAATAGCGACCTGGCCTGGATTTCAAGTTCTCCCACTAAAAGACTTCCAGGAGTTTACCGAGGGTTCACACTGGACCAAGCCAATGACGTTGATGCAAATCCGGCCTGATGAAGTGCCTTGCTTGACATTGAGAGAAAAATCTCTGAATACGTTTTTAAGTGCGAAGGTAAAATTGTGACGAGGCCTCCCGCTTAGTTTATCCAATGCGTGCCCCTTCGTGGTCGGCCTCAAACTTTGGCTTTGTCCCTAGCAAGCATGACCAGTTGTCCCAAGTTGGTGATTTAAGCACTAGAAAATGTTTATTCTTTCAAAATTCATATCTCCGGTTCCCTGCATTGGATTTTTGTCATTTTGATTTCTATTTGTTCATAAAAATATAACCTAGTTTATAAAAATATGTTGGATTTTTATTGTGTGTTGCTTCTTACTTATTTAATGTATTGGTGTTTTTTAAATGCTTTACACACGTGTCTCCTAAGTTAAGCATGCCTGCTCGTAGGTGGTTACCAAGGATTGAGCAAGGGAATAATTTATTGAGACCTTGACTGAACCTTTTATTGTGTTTGTGGCCTTAGAACTAGTGGTAGGTCCCTACTTATCACTACTAATAAACAACTTCCCAATAGTGTGCTAATTGATTTAGATGTTCATGTATGTATATGCCTTTATAGTTTATACACTGCAACATAACATGTGTATTTGTAAAGCGCACGTTCACGCCAACGAGGTCTCTTGGCACCGAATAAATAACAGATGTTTATTGTTACCCAACTCAATGGTACTCATTTTATCAACCTCAGATGGATGAAAGGCTGAGTGGACCCGCCGGAATCTGAACATGTGACCATGAGGTCAAACACAGGCCCCTGCAGTGGATGCATTAGTCCACTGAGCCACCAGACCCGGCAGAAAGAGTAGTTTTCAACAGAGGTTTGTGGCACAACAAGGGGGGGTATAATGGTGGTCATAACTGTTAATGGTGCAGCAGGTACTGTAGCACATGGACTCATAGGCGTAGGGGCCCATCTGAGCTCTAATTGTTGTTGTATTTTACTATCTAAACAGCAGTCAGGGGGCCCAGTCTCCTGCTTGAAAGTGTGCCCATGACACCCTTACACCACCGTGTGGAATGACAAAGAAGGGGAACGCGGGGTAGGTAGAGCATGGTTTACATTAATGGTTTCGGTGGTAGCACAGAAGGAGAGAAATGAGGTGCTGTAAAATCTGAAACAATTGACAGTGTAGGCTCTGAATGGTCACATAGCGACAAGGCATTGTTTGAAGTGATGGAGCTGGGGCCAAAAATGAAATTTTAAAAATGTTACTGTGAATTTTCGATGGATCTGAAAATTCTGCAGATTTACAGATCCATCAAAAATTTGCAGCCCATATTAAAATATGGCAAGGGGGGCATGCGGCCCCTCTCCCAGCCTCTGCAAGGCACCGGGGACCCCATCCCCTGGGTATGTAATAAATTAAGGGAAGCAGGTGGTTGGTCCTCTCCTCATAGCACCTGCGAGGCCCCAGGGACCCCATCTCCCAAGGAAATGTATAAAATAATGGAGAGGGGGAGCACTCGGTGCCCCTTCTCAAGCCTCTGTGAGGCCCCAGGGATCAAATTCCTTAAATTGAAGAAGAGGAAGCGCACTGCCACCTTCCCTGAACCTCTTCGAGGCCTCGGGAACCCATCCAGCGGGGCCCATAAACATAAATAGGGAAGAAGGGCTCACCGCCTCCCTGAGCCATTCTATGGCCCCTGGACCTCATCACATGGGACCAGTTCCGTTGGGGTGTACCAGGGTCCCCAACCCCTGGGACACCATAGATTCCCTTCCCACAACAGCACAGGCAGGGAAGACTAATGTGTTCCAACCGGCTGGAATAGAAAGCTGCTGCCGCTGGGTGGGGGCACAAAAGTTTCTCCCAGCCTGCGTTCTTGCGGGCAGGAAAAACACAAAGGGGCATATTCACAAGGAGCTATCGCCGAATTAACGGCACTTTATCGCAGCCAAAGTTGTGATAAATTTACCCCCCCATTCACAAGCCGGTGTTAACAGCCCACAGCACCAGTTTACCAGTGATAGCAGCCGCAAAAAACATCGCCACAGAGGACCCGCGCAAATATCACTAATGAGATGCAGAGTAGGCGTTCCCGTGACAAAAGCAGAGACAACAGCACACCTCAACATTCACAACCACCAGCCACATCCGCGATAAAAACACGAAACAGGCGATAAGGCGCGTTAGCACCAGGAAATCTACACCTGCTCTGACCTGGTGTAAAGTCGGACGGCAGCCAGCACCACAAAAGGGAGCACAGCCCACGGCCACATCCCAAGGGCAACAGATGCCATGGAGCCACACATCATGCAGCCCGGACACCCAAGAGGGCCACAACACCCACCGCCACCACCCCAGGACCAACCCTCCCTGGCACCCCATCCCGACCAAAGACATGCCACATCAGCCACACCTAAACATGTACAAAATATTCCGCCTGATGCCGCACAATCACAACTGGTGACATGGATGTGTCGTCACAGAAATGACCAGCACACATTCACTTTCGAAGCAACAAATGAAACTTTATTAAAATGAACAACGAAATGAAATGAAGACAGATGGCCGCTCCCCTCCGGACAATACGTAGGTCACAGCCTGTAAGACAAAAAACATGATGAGAAGGTGTGTCCTGCGCACATCTGAGGACAGAGAGAGAGCGAAGGAGAGAGAGAGGAAGAGTGGGAGGGAGAGAGAGAGGAAGAGAGGGAGAGAGAGAGAGAGGGAGAGAGAGAGAGGGAGAGAGACAGAGAGAGGGAGAGAGAGAGAGAGAAGAGGAGAGAGAGAGGAAGAGAGGGAGAGAGAGAGAGAGAGAGAGAGAAGAGGAGAGAGAGAGGAAGAGAGAGGGAGAGAGAGGAAGAGATGGAGAGAGAGACAGAGAGTGCCGCCCCTTCGCACCCAGGCCACACTGCTCACCTGCTGCCACCGGTGTGTCTCCAACCACGTGCCGGTATGTATAGCAGGACACCAGGTCACACATCTGAGTCAGAGCCGTCAGCTGAAACAGAGCTCAGATACATGACTGGCACAGTACACACACTTGCACAAGACAACATCGCCTGCCCACCCATGCACACCCAGGCAGAGGCACCCCAACCCCTCCCGCCGCCCATTGGAGCATGCCCGCCCATGCACACCCAGGCCTCAATGCTCACCTTCCGCCACCGGCGCGTAGACAGGAGGTCCCACCACTTGCCGCTGCAAGCCACAAGCCCGGGGCCCGTGGACATGGCACCCTCCACATCATGCAGCCACGCTCCGCAGGCCACCAGGTCTCACGTTTGGTGCTGGGTCTTGATTACTCCATGGCAGAGGACATACCAGTGCACCCGGCATCATCGCAGGCTGCACACCTGCTCAGCCCAATGGGTGCCACCAACTCTGGCATCCCGGAAGCGACGCCACGGGGCGGTAGGCCCGCGCTGCCCACTGGCTCTGGCCTACACTGCGGTCCAGCAGGGCACACAAGACCTGAGCTGTCCAGACCGCCGGGACGGGGCATCATCGCAGGCTGCACACCCGCTCAGCAGCTCAAAGTGCCACTGACTCAGTGCACCCAAAGTCACCGTCCCGTGGCTGGGTGCCTGTGCCGTCCGCAAGGCCTCGGATGCCACTAACCCTGTGCAACCCCAGTCTGCACCACGTGGTGGTAGGCCCGTGCCAAAATCCAGGCCTCGGATGCCACTAACCCTGTGCAACCCCAGTCCGTGCCACGTGGTGGTAGGCCAGTGCCGTACTTCAGGCCTCGGATGCCACTAACCCTGTGCGCAGCAAGTCATGGGCCCCATATGAGTGCGAACCGTGGGGCGTCCGTCATCCAGTCACCACCGGAAGAGGGGAATGTGACATCGTCGGACCCTTATGTTGGCGGAGTCACATGGCCTGTGACGCCTGTGCCGGATGGGTGTGGTGTGTGTGAAAACCTGCCCTTAGGGAGTGGCCGTGACATGCTGACAACTAGACCAGTGACCCGCACACCACCAGCGAGTACGGCTGCGACGGGTAGCAATGATGGCCCCCCTTCGGTGCTTAGGCAGAGTGGACTGGCTTGCCATACGCCGGACCAGCGCAGGGCCTGCAACAATGACTCGTGGGCTCTGCGCGTGGTCTAGTCAGTCCATGAACGGACAAGGAAGTGACTGATGCGTGTGTCCCTGCTGCAGTGTTCATGGAACCCGCTACACAAGATGCAATGTCGCACCCCCTTACTGGCATACCACAGGATGAACATCATTGACGCAAGGGAAGGCACTGTCCCCACATTCATCCACACAGGAATGACGTAAGACATCACACAGCAGTGTGTCACTGGATGTTTATTTGCACATCCAGTTCAGTCATGCAGCTGGAGCGGTACAGGGCAATGCTGAGCACACCACACAATATGGGCCCGTGGAGGGCCAGCCAGTGTCCATCCCGGGATGACCTGTACCGCTGAAGAGGAAGGGTACAGTCCGCAGTCTGTCCGCCGTGTCATTGGTCGTCAAACAGCATGTGGCAGTCCATGTCGCTGTCCAAGGTGAGTGCCTCGGAGTGTATCGGGGGTCAGTGGTAGGTCTTGAGGCCATGTGCGGCACCAAGTGGAAACAGGCAAGGTGGCGGTAATGGATGCTAGTGGCTGACCCTCCTGACCACAGTCCCATCCACGTCCTGGTCCCCGGGTGTGTGCCCTGCCCCACCTGTGGGTGTTGCCGTGCCGGCTGAGGCACTGTGTGCCACTGACTCATCAGGGGCCGGAGGAGGATTGTCGGCCTCACTGTGTGGCAGTGACACATCAGGTGCCGGAGTGGATACGCCTGCTGCACTGGGAGGCACTGACACACCACGGGGCGGAGATGTGGATGGTGTGGGGGCAGCAGCATTCATCATTGCCACGCCTTGTGGCAGCAATGCCATGACAAGGACATGCAGGGCACAGTAGATCCCAGCTACATTACACTGATGTGCACCGGAGGCTGCCATCCTTTCCGCCTTCATCCGCACCATGTCCTCCATGAGCCTCCGCATGTGTGCCAGCTCAAGGCTGGCATGGCTGGGGCCACTGTGAGTGGACTGGTACTCTTCCCTCTGCGTCATGACTCCAGAGATGTCAGTCAGCGCTCGCTGGAGACCATGGGGCGGACATAGACACCCAAGTATGGCGTCCAGTTTGTTAGCCATGAGCTCGAACCCCACCCGGACCTGCTCTGCCGTCTCCCTCTGGCCCTCCAGCACACAGCATTGGAAGGCCATTTGTTGTTCCTGGGGGTCTTGGGAGGGTGCCGGGGCTCTGGGTGCCTCCTGCTGGGTGGTTTGGGTGGTGGGTGGGGTCTCATGGATGTAGCTGGGCTGCCCTGATCCTGGAGGTGAGTTGCGGAGGTGGTCAATGAGGTCTTGGATGGTTTGGATGTTGATGCTAGTGTTGTCCTCCTCCTCTTCATCAGTGAAGAGTGGCTGTGACTGCTCTGCAGGAGGTGTTGAAGATGCCCCTGCGATGTGAAGGGGAGATGGTGTATTATAATGTGTCCGCATGTATGTAGCCGCATGGTACAGGTTGACATTCAGACAGCATGGCATTGTGCATTGTGACAGTCTGTGGGTCTGGGCGAGGACCCAGAGTGATTGTGGGTGTGCACTGTGCCCTACTTGCTTGGGCATGTGTGCCATTGTGGCCATCTCCCCCTGTCCCCCCAGTACCTGGTGGTCACTCACCCTGTTGCGGTTGTGTTGTGTCCTGTCGAGCAGTGTCCGGTCCCCCGACTCCGGCCACAGTCTCCACACTGATGACTGTGGACACCAGCTCCTCCATGTCATCCAGCTCCAGCTGTGGCGCTGGGCCCCCACCTCCGGTCTGCGTTGCTGCCTTCAGGTTGGCGGAGAGTTTATCCTTGGTCTTCTGCTTGATGTCATTCCATCGCCTCTTGACCTCGTCCATTGTCCGCTTGTGCTCTCCGCCGGCATTCACCTTGTCGACGATGTCCCGCCATATTCCATTTTTGGTGCCCAATGACACGTTGGAGGTGACAAAGAGTTGTTGATGGTGTTCCATCACCTCCGTGACTATGATCCTGTTGGCCTGCGGACTGAACTTGGTCTTCCTGGTCTTCTTCTCCTTGCCCTTCCCTGTCCCCGAGGTCCCAGGCTGGTCGTCCGGGGTGCTTGTGGGGTTGCGCTCGTCCTCTGCGCCTGCTCCGGCTGCTTCCATGGTGCATGTGTGTTGGTCAGTTTGTGTGTGTTTTTTTTTCCTGCTTTTATGGAGGTTTCTGACGCCTGCCCGGTGTGTGTTGCAACCCTGGCGCTGCTTGTCGCTGGTTTCCTCATCGTGCTTTGGCCCATCGCGTGTTTTTTGGTGTTGTGGTTTGTGTTTTTATCTCTATCGTGGTGGTTGTATCGCAGACTTTGTCCGCGGGTTCGGCAGGCCATCGCATGGTACCGCCTTTTTGTGAATTCCACGTTGACACGTGGATATTTTCCTGCGATGGGTTGCGATATTGAAAGTTGCGTTACGCTACTCTTGCGGTAGTTATCACACGTTCTTGTGAATATACCCCAAAATGTTTCCCTCCTAGCGGGAGCAAAGGAGAACTGCTCCTGTAGGCAGGGAGTAATGCCGGCTCCCGCTGCACCTGGGATGCGTGCTGGCAGGGGAGCCGGCCAGCCTGTGGGGGCCTTGGGGCTCCCCCTGCTGTGGGGTGCCCTGGGTGGGCACCCCAGATTTATTTAGTGAAAAGCTGGAGGGGACCTAAGGCTTCTCCCACAATCCCAAACCAAAAACTAAATCTGTGGGTGACACCAGTGGGACTGGGACACCCAAGAAATGTGAAACAGTGAATAATAAATAAGCGGCCATAGCTGCTCATTTATTATTCTCTGCTCCTGGCAAGGACAGCCCAATAATGTCCTAGGGCTTTATGGAACTACATATTTTCTTATTGGTAGTGCCCCTAGAAAAGGCAGGTGCACCACCAAAAATTGTTTATAATGGTGTCCAGGGTTGCAGGGAATGCAGCAGCAGCACCACCCCAGCAACATTAAAAAAAAGTAAGTCTCCTGGGTCTGGAGCTTACCATATATTTTAATAGCATTCCAAGCAGGAGCTGTATGCTCTTCAGCTGGAGTGTGGGGACCTCCAGTGGTTGGTTTCATGGCTGAACTTTGTGGCTTGAAAAATGTTTAAAAAAAGACATGTTAATATTTGTTTTTTAAAAGGCTTTATTCTAAATATTTTATGATCACTTTTATTATACATTGTAATGTGTGGATTTATGAAATATACATTTGATTATAGACATTGGTGATTTTTTTTATAAAGCCAGTATGCCTGCCTTGCTTAAAATGACACCCTTTATATTGTTGCACATAGTGAGATGTAGGGACAACTCTCTGCTGTGCTGCCAGGCCCCGAGCCCAACTCCCCCAATATGCGGCCAGGCCCTGCACCCAACCTGCCAAAGACAGTGCTTAGAGTGGAGTTGGCCACCAGCATGGGGTTGAGTGCAGGGCCGGGCCGTTGGGCTAGGTCCTGCACCCAACCACCCGCTGTGCATCAATCAATCAATCAATCAATCAAAGGTTTTGTAGCGTGCACAGCTACTCAGAGAGTGTTTCAGCTCTAATAGATACATTGGCCACCTACAAGCCGAAGAACAATTTACTGATTCACCTGTTCAAACAACCAGGTTTTGAGGCTGCATTTGAAGGGAAGTTTGTCCCTCATGGCTCGTAGGTTAGCAGGAAGGGTATTGCATGCAGTGGCGGTAAGAATGGAGAAAGATGTACCACCCCTTTTTTAACTCTTAATTCTCTGGACCACCGCCAACATAGCGTTAGGGAAACATAGGGTTCTTGCCAGATAGTATGGAATGATCCGCTTGGCCAGGTACTGAGGACCTGCTTGGTAAAAGACTCTATGGGCCAGCATAGTCCCCGTGAACTGTACTCGTTCCTTGATCGGCACCCTCTTTAAAGTGTTGACAGATATGATGGCCTCTAGGATGTTTTAATATAAGCAGAGCAGCAGCATTCTGTACCAACTGGAGTCTTTTAAGTTGATATCTCATTCTCGGTAGACCCAAGAAGAGAAAGTTGGTGTAATCAAGCCAAGAAGTGATAAGGGCACGTATACCTATCTCCTGGAACTGAATTGGCAGCAGGTACAGAAATTTATTTTGTGATTTTAGAAGTCCAAAACATGCGGCAACCATCCACATGCAGGCCAAAATAATTTCTGTTGTCAAACTACACCACTAAATTACATGCTATAGTGGCAGGTACTGGTGGGGGGGGACAAGTATGGGCCAGCATACGCCATCCCAGACAGAGAAAGGTGTGCCAAATAGCAGGATTTCTGTTTTGCTCATGTTGCACTGTAGATTGCAAAAACAAATCCACTGGAACACGGCTATTATACAGGCCATTAATCTGCTCAAGGCTTTTGGTACTATTCTGTCAAGAGTAAGGAGGATCTGTGTATCTTCGGCGAAGGACACAACCTGAACACCAAAAGATTCCACCAACACAGCCAAGGGGGTCATATAAATATTAAACAATATCGGGCTCAGAGTAGAGCCCTGAAGGCACCAAACTTTAAAGGTTTAGGATCAGAGGCATAAGGAACCATCCAGAACAATTGGCTTCTATCAGACAGAAATGAACAAATCCAGACCAGTGCAGATCCACTTACGCCTATTTTTCCAGGCATTGCATGGCCAAAGGACGTTTTCTGCGGGGGTAGGGCACCCATGGGGGATAGAGTGCAGGGCCTGGCCATAGGCTCCCACGCCCTCGCCATGCACGGCTTAAGACCTCATATATTACAGCACTCATGACATGTTCTATGACATCATAGCATAACATGATAGCAACATCTAAAATGACATGATTGATGACAACACTGTGCATGCCGGGGGCCCGAGTTTTAGTTACTTGAGATAACCATCTCTGGTGTATTTCAGTGCTTCTGTTTGTTTTAAACTGTATGTTTTAACTGACATTTTAACCTAACTATAATGTTCCTTTAACCATGATTTTAATTTACTTCTAACCTCCTATTACCACTACCAAACCCTAAGCCCTAATATTACCAATATCCATGTTTCACCTTTACCACTACCCACCCCTAAAACCTAAAATTAATTTTATTACCCTTTACCACTATCTAGCCCTAAACTCTAAATTTACCTTTGCCTCCCTTTTCCACCACCGGCCCTTACACCCTAAATTTATCCATACTTCCCTAAAATTAACATTTCCTCTCTTTAACACTATGCATCCCATAACCTTAAAATTAACTTTACCCCTTTTAACCCCTACTGACCCCTAAATCCTAAATTGACTCTTATCTCCCTTTACCATTACCCATCCCTGAACCGTAAAGTTACCCATTCCTCCCTTTAGACTACCCACCCCTAAATCCTAAAACTATCTTTACTTCCCTTTACCACTGCCCACCCCTAACCCTTAAAATCATTCTTTCCTCCTTTTACTACTACTTAGCCCTAATTCCTAAAACTGCCCATGTCTCCCTTTACCACTACCCTCCCCATAACCCCCAAATGACTCTTAGCTCTACCCTCCCCAAAACCCTAAATTTATCCTTATTGTTATTTGAAATATAACTTACCAATTCATACAATGCATGGTAAAGACATGCATGGAAAAGGCACAAATACTTACCTGTGTCAGCATGGTAAAGGCATGCATGGTAAAGTCTGCATGAAAAAGGCATTGCATAGTAAAGACTTTGTTATAAATGTTGTTTCCATATACAAATAGTTCTGTGCTGGACCCCAATGATCCCTCCAGCAGACCAATTAGTCGGATATTTTTGCACATAAATCTTCAGTTGTTGTCTTCCAGGTGGGCATGCATATGTTTGTCCTTTGTTGTCAGTTTTTTAGTCACTGATTTGAGGATTTTCACCTCTGCCGCTGGAGGCAGAAGAGCAAGTTCTTATTGTTCCACTCTATTATGGATTTTCTCGAAACCAGATCATAGAAGATTAAGGTCCATGTTTGTGGAGTCAATCTTGTGCTCAAGTTTGGCTTTTGTGTACTTCACAGCTGATAATATATTTTCTGGAGTGTTATCCTGATCTACAGACTGTGGTTCTTCTGAGACGGATTCCCTCTGTGTAACCCTCTTCTTCCTCCTGCAAGCTGTTGTGGAGCAAGGCATATTTTGCTTCAGCCAGTTTGATGCGCTCCTTTTCCATCTCTGCCCTTTTGTGACGCTCCGAAGGCCCAGTGTGCTGGCCCATATTTAAAAGGCCATTCAAAGCCAACCTGCGTGGTTTTCATGACCTTGTAAATATGGAGTAAGGCAGTGCCTTACTCTGCATTGAAGGGGCGTTCCATGGGTGTTGCTGTGGGTGTTCCCACGCAACACCCATGGTTTTTGACACTGCCCCAGATTTACAATTTAGCGTAAATCTCGGGCAGCGCCAAAACTAACACATTCCAAAAGCAGGCGTAACAAGGAGAAATGTTTGCATTTCTCCTTGTTTTTTCCTCTACATGTGCTGCATTCTGCAGCACGCACAGAATGAGGAAAACGCTGCCTCTGTGCTAGAAAGTTTCCCTTTCTACACAAAAACAATTATGCGGAAGACACAAACACCCTTGCACCATGGTGCAAGGGTGCCTGCGTTGGTGCTCGGCTGCAGTTTGAAATGGCAGAAAAGACAGGAATGTGCCATATCTTGTAGATACAGCGCATTCCTGCCCTTTTCTTTTGACGTAGGACAGCGCAGCTAGAAGGCTTGCGGCACTGCCCTGCTCCAAAATATTGTAAATATGCCCCTAAGTGTGCAATCTCCACCCTGTTAATGGAGTTCATTCATGTTTGGAATAATATTTCCAAAGGAACAAATGACTTTAAACAAGTCTGACTGAGAAGGAAATGTTACTCTCCTGAGTTTACCCACCTGAATATCTGCAAGTCAATCGGACCCTATTTGAGAATTAATTATTAATGGACTTTATACACTAGTTGTTTGCTAGTGCTATGTTTTTGGCAATAGTGCTGATTAATAGGGTAATGTGTGAAGAAGGAGCACGTTTAGGGCATCCATTTAATACTAAATATATTTCACTATTCATGGAGGATGCGCTTTTTTACAAAGAGAGGATTTCATTTTCCTTTCTAAATGAAGGTTCCAAAGCTGGAATAAGATTGCAAGATTGTGATTTGCACGCAATCAGCGAAACCTGAAACCATTTATGAATTATGCATTTCCTCCTACAGTTTGTGAAGATGTTTGTAACTTGGAGAAATTCAAAAGGATTAAGTGTGAAATTCTGCATAAAGCGAACATTTGCATGCCTGTGCACGTCACTAGCCTGATAGTTTTTTTGATGTTGGAAAACGTGCAGGTTTTAAATTTACATTTGGGGCATATTAGCAAGGAATAGCGATATTTATCGCTAACCGCGCTTAGCGCGACTTTGGTTAACGCCGCCTATCGCTGGAAAATATCGCTGAGATAACACCCTATTAACAAGGTTTATCTCCATAGCGATAAAATTTCCAGCAATAGCGGTAAAATGTGAGAATATCGCTGGAAAAGCAGCGATATTCTCGCATTATCGCTAAGGTGGATTCAGCATTAGAATCCACCTCCTATACTTTAAACAGGTAAGTCATCCTCACTAGCAGGAGATAAAATATAGCGATAAACGCGCTTAGCGCGAATTATTATATCGCTTCGCCTGCCTTGCTAATAGGGGGTAGTGGGATTAGCGACTGTTTTCAGTCGCTTTTAGTAGGGAACGCCTTCCTTGCATGTCATTAGCGATAATTATCGCTGACATGCAAGGCGATGGTAAACGCGGCCTCTAACGCCTGAAAGCTGTCGCTAACGCCTGTTAGCGACAGCTTGCTAATAGGGCGATAAAATTATCGCCGCTTTAGCGGCAAAAAGTGCCGCTAAAGCGGCGATAAAGCCCTTGATAATATGCCCCTACATTTGTTAAGCAAATACCTATATAATCGCTAGGCAAACGCATCTTAATGTTCTCTGTTTTCTTCAAATGAAAATTAATTTTCCCAATAGAGAAACTTTTTCGCCTCCACATCATGAGATATGCATTTCTGTATGTTACAAACCCAATTAGCGCACTTTCCAGTGGCCTTTTTTTATTTTAATGCCAGTTTTGAAGTTAGGTGTTAAGGGTGGAAAGCTTAGATATCTTAAGGAGATGCTAAAGTGGAGATAGAGAATCCACTTTCAGTGTTTTTGTTTTATTTTACCTCACCATCAAAAAGGTATCCAACCCGAAAAAAATCGCTAAATGGTAAGGTATGCGCCCGTTTCTCAATCTGAGGGGTGATCAATTGCTACCGCCACTATTGGGAGCAATATGTCTTTGTATAATTACCCTCACACACTCTAATATTGTCATGCTTCATCATCGGGTCACCCTGGCTCCTAAAGGCCAGGGTGGGCTCAACTGTTTCCCAGGGAGCTCTTGTGAGAAAAGACCAGGGGGGGTTAATGATTTAAAAAACAACCACACACTCCAGGTATCCCTTTAATATGGAGTGGTGATAGTTATTAAAATGGAAACAGACAGGGTGTGCCCAGGATACAATGGTCCTATGACCCTAGAAATGCCAACATGGGTCAGCCGAAAAATGGCCCTATGGGTCCATGGCTTTCTTCAGGGCATATATGGAAGATATTTTCCCTCCCTGGAAGTATCAAAGTAGTCAAAAATTATTTGAGCAACATTAAAAAGACATATAATGCCTTATGGATATACTTATCCTGAAGCCTTGGAATGCAGTACCGAGTAGGTACTTCCGCGGGGTCGATCTTTGATGAAAGTGTGACTACAAGATCACCCCTGTGTCTGCACCCATGAGAAGTGCATAGCCCCCTACAATTGGGTGGGACATACTACGACTGGGAACGCCTCCTTCAGGATAAGTATATCCATAAGGCGTTATATGTCTTTTTAATGTTGCTCAAATAATTTTTGAATACTTTGATACTTCCAGGGAGGGAAAATATCTTCCATAAATGCCCTGAAGTAAGCCGTGGACCCATTGGGCCGTTCTTCGGCTGAAACATGTTGGCATTTCTAGGGTCATAGGACCATTGTATCCTGGGCACACCCTGTCTTTTTCCATTTTAATAACTATCACCACTCCATATTAAAGGGATACCTGGAGTGTGTGGTTGTTTTTTAAATCTTTCACCCCCCTGGCCTTTTCTCACAAGAGCTCCCTGGGAAACGGTTGAGCCCACCCTGGCCTTTAGGAGCCAGGGTGACCTGATGATGAAGCATGACAGTATTAGAGTGTGTGAGGGTAATTATACAAAGAGGTATTGCTGCCAATAGTGGCAGTAGCCATTGATCACCCCTCAGATTGAGAAACGGGCCCATACATTACCCTTTAGCGATTTTTTTCGGGTTGGATACCTTTTTGATGGTGAATATTGTTTTGCAGGACGTATCCCTTCCGCTTCCCTCCTTGTGGAAGCACCTCTCCACCCTTCAGGCCTGAGGGCCAGTTTGTATACAGTTTTTTTTTACCTACCAGAAAGTCACGTCGATAAAACACATTTCACAAAGGGATTCTGCCTGTAGAAATTGGATTTGTTATTATAACTCAGCTCTAAGCCATATGATAAGTGTAGGCGCCAGAATTGGGTTTGAAAACCAAGGGGCATATTTGCAACAGGCAGCGATAATTATCGCTGACTTTGTATACCGCATTTTATTCTATCGCTGGAATATTTCGCCAGGCTAGCGTTGTATTAACAACGCTTAGCGCCATGGCGATGTATATTCCAGCGATAGCGCCCTTTTCCATGGAACATCGCTGGTTTTCCAGCGATGTTCCATGGAAAACGACGATATACTTGATGATACGACCCTGTGGTCGTATCACATGAATCCACCTCCCATGTTAAGTATGCCTTAGTCAGGAATTTAACAGACGTTAAATTCCTGCGTTAAGGCATACTTAACGCGATTAAAATAATCGCTTCCCCGCATTGTAAATATCGTGAAGTTGCCTTCGCGATATTTACCCATGTTGTTTCCACAGACACGCCTACTTTGCATCTCATTAGCAATGCGAAGTTAGGCGTGCTGGAAACGGGAGCAAAATCAGCAAAACACGCAATAGCGTGTCTTTGCTGATAAGGCGATATAATTATCGCCCCATTGTTAATATGCCCCCAAGTGACTATTGAGAATGGTGCTATGTGTATTAAAACTTTGGCACCAAGGTTTCGGGTATCAGGTTCACCAGTGGTGCCTTACTCACTAGACTAGATTTCCTCACCAATATGTCTGGGCTGCATTACAGTATGTATAAACTTCACCTTTTCTGCTCGAATACCTGCCGCAGCCCGTGCAGGTAAGAGTAGTGGGGCAGTGGGGCCCGGTCAGGGGGATTTCGATGGACGATGACGAGGGAAAATTAAATAAATAATTAATTTTCCCTTGTCATCGGCCACCTAAATTCCCCACCACCGGGCCCCATCGCCCCACCGCTCCTACCTGCACGGGTCGCGGATGTTGAATACTCTTGTTTTTTCGTCTTTATCTGACCCTATTTATGCCGGCATTCAGACTTTGTGCACTGTGACACTGCTATTCTGTGGCACAGTGTTTGTGCTCTAGCCCTTCAACTTTCCTATAAGATCATGGTAGATGGTGAAGAAAATGGACCACTGGAATGAAAGTTAAATTGCCATTTATGAGCTGTAGAGTTTATTGCCACAAGAAATACAAAGCTGCCGGGATCGCCAATGTGATCTTGCTGGGCTGCATTTTAAAAGCACTGCACTAACACATGGACTGGTTCCTTTGCCATGGAGGAAACCCTATTTTATACATTTTTCAACACCAAAGATGCCTTGTTACACAAAAGGGGCTGATTACGATGTCAGTCGAAAAGCCTCTGGCTGCTAGTCGGAAGCTTTCCGACCGCGGTCAGACGGTTTCCCACTGACACTCTTGGTTTGTGGTCCGGCCGCCTGATTACGATGTCGGCGGTCGGAACGTAAACCGGCCAGTCATTCTGACTCAGTTCGGACCGGCTCTCGGAGTCTTCCAGCAGGTCGGAACCACACCGTAATCCCCTATGGACTGCGCTTCTGCCGTCAGGATTATGATGTCAGTTTCCCACAGCCTTTCCGTGCCGTCCTTTCCAACACGGAAAGGCTGTTGGAAAGTGACTTAGCAGGTCCCCCCTTGCCTCCGCAGTCTACGGTTGGTGGTCGAGGGGGTAACTAGGGTACCTCCCTGTAAAACTCTGCACTGTGTGGCAGGCACCGGTGCCTGCCACAGGGTGCAGGGTTTTGCACACACCCCATTTCTCTATAGGAGTCTATATTACGGCCGGTTTATGGCCGTGACACAAGCTCCCATAGAGAAAAGTGAGTATGCGACCGAACAGTTTCGGTCACATCGCAATGAGACGGTTGGAACCGCCGACCAGAGGTCAGTCGGTCCCGAGTCCGAGACTGTGTCGGTCGGAGGAAACTCTGACCGACATCGTAATAAGCGCCTAAATATTGGAAATAGCATACCCCCACAGTGATGTCCAAAAACTGTTTTCACTGTGCAAGTTAAGCTAGAATATTTATGAACAGGCCTGTGTACAAATTAAACACGTAACATATCTTTTCACTTGAAAAATACTAGCTAAACGATTAAACATTATTTTCCACTTCGTTTCAAAAATCTAATTTCATGGTGAAAACTGACTTAGAACCAGTGTTTTGCTCATCTCACCTTCAGAGACTCAACACACAGCCCTAGTTGGAGTTAACAACCATACTTTCCAGAAGACAATCACATGGCCTCTGAGCCTAGAAAGACAGAGGTGTTGTCAACAATTGGCCACTTAACAGGGTTAAGCTATTTGGGAGGGGTACATTAACAGTTAGCAGAACTAAGAACAGCCATCACTCTACAAATTTTGACTCTGAAATGAGCGATTGGGCGGCCCCCATTCATTCCTAAGGCCTTTCTAGACTTTTGGGGTACCCTCATCAGGAGGGAGGACAATTTGTTTGGTCCTGACAGTGAGGATATTACCCATTTGAATAGGGGAACGGCTAAGAAGAACCAGAGCCCATCTGGATGGAAGAACGCTTTCCCATTTTGGATTTAGTGCTTGAGGGAGTTTTTACAGTAAAGCGTAAATTAAGTGCTGCAAAAGGAGCTGGGTAAAGGGTAAGAAAACAGACAGGATTGGGTGCGAAAAAATCTTCGATCAGTTGGTAGTGAACATTGTAACACTGACACCTTGCCACAACAACCCAGAACATTGCTGGACCTGGATAGACAACATCTGGAAAAAAAAGACTCTGCTGGAAGAATAGAGTTGCTCATCAAGGCTCAAGTGATTGACACCCTGTGTTTCCTGCTTCAGGGATACAAACAACAGGACTTCTGACCCCAAGATTGCCTAGCTGACCACTAAGCAATAGATTCTACAGGAGCCACGGCTAGATAAGGACTTGGGGGCATATTATCAAGAAACGGCGCTAAAATTATCGCCGCTTTGGCGGCAGAAAACTGCTGCTAAAGCGGTGATAATGGGCTTGATAATATGCCCTTGAGAATTCCAATAGAAGCCCATGTTCTGGTGTCAACATGGGCTTCTATTGGAATTCTCAAGGGCATATTATCAAGCCCATTATCGCCGCTTTAGCTGCAGTTTTCTGCCGCTAAAGCGGCGATAATTTTAACGCCGTTCTTGATAATATGCCCCTCGGTATCTAGAAACCAACATTGTGGGGTCAAGGGTTGCAGGAGTGACCAGAAATAACTTTTTAAGAGGTCTGAATCATTTCTGACTTGCTGTTTGTGTCACAACTACCGTTTGTTGAGCAAAGATTCTCTAAGAACTGTATTTAGGCCTAACCAAATTGTGTTTATTAAGTTGGTAGTGGTCACCCTCTCCCAAATTCCTGATATAGAGCTTCCGGAAGTAATTGTTATGCAGCAGCCAAAAATAAAAAACGATGAGTAGGATCACAAAAACAATCTGTCCTCTTTGCTGACTAGCAGGAAAATCATAACTTTTGCCTCAATGGGGGGTGATCTTGGTACTATCTATGAGCTCAATATACAAATTTGTATGTGAACTTAACTTTGACTTGGATGAACAAATGATTTGTTTACCAAGTGCATATGGTACGGTTCATGTAAACAAATGACATTGAAATTCCTTGTAAATGTGACCCAGTCTGATTTATCCAACTTGTTATTTAATCCGATAACATTCTATGAAACCCAATGTATATTCTACCCCATTAGTGGGAATAAACCACAAGGGCTTGTGTCTGTTGTTTCAGTACTAGCAGGTCCAAAAGAAACATTATCAGAAACAGACGTCAAAGAGAAAGTTGTGCCCCTAACATTAGGATGAGAAGCAGTGCTACCAGTCTCCCTATTAGCGAAATCTCATAATTAATTTCATAATAATTTTCAAATTAATATCAAAGAACGAGGAGCCAGAAAGACCACCACACACTAAAAAGAAACATGCTCCTGGGATGGGGAGACAAACTTTTTAGAATGTCAAACATCCTGCTCATGGGTTTCTAGGAGGACATATCTGTTAGAAGTTGAAATATGACGGAAACCAACGGTGTCTACGCAAAGTGGAGATGTATTGGTATTGAACTGATTCCTGAGTTAGTAAAAATAACCAAAGGTAAAGCCCTGATTTTACCTTGGAGTACATTGAGACCGTTTATCCTGTATAGTAGGTAACCAAGAAGCAGGGAGTCTCTGAAGTTGACCACAATACAGTCCCCTGCCTCTCTTTTTAGGTCTTGCCTGGCGACGCAGAGCGAAAGCGCTGTCGCTAGCGAGATCTATTGTTACTGACTTGCTTTGGAAGGGAGACAGGAGCTGTGCACGCGCAGGACGGACTGGAAATGTGAACGCGCCCAAGAACACGCGATGTGCACATCTCCTGTCCCCCTTCCGTCCTCGCAAGCCTCATGCAATATCACTTTTTTTTTTAATGCGCACGCGAGCTCCAAGCGTGGCGCGCTTTACACGCACAGCATGCCTCACCCCACTTACCTGCTCTTGTGGGGACTCTGCGCTGCTCCTCGGCTGGTCTCCGTCTTCAGCCGGTCACTGCAGCAACACGCCGGGCTCCGCCTTGCTCCCAGGAGCCCCGCCTAAAATCCTGCTTTGGCCGCACCATGCGGCATTCACGAAGGCGGGGTGGGCTCCCGCCGGACTTCCTCTACTGTTTTTTTTTTTTGCTTTGGCGGCCCCGTCCCTGGGCCGCACGAGCCACGCAGCACTTATTGAAGTACGGCGAAGTCCGCAGGCGCCGCCACTGGGCACGAGCCGCAGGCCACGCCGATGTACACGCTCACGGCGTGCCTACAACGCGCGCATGGCGCGCTTTCACTTTCCCTTGTTTAAAGGGGTCCTCGATATGGGTCTCTACCGGGCTCTGTTTGTGCCCTGGCACAGGCGGACTGCAAGCAGCACATCGATGTTCGCTGCACACTTCTCACTAGTGGAGAAGTTACGTCATGCCAGGTGAGCGTTGTAGGGAAGGGAAATCCGATCGGCCCCCTATGCGAGTCAAAGAGGGAAAACACAGCCCAGGAAACACCCGGCCTAAAAATACAAGCAGCAGGCAGGCAGCAGACCCGCGCCCTGCCCCATGCCAGCCACTGGGGTTTGTCATTGTTGTAACGACGCTTTCATTTTTAAACACAGGCTTATCTTATACTACAAATTGTTTCTGTATTTAATATCGTTTAAAAGAACTTGATGTCCAATAGCTTATAACCTGTTACTATTAAAGAATGCCTTTCACTACGGTGCGTTCTGTAGTCCAAGCCTGAACTTGAGTAGCCTCTAAGTACTAAATACAGTGTTTACTGGGCAGGTTTTTCTGTCTTCGTCTTTTGCAGCTTCAATGCGCTATAAATTACAAGTGCTAATATCAACAAAATCCATGTTAAGCGTGTTATCCACCTCCAAAATGACAGCGTCCGAGACCTTTCTGTGAAGATCCGATTTGAATGGATGAAACAGCTCAGCTGTTGCATTAACCACCCGAGCTATCTCCCGGTGAAGAAGCACGTCTAAAGGCGTCACTTCTTTTAAAACAAGCATTTGCAATGCAATAGGTCTCGCATTTACACGAGTTTGAGCTAGTGGCATTGTAAATAACAATACCTTTATTTATGTTTTGTTATTTAAAACATAAATAGAAGGCATTGTCATTTACAATGCCAAGAGCTCAAGCTTGCGTAAATGCGAGACCTATTGCATTGCAAATGCTTGTTTATTATATTACCAACCCATAGGAATCTTCTAACTGCAATCATCTCATCATAAAGATACCTGAGGATACACAGCTGTTTCCCCATCTAGTGTGTTACTTTGTTTTTGAGTTGAGAAGAGTCCTCCCTTTGATAGGGTGTAACATGGGAACATTTTTAAAAACAATGACCTGTGTGGTAGCCTCTGTTGGTAAGTGAAGTGATTCAGAAAAGGGCTGGGCTACTGGAAGGGGCTGAGGTGGTAGTAGGTGACTTATGTTGACTGGAGGATCAACAGCTGGATACGCACTCACCCCAGTTTGAAAGTTTGTGTTGCACATATCGTCATTAGAGATGCAAGTGCTACTAGTTCTGCCTTTTGGGGGACAAAAGAGAAGCACTGCACCCCCTGCAACTTTTCTCACCGTACACCCAATTCTGATCCCCATATCCCTTTTGAAGCTGCAACTTATACTCCCACAATGGGCTCCACAGACTGGCCAAGCTCCGCCATAGAAGATTCAATCACCTTCAGCTTTGCAACTATAGGATTTATTAATATTTTACAGCCCCATCACAAGCCTTCACATTTTGTTCCTGAGTTTTATATAGCACGAACTTGACCTGAAGGTATCAGAGTGCTTTACACGAGCACCAGTTGCGTTACAGATGGACATATTCATTTTGTTAGGTACGGGGAGATTAAGTGATTTGCCCAGAATTACAGGATGTTGACTGTCCCTGCCGAGTCTTGAACCAGGTTCCCCAGCTTTGACGTCGACCACTCTACTTAGACTACAATACCTGCTCAAGTTGGCATGAGTTTAGACTGATCTCCATATGTGTTCCCTGAACAGAGGAGGGAACACAATATAAGTAGCAATAGATGATCCATGCCCTCCCAAGTGATGCCCTCTGAAGTGGCACCACTTGGGAGGGCATGACTCTCAGAAGGCAGAGTCCATGTGCTGGGTCCATGGTTGTCAGAAGCTTCTTATGTCCCTGAGGCTTCTGACCAGGAGTTCAGCCAACTAGCCCTTGGACTCACTCTGAGTTCTGGGCTCAAGTGATGTAGGTCCAGACCTTCTCACCCAGGCAAGAGGGCAGCAGGCAGAAATTCAGCAGAGCAGGGCAGCAGTCCTTCAGAGCAGCAGTCTTTTAGAGTAGTAGTCCAGTAGAGTGGTAGTCAATCAATCAATCCACTTTATTCGATTAATTAAAATCATAAAAGTACAAGACATAAAATACATAAACACACACATACCTATACAAAATTTTGGGGATAAAAGTTGGGCACAATCCTATTTGTGTAATTCAGCCGCATCAAAAAATACAAAAGTTAAAAAATTATTTCATTAGAGAATCAGCATAATACAGTATATAGCATAAAAATCCATACAATAGCAGCAATAGAACTAATATTATTAAAATAATCCACAAAATACTCAGCTTCAGCAAATGAGGTTAATCGGTTCGTTAAAATGCGTAACAATGTGCATATTTTTTCCAGTTTCTTCCTAATCCTAATAGCAGCAACCAAAAAACAAGCAATATTAAAAATGTCCCATGTATTACTTAACATTTGCAGATAAAGCAGTGCAGGTTTAACCTGTAGAAAACCCTTTTATTTAATAGAGGGACTAAAAACTTCCTACGTATATCCAAATAGAGGTCACAGAACATTACAAAATGTAGGGTATCTTGTGTAGAAAAATTATCACAAGAACACGGTCCTGCATCCTCTGGCTTACACCACCCCTCATAGTTACCCAAATTAAAATGAATCAGATTAAAACGGAACCTAGTCAGGAGCCAGCGATGGAACGGTTTAGTAACAGTTATCAAATACGGCTCAATTAATAACGACGTTTTTGTCAAAAAGTGAGCCCTAACTAAAGGTTTCTGTAGCTCCTTTTCTTCCCGTTCCAACATCAACATATTTATAAAATTCGTTCTAACCCCTTTCAAATCTTCCTTCCTAATCCTATCCGGGAATTCAAATAGTTCTAGCCGCCCTATTTTGGATAACATAGATCTAACATATGCAAGCCAATTAATGTTACTTACTTTATCCAATTTGACACAATCCCGCAATATCAAATGATTCAGGGTTAAAACTGGGTTAAGCCATACTTTGAGCCAGCAGAGTAACGGCGCTGTACGCAAAGTATCTGAGACATAACCCAGCCCCAATTCCTGGTGTATGGCAAAGGTTGAAGTAGATTGAGGAACAGACAGGAGACTACGTAAAAATTTGTTTTCCACTGTCTGTAGTCCTGCCTGTTGCTTGTATCCCCAAATAGATGAGCCATATGCTGCAATAGCCAAACACTTAGATCTATATAATTTTATAATGGCCTCCACAGGTCTAGCTCCCAACCGCTGCGCAAACCCTAGTATGGCAGAGGTTGATCTAATTACTGCATTTTTAAAAATGTTGTTGGGGAACCCAAGAGCCTCTTTCATCAAACACTACTCCTAAATATGTAAACGAGGATACAGTCGTCACAACCCCCCATTACAATAAAAAGTCTTTGCTTTAGGAGCTTTATGACTCGTGGTCATAATATGTGATTTCCGATATTTACTACCAGGTCTAAAGACTGCATATAGGCTCCAAACGCATCCAGAAGCCGCTGGAGACCTACTGCAGTTCGTGCCAAAAGAACGGCATCATCCGCGTATAGGAGAACCGGGATTGGACAGTCTCCTACACGCGGTATATCCAAGCTCGCCTCCACCAGAGATCTATCCAGGGCGTTAGTATATAGTGTAAAAGCAGGGAGCCAATATGCACCCCTGTCTTACGCCTCTTCCTGATTTAAAAGACTTAGAACACTTGCCATCTTGTGAAAGCCTAATTGATGCAGATAGGTCACTATGAAGATCAGCTAGGAAATAAACCAAACCCGGATCCAATCCCATTTCTAATAAAATACTCCACAGCTTCGACCTGTTAACCAGGTCGAAAGCTGAGGACAAGTCCATAAAAGCCATTTTAAGCGAGCCCTCTTTAGCCCTAGTATATTTACTAATTAATAAATACAGGTTGAGACATTGGTCCATAGTACTTCGTCCTTTTCTAAAACCATACTGTAAATTAGAAACAATCTTGTTATCATTGGCCCAGTCTAAAATCTTTTCTAAAATCACTTTGCCCAAAATTTTAACCGTCGAGTCAATTAAAGATATCGGTCTGTAGCACCTGGGGTCCCCTCTCTGACCCTTTTTAAAAACTGGTATAATAATCGACTGAGACCAGGATGCGGGAAACCCACTCGCTCTCACTGCATTAAATACATTTGCAAGTATCTTAGCCCAAAATTTGGGGTTACACTTAAAGAGGTCTGCCGGGACACGGTCTGGACCTGGAGCTTTATTACTAGATGTGTCTTTTATTGCTCTCTCAACGTCCTCCTCATTAAAAATAAAGGATGCTGCAGCTTGGTGGGTTGATACCTTAAAATAAGTTTCCATCGTCTCATCAGAACCATAAATTCCCTCAAAGTGAGCCAACCACTGCGCCTCTGTGATATTACTTTCCTGAATGTCATTTTCCTGACCTGTAAAAAATGGGGAGTTAACAATAGACCAAAATCTAGAACTATCTTTTAACACATCGACTGAAACAAGATCATTCCAAGCCTCTGCCTTAATCTCTGATTTCCGCCTATGAACTGCGACCTTGTATTGTTTCCGTAACGACACTACCAATTCCCTATCTCGAGGCGAACATTTCAAGGCTAAAATAAGGGCACGATGTGCTCGTGAGCAGTTTTCATCAAACCATTTTTCTCCTAATTTAGTTTTCATTTTAGAGTTGATGGTCAAATCCACTGATATCTGTCTACAGATACCAACAAAAGCTCCTAGGACCACATTTTCAGGACTTAAAGGGTCAGCACATATTGCGATATGTCCGCTAGTTTTTAAGCAAAGATCTTTAAAGAAGGAATCTGGTACCACCTTCGACCACTTAAGCCTCCGCCCTTGATCACAGGTTACCATACTATTAACACCCAAATTTTCCCCACCGTTTCCCAAAACCCGCAGCTATTATCCAGTTCCAATATGACGGGGTTATGATCACTAAAAGATGAAACTATAGCGTTATAGAAAACTACCTTGTCAAGTAAAGTAGAGGACAAAAATATATAATCTATGATAGTGTCTCTAGCCTTGGATTTAAATGTAGGACAACGATCAAAATGATTAAAGAATGCTGGTTCAAAAAGATCGGCCCCCGACAAAAGGTTCTCTAGAGCCTCCCCTGGGGCGAGTGCTCAAAATGAGGGCTCACCGAATGAGTATGGGCTAAGTGATCTTCGATAAGACAATGCCGCTCACACAAATGTATATTAAAATCACCCATAATTAATATATGATAAAAAGTGGATTGATTAGCCCTATAGTCTTCTAAAAGGAGTTCAACTTAATCAAATGTTGATTTAAAAATCATTTTCCCCAGAATTATAAAAATTAATAAGTAATAACTTAGAATTATTTGCCCGGGTAACTTCTAATATCAGGGCATTACATGAATCTACCTCTAGTCTACATAAAGAGCCAGCTAGCTTATTAGAGAGGAGGAACATCAAACCACCCTTAGCTCTACCAGCCGTAGCCGGGCGAGCGGGTAGAACATAAGATCTAAAACCATCCACCCAAAAACTATCCCCCCTATCCCAGGTTTCTTGAAGCGCAATTAAGTCATAAGATCTTAAAACCTTCAACCAGAGTGGATCATCCCTTTTAGCTTTGAGGCCCGCAATATTCCAACTAATAGTTCTACAACTTGGGAGGATAACCACGCCTACATCTGAACCTGGATTTGTAGGGGATGGTTGTAAGCTACCAACCACTGGTTCCACCAGTCAATCATTCTGATCCATCGAAGTGAGTGGAGAAAATCTATTTGAGACAGGTAAGCCTCCTCCATATGCCTTGGTATCAAGGCTACCACTTTTTGTAATACTTCTCCCACTTTAGTTTTACTAGGGTAAAATCCACTGCCATGACCCTGAAGCAGCCCCAAGTCAGGGAGGGAGGAACCAGTGAAAGTAGCCCCACTGGCCCTCTCAAAAGGCCGCCGAGCATTTAGCGGAGAGTAAAAATAACCCAAAGGTAAAGCCCTAATTTCCCCCATATAGTTCTGTTGCATCCCAGAACAGCCTATCAGCTATATCCTGTTTATTAAAATTAATTATAATACAGTCTCCTGGTACACATTTGGGGCCATTTCCCACCCAGGCCACCCGTCTAGTCATTATAATATGATCTGATATCCCAGGTTGACCTGATGAATAATGATCACACCAATTTTTTGTCTTGCGCATCAGTGCCTCCGTTGGTTCGTTATCATGAACACTTAAAGGGGGAACCCCTACAAGAATCGCAACCAAAGGAGTGGCAGCCATAGGAAGGTCAATTCTACATTCTTTGGGCTTCTCTTACTTTCTTTGAAGCCGATATTCTTGTTAATTACAACATTAGATCTTAAA
The DNA here is from genome assembly GCA_963921515.1 of Calotriton arnoldi. Taxonomy (NCBI): domain Eukaryota; kingdom Metazoa; phylum Chordata; class Amphibia; order Caudata; family Salamandridae; genus Calotriton; species Calotriton arnoldi. The sequence continues at coordinate 221,956 of CAWUFW010010242.1, read as the reverse complement.
TCTGTAGATTCAGCAGGACTTTTTATCAATTTGGGTCAAATGCCCTCCTTCTTGCATTCTTTCCTGGAACACATCCTGCCTAGCACCCTTTTTCGATTTTACCCCCTCACTTGGAACTACAAATTGGTGATTACCTAAAAATTTTCCTCGAGAGTCTAAATTAGATTCTAACTGGGGAGTAGCTAACAAACCTGAATTATTTTTAACATGATTAACTTTTAAGTAAGAGTCCAGAATAGAGTCCATACGCTCACATTTTTTCTTCAGGTCAGCGACACACGAGTTCATAGTGTCAATTACATCTTTAGCAATAGTAGTCAGTATGGATTCGAACCGAGCACTAAAAATCTCCTCCACCAAATTCCGTAGTAATAATTGAGTATTCTCGTCCAGCACCAAGTCTAACTTTGATGGGCAGTTTTTTTGGCCCTTCTGCCTCTTAATAATTTTCCTAGAGGTACTCCGTTCCTCCTGCGGCCTCGCAATTAAGTCCCTAGATGGATTTCCCCCGTCCATAGCAGAAACTTGCGATGGTACAGTCACTTCTCCAATTTCAACACTAGTCGGGGCCTGAGATTCAGAGATCAATCTTACGCTACTAATCTGCACAACTGGATCCAGCGAAACAGGAGCATTAGATAGTGGCTCAGAATCCTCAACACCTCCTCCTTCATTATATCTTGAGCCTAAACCTAATTCCTTTTCGGCATTAGCTATCTCGTTAGTCAATGCTCCCACGGCCGAAGTCAGGTATGAGATTATAGATGATGATTGTCTCGGGACTTTAGATTTTGCACCTCCCTGGTCATGGCTACCACGAAGTTTGCGCTTACCCATAGTTAGATGTTAGGGGAATGGCCCAGCCCAGCCTCTGACAGGCTTTGACGGGCGCGGACGGGCCCGCCCTTGGCCCGGGCTTTGCCCGGGCACGCCCGCACGCTGTCCGCGCTGCGGGAGAGCTACACAGCTGATAAGCGCCTCCAGGCGCACCGATAACGCCCCCAGCAAGCGACTCCCACTGCCTGCTGGGGGTGGTAGTCCAGCCGTTGCCCTCACGGCAGAGATGACAGTGCCGTTCCCCTCACGGCAGGAAAAGCGATGGTGAAGTGTGGGCAGGAGCCGTTCACCTCACGGCAATGTCCAGGGATCAGGTAGGGTGAAGAAAAGACCGTTCCCCTCACGGTACTGCTGTCAGCTGTGAGCGCGTCCGCGCTGCGGGAGAGCTACACAGCTGATAAGCGCCTCCAGGCGCACCGATAACGCCCCAGCAAGCGACTCCCACTGCCTGCTGGGGGTGGTAGTCCAGCCGTTGCCCTCACGGCAGAGATGACAGTGCCGTTCCCCTCACGGCAGGAAAAGCGATGGTGAAGTGTGGGCAGGAGCCGTTCACCTCACGGCAATGTCCAGGGATCAGGTAGGGTGAAGAAAAGACCGTTCCCCTCACGGTACTGCTGTCAGCTGTGGTAGTCCTTGTAACAGCACAGCAGTCCGTCTAACTGGAAGAGTATAATATAATCTCACTATAGGGGTTCTAGAGGGAGGAATTATTACCACCCATGGTACCACTCCATATGATCTTAATTCACAAAAGGGAACCGAATGGTGTACCCAAGCTACTCACCAGAGAAACACAGTGAGAGGGAAAGGGAAAGATGCACACATGTGTTAAGACGAGAACCCTCACTCACCCTAGGGTGGAATGCTTCATCATTGGGCTCCCTCTTGCACACTGGGACCGCAAGGTACCCAGTGTGGGCTACAACTCACCCACAGGAGAGGAGCGTGAGGTGTTTTATATCATCCAATGTAGGGCAGAGTGCAAAAAATGAATGTGAATTAAAACTATCTCCTGGTTGACAGGGTCAATCCTTTATTGGTGTCCCCAGTGGATAGATTAAAATAAGCTCAGTGAAAATAGGGATATGGATGTTCCCTATCAGGATAAGGTTAACATGTTTCTGCCTCAGTAGACCAAAAAGGTTCTTGGCATTCTTCAGGACCGTTAACTATGTCACTCCACTTGATAAGTGTGAAAAATAATATTAGAAAGTTACCATACTTCTACTGGTATGGACATAGTCAGTTGTACCAGCTTGTAGACAGGTCCACATTCCATTGGAGACTACTATTCAACATCCACCTTCATAAGTCCTTTTAGCAGCAGATCTCAGGACTCTTATTCTCCTGCCTGCTGCAGCATGCACGAAAAGGCTCGTCGTAACTGGAAGAGTATTCACAGCTCCAGAAGTGTACTGAAGTGGTGATGTCTGAGGTCTTTCTTTTATACACAGTTGTGCCTTGGGAGTGGGGAGAAGCTTATAGGGCCATGCCTTTGAAATGCACAGATGTCCTGCCTTTCTGGCCCTGGCTCCAGACTCACTACATGGAGCATGCAGCCCTTTGTGTGGCGACAGGACACAGCCTATTCAGGTGTAAGTGAGGCTGGGCCTATCTCCTCCCTCCCATCCTGCCTGCGATGGCCCATCCAGTCGCACCTAAGCTGCCATTGTGTGTGGCTGTCTAAGAGGAATACACAAAGCCCAACTGCCAACTACACCCAGTCATGTGATCAGAGACAGGCTGCAGGAACCAAATGGCTAAGGCAAGAAGATGTCAACTTTCTAAAAGTGGCATTTTCAGAATTGTAATTTAAAATCTGACTGCACCCTAAGTTAGGATTTTAAATTAGGATTCCAAAGACACCAAACATGAACCAGTAATCTCCTCCCATTTGGAAATTACACCTATAAAATGTAATACGGCCACTCCAATGTTATCCTATGAAAGAGATAGGCCTTGCAGTAGGGAAAAATGAATTTAAGAGTTTTCACTACCACGACAAGTAAAACTTAAAAGTGCATGTCCTGCTTTCTAAATACATTGCACCCTGCCCTCTGGGCTGTCCAGTGCCTACCGTAGGGGTGACTAATATGTATTGAAAAGGAAGGTTTGGGCCTTGAAAAAGGTGTATTTTGCTAGTTCAAAATGGCAGTTTAGACTGCACATACAGGCTCTGCAATTGCAGGGCTAAAACATGTTTAAAGGGCTACTTAAGTGAGTGGCACAATCAGTGCTGCAGGCCCACTAATAGCATTTAAATTGTGGGACACATTTTACTGGGCACATGTAGTCGACTTTACTGGGGGCTTATATGTAAACTAAATATGCCAGTTGGGTATAAGCTAATTCTACCATATTTTAAGGAGAGAGTACAACCACTTTAGCACTGGTTAGCAGTGTTAAAGTGTACAGAGTCCTAAGGCCAGCGAAAATGAAGTCAGCAAAAACAGGAGGTCTGAAGGCAAAAAGTTAAGGGGAAACCGTGCCAAGGATTCCAGGTCTAGCAGAACCCTACCTGATAATTTTACCTAGTATACAGCATAGGTTTTACCTCACACGATTCCAGTTCAACATTTCACATTATTTAGTGGATATCCAAAAGATGTATTCTGGCCATTAAATCCCGTTCTCTGCCCATGTGATTCAGTATCCCTCCAATTAACTTTGCACTTGTAATTTGCAAGCAATATGAGAGACCTACGAAGTTGTTTTTAGACCCTATCTTAAGAATGCCTAATATAATGCTAATAGGCATTTTTGTATGTTATATTGCTCTCTACGTAGCCTGTTAAATTTTATGTTACATAAATGTATATATGCCGCAATAAGGTTAAGAAACCTGGTGGGATCACAACCGTTTTTTTCAGGATTTTTAATACTGAAATTGCATTATGCACATTTACACTTTTTTGTAATGTTATTTATTCTTTGTACATTGACTGTATTATGTTGTATTTGTATTCATGTCTTTTATAGCCTTGTGCTGGAAAAAAAAATCTGAATTTGAGTCTGACTTACTTATTTGAGTCCTGTCTAACCTTCAAAGGAATATTTAACTTTGCACATTTTGACAAAAATTTTGATGCATTTTATGGATCAGGTGATTGGATGCATACAATGGCTATTTTTTACTTTTCTTTGTAAGGTGTTCCCCTCTGTCTGGTACTCCACTCTCAACCTTTAGCACTGAAATTTTCCGTTTGGAGCATTCATTCTGAGGTCATTGTTCTTTTTAATCGAAATAAAAGGCCTGTCAAGACTGCCCGATAAGTTGTCTAGAGTTTGATGTTGATTCACTGCCTGTTTTTCCAATATACTTAAAATTGAGTGGACTGTTTCTGGTATACTAGACATTTAAAAAAGGATAAATGGGGGATAGGATTTTTATTGGCATTGACAATGGACAATGCTAAAAATGTATTTGTTCTTATCAAAAATGACAATATGTGATAATTGAAATAAGAGATTCCACTCATACTTTTACTCTGTTACCCACAAGCCGCAGGGCCATCATCTTCTTCTCAGAAAACCAGGATCCAAACATTGTTATTACGGTTTTCAGTTTGCAGACTTTAAACAGTCTGCCTATACAACAGTCTCAGTGCATATTTTACTCATGACTGAAATTCTTGAGCAATGAGTTTTCGAGCGGGCATTACCTTTCTGCTGTAGACTGCCAGTACAGTCTTCTTTGGGCCCCCTTTAAAACAAAAGCCGCTCTCAACTTGTGGCATGCCACCCTGCACAAGACTGCAAGTGCATGGCATGCCCAGTAAAATTATACTGAAGCACACAATAGGGCAGAATAGGAGCATGTTGGTTGGAGGCCTATTATCAAACTAGCTGGTCAACAAGCCAGAGCAATAGGTACAAATACTGGGCTGGGCTGAGGGCTATGGCTCAGATTGGGTCTGTGGCCACTGAGCGGCCAAACTGCCACCAACCCACCGAGACGTAAATCACTGAAACATTAGGCCACCAGAAAAACTGCATGTAAAACTATACTGAAAACATAGGCTGATACAAGCCAATAAACTGCTGTGCAAATAGTACGGATAAAGGAACAACTGATTGTCGCTTGTCTCAGCTCGGCTGTTAATCCAATTGCAGGGATTCCAGAGCCCGGAGAACATGCCTGAAGAAACACAGATCAGACACATGAAGGAACCCAGCTGACTTTGATTTCTTGATAATATTCTCCTCAGGGCGAGGTGGTGTCCAGGGTGAATCCAGATGACTTGGCAATCTATGAAAGCTTGGGTTTGAGCCATAAAGGAACAGGTTGTTGAGCCAGATGTGTATATGCATATATAAGCATGTATCCAATCATCCATACATCCACTCACGCACTCAATCACTCACTCACCCATCCATGCATGAACTCATCAATGGATCTATTGTTTCAGCCTTTAACTCTTTCTTGCCTTGACCCACTCACCTATCCACTTTACACATGCATCCTCCTGAATCAATGAAGAAGTGAATGCTTGTTACTAGTACCCAACTACTGTACTCATTGAGATAAACGGATGCTGTTTCAGCCAAGAGAAGTCATTGGAACACTAGCCTATCACATTAGCCCAAAGAAGGAACATGTTTGACATAGGGATTATGCTTAAGACGTTGGTGGTATTCTGCCAAGGCGAGGGGCAGACAAAGGGGCAGAACAGGGTCTAATTTACCCATTCTCTCCGATGTGAAACACGTGTATTTCAACTAGACCTACTCAAAAGTAAAGCTGTACTCTCTTCCTGCTCCCTTACACCACCTTTACACTCTGAATGCCCCACCGCCCATAGAAAATGATCCATACCTCCCAAGAGTGTAGTATCTTTCCATAAAACATGTTTTGCAAACACTGTGGCACGTTTCCCTGTCGAATGGTACTGCAGAACCTTTAGAATAAACGTGTAAACTTTCTGGAAGACTGTCACTGGGCACGAATCTCTACAACCTGTGACTCGGCTTAGGTGCAGTCTCACTGCATATATTATAGTGGCGGTCTGAGCAAAGAGCCACAAGTAGGGTGAAAATGTAACTGGAAGGAAAGAAAACAGCCGTGATTACTGTGCCTGAGTGTTGTAGCCAATTATTAATTTGTTCAGAGGGTTGCTGTTGGTAGCCACTCGCCCTGGTTTACTTTAGGGACCATGACTAATTTCGACCAAGAGAAAGGCAGGAAAGAAAGAATGAACTTGAAAGTAAGAAAACAGACATATGGAGCAAGCATAGGTGGAAAAGAAACTGAAAAGTTGAACAAAGAGACCGGAACTGCGGGGCAGTGGAAGAAAGACGTGTGAGGTCAATCAATCAATCAATCAATCAGGAATTGGCATTGAGCAATCCAGCATTCAGCAGTGGGGGCAGCGTGCTCAAAACAAAACTTTACTTATTACAAATTAAGCTCTAATTGCAGCACTGATATGTAATCACACTTAAAAAAAAGTTATACTTCCTCACAGGCGCCGTCTTATCGTGCATGAGACGCACAAACATCTGCAGCAGGAACAAAAACAGCAGTACAGAGAGCCATGACAGACAAAATTAATAGCATCGCCTTGTCTATTGAAGACAATTACTGGAGCACAAACTCTCATCAAGGCGCATCTCGCTAATGTGAAGCCAATGCAATGTTCAGAACGTGTAAGGACTGTCTTTGTTTACACTCAAACACGTTCAAATGTAATTAAAAAGCTGATCAATCCTTGTCCGATAAGGCATAATATATCGCCACGTGCGTTTTTAAGTCCGCCTTGGACATTACCCGTTATCGGAAATTGAATATAGCATACGCAAGCTGCCTGAGGTGCTCTTCAACCTTCTTGTGTATGAAACGCAGCCTAAGTCTGACAGAGATTGACGCTACGTGATTGACTCACGCGGGAGCGTTGACCCGTTTGCAGCGCGTGCTATCTCTGCAGCCCCAGGCTGCGCCGGGAGCTGCGACCGGGAGATTACTGCTAGGGAAGAGGGAGTGGGGGCACCCTTAGAGGCTGACCGGAGAGACACAATCAAATTGTAGCTCACACAAGGAGCCAATACCATATTCTGACCGTGCTATATATATTTTAGCATGGGGACTTGCACTAGGAACAGGAGTGGATAGAGTGAGAGGGCAGTATGCGCGAGTCCTGCCTGCCCCTATGGTTTTCATTCACATGCGGACGTGCAAAAGTTCAAATAGTTTTATACAGCTCTTCTGGCTCTGTGCAAAAGCCAGGAACTTGAGTGGCCAATTCACATAGCTTTATTTCCTGGCAATAGTCATACGTCAGAAAAATATCGCAAAATATACGCATGCATTATAGGAAAAAGAATCACAAAAGTACAATGTATGGGCGCAAGCTGCATTTGTGCCTTCAGTACCTTACGAATAGTTAAAGGCCTACGAACCACCAAGGGGTCTCTTTCATGTGAAGTATACACGTGACCATTATGGACAGGACTCATAACTGGAGTCAGTGCTTTGAATTGAAATATATAGAAGTGCAGGTACTCACTCTTTAGAGTACCTGGTTGCTCCTGAGAAGTGCCGGTACTCTCTCACTAAAAGCATCGCAGCTGTGCTAAGAAGTGCAGGTTCTCTCCTTCTTACATTAAAGAAGTGCAGGTACTGGGTACCGGACAGTACCTGCCCATTTAAAGCATTGACTGGAGTAAAAAAAAAAAAAAGCAGGCAATCACATGGGAGTGTCAGAGGAGTGGCCAAGGATGTGTGAAGGAAATCTGGTGAGGACCCACAAAGGCTTGATTAGGTGTGAGCTGGAAAAGTCTGACTCCAGTCCAGACCCCGATTTACACAGGGGCCAGAATTATGAAATGTGAAGACATTATCACGCCCTGCAATTACCAGAAGTGATAACATCTCCATTCACTGGATTCATTTCTGCAAGTAAATTCTGCCAGAATTTAACAGGGGAAAAGGGATTGGTAATTAATTTGACATGTAGATTTTTGCTGCAGTGTCCACCTTAATCTCCATGTGATACCCGATCATTAAGGAAAACTATCAATAAGTTCTTTTATTACACACAATAAATTCAGATTTCCCACTCTGTCGAATTTTATCAGGTGAAACAAATACCGAATAAACCTCTGGGGCAAAGATGATCAGGGACAAAGTAGTCATTTTTCAGACACAAAGTGTTAGGTTGGGAATGTCCCATGTGTGGTGTACAGCTGTGTTCCCCTGAGTGCCTGGGAGCAAGTATCTGGTATTCTGTTTTTTGATTTTGGCTCTAGCCTCGCACTAATCTAGTGTATTCACAGAGGCCTAAGCCTGTCCCTTGACATGAGTGAGCAGGGGCAGGTCCTCCATGTGGGCGGAGGAGCGATGCCCCACTGCTTTCTCACAGTGTGAGAAGCAGAAAACATAAAATGGTATTATAAATACAATTTTATGTTTCTGCTTCTCCAACTGCGAGAAAGCAGAAGGGTTTGGTTAAGGGCGGGCGGGTCTGCTCGAGGGCAGGGGGGGAGTGGCTTGCCCAATGCTGAGGGCCCTGACTGTTTGGTCGGCCCCCTGGGGCCGACCAAACCAGTCATGCTCACTCTCCCTTTTCTTCATGTAGGCTGCATGCAGCCTAAATGGTGAAACTGGCCTCCCCATAGAAGGCCTGTGTGGTCGGTGTCCCAACCCATCACAACGCTGCCATTGCAGCGTTGTGATTGGCTTAGGGGAGGGGAGGGAGGCTGCCTGCTTCCTGTGGAAGAAGGAAAGCAGGAGCAGACTCAGCAGTGAAGACGCGGGACCCGGGAAAGGTAAGTTTTATTTATTATTATTTAAACTCCCCATATCCGTGCGACCCCCCTTCCCTCGCAACCACTCGCCTGTCCCTCCCCACCCCGCATGACCCCGCGCCCGACCCCACGTGAGGTCCTGCCCTGTGACCTTTAGGGGTGCCCACATTTTGCTGACAGACGACGATGGTCCCTCTCATGGATTTTGCATGTAGAGTGGCAGAAGGATTTTACTATGCTTTGTGAATCAATAGTTATGGCCAAACTTTTTTATCCCTATTTAGCGTGAACCTAGCCAAAAGAAAGCAGAGCCTGTGCAGGTCACAAGCGAGGATGCTACAACAAGTGATTGGAGAGGAAGACGTTGTGTGAAGTGTTACTACATCATGATATAGCATTCTTTAAAGAGGTGAGTCTTGCGATGTTCAGGCAAAGTTTCACTTCCAGGTGCTAGCCTGAAATCCCAGAGCTAACTTCCCAAATGTATATGGTGCATGTTGTTGCATGTGGTACATGCATTGTATGCATACTGTACATGCACTAAGTATATGAGCGAGCCACATGAATGGAGGCCAGTGTCAATTTTGAATATCCACAACCTGTACTTATGCATAAGATGGAGGAGATATTGATTTTCCAGGTAGTGGGAGTGCTGATTTCCTGGAGCCCTCCTAGACTCTGAAGAGAGGAGACAAGGCTCCTTTAGACATATGATTCGGTATTATGCTGAAATGCGATGCTGATTAGTCCTCTTGTAGCATTGCCATTAGGCAAATTGTGGGGGTGAAGGCTAGGACTACGGTTTCTGTCGTTTAAGGTGAAAGTGACCCCTTAGGTGAGGCCAGGCTTTTGATTTTCCCCGTTGACAATTCAATGTGACTGATGAATGCTAGGTGCAGAAAGCTCCTCTTGTTGCCTCTGTTGTGCGTACTCTAGTCTAGAGACTAACCTGCGTGAGGAGCATCACTATACACAAAGGATTTGTCTGGAGTGCAATCTGGAAAGAATACTTGAAAAAGAATCCCACAAACCAGTTCTGAAAATGTAGACAGTGGGTCCATGTCCCTGTCTGCTTTGGCTGAATATAATTGAGAGCCACTGCACACTTATTGTTCCAGTTCCAGGTTCTCTGTGACCAAGGAAGGGAGCGCTCTGCATAGTACTGTGCAGTGGCATAGCTAGGCACTTTTCTGCCCGTGGCGGTCCCTGCCTTTCCCGCCCATGGCTGCGCTGAAGAGCAGGGGGGGTGCTGGCGATAACTTCTGCGCTTGCCGCCCCCGCGGTAAACGTATGTAAGAGCGGGGGGAGCTGCCGCCTCCCCCAAAACTCATGCCGCCTGGCGTGGACCGCCCACCCCCCCTTGTTACACCACTGGTACTGTGAGGACTGCTGTGCCACCAGAACTGGTGTTTGCCTGACAGGTGGTTTCCAGAGGTGAGGGGACATTAACTGACGTCTTGTCTTGCTGGAAGAAGCTCTTCATCTGACCTGAAGTGCCTAAAATTTAGCCTGGCTGCTGAGATAGGGAAGGAGTCTTCCAGCATAGCAGTAGATGTGACTGTCCATTAACAGTCATAAAGAGAGAGACCCCCAGAGCTGCCAGGAGAAGAAAGATGGAAAAGAGTAATCTGTTTGCCTCTGGAGTGGTGGGTGGCAGTCTCTCTGGTACTAGGGTTCTGGGCCGGAATTGTGGCTCTGCAGCTGAGCTTGACGCTGTGCCAAGAAGTGCAACCATGGCTGTTCTCACCGCTGTGCCAAAAAGTGCAGCTGCAGCTTACTGTGCCTCAGGATGAAGAAGTTTGCCCATTGCGGCCCTTGATGCCATGATCAAGAAGTGTGCCAGCAACTGTCCATTGTGCCGCTGCGATCCTACCGTTCAGGTGGTGCGGCCCGCCTGCAGCCTATTACCACATGACCTGGAAGCAAGGCAGAAGCTGAGTGGGATCTGACCCGTCCTCTAGAGCCCCTGTGACTCTAAACACCTGTGTTCATGCCACAGGACCTCAGGCAGCAGCCACCGGTGTCATCTCTCCCAGTGACCTGCCTGGACTGACAAAGGCTGCTCCAGTGAACAGTGCATGACATCCCAGAGACGGAGAGAGTGAAGATGCATTGTACTGGCTCACTGGTTCCTTGCTGCCTGTGATTTGAGCATGGAGCCCTGGAATTTGTGAGACTTTGAAGGGTGTTGTACCGCACTGAGTGCTGGATGTGCTGAACAGGAGCAATCAGCACCTGAGCCTTGATTTGTACTGCGTAGACACTCGAACTCGACAGGGAACCTTCCTAGCCTTACCAGAGGAGGGACACCTGTGTAAAAGGAAGGGGTAACCAGCATCCAAAGGTGCAGTAGCCCTAGAGCAAGACCCATAGCTGTGTCTGATAGTAATTCCTGAGTAGTCTTCCATTTTAAGTATGTGTAATTAAGTGTTTTTCTTTCCTAAAGTAAAGCACTGGGTTGGACAATCTGTTATTGTGCTGCTGTTTGATTGTTTAACTCTGATCCCGAACACCAGGACCCTACCTCCCTAAGAAGTCTGGGACTGCTCGCCATGGCCACCACTGAAAGTCAAGGGTGAAGGGGTTTTAGTTGGCCCATTTTTAAGCCCAACAGACTCACCCTGGGACATCAGAGGCAAACAACCCCAGCCCCCACAGCTTAGGCCCAGTTAGCCCCTGCTTGCCCTGTGGCCTCCTGAATGGGATCTGATGCAAAGGCACGGATTGCCCTTGGCACACTTACATAGCTGTGTAGAATTTTTGTAATGTGTTCAGAAAGCACATAAAGTGCACCATTCAATGCATAAAGGAACGAAGGGTTGGCATTTAAGAGAAAGAAAAAAAACATTAGGAAAAACTTAGTTAAGGGTAATTGGAACACGTATTTTATTTTACTTCCTTCAGTTTTACACAATCGTAGAATTATGAGAAATTGGAACTCAACACAATTAAACATGATTATCATAAAAATATGATGCGTTTTATCCTACGCACACATCGTCATTAGGCGTGAGACATTTGTGTGGGGACTACCAAAAAACCGACACTTTCACTTATGTCAATTACATTTTGGTTTGCAGAAATGTACTCATTTGTCAGCAGGAATGTGTGAATCCGCCGGTGCTCCAGCCTCCCAATTTCACTGTATAATTTACAAAGCGCTTCCTACCTCTGACGAGTACGCACACAGCGCTGCCATTTCCACTTGTTCCTCTGCCGACAGGTGGTGGGACCTTCTCCTTGGGGCAGAGTGTGTCCTTACCACTGTACGCTCCCCAACCCTTCTAAGTTCTTACTCTCTACAGAAAGTTGGCACCAAATGCTCTAGGGCGCTTACACACTTTCGTTGCAGCGAACAAAGCGCTCCCTCGGCGTGCATTGCAAACACATAAAGCGCCGGGAGCTGCGAAGAAGGCGACAGGCACAAACACCATAAGCGCAGGCACGGGCAAACCATTAGAAAGTCTCTTCAAACAGACGTGCCGCAGCCAGCCCTCCACACCGAGCGCCGGCTGCTGGGTTGCAGAATGCCTGTCTGAATGATTTAATGTATATCCTCAGAGATTTGTGAAAATTTGAGAAGTTACTATGAACGCCCTGCAGCGTGAAGCACCAGACAATCCCGCATGTGCAGTGCGCTCTCCACGGTCCTGAAGCTTGCTATTATTGCCACAGCAGCGGAGAGCGCGCGGCGCATGGGTCTGCCTCCGGCGGTCACATTCTCACAGGCTGCACCTCAGCTGCGGAAGAAAAGCCCATTTATCTGTCTCTTGTGACAGCTGCACTCTCTTTCATCCACAAGTTCTACCGACGCGCGTCTCCAAAACAAATATTTCATTTCCAAAGCAATTCAATAAGACAGCCATAAGTAACACATACTGACAAATTATCACGTGTGAAACAATATTCACGTATCAGGTGTATTTGCAGAATACAAGATCATCTCGGAGGAGTCTCTTCGTGCTATTGAAACACGCATGATGTTTATTTACCCAAGGTAATCATTCTTTTTTCACGGATCCTGGAATGATGAAAGGCTGAGTGACCCTCCAGGATATAAAATTGATACCAGACAAATGCATTGGTATACTGAGCCACCAGACACACATCGCTGTTGAAATGCACAGTTCAATACGTAATTAAAAAGGTCGTCGAAATTATAAGTACAACGTATAGACGTAATCAACGAGTTAATACAAACGAATAAAACGTGTATTCAATACACAGATTTCTAAAAGAAGTTAACGTCCACTCACATTACAGGAGGCTTAGCAGAGTTGAGAAGGGCTCTTACCGAATGCAGATGCCGACAGCCAGTTCCAGTACCCCTATGCACAAACGCACTTGAAGTTTTAAGACATACACGCACCGCGTCTGCAGACACCCTTAAGCGCGGAGAAGTGTGTCAGGCACTACATACGCAAGACTGTAGGAGACAGAGCACACACACACCTCGCCCGCCAGAGGGCGCCAGCGAGCCCGTCCTACCTGGCTAAGAGGTGGATGCGGGGCAGATACGCCTGCAGCTCCGAGTGAGCGCAGCTACGATCCCGACCCGAGGACAGAGCTGGCGCTGCCGCTCCTGCTGCACGTGGACTCGGGGGTGTTCCCGGCTCCTACAGCAAGGCTTCGGCAACCAGACCCCGCCCCCCAGAATAAGGCTTGGGCATTAAACATTTAACTGCAGTGTCTTGGAGTGATCTTGACATAGACGGAAAAAGAGACTTTAATAGTATTTAGTTCGCGAGATCAGGCAGGTTTCGTGTCAATTAGTATTTGGTACCAAACGGAATTCGAAAACAAGCGATGCTTAGCACAGGATCGATCATAAAATCATTTGCGGTGGCCGGAATTAAAACCCTTTGATCATTCGGATGTATGACTGGACGTTATCGCTTTTTCACATTCCCCTATATCCCGTTGTCGAGGAGTCCAGAACCGCATTGCAAGGGAAAATCGCGCCAGTAGGTGTCCAATCAACAGCCTTTGCTCTAAGTGACAGCGGCGTGGAGCTCCCATCACGCGGGATCCTCCCCGCGCTGTCTGCACCCAGTCATGTGGGTGACGTAGAGATGTGTTCTGCCAAGTGCCTGGAGGCCCTTGGTGGCTCTATCCAGAACCTGAAACTGCTTATTCAGTAGTTTAGCGTGACACGTGTAATTATTTCCAAGAGAGAGCAGCAGGGAGTGAGACAGACAACGCAGTGAGACTTCTGATTATTTATCCTGGGCCAGATGTACGACCGTTTTTGCATGCGCAAAGGGGTTTGCGAACCCGTTTGCGCATGCAAAAACAGTATTGGCCATGTACAAAGCCTATTTAGCGAGTCGCAATAACTCGCTAAATACGTTTTGCGACTCGCTATTAGGAAGGGGCGTTCCATTCCTAATAGCGAGCGCAAGCCCATGTATGAATGTTTTGCGACCGCAATTGCGGTTGCAAAACACTCGCAAATTACCACCCTCGTCAAGAGGGTGGTAATGCACTCGCAAAAGGGAAGGGGTCCCCAGGGGACCTCTTCCCCTTTGCAAATGCAGGGGAAAATATTTTTTAAGGGCAGGCAGTGGTCCCAGGGACAACTACCTGCCCTTAAAAAATGAAACAAAAACGTTTCATTATTTCTTTTTTAAAAGCATCCCGTTTTCCTTTAAGGAAAACGGGCTGCATTAAAAAAAAAAAAAACTGCTTTATTTAAAAGCCGCCCCAGACATGGTGGTCTGCTGAGCCCAGGAGGCCACCATACCTGGGAGGGCCTGCCATTCCCAATGGGGTCGCAAATTGCGAGAGGCTCATTAATGTTCATGAGCCTCTCAATTTGCGACCCCATTGGGAATCGCAATCAGTGTGATACACACTCTTGTACATCCAAAATAGCGCCTCGCAAATTGCGAGTTGCAAAAAACTCGCAATTTGCGAGGCGCTATTTTGCGCGTCGTATATCGTGCCCCCTGTATGTTGTTGGTTTCAGGCACTTTCTTAAATGGACAAGTTCTTCCAGGCACCAATTACCCAGCACTTTATTTTGAAAGAGAGAGTACCATACCACTTCTCAGCAGTATCATGATACTTATAAATGTGGAGTACCAACGCTTCTCAGCAGCAGCAGGTGTAATACTTCTCAGCCAGAGAGCAGCAGCACTTCTCAGTAGTGGGGTAATATTTAAAGGGAAAGCACTTCTCAGCCAAGGTGTAAGACTTGTAAAGGGAGAGCATCAGCACTTCTATGGCAAGGTATAATACTTGCGGTACGCTCACTCGTGCAATGGTGATGGGCTCAACCAGGGGCGGTACTAGACCTGAACTTCAGGGGGGGGGCTAACACTCCCAGCCAGGGCTGGCCCTAGCACTGGTCGCACAAGGTGCAACATCTTTTTTTTGGTGCCCCCTCCCCCTTTTCCTCCTTTTATAATGAATTCCCTCAGTACCACTCACCAGCAATGCACCTCATCTCTCTAAAGCACCTTTCTGACAAATATTTCATTTTTTATAGCGCTACTTATAGTACACTCACACATTTCTGTGATCTGCATGGTACACGTTCTTTGTAGCAGGCACATTAATCCTCTGCACTGTGTGGGTGGCAGGAGTGCCCATGTGAGTGTATGGTGAGCGATGCGACAGTGTGAGAGTAGGGTAAGACGAGTGACTGCAGGGTGAGTAAGGTAACCATACGGTGCGGATGTTTGTGCAGAGTGCGATGAATGAATGCATGGTTAGTGATGGACTTGTTTAAGTGAGATTGCAGATTGAGCAGTGAGGGGGACAGGTGGATGAAGTGTCACACAAGTGCAGGTGAGTAGTGTGTTCATGTGACTACAGGGTGAGGTACAGGGTGAACAGCGCAAGTGCATTGCGAGTGCAAAGTGATCGCTGTGAGTGCAGGGTGAGCGGGTGAATGGTGTGAGTGCATGGTGATCAGTGTGAGTGCATTATATGATCGCTGTGAGTGCAGGGTGAGCGTGAAAGTGAAGGGCGAGAATGAGGAGTGAGTTGTCTGAATGCAGCGTGAATCTCCCAGACACTTGAAGTAACTCAGCATGCTATTGACGGCGGCATAGAGTTTCAGATATAAGTTAAACTATTGCTATTATGCAGGGCTTTAAGTGGGATGAAAAAAAACTGGGGAGTGTAGGAAGCTGGGTTTCTGTTGCTGTAACCCCCCCCCACTTTTTGCTAGATTTATGATGCACTTTGACTTGATGTGCCCTGGGTCCCTGCCAATCAAGTTCCCAGGGCCTGTGTTCTTTCCCAACACTGTAACTTTTTACCCTCAATTGGCACCTCTCTGGCCACATGTAAGTCCCTTGTAAAAAGTACTATGGTTACCAAGGGCACTGTGACCAGGGAAGGCCTCTAAGGGCTGCAGCACATATTGTGTCACCCTTAGAGGTCCTGTACCTTAACACACACAAACTGCCATTGAAGCTGCGTGTTTTGGTGCAGAGAAAAGTGAAGAGTGGACATGGCACACATTCCTGTGTGCCATGCCTACAACCCACTGCCTATGGTATAGGTAAGACACCCCTCTAGCTGGGTGCACAATACCACTGGTGAGGTTACAGTTGCATGAGCACTGTACCCCTACAGTGTCAAATTACATTTTTAGACATTGTAAGTGCAGTAAAGCCATACAGAGTATATGGTCTGGGAGTCTGTCATTACGAACTCCACAGAACCATAATGGCATTACTGAATTCTGGGAAGTTTGGTAGCAAACTTCTCAGCATAATAAACCCACACTGATGCCAGTGTGGGATTTATTATACAATGCACTCAGAGGGCATCTTAGAGATGCCCCCTGAAAAATGACCAGCCTCTGGTGGGTTCCCTGACTGGTACACACCAGCCTGCCACCACGAGACATGTTTCTGAACCCCTAGGGTGGGAGCCTTCGCTCCCTGAGCCCAGAAACAAAGCCTTTCCTGGGCAGAGGTGGTCACACCTCTCCCAGGCCAGGAAGAGCCATCTATGGCACGGGAGCTTCAAAGTCCTTGCTGCCTTTGTAACGCGACCCCCAGCCTCTCCTGCTATCAGGAGCAGGCCCCCTTCCTGTCTCCCCTCCTTTTCAGTAGGAAGACAGGCGGGAAAAATTAGCACAGCCCAGAAGGAGTGCCCACCTCTGCCAATCCGACCCCTCAAGTGGGGGAGACGAGGTGAAATCCACTCTTCAGAGCTCACCATCTTGCAGATAGCAGGCACTCTCCAACCAGGATTAGGGATTGTGCCAACTCTCCCACATGCGGTGAACACACCAAGGGTGTAGACACCCTAAGGTCAGTAGCCCATTGGCTACTGACCTTGAGACCCCTAAAACGTCCCCTAAATTCAGTATTTAGGGGGCAGCTTTGAACCAAGAAGAAGGACAAAAGAAGACGCCCAGCAGTGGAGACTGCAGAGAAGAACTGACTTGGCCCCAGCCCTACTGGCCCATCTGCAGTTTCCAGAGATCCTGCACCAAAAGTCGCCTAGTCCTGCAGCCAGTGACCTCCAGAACTCTTAGGAGGACTGACTGCCTTCAACAAAGACCAGATCGCCTGTGAACAGCAGCTTTGTTCAAAAGAAACTCCCAAGACAGACTCTGAGCCTGCTGAGGACAAAGAAATCCAACACCTGGAACCACCACTGCACCCGACGCCTACGGCCCAAATCTGGGTGGCCCACTGGTCCCAGCGAGATCCCCCAGCGCTCCAGAGTCCGAGTCCACTGTGGGTTGACCCCTCCAGGACTCCCCAACGTCGCCTGCAGCCTCTGCACGGAGACCCCCCATCCGCGAGTGACCAGGTACAGTGAAATCTGACCTCAAAAGACACCCCTGCATCCAGCCGCCCTGCGCCCTGGAGCAGAGAACCTGAGGTGCACCTACGTCACCGAGCACTTCAACTTACCTGCCCAGCTGTTGGTTCTTCCCGGAAGTCTTTCAGCACCGAGCCTGCAGCCAAAAACCAAAACTGGCAATCCCTATTGAAAACAACAGGGCACCCAGCTCCAAAATAGCACCCTGCACCTGGCCGCCCCTGTGCCGCTTTGGGTGCACCTTGTGTGCTAACTCAGGCCCACCTTTGCCCTGAGCCTAACACCAGGAGCTCGGCTCCCACAACTTTGTGGTCTGCTTGTGAGCAGCCACCAACCGGAGGCCCCCTATCCCCAAATGATAACATTGGGCCTCAGCACTCTGCACTCGACCGCCCTAGTGCACCTGAGGGTGTTCTGAGAGTGCATCCTCAACCCTGGGGGAACCCTGGTTCTAACCCCAGAATATCAACTCCCACAAACCAGTATTTACCTGCAAACCGATAACTTCATTTCCTCCCATAGGATTGCATTGACTGCTTTTCCTTGAAAATTCTTCTACGTGTGGAGGTGGTTTGTATGACACATTGAACAAACTGCATATGTGTAAAAACTGAATTACTTACCTTTTGTCTAAGAAAGAAATGTCTGTGTGCGTTATCTAGGCATATCACACTGATTAGCAAAAGTAACTTAAAAAGTAATCTAAAAATGTAACATGCACAGTAATCTGTAAAGTAACTGAAAAGTAATTTTGAACTGTTGACTTACCTGCAAATCAACCAAGTGCATTTGAACCTGCATTCAATTGTAAATCACTGCATAAGATTTTGCAAAGTATTATTTCACTTACCTGCACCAGGTCTGGCTTGGTTTTAGAAATAAAATAAATAAATAATATTTTTATACAAACAAATTGGTCTAAGTTCAGTCTTTCAGTGTGTCGCATCATTTCTTGAATGAGTGTGAACAGTAAATGCTTAACACTACCCTCTGATAAAGCCTTAATGCTCGTCCACACTACCACAAATAGAGAGTAAGGTGCTATCTACTTTTAACTCTGCCTATCTTGGGGTTCCACTGGACTCTGTGCACACTATACCTCATTTTGGTATAGTATATACTTGGCCAGCTTCCTACAGGGGGTCTCTCAAAGGGGCGATATAATTAAGGGTGTGGCTTAAAACATTTATGCTAAAAATCTGTGCTCAGCATAATGTGCCGCCAACTGGTATTTCGCTGCTTCTGTTATTGCCTCTACATAAGTAACATTACACCTACAACAAGCCAGGACTATTGGCTTTGTCAAAGGTTGTTAGTTGCATAAGATAAATATACTACATGCATACATACAACTATGGCTTCGTTGTATATAATATTGAAAATGCTTTAGTTCTTGTGCAAGAGGTTGTGGCGTAATGGCTAGAGCTGCCAACTTTGGAGCTGAGGAAGCAGGTTTGAGTCTCAGCGTCAGCTCAACATCCTGTGTTTCTGGCTAAATCTCTTAATCGTCCGTACCTACCAAAAAATAAATGAATATGTCCTTGTTGGTGCTCATGTAAAGCACTTCAAGTTTAGCAATACAGAACTGCAATAAAATAAAAGTTACATCAAAACAGTGAACTGCTGCAAAGAGTGTGAGGGTGAAAATGGAGAGCCCGATAGGGACCCGTCTCGGCGACTGATTTTACGAACTGCTGGTGCTGAGCACCAGCAGGACCCGGCCCACTTAAAGCCCTGCTATTATGGCATTAATCAGGGATTGAGGGTGTGGAAATAAATAATGTGCTGATCCTTCAACAAACTTCCAGTCTTATGATTATGGTTGCCAGCTTATTAATTTGATGTACCAGACGGTACAAAAATAAGCAGTCACCTAAAGCCGTATTTTCAGCACTTATCTGTGCATACTTCGAACAGCAAATATAAATAGAAAGCACTAGGGCTGACTGAATGATCCGTGTCTGACAATTAAAGGCAACAAAGACAGAGAAGTCACATTACAAATGAATACATACTTTTTTATTTACAACGCTATTTAGTGTCAAGACAAGGTTTTTGCAGGCTCTTTAAACACACATGGCTGGCATTTTTCTTTTGACAACCCTTCTTTATATTCCTTTTTATAAAATGCATTCTCACACCACGGCAGTAAATGTAAAATACAATGTAAGGAATAGGCAGAGTGGGGGCCCAGGGGGTACTGGAACCAGAAAAAAAACTAAGCCTCTGTAACCAGTTTACAAAGGTGTGTAAATATGTAAATGGTCTTCAAAGACCTGTGAAAAACTTGGACGTGCCGGACATAAGACTCCGTGCAGTGAGCCCACAGCAGCAGCCCAGGCTGGGACACACGACGGGGGGGGAGGGGGGAGAGGCTGACCCCACAGTAAAAACTGGCCCCTCTAGATAAGATAACACCATATATTTGTTGCTGTTAATTTTGTATCTTTCCTTGGCCATTGTGTTTAAAAATCTGCTTTTAATTTGGTTTTTTGAAATATTCGAACATTTGGCTGGGGTTTCAAATATGGATTCTAAACCTAAAGAGGTTAGGGTGCTTTTAATATAGGAGATCCAGGGAATCCTGTGTGTGTGTTCCAAAGTGAGACAATCTTTAATAACCTGTTGAGTAAGATTGACAGATTTCCTTCTCCATATAGAATGCCACAGGAGAATTGGAGCTGAACCTACCTGGTCAGATATATACGGGACATCCAGTTCAAGATGACAATTAAAGTTAGAACAGCTTTTGTAGAGGACTACTAGTTTTTTCCAAAAAGTGTCTTCTATAATTTGAAGAGGGGCAGGATTAGTATGCCCCAATACCCCAGCCCCATAGGTGACGACAGAGGTGGATTTCACCATGTACACTTTTTTAAAAAACATCCAATGGTTTTGAGCCTAATTTTTTAATAAAAGTATACAGGGCAGTGTTGCTTTTTTCCAACATTAAACCCCTGTTAGTCACCATATGGGTCCATGTTGCCAATCTATGAAATGTAACCCCTAAGTATGAAAATGTGTCCTTCTGTGCTACTTTTCGCCCTGCTATATTAAAAGATTGAACTTTTTTAGTTCTGTGTCCAGTCACTAAAATAAAAGACTTTGCCTCATTGACTTGTAAGCTTAGATTTTGCATAAACTTCACATACTCCTCTATGAGTTTCTGGAGCGCCACACCAGTACGAGCGACAAGCACCGCATCATCTGCATAGAGGAGTATGGGAATGCGGACCTGATTCACCGTTGGGACATCCAGAGTGGGGTCTAACCAGATTCTCCATTGGGACATCCAGAGGGGTGCCTCCATGCCATTTGTATAAATAGAAAAGAGAAATGGGGCAAGAACGCACCCCTGTCTTACCCCCCCTAGTAATAGGGAACCACCTGGTACACTCTCCTGTTTCCCATAACGGACACAAGCCGAAGCCGTAGAATATAGCTGTCTAATGAAAGCGATGATTGCCTCATCGATGCCCATCTCCTCCATAATTCTCCATAGGTGGGGGTGGGCAACACAGTCAAAGGCTGCGGATAGGTCCATAAAAGCCATGTAAACCTTGCCTTGTTTGGTTTGGATATATTTGGCGATGAGCAGACTCAGGTTAAGACATGGATCCAGTGTTCCCTTTTCCCTTTTTAAAACCATATTAGGCCGGAATCAAGATTTTGTTTTGAGTGGCCCATTCCTCTAGTCTGTTCAGTAAGACTTAACCTATAAGTTTAGCAGTGCTATCCAGTAAGTAGGTGGGCTTGTAATTTTTTGTCTCTGATTTATCACCCTTTTTATAAATAGGTATTATAATGGATATTGACCATGAATCTGGCAGGCCCACACTAGCAATTGCATGAAAAACATTTGTCAAGACTGGTCCCAAGAGGTCCGGATGGTCAGAAAGGAAATCTATTGGGGCACCATACGGCTGGGGGTTTGTTACTGGTGCACTGTAGCAGAGCTTCTCTAACTTCCAGATGGTTAAAGGTGAGAGTGGGCTTTGTAATTAGCGTAGTGCCTTTCAAAGAAGAGTGTCTACCCTCACTTGTAAGGCCAAATATTTTGGAAAAGTATATGACCCAAGTCTCTTCGTCCACGAGGGTATCTAGGTTAGGGTCTGAGGAGCCTTTCAAAAAAGGGACATTAATTACTGTTCAGAAGTCCCTGGAATTATTTGTGATGGACTGGTAAAGTTGTTCCCAAGCCTCCTCTTTCATAGTTTTTAATCTAGCCTTCCTGGCATCTTTGTATAGCTGACGGGAGAGCTTTACTTGTTCCAGGTCTCTTGGTTCCATTCTAAGGGCCTTGTGTAAGTTTGATAACGATTTGGTACAGGCTTGATCAAACCACCTAGGAGCTGAAGGATTACCAGTTGGTACTTGTTTTCTTAAATTATTCTTTACGTCATCCAAAATTTTCTCAAAGGCACTCACCACCATGACCGGGTCAATATTCATATCAAGACAAGTCATAATATCATTTTGTCTTTTTACGACAACCAAAGGGACAATATTCTCCCTATCAATCTTGCCCCACTTAAGTACAATCCCATTTCTTCTTATGTGAGGTTTTAGATGCCTCATCTGCTGGGCCTGTGTACCTTTCCAGACCATTTGACAAGATATAGCTGTGTGGTCGCTAAAGTTTGAAAAATTAATTTTAATGTTGTGAAAGGAATGTTTCAGAGGTGCTGAAACTACCAGGTAATCAATGGTTGAGCCCTGAAGGTTGTTGCCAAACGTTTTGTCTAGCATACCTGTAATCATGGCAATAGAATTCATGATTTCTAGATCCTTTATGATGAGGAGTCTGTTTTTTTTTGTTGTTTTTTTTATTGTCCTCATTTATGCGACTTAAGTGGTTATGGTAGACCAGGTCATTTTGTACTAAGTAATATGCTGAGTAATCTGAACCGCCCTTGGACAGCGAGGAGAGACCATATAAATAAAAACCAACAAATTCATTTAAGGTTTATCCGTCATGGATCCGCCATGACAGTTCACCCACATTTGTTAGGTCGCATTAAGTAAAATCATTGGACTTCCTTCCTACCCTTCCACAAAATTTTTATCCCATAGTTCCCAATATTTAGTTTGTTTACTCTTCCCTCTGGATTTATCCAAATTCCTGACCTTTTCTACTGAGCGAAGCCAACCTACTACTTTAGGGGGAGCTGGAAGAATCCAATTTATGCATACCTCACGTCTGGCTAATAAAATTAGTACAAATAATAAATATTTTTGGTTTTTACTCAATATACTGATAGACTCTTTAGTTTCCATAGTACCAAAAATAACAGTAACGGTGCTTACCTTAATATTCGTTACTAAGGCCTTATTAATAATCTTGCCAATTTCCTCCCAAAATACATCAAGGTGAGGACATAGGTGGAACATATGGATATCATTCGCTTTAGGCTCACCGCATTTTGGACACATTTTCATCACCTGATTATTCATTTTGGATAGTTTCTCAGGCGTCCAATAAGACCTATGTAAAGTAAAAAGATGGTTTTTCCTAAGAGGTGCAGAAACAATAATATGCCATAAAAAGAACAAGATACTTGCCATTGCTGTTGCAAGTCTTGAGCCGGGAAGATCTTCTTCCAGGTCTCGCCTGGAGTAGTGAATTCGTCTTCTTCTTTTTGCATCTGATGCCAATACCATTTCGATACCTCTTTTCGAGCTGGATCTTTTGAATTTCGTCCTCCAGTTTCCTAGTGGAATCCAGAATCTTCTCTTGTTCCTTTGACCAACTCGCCAACTGGTAATACTTGAACCTTGATATTTCTCCATTGGTTCTTTCCAACAAAAGTTCCCAGCTAAGTAAATTTCCACACTCAAAAAGTTCTCCCCATTTTGAAATTCCTGATTTCTTCAACGGGTCTGCTAGAGAATCCTTTAAGCATTCAGGAGTTCCAGGCGAGTTCCATATTGGTGCTAAACAATTATAGTAAGGAATTTTCCATGTTCTTCTTAGCTCGAACCATAGCTTGTACGCTACTCCCAGCACTTTTAGTTTAACCTTTTTGAAGTACTTCGGATGGCCAAACTTATAGAGACAGTAGTCATCAACAGTAACAGCTCTCCAGTAGGATGAATAAAGCTCATGTTGTCTAAAAAGAATTCTAATATTCTTAAATTGGAAGGCTCTGTAATAAGCCAAAGGTCTGAGCTGGCTATACCACCTCGATTTTTCCTCTGGGATAACTTCCTCCATGCTATCCTTACGCCTTTAGAGGCCCATATAAAAGTGTTAATTTCGCTTTGGATCTTTTTAACCATTGAGCCTTAAATTCCAAAGGGATGGAATTGAATAAAAACGTGAACTTGGGCAGGATCGTCATTTTAATGACATTTGCTCTCCCCATAAAAGTGAGCGATAGACTTCTCCATGATTTTAATAGTTCTCTCATTTCCTTTACCTTTAAGTCCAGATTTACTTGGGCGATTTCTTCAATATTTTTTAAAATTTCTATCCCTAAATATTTAATTTTGTTCTTAGGTCCAGTCATTGGTAGGTTCATGTTCCAACACATAGTCTCGGTCTTTTGGTGATTTACTTGGTAGCCAGATATGTTCCCAAAGTCTGTTAACATTTTTGTTATAGTATATAGAGACTTTTCTAGGTCACTAGTGTAAATCATAAGATCATCGGCATATAATGCCACTTTCATTACCCATCCTTTAAATTTAAATGGAATAATTTCCTGAGACTTTCTAATCATATTTGCTAGGGGTTCTATATATAAATTAAAAAGAAGGGGAGAGAGCGGGCAACCCTGTCTCGTGCCTCTTGTAATCTGGAATTCTTTCGTTAAGCTTCCGTTTATAAGGATTTTTGCAGTCGGAGCCTTGTATATATTCCTTACTGCTCTTGAAAAGTTTGCCCCTAGACCATAATGGGAAATAGCAGCCTGCAGAAAAGACCAGTTCACACGGTCAAACGCCTTGGCAGCATCGAATGTAAGAACCGCGAGGGGAGTTTGTTCCTGAGTGGCAATATCTATGGCTCCAATTAGTTGGTGAGTGAGCTCATATAACTGTCTCCCTTTAATAAATCCCTTTTGATCCGTATGAATAAGTCTATCCATAATATTACTGAGTCTTGCTGCTAAAACCTGTGCGAAAATGTTATAATCGTTATTTAGAAGAGATATAGGCCTATACGACTCCCACTTAAGAGGATCTTTGCCAGGTTTTAAAATCAGACTAATAGTTGCTTCGTTCCAAGATTTTGGAAGTGGTAAGCCATCTAAAAAGATTGAGTTGAAAAGGTCCACTAAACTCGGGGCCAAGGAGTCTTTTAGCGCTAAATAAAACTCATTTGGAATGGCATCTGGGCCGGCTGCCTTTCCTTTTTGAGTCCATTTATCACCTTCAAGACCTCCTCGATAGTGATTGCTGCGTTTAGTGATTCGCTGCAAGTTACTTCCAACTTGTAAATTTGAGAATCTTTTAAGTATGATTCTATCGCAGAAGCAAGAGGAGTTAAATCCTCCTCATACAACAACTGAAAGAAGTCAACAAATGCTTCCTCTATACCTGCCCTATCATCTATCTTTACCCCATCCAACTCTCTATACACAGCCATAATCTTATTTCTGTTGGACTCAGTTTTAAGCTTCCATGCCAAAAGCTTCCCGCTATTCTCCCCATACTCATAGTTTGATAGTGTACTGGCCTCCCACCTTTTTCTTACCCTGTCTTCCAGAAAAAGTGATAAATCATACTTTTTTTGGGAGATTTCTTCTATCGCATTTTCTTTTTCTTCTACCGAGGTTAACTCTTCACACCGCTTTAGCCTGTCTAGTATATCCGCTTCTAGCTGGCAAATTTTAGATCTAGTCTCCTTATTCTTTCTTGCCGCTAGACCAATTAGGTTTCCTCTGATCACTGCTTTATAGGCGTCCCACACCACACGGCTAGATATTTCTCCATTTGTATTAACTTGGAAGTAACTTATTGTTTCAGCCCTCAGTATTCCAATAAATTGTTGATCAAGCAAAAGTGTTCGGTCTAATGTCCACCTTATCGCACCCTGAAGGGAATTTTGATTTATTACCATCTGGACTAAGGAGTGGTCGGATAGATGTGCAGGTACATGGGCCACACTTTTCACACTTTTGCTTAAAACTTTATCTATCAAGAAGAAGTCAATTCTGGAAGCATGCCCATACTTGTAGTTCCTGTAAGTATATTTATTTTTTTGATCGCCTTTAGTTTTCCAAATATCGACTAGTCCTAAATCTTCTTTGAATCTGATCAACCATTCCCTAATTTTTGGTAGATTTAATGCCTTTCCAGGCGGGTACCTATCATTTTTGGGATCTAGCAGTATATTAAAATCTCCGCCAAGGATAATTGGTGTGGATAAATTAATTAGTTGGGCATATAAAGATTGAAGTGGTGTAGGGTCGTCTATGTTAGGGCCGTAATACCCGACTACGGACACTCAGGGGTCGATTCCGATTCGGGCCGGAAATCTCTCCGACCGAGCCGGACCCGGAGAGATTTCCGACCGAATCGGACCCGTGCAGTCCGACCGAACGAGTACGATGCGCACGTATGCCATCGGACTCGATTCGGTCGGACTCCCATTGAAGTCAATGGGAGCCTGTCGTACAACGCGTACGCGGGCTCCCATTGACTCAATGGGTGCGAGGCGGACAAGGGCGCCCCCTACAGCGTGTACGCGGTGAAGCGATTCGCGCCGTACACGCACAGGTAGGGGGACCCATGGGTCCCCCTGTGTGCGACTCGCGCGGCTACGCATACAGGGGGTCCGACACGGACCCCCAAAGTACGGCTCCGACAGCTCTTTCGAGCCGGAGTGCGCTGCTCGGTCGGACTGCTCGCGGCGCGCATCGTACTTACCCGGCCGGGGAACGTCTCCATTGCGCGGTGCGAGTCGAGTCCGAGCGAGTCGGTCGGTGCGGTTAGACCCGGGAACGAGTCGGTCGGAGCGGTCGGGATGCCCGGACGAGTCGGTCGGCGAATACGCATCGTACTCGCTCGCCCGGACGCGTGTACGATTCGGTCGGGAAATAGGGCTCCGAATCGGATCCGGTTAAGCCGAATCCGATTCGGAGCCCTACCGGCCGAGATCGGAATCGGCCCCTAAGCTGTTTCCTAGTTTCAATTTTACAAATGCCCATCTACCTTTTGAGTCTGCACCATTCTCCAGGATTACAATTCCTGACGATTTTTTAATGATTATTGCCACTCCCTTAATAGGACTGGTTTGATTTGTGCAGACACTATATTCCACCCATTTTTCCATTTTTATAATTTCAAACCACTCTAATCTTTGCAAGTGGGTTTCTTGTAATATAATGACGTCACTCTTTACCAGTTTAAGATATTCAAAGTTTTTTTGTCGTCTCCTCCCTACTCTAAGCCCATTCACGTTCCAAGTTGTAATAATTATCTCCCCTATCTTAGTATGAATAGTTTGTTCTGTATTTTACCATAAAAATGACCGTGAATACCATAAATCTTACAAATTGGACAATTATTTTTTGGTTTTTTCCCCAAATGCTCCCTACCCAAAAGAAAAAATTGTGCTCATAATAGAAAAAACCCACTCCTCTTATCCCACCCTGGAGAACCCTCCCTACTATCATTGAGCAAACCAAGTTGCCCTATTCGAGTTCCGTTGTCGTGAAGTGGTAAGTTTTCTTAATTCTGGCTCTTACTTATTTGTTTTTATTCGTTCCAGCAAAGTCTCCACTTCTTTTGGCTCTCTGATGTTAAATGTCTGATTATTCCACATGATTTTCAAGAGGGCTGGAAACTTCAATTGGACCGTTGCTCCTACTGCTCTTAGATCCGGCATAAAGTTACCTAGGGCCCACTGTCTGTCTGCCGTGGTCTTTGATATATCTGAACGAATTTTAAAATTGTAGCCGTCTTTAGAGAAGGTACCTGCCTTTAAAGCCTTACTCAGAATACTTTCTTTTAGTGTGTAAGTTCTAAAATTGACAAGTATTCTCCGCGGATTCTTCCTTGTGTTATTCAATCTAAAAGGGTCTCTATGTACCCTTTGAATGTCATCGTCTATGGTTTTTTCCTCTAGCTCAGGGGAAATTTCTTTTAGCAGTTTAACTATAAAAGTCTTAACATTCTGCCCTTCTGCACCTTCCGGAATATTTAATAGTCGGAGATTATTCCGTCTTGAGTTATTTTCTAAAATCTCAAGTTTATCACTGAGCTCTTTTTCGCTTGATCTTATTTTGCTGATGTCACTTTGGCAGGATTTTACCTCTTCTCTAGTATGCTCCAATGCACCTTCAATAGTGTTTACCCTGTCAACTAAGGCATTAACCTTCGACTCCAGCGCCTCACATGTCGCTTGTATTTTCTCCTGATTTTTTTCCGACTTCGCGAAGCTCAATTTCATTTCTTTAAAGAGAGATCCCATCAAGTTCCCAAGTTCCACCTGTGTAAGTGTTTCAGAATCCGGATCCCTATTTAACGTTTTTGGAGTGAGTTATCTTCACTCTGAGACCCTCATCCACTACTGGATCATTTTGTTCCGTGGGATCTGATAACATGAGGACTTGGAACGGATTGGGAGTTTCCATTGTTTTTATGTTTGGAGAGGATATCAGTTTTTGCATAGAAGTTATTCCTTTATTATCACACCTTTCTTTTAATGCTGTACTTTTTAGTACAGGTTTCTCCTGGACTCTAAAGAAGGTGCAAAGTGAGGGTGTTACTTTTAAGTTAGCACCCTTTTTAAGTTGCTCTTTTTTCGCCGCTTTAGCCGCTCTAGTTGAGGTCACTGCCACAGCACCACTCTTTAACCTCTGTTTCCTTTGCTTTTTTTTTCTCCACATTATCCTCGCCCTTCGTAGGTGTTGCTGGCTGTTGTTCTACTTCCACTGGAGGCTGTTTAATAGCTTCGTCAACCCCGGAGGTTAGAGCTAAACCCCTGTTCCTTAACGCGTACCTTATATCTTGGATACTATTCTTTGTGATTTCTTTCTTATCAAACCCCTTAGTTCTACCTTATCTTCTTTGGGGAGATCCTGTATCCGTGAAATTAAGTCAGTAGGAGCCACCAAACTCCCTGTTGGGGTTTCAAACCAAAATCAGAAGCCGACTGTTCCCTTCTTTTGCCCCTTCCTTTCTTCCTTGTTGAATTCATACACACTACAAACTTGGGAGCTTGATTTTCCTTAAAATCCTCGTTATTTTCGTTGTTACTATAAATTTGATTTAGAATTAATCTGCAGTCCTGTTCTGAATTCTTTAGCAACCTGCCAACGTTTGTACGGGGACTACTTGGGGGCCTCTGTAACTTACTTTTGTTAAAGCTCTCCTCCGTAGCTGTAATCCTTTCGCAGCAGCAGCCCAAACGCCTCCCCGCCTCCTCACCACGTCCGTCAGGTAGGGACGCGGCTTTCCACCTAGACCCGCCTCTGCCTCCACTTCGGCGTTCACCTCCGATCTGCTGCCTCCTCCTCTTCCCAGCCGCAAGAACACCAAACGCCGCTTTCCCGATGTTTTCAACATTCAGGTTCGAGATCAGTAAGAATTCCGGTGACAGAATCTTCCATTAAAGTCCGTGCCGAGCCATTTATATTTCAATTATGCACCTCACTTGACGGAGCTCGCGACCTGAGCTCTAGCCGGCCGCCATGTTCTCCATTAAAAAAAACCTCATGAGGAGTCTGTTAAGCATGTTGCCATGGGCGCTATGGGTGAAGTGTGGAAGAAGTTCTCCTTCCACATTGGTTAAGCCACATATCCGTTTCATTAAAAAACCACAGCTGTGCACGTTAAAAGCACCCAGCCATAAGATACTAGGGGTCTTATTTAGGTCGCTGATGAGTACGTTAATTATGTCCTCAAGTAAATCAATGACCTTTGACATTTCACCCTTAAAATTGTTGTTATAATAATTAATTAAAAGCACAGTGTCACCCCCTGGACCTTTAAGCAACAGTAAATTATAGTAAGGAGAATCATTGTGAGAGGCCAGGACTTTAAGTCTTAGAGTGTTTTTCACTGATGCCAGAATGCCACCTGTCGTTCAGCCTGATCTCGAGGGATAGGCAGGAGTATGAAATGAGCGATAACCAACTAAATGGGTGGGACCTATTTCCAATGTCTCTTGTAGACATATCAAATTGCAGCAAGTTATATACTTAAACCATTCTTGGTCGCTCAGTTTGGGGCCTAGCCCTGCGATATTCCAAATAATAATTTTTATCTGATCATTGGCCACATTATTTAGTGGAGGGTCCTCTAACCCAGCTATGACACGACTGGGTAGTGTATTGGGATTCGTCCCATTGGTTCTCTGTCAATCACAAGCTTTGAGGTCTGCCAGTGCGGTAAATCAATTAATGGATTGTAGGGCATTGGTTGCTTGCAGCTGATTGGGCTGGTGGGTCACACAATGGGGGAAAATAGTGGTGTTCCTAAGTCCCTGTCCCCTCGGATACTGGGCAACTGGTCTGTAAAAGAAGCCTAGTGGCAATGCAAACATTTGTGTGTCAGGTGTTGTACAATTGGGTAATAGATTTAAAAGTTTCTGTGCCATAGAATGAGACTTAAGAATGACCATACACAGTCCCCGCTAAATGTCTTCTCAGAATTGCCCACCTAACCCACCCTTCTTGCCATGATGATACTGATAAAAAATTCCAACCGCCCATCTGAGTGTTTATTTATCCAATGGCGAGCTTTAAGCATTAGTTGTTGAGTTGACTCAGTTTGTGTGGTTTTTAGCTCAGGAGTATTGGCCAGGATTATCACGTAAGGGCAGGCGGCTGGCGTTCGGTCCAGTCTCATATAGGGATTGCGTCCTAATGCTTCTTCCTAACCTTTCAGATGGTGGTTCCATCGGCCCTCCAGCCTCGAAACTGGATTAGATCAATCTGGAGCCCTTGGGCCTTTGACCAATAAGGTCCCCTGTGTGGAATAAGCTTGGGGAAGGGGGGTAGTGAGGGGCGATGGAGGACAGTGTGTACACGTGTGTGTCAGTTGCGTTGGACTTGAGGAGCAGGGGCTGTAAGTTGGAATTGTGAAGTCCATTGATTCTTATCAAAGCCCCATCGCCATCTCTCTTTTGTGCCTGCGGCTCCTGAAGCTTAATTAGAACAGTTCGCTGAAAGGATGTTAGCTCGTTGGGTGGGATTGAAAGGGGATCCTGCGAGTTAGGTTCTCTCCCTAAGGTTCTCCCCCCTAGTGTGGTGAGTGAGGCTAGGTTGACTTCTATTTTGGTTAGTCTCTCAATGAGAGGTTGCAACAGTTTGGCAATCGACTGTTCAACTCTATGGAATATCGCCTCATGATCAGGTGGAGTAACATGTGTGCATGTGTAGGTTTACTCGGTCTCCCTTCCTTTTTTTTCTTTTTGGTGGGAGGTTCCGCAGGGGAGTGGGCAACTCTACCCGATGGGATTGTATGATTCAAGCGTTTAGATCTAGTACTAGTTGTAGGAAGCAAAGGTAGGCAGAGGTAAAAGTAGATAGCACCTTACTCTCTATTTGTGGTAGGGTGGGCGAGCAGTAAGGCTTTATCAGAGGGTAGTGTTAAGCATTTGTTGTACACACTCAGTCAGCAAATGATGTCACACACTCAAAGACTGAACTCAGACCAATTTTGTTTGTATAAAAATATTGTTAAGTTATTTTATTTCTAGAACCAAGCCAAGCCTGGCACAGGTAAGTGAAATAAATGCTTTGCAAAATATTATGAAGTGTTTGCAAGTGAATGCAAGTTCAAATGCAGCTGCTTGAAATACAGGTAAGTTAATGTATTGAAATTACTGTACATATTAACATTCGGTCACTTTTTAAGGTACTTTTTCTACTCAGTGTGAAATGCCTAGATATCACACTGGGACATTTCCTAGAGAAAAGGTAAGTAAAATCAGTTTTGCACAATTGTAATTTTTCAGGTTTCCATACAAATAAACTCCACACACACAACATTTTTCAAAGAAAAACAGTCAATGTATTCCTATGGAGAGAAATGAAGTTATCGGTTACCAGGTAAGTACTCAGTCTTTTGGGTTGAGTTTCTGGGAATAGAACAAGTGTTCCCCCAGGGTCTAGGATGCACTCTCAAAACACCCTCAGCGGCACTAGGGCGGCCAGTTGCAGAGTGCTGAGGCCCAATGTTATCCAAAGGGGGATAGGGGGCCTCCAGTTGGTGGCTGCTCACAAGCAGGCCACTGGGTTGTGGGATCAAGCTCCTGGTGTTAGGCTCAGGGCAAAAGGGGGATCCGAGTTAGCACCCAACGTACACCAGCAGCGGCGCAGGGGCAGCTGGGTGCAGGATGTTGGTTTGGCGTTGGATGTCCTGTTGATTTCAAAGGGGATTCTCCTGTTTCAACCAAGACTGCAGGCTTGGGGACGAAGATATTCTGAAGGTGACCATCGGTTGGAGAGGTAAGTTGGGATGCCTGGGTATGCTGGTACACCGTCGGTTGGGCCACCCAAGGCCGTGGGGCTACGGTTGCAGGGGTGTTTTTAAGCGTCAGGTTTCTCTTACCAGCTCCGGTCGCGGTTGGGGGGGATCCTCCAGAAAGAGGCTGCAGGCTTAGCTGGGATGTCCGAGGCAGGTCAAAGATCACCAGATCTCAGGTCAGGATCACCGGAGAGACCTCCTCGTGGTGTTGAGCCACTCGAACTCGGGCCGTGGGCGGCGGGGGCAGAGAAGTCCAGACTTGCAGATTTGGCCGGAGCCATAGTCTGTGGTTGAACAAATCCAGTGTTCACGGGAGACAAAGTCCTTTCTTTTCAAGCCAGGGCACGTCCTCAGGGTTCTTTAGATTTCTGGCTGCAGGACACACCGGAGCTTCGCTTCTGCAGGTTCGAGGTGGGGACAGGCCGGTAGGGC
The DNA here is from genome assembly GCA_963921515.1 of Calotriton arnoldi. NCBI lineage: Eukaryota > Metazoa > Chordata > Amphibia > Caudata > Salamandridae > Calotriton > Calotriton arnoldi. The sequence goes on along the minus strand of CAWUFW010010242.1, from coordinate 189,730 downwards.
TGGGACCAAGTCAGTGGGAGTCCTCCTCTTCTTGGCTTCAGCACAGCTGTTTGGTCCTTCTTCTTCTTTTCTTCTTGGTCGTTTCTTGTCTGAGGAGGCAAGGTTCGGGGGTGCCCCTAAATACTAGATTTAGGGGTGTTACAGGTAAGTAAAAGTTGTGACCAGTGGGTCCCTTCCTTGGGGTGGGTAAACCCCCTATTATGCCACTCTCCAGGGGCAGGGGGCATATGCCTCACTCTGGTTGGCTGGGTCCCCCCATCTGCAAGATGACGGGGACTGAGAGTTGTGCTTCACCTCGCCTCCCCCACCTGAGGGGTGGGGTTGGCAAAGTTGGGCAAACCTCCCTTCCTCACTTGGTTTTCCTGCCGGTTCTCCCACCCAAAGTGGGGGTCAGAACTGGTGGGGACCAGTTGCTGGAAGCACCAAAAGGCCTGGGGAAGCTCACAAAGGCGGCAAGCCTTTGAAGCTTCCCCTTCGTGGACCCTGCCCATCCTGGGGAAGGAGGCTTGGCACCTCGTCCCAGGAAGTGCATTGTTTTAGACCCCTGAGACCAGCAGTCTCTCTACCCAGGGGTCCAGAAACATGTCTGGTGGTGGCAGCTGGTGAGTAGCCACTCAGCCTGGACACTAGTGGTAGGTCATTTTTCAGGGGGCATCTCTAAGATGCCCTCTGTGTGCATTTTTCATTAAATCCCACTCTGGCATCAGTGTGGGTTTAATGTGCTGAGAAGTTTGATACCAAACTTCCCAGTTTTCAGTAAAGCCATTATGGTACTGTGGAGTTCGTACTGACAAACTCCCAGCACCATATACTCTTAATGGTATTACTGCACTTACAATGTCTAAGAAATGGCTTAGACATTGTAGGGGTACAGGGCTCCTGCACCTGTGCCCTCACCACTGGTATAGTGCACCCAGCTAGAGGGGTGGCTGACCTATGTCAGGGCAGTGGGTTGTAGGCATGGCACACAGGCATGTGTGCCATGTCGACTCTTCACTTTGTTCTGCACCAAAACAAGCAGCCTGCAAAGGCAGTGTGTGTGTGTAAAGGTATAGGGCCTCTAAGGGTGGCACAATAAGTGCTGCAGCCCTTAGGGGGCTTCCCTGGTCACAGTTTCCTGGGTACCTGTGGTACCATTTACCAGGGGCTGACCTGTGGCCATAGAGTGCCAATTGTGTTTTTTCTTTTTAATGCAGTTTTAGGGAAAGAACATAGGCCCTGAGTACCTGTTTGGCAGGAGCCCAGGGCATACTCAGTCAAAGTACATCAGCAGTTCAGCCAAAAGTGGGGGCAACAATGCAAAAAGAGGGCACTTTATTACACTAGTTGATTCAACAGGTAAAGAATCAGTAGCAGACACAGGTTGGGTCTCATGATTCGGAGAGGTCGTTATTAGAGTTAAGAGCCCGTTCTTCCCTATGGAGAGTCTATGCTCAGTGATTTTGATCTCCTTTTCCAAAGCATCTGACACCCTTAGGAGGAAAGAGTCTAGAGTGTTAGTAGGCTCACCTCTGTGTTCCACAGGATTGTTTTTCTGTTTCCCCATTGTCAGAAGTTGCTCCACTGAAATTGACCCAGTGAGACAATCGAGTTATGGGGAGGGGCCCAGCCTCTTCCGGTCTCCGATGGGCGTGGACGGGCTTTGCCCGGGCGCGTCCTGTGACGCGGGGCGGCATCGCGCTTAAGTGCACATCAGACGCGTGGTGGTGGATGGTGATTGGAGTGCCCCTAGCGGTGCGGCAAGTTTCCTTCAGCTGGCATGGCTCCCTCAGCTGTGGCAGACAAGCAGGTGGCTACCCCGATCGCGGGGCAACGTCATGCTTAAGTGCGCGTCAGGCACATGGTGGAGAATGGGGATTGGAGTCCCCCCAGTGGTGTGGCAAGTTTCCTTCTGCTGGCACGGCTTCTTCAGTTGCTGCAGACAAGCAGGTGGCTACCCGGATCGCGGGGCGGCGTCGCGCTTTAGTGCGTGTCAGGCACATGTGGGCGGATGTTGGGATTGGAGTCTCCCCAGCAGTGCAGCACATTTCCTTCTGCTGGCACGGCCCCCTCAGCTGTGGCAGACAAGCAGGCGGCTACTCCAATCACGGGGCGGCGTTGCGCATAACTGCGTGTCAGGTGCTTGGTGGAGGATGGGGATTGGAGCCCCCTCAGCGGTTCGGCAAGTTTCCTTCTGCTCGCACGGCTCCCTCAGCTGCGGCAGGCAAGCAGGCGGCTACCTTAACACGAAATTGCACATATCCTGTTTACATCCCCATTTGGGGGCAGCATATTACAGCAAGACCAGGTGAGATAAAGTGACGCATCAAACATTTCTGACAGCTCCAGAGATCACATAGTGCATTAGTCCCTGCCAGGGCACCCTGTGACTCTTGGTCATGCCTCACATAATCTCAGGGGTACCCAAGGTAGAGCTAGAAGTATAGGGCCACCAGCAGGTCAACCTCCCCTTCCAACCAGCCTCACCCATAAAAGACTTCTCCGAAGGAGGCGGCCAACTAGACGACCTAGAGGCCTCAAGAATCAGTGCTGTTATTCGGCTACAATGGGCCACAGTGCAGAGAGGTCACTGGTGAATCCGCCTTACCCCGCCAAGATTTTCCTTTAATCATCAACTGTCCTAGAGCTTGTTTGTAGAAAAGCCTCAAGTCCAATCTCTGACAGGTGAATGTCTTCTTCAAAGAAATTCATAATTATCCAGTTCTAGTGCCATGCCACATGGTGTCTTTGGATGTCATCCTCAGAATGGCCTTTACCAAATGGTCTAGCTTTTTCACTGACTTATTAATACTCTCAAAATTAGCATGGCCAGGCCATCGTTTCCAATGAATGACCTCAGGCAACAATAACAGGGCTCCTGGAAACAAATGGCACAGTTTAGCAAACTTAATTATGAGCCCTTTACGGATTTCCCGCCTCCCCATTGGGATAATGTCAATGACCCAGACATTAACGAGTAGAATGTCTGGCTTGGGAAGACAGCAAAGCTCAAGAGCCTCACTCAAAAGCACTATGCAAAACTACAATGGTTCTGTCGGGGATACACAATTGCTTTGTAGACAACAAATTAATCAAAGAGTAATTGCTTTATACACAATAAATGAAATCATACGTTCAATGTAAACGAAAGCAAAAAATTTAAAGGCACGCACGCATAATGGAACACAAGACAAAAAGAACTGAGTGATAAGCGTTTGCAACGGGAAATATTTATATAAATTGAAGCATTCCTATATATATTTGCAAAATGTCAACAAGGCTATCAGAACAGGATACAATATAAGGTGATGTGTACTACGGTGACATTTAGTGCTCAGTGAAAAAAGTGCAGTGCATGTCATATATACAGGGTGAAAGTATGTACAATTTTACAAGGGAGAGAAAATAAAGATGGTCAGAGTAATAGGAAAACAATATCTCTGGCAGATAGAGCAGTCGCTTATTAATTTGACCAGCTATATATATGAGGAGAGGTCTTTGGGGACAGACTCACCAGAAGCATCTGATGGGGGTGATTTATATCACCATAAATTACAAAATCTGTCTTTTCTAATTCTAATTTTGATATTGGATCTCCCTCTTGTTTGAATCTCTTTTATGTATGAGTGCAGGTCTGAATGAGCAGGTTTGAATGGTGAGAGTGTATTTGTTTGATGGCAGTTGTGGGGTGCTGTATATGTCTACTTATGAATTGTATTATGTTTTGATTTAAACTTTGTACTGGATATTATTCATGTTGCATTGATAAAATATTGTCAATCTATGACTTTATGTGACAATTGCACATTTAGATTAATTGTGATTACTCAGTCATTATTTCTTTGCTTTGAATACATGTTTGTGACAGTAATGTTTTTTAAAGAAAAGATATGTATTATGAAAAAATGTTTTTTATAAAAAAAATTGATTGTATACAGAATAACTGAAAAGTAAAAATAAAAAATAATAATCAATATTTTGTTCATTAGAATTTGTGTTATATAATAGTGTCATTGGGGTCTCACATTATTAGAGTCTTTTATGGCCACACCAAAAGAAATATAGGTCAGTTTAGAGGTTTTTTCTTTATTTGTTTCTGCTCCCCCCCCCCTTAGACCTTTAAGCATTTAGGAGATACCTTCTCTTATAGCTCATTGATTTGAAACCAGAGACTTGATAGGTCTGAACCATGTGGAATCGTCAACGTTTCGACCCTGACAAGGCTTTGTTAAGATGTCGAGGCCGGTCTTCATCAGGACATGGGAAGGGGAGACAGCCCAGTCGGGGTAACCTCAGGCGTCCTTCGGGAATTAAGGGCGGCCAAAGAATCTGCAAATGGCAGGAAAACTCTAACCAGGCGATAGGAATCATCTTGGGAGATCTGCAGTAGTCAGGAAAGCTCGGAACGGGCGAAATGAGGTAGTCTTAGAAGATCTTGATCAACAGGAACGGGCTGTTTCGAAAAATCAGCCGTGGCGGAAAGGAACGAATCAACTCCTTTGGGAGCAGCCAGGCGGCTGTCCTGGCAGTAGGCGAGCGTTTCGCAACAATCCAAAAGCACTGGCAGGTGTAGTAACTTACGGCCAGCCACACCCAACCAATGGTGCTCTGTTTTGGGCCTCATCTCCCAGGTGGTATCAATGAATCTCTCTGCTGCACTGTTGACTTCTGAATCCCCAAACCAACACACTTTGATGGTTTTCCCTGTAACAAAATAAAGAGAAGTTGCAACTCACTGCCCTCCAAAGTAGTGGTGAGGGGGTAGGAATGGGGGAAGGGGTGGGCCCTAATAACTCTCACCCTATGCCCAATGAGGTCAGAAGTAGCATTCAAAGCAACTGAAATTCCATCTTCCAATTGCCTTAACGCCCTCGGGCAACATTCCCATACCTGCCACAGTTGTAGCTGTACCAATCCTAAAATAGTGTGAAGTAAAACCTACTGTGTGCACCCCCAACACTCCCAGGGTCTTCTGGCAGACCATTGTGAACTGTGCCCAAGCCATGGGGGCCTCCTTTGCATGCACCAGGAAATTGTGGTGTCCCTCCGGTGGTCTGATTCACAGGTAATCTCTAGCTAGAGAAACCAGACATCCATGGCAGAGTGGTGTCTCACCTAGCTGTACCCATATGCCCTTATCCCCATCATCAGTTTTGGTTCTCCTGACTAACAGACTCAGTGAATGCAAACCAAGTACCATGTCCTCTCACTTAATCCACGCTTGTGTGTCAGCCTGTGAGCTAGCTACTAATTCTGAAATTCAGAGTGCTCCCAAAAAGGCCAGGGAATAAGCCCAGCTGAAAAGCATAACCTCAAAGGAGGAAGAACATACCTTGGGTAAGACACATTAAGCTTGTATAGTCTAGCTACATCAATCATTCTACTGCTTTCCTGACTGGTGGGCACTAGCTGCTCCTACCCGTTAAAGGCCTTTTTTACTTTAAAGTCCTTCATGGGGTCTGCCTCCCCCATAGACCACGAAAGAGGGCAATGGCTGACAGTTGACACCTCACTGCTGCCAGTGACTTCCCAGCCTCCTGCTGAAAAAACAAAAAAGACAATATGCTAGCTATTTGAAAGATACCCTCCTTCATACACTCTGACATGTAGGCCTGATAAGTCCACCATGCAACTTTATATGCTCATTTTGTTCCAGGTGCCAGTGGTGCTGTTATCAGCTTTAGGAACAATGGGACACCAAGCTTCCATAGGCTTACAGGTAAAGGCAACATCTCCTTGTCCACTTCTGATAATTGAGTTCTGAAATCTTCCAACTTAAAATGAGACAGAGCATCAGTTACTGTGTTCTTAACTCCTTCAACATGCTTTGCTGTGAAGTAACACATTCTCTGCAAGGCAGACCTGAATCATAGATTTGAGAAGGTGCAGGGCGAGTGGACACTGCGGTCTTTGGTTATTTACGGCAGAGTTGACTGACATGTTATCGGACCAAAAAATGATTCTACTGCTAGAGAGCTGAGACCTTCAAATATGTAATGCCACAATAATGGGAAAGAGCTTAAGGAATGTAAGTTTCTTGGTCAAGGCTTTCTCAAACCAAGACTCTAGCCAGTGTTGCATACACCATCTATTCCCCAGGATGGCTCAGAAGTCCATGGTCCCTGCTGCATCTGTGTACAGGTCTAGTTCAGTATTACTCAATGCTGGCATGGGCCAAATCACTGATCTGTTAAACTCTTGCAGGAACTCCACCCAGATATGCAGATCCTATCTATCCTCTCTTGAGAGACGGGTGTGGTGGTGCTTGGCTTTCAAGTCCGACATGGCTCTGGTGATATTCCTGGAAAAGACCTTCCCCATGGGGATAATCCTGAGTGCAAAGTTAAGCTGCCCCACCAACCTCTGTAACTGATGGAGGGTCACCTTGGTAGGAATCAGACAATCCAACACAGATGTCTGGCATTCCTCAACATTAGTTGGTGGGAGCCTGCATACTTCCTTCTCTGAATCAATCTCAGTGCCCAGGAATGTCATCCTAGTGCTGGGGCCTTCTATTTTCTCTGTGGCTAGTGGAACCCCCACTGCTTTAGCTAGTTCTTGGAAACCTTGCTGGTTGCGCTTGCAAGCCTGGGACCCTGGTGGACCCACAAAGAGGAAGTCATCCAGTGAATGAGAAATGTCCTCTGACACAACCAGTTCACAAACTGTCCATTCCAGAAAACAACTAAAAGTCGAGAAATGAGCCCACGCAACTGCACAGCCCATGGGCATGCATTTGTCGACGTAGAACTTGCCCTCAAATGTAAAACTTAAGAGGTTAAAATCTTGTGGATGCACTGGCAGCAGCCTGAATGCTGACTGGATGTCAGACTTGGCCATAAGGGCCCCTCTATCCAATGCTCGCAGCTTGTTAAGGCCCCATCAAATGGCGTGTACTGGACTGCACACATGCTGGCATCTAGCCCATCATTAACTGAATAGCCTGTGGGAGAGGAAAGGTTGTGAATGAGTCTGTATTTGCCAAACTCTTTCTTAGTACCAGACCCAGTGGGGAGCAGACTAGATTCTCTAATGGTGGCTTGAGGAAAGGGCCAGCCACCCTACCTGCACCTCTTTCAAAATCTTTTCCTTGGCAATATCGGGCTGTGCTATGACAGACTTATGATTTTTAGGAGGGGTGGGTTGTGAATTACATTGGCTGGTATGTGAATCCGATCTCTGAAACCATAGTAAAGGATACAAGCCTCATGTGTCTTGTTATATCTCCCCAGCTGGTGGGCCAGGACATGTAAACGGATGGGGGATATTGCTTTGGTTTACGAAATCTGCACCATAATCTGGTTTTGGAGATTATTCCTAGGGAGAGGCCTGTCTCCTGAAGTCTTTCTGTGGCTGTTCAGTGTGTGACCATGGTTGGAAAGAAAGGCATTCAGTGTTGCTTGAATTAAACTAATGACGTTTAGCTGCCTGGTCCCTAGGCTTCCAGAAACTCTTGAAGCATTTAGCTTCTGGGTCCCCTTGCCCACCTTAGAAGGAGCAGATGTGCTTGAATTTACAAGCAGCCCCTTTTGCACATTCTTTCTGGTTGAACTGTCAACATGTGTTTCTCTTCTCACCCCTTTGTCTTCTGGCCCAAAAGGAATGGTTCATATTAGCTGCATCGTGTGCAACTTCGAATTCTGCATGCCACAGATTAACTTCCCTCTGATCCCATGCAATTTATGGTTGGAAAGCCTTCATGTGCCCTAACTTTATGTCTACTGTATCCAAACTGACCCGGGGAAGTCTGATGCCGCACTATGAATTAGGGAAATATAACCCACGATTTGTAAAGCCAAGGATGGAAACTTCTCCGTAAGGATCGGTTAATAAATTGTGAAACCTGTCATCCAGTTCTTCAGTGATCTCTCAACCAACATTTTCTTGGGACCAAAATCTAAATCCCTACCTTGCCTCTCCTTCTCCAGCAGCACCCCTGCATTGATAAGGTCAAAGTCATCACAAAACTCTCCCATAGGTATTCTTTCTTTCATTTCAGCTGGTACATGCCACACTATGGACCCTGATGGGCAGACTGTTGTATTAGCACTTCTGAAACCTACTTTTGGCAAATGGGAAATCTGGGAGATTGTGGGACTGTTAACCCCCCCGTCTGCCCATGTGGCACTATGTTGGTGGAAGGAGTTCCTGGAATTACAACCCATCCAGGACATCTTGGCCATTACCCAGCCAACCGCCCTGCAGAGCAGTGGGTGTGCCTAGCTGGGCTGTCACACTGGACATTCCAGTCCCCCCCACATACAATAGCTTCTGGGTTGACACTGCCTTTCGCCACATCAGCAGGACTTGTACATCCGAGCACAACCTGCTGAAGCTCAAAGGAACCCGCAGGCAGGGCCTCTACCGGTTGGGTGACTGCCAGCCAGTTCATTAACCCCTGATCCTGCACCACCACGGTGCACTCTGACCCTTGGGGGTCTATCGATTGAGATGGTTGCCCCACCCTCCACTAAGTTGCCTTGGCTGGCTACAATATATTGGCTTCCTGTGGTGAGTCTATTCCATGAGACGTGTAAGAAAAGGCCCTTTTGTGTGGTCACCCGCCACTTTTTGCTGGACGTTATTGCTCTGAACCCTGGAGCGCTGACGTCCAGTGCCCATTATTTGAATTCTGATCCCAAAAAACACATCGAATTGGCTAATCCCTTTTTGGCCTATTTACCATACCTGTAAGTCCCTAGCATTAGGTACCTTGTGTATCCAGGGCCTGTAAGTTAATTGGCACAAGTGGACAGCAGTACTTATTGTGCCACCACTAGAGTGGCCATGTAAAACATGACTCTAGGCCTGCCACAGCAGCCTAGCATGGCAGTTTTAAAACAGCCATTTCGACCTGTTTAAATCATAGGCCTAAACCTTCCTTTTTAACACTGTCAACTGAGTCACCCCTAACGTAGGCCCTAGACGCCCATAGGGCAGGGTGCACTGTATTTCTGAAATAGGACATGTGTTCTTACGTTTTACATGTCCTGGCAGTGAAAAATCTCCAAAGTGGATTTTCACTATGGCGAGGCTTAAATTCTCATAGAAAAGCACTGGGTTATGTTATGAAACCATATAATGCATAACTTCAGTTTGAGAATATCTAGAAGCATGGTTCAAGGACTCAAATTAATAGGAATTTAAAATCCAATCTGATGGTCAAGTCAGATTTTAAATTACTAAGTTGAAAATGACACTTTTGGAAAGTTATATCAAGGAAACAAGGGGCACCCTACTCACACTGAACCAGGGTATATAATTTATATCAAAGGAAACAACGGTTCTTGCCGACAATGTATGAATGATTAATAAGAACAAAGCATAATAGCATTCAATCACTGGAAGTAGGATGTTGTAGGAAAAGCATACTCCAGAAACCAGATACTGGTTTCACAAAATAGTATTGTATTTATCAAAGGCGAAAAATCAACAGTGCTCAGTGTTACAAGTGAAAAAATAGAAATCACATACAAGTAGTGACCAATTGTAATAAAAAACAGGGGGCCATATTATCAAGAACGGGCGATAACATATCGCCGCTTTAGCGGCAGGAAACTGCCGCTAAAGCGGCGATAAGGGACTTGATAATATGCCCTACAGAATCCAATAGAAGCCCAGGTTTGATGTCCTTCACACCAGAACCTGGGCTTCTATTGGAATTCTATAGGGCATATTATCAAGCCCCTTGTCGCCGCTTTAGCGGCAGGAAACTGCCGCTAAAGCGGCGATAATCTTATCGCCCATTCTTGATAATATGGCCCAGGGTTTCCTAATACATGAAAACAACCTTGTAACAATATCTATACAACAGCCTCTACATTATTTTTGAAAAACAGGATGATAAAGGTTCGTTTATAATGTAAGCCGACGACGTTTCGATCCCAGAAAGGGAAATGAGGGGTCTCATCAGGACCTAAAGATAAGGGACACCTAAGGAGAAAAAAAATAAATAAATAAAGGGATGACTTAAGCAGACAAAAAGGACAAGCGAGTAAGCATGTATAGAAGCAATATAGTTCAAAGCATACCTCATGGATGTCAAGCCAAGTTTGGCGGAGTGCACACCAATAAAGTGAGGATTAAAAAGTGTATAATACTCACATGAGGCCCAGCCGGGCACTTTAAAAAAAAAAAAAATGAGAGGAAAAAAGCAAAATTAATTTCTTGTCAAAATTACAATCAAATTTGAAACGTAACGGAAGGGGAGCAATGAAGGGCTGAAACTGGTCTGTGGTTGCTTGTTTTTCTGTATACCTTGCCTGGCAAGTCGGAATTCACTGTTCCCAAATAAGCAGGATCAAGACTGATTTGCATATTGTTGCTTCCTTTCTGGAGTGTTACAGTGGTCAAAAACGATGAACTCGAATGAGCCCTGAGTGACTGAAAGTGGCGGAGATTTTTGCAAGTGTTCTATTCATCATCACCTTTTGTTGCTTTAAAGCAAAGTTTTTTGTCATTTTCCGAGTACCTTATAAAAGAAACAATTCAAAATGTATGCACATTGCCTCACTTAGAAGTCCCCTGTATAAACAATCGTAACCACTTATTTACAGAAAAGCAAATTGCACTCATTTACAGAAAAGCAAGCTGGAATTTACAGGACATAAACACTAAAGAAGGGAACGCTACTTACAAGACACCTACGGGGTATATTTACAAGGGGTTTTCGCCACCAGAACGTCACTTTTTTTGACGTTCTGGTGGCGATAAGCCCTTTGCCTTATTTACAAGGCGGCGTTAAGCTGCTTAACGTGCCTTAACGCCGCCTTGTAAATAATGCCCCTATTCATGCAGCACTTAGCATGAAAGGAGCTGGTAATGGGTGTTGCAGGGGCATTCCACCGCAGCACCCATTGCTTTTTGACTCTGCCCCCTATTTACAAGCCTGGTGTAAATATGGGACAGCAGTAAAAATAAGACCAGGGAAAAGCTGGTCCTAAACTGGTGCAACAAAGAGGAATGATTAATTTATCTAGAATGCAACACACATAGAAAGAGCAAATCACCTTTAGTGATTGTTTATGTGCAGGAATGGACACCTTCCTGCACATAAACAATCATTCACTGCAAAGCATGCACCCTTGCACTATGGTGCAGGGGTGCACCGTATTATTGAAAATACGGCGCATCCCTGTCGGAGCGCGGCATTACCAATTGAGGCATTACACCGCGCTCCACCAGTCTGTTGTGAATATGCCCCCTATTCTGATATCAAACATGCACTTCTATCCTAGTACTGTGACCTTAACAGTTCACACATTCCACTCCTATTCTGTCTGCACGATAGAATGAAATGCCAGTACCGAACAGTTACAAGGCTCTATTGTTGGTGCTCTGTATCAACCTGCACCATGCATCACTATCGGAGCCATCAGCCTGTTGTAAAACGTATGCAACTGGCAGGTAGGTTACTGCTCTCTGACATGCATTGCTTGGCTCAGTCAGTCGCTCTTCCTGTTTCTCTTCAAGTCACATTCTCTTTCTCTCTGTCACCATCCCTATGCAGCATTCTCTTCACCCGGGACAATATTTCCTATTCACTAATAGAAGTCCACTCAAACATAACTGCATGGCACCGGTGTCATGTGCACTCCTTTTAACTATTGTGAGAATTAATTCACACTACTACGCTCAGTCTGGTTATTTTAGTCAGTGTTTGAGGCAGGTGTGTGGCTTTTTAGATTGGGAGTAGTGATGCTTAAGCACGTCTAGGGGAAAGCAATTGAAGTAGTTCAAAAATAGACAGCAGACAGGAAACAGGTGGATTACTCACGTATAGGTGATTTACCAAAACATGAGCTAGTAGCCAGCCCTTTGCCATAAATGAGACAGATAGGTCTGTGCAAATGCAGTGACTATTGGAAATTGTGCTGGTTGTCATGTAGATGAAGAGCTAAAGCTGTGTAAAAAATATAGGTCTGCTTGCTATGGTGAACATACACAACATGAGACACAGCTGCAGTTCTACAACAAGGCACATTGGGACAGCTGGTGGGAGGCAGAAGGCTGCCCGTCTGCACAGAATAGACTCTCGAAGAAGGGAATGCATTTTAGTTGTATTGAGCTTTCGGAAAGCTCTACTAACCAGCGTATAGTGGACCAACCAGGACTTCAAGGACTAACTGATTGTCAGACTCAAGTCACCCCTAACCAATAGATTCAAATGTTGTTGATGGAATGCTGTGGAACCCACCAGCATCTTTCCCTTCTGACAGTGCCAAACACGTATAAGAATGCACTCAGCACTGATGGTGAAGAAAGGAAAAGGGACATGGGTATTTGAGAAAAGGCGCTCTAGAGACATCCTTCATTTGTAGTCACACAACTTGTCTCATCGGATGGCAACGATCCTGGATTTGTGTAATCTCTTATGATTGACAGTTTTTATACTAAAAAGCACACACGACTTCTGTTACTCTCTAGTCTTGCATCAACTTAAAATACATGCATTTATTTTAATTTACATACATTTCATATGAATGGTAACAGTCTACTGGAAATGAGACATACAGAAGATAGATTTATTCTAGTATCTGGTACACTATGGTAACTATTCAAGATGCCAGTGGCAAATGACCTTTGTCTTTCTAGAACCAAAAGGATCATCATACGATTGTTCTTGTCCCAGTGTCCTACAGCAGTTGTTAGTGGTCCACAGCTTGAGACACCGATCAGAAACAGAGGTTAACATAGGATCTGAATATAGCACAGCAGAGGCCCAAGATTCAGAAACAAGTAATATCTAACTAGTGCCACTGTGACTTACCTGAGGCTTTGGAAAACAGTGCTGGAAGAGTTTGTATATTTCCAAGATACAAGGAAAGTCTTTGAGGTGATGTGGGAGAAGGAATTTCAAGGACTGCCTCAACCAGAAACCTGACAAGATGTTTTCAAAGTCTGTCTTAATGGTAATCTTGACTGGAGAACCAGAAACATAGGTGAAGAGCTGTGCCAAAGCAAAGGAACATGGGTGAAGAGCAGAGCCCAAGCAGAGGATTTCTCTAGTTGACAGGTCGAAAGCCAAGCAGCTGACCATGCCCTGGTTGAGGCTTTTATATATTTTGGGATCCTTGAATCCTGCAATTGACCCTTGAATCCCACTGCCACAGGGCACTCAGAAGTCACGGCTCTTGAGGTGCCCTCATGGGGTTGAGATAGGCTGTGCTGGTGATGGGGATTACATTTATGCAGCACACATGTGACAACCACAATTCTGGGTGGCATGACTTCTGTCAATCTAGCGCGAATTACATCCTGAGTGACAATGCTCGGGACAAGAGGTGGAAGTGGTGATCGATAATGCACAGGACTAGGGATGTATGGTAATTGGGGTGAACACCGGTGACAAGCCATGACAGTGTGGAGGAATGTTTTCATCACAACCTCATTATTTAAATGCCAGAGAGAAGAAATGATACTGTAAGGAGTATTGCTGAGGATGCAAAGATCAAACATTGTATTGCGTACATCTAACTAGGCAGGTAAATACTTTTTTTTGCCAGCCTGAGGTTCCTGGATGGTAAGAAAATAATGTACAGTTTTGTAAGGCAGATCATTGAATGATTATGACAATACATATCTACAGGGTTTACATTTGAATTATCATCTGAAACAAGGAGTCACGGTTGTAAAAAATAGCAAACACAATGCATGTTTTTCTTGTAGGAAAGCACAGGTTTATCAGTCAAGTGGCAGCGAGGACAGGGATTTCCTCTTAAATGCATCCTCATGTATATATGTATGTGTATGGTATTTCTATGGCGCAAACGTAGCCAAAAGGCAGTAGAGTGCTTAACAGGGTCAAAGACAAGCATAAAGCCAACAAGTGATAGGAGAGGGAGTTAGGTTTTAGACAGTAAGGGCTAGATGTACGACCCTAGCAAATTGCGACTCGCAATTTGCGCTCGATTTCGAGTTGCAAATTGCGAGTCGCAATTTACTATGTACAACAGTGTCAGAGACACTGATTGCGATTCTCAATGGGGTCGCAAAATGCGAGGCTCATTAATAATAATGAGGCACTCGCATTTTGCGACCCCATTGGGAATGGCTGGCCCTCCCAGGGATGGTGGCCTGCTGGGCTCAGCAGACCACCATGTCTGGGACTGCTTTTAAATACAGCAGCTTTTTTTTTTTTAAATGCAGCATTTAAAAAAATAAAAATGAAACGTTTTTGTTTCATTTTTTAAGGGCAGGCAGTGGTCCCTGGGACCACTGCTTGCCCTTAAAAAATATTTTTGCATGCATTTGCAAAGGGGAAGGGGTCCCCTGGGGACCCCTTCCCATTTGCGAATGCATTACCACCTACTTGAAGTAGGTGGTAATTGCGAGTGTTTTGCGACCGCAATTGTGGTAGCAAAACATTAGTACATGGGTATTTGGAAGGGAATGCCCCTTCCAAATACGAGTCTCTAAACACTTTTTTGCGAGTCGCAATTCATTTGTGACTCGCAAAATTGTGTTAGTACATGGCCATACCAATTTTAGCATGTGCAAACGTGTCGCTAACCCGTTTGCGCATGCTAAAATTGGTCGTACATCTGGACCTAAATGTATTGTGATTGATTGCTTTTAAAAAAAGTAAAGCCTCAACTCTTTCCCACATCGGAGGAGCATTGGGGTGGTCCTGATGGAGGCTGAAACGTTGTTTCAGATCCCCGGATCATAAATGGAAAAGGACTGTTATCTTATTTTTTCTTTATTTCCAATTCTTAGTCTGTAGTCTGATGGTGTCTTGGCTGCGGGTGTGCCGAGAATCACCAGGGATGGTGAGCTGGCCTGAAAAATAAGCAGGGGTGCTGGTTGTGGGGGCTTAGTAAATGATGCAGCTAGTTTTGAAGATGCTGTGGGCCTGCAACGGGAGTCAATGGGTTTCTACCAGGATGGGGTCATGTGATCATCTTCCTTCAGGCCCTGGATGAGATTGGCTGCTGCATGTATGATATCCTCAAGGGTTGCCAGATTGGAGCCTGGGATGCCATGCAGCAGGGCATTACCACCATCCGGATGCAAGAGTACAAAGGCTTGAACAGTAATTCTGAAGTTGCATTCTGGAAGAAACGGTTTGACTTACTTTAGGAGAGACAGCTGGGACCAGGCTGTCTTTGTGTTTTTTTGGCAGTGTGTTCTGTGAGGGAGAGGTTAGTTTCCAAAATGACCCACTTGCAGCCCCCATCATAGTCACTCTCTCACATGCCCTGCAGCACCTCTGTAACTGCATCTGGGCTTGAACATATGACCACCGTAAAACATGCCATTGTCACTGCTATTTTTATTTCATGGTGTGCAACCTCTCCATCCCACCCCCTTGCTAGCTGCACCACACAATTGCCTTTTCAATCTTGTGTCCTCTTATTCCCTTCACATGTATGCTGCAGGGGAGTCGCTATCAATAGTGCAGCAGGTGTATTGACAATGAGACACACGGGTGTGATGCGCTCACTTCTCCCTAATTATGGATGATTTTTACTAACAAAGCACGGGATAAGAGTCCCATTATACTTTCTAGCATTAGGACCCGTTGGCCGGTTATTCATCCATCCAAGAAACTGGGGGGCAGATTTACAAGGCCCTTGCGCCACTTTTGCGTCATTTTTCCCATGTTAAAAATGACGCAAAAGTGGCGCAAGGCTTGTAAATCTGCCCCTAGATTTGGAACACATGAAGATGTGCATCTGTTTTTCTACACTCACTCTGTGAGATTATAATTCACTCAAGTAGCATACTCATTTAGTCGTTTCCTCTTAATTTGGAGCTGAAACATGTATGCAATGAACAAGGATGCACATATAATCCCAGACTCAGGATGCTGTGTTTTGCAGGCTTGAGTGTTCTGCGAGAGATTCTGAAAGAGAGGCAAGTCATGTATACATTAAATTGTACAACGATCTCTGTGCTCAGCCTAGCCCTAAATGGAACATTATTAATATATACATTCTGCACCGATTCTAGCTGTCTTGCTACCAGCC
The DNA here is from genome assembly GCA_963921515.1 of Calotriton arnoldi. Taxonomy (NCBI): domain Eukaryota; kingdom Metazoa; phylum Chordata; class Amphibia; order Caudata; family Salamandridae; genus Calotriton; species Calotriton arnoldi. The sequence continues at coordinate 173,780 of CAWUFW010010242.1, read as the reverse complement.
AATAATGAAATATACATTAAAAAGGGGCACGCACAAACTAGAAACTCAGGCTGACAGTAGTCAGAGAGCCAAACGATGTTAAAAGAAAGCTTGCACAAGCGTTTATAAAGCTATTTTCTTTGCTCTTGTATATAGAATTGCTTTGTCAATATTTTACAAGAAATTCAGTGTGAGGAGCAAACCTGACACTCTGCATGTACTACAGAAACTATAAAGATGACTTGGTGGATGTTTAGTAGCCTAGTAGAGAATAGAGACATTGTATTTGAAATTGTAGCTTTAATTGGCAGATATCCAAAACTAAAAAAAAGCCCTCCACAAACGGAACAGAAAACAATTAAAGGGGTGTAACTTGGATGTTCTTATTCCTTTGTCAGAAGTTTGAGCACTTTATTCTTAATTGTCTTCCCCTGCTATATTGCTCCTCTCCTCTCTTCCCCAGCTAGGCAGTGACAGCCTGCTCTGCTGAATAAAAGAAATGGGAGGACGCAGAGAAAGGAGATGGGCTGAGTGTTGAGGAAAAAGATATAGCTAGAGATGTGGCCCAGAGGGCGAATAAAGATGAGATAGAGAGAGAAGAGAGGTAAAGGGCAACATACGGTAAAGAGAAAAAGGTGAGGTAGCCAGATAGATACAGAGAGGAAGAAAGAGGAAGGGGGAAATAGAAAAAGGGAGGTGCAGCGATATGTAAGGGTTTAGAGTAGTTGTGAGAGCTAAGGATAGGGGAAATTCGGGGCAGATTTACAAGTCCCTTGCAACACTTTTGCGCTGCAGCTGCGTCACTTTTGTGACGCAACGGCGGCGTAAAAAATGCTGCAAATTTACAACGTGACGCATCTAGGGAGATGCGTCACGTTGTAAAGCCCTGCGTGACATTATACCTGCGTCAGGTATAATGTATGCAGGGTAGGCGTTCCCACTCAGGAAAGCCTCATAAAAGTGACGCAGTGAAATCTACGAGATTTCACTGCGTGACTTTTAGGACGCCACTGTGTCAAACCTTACGCCTGCTTGAAGCAGGCGTAAGGAGTGACGCAGTGTATTGGGAATAGGCCGCAACACGCATTGCTGGAGTTGCGTCGTGCTTGCGACACGACTCTAGCAATGCGTGACTTTTCCGTCAACAGATGCGTCAGAATTTCTGACGCATCTGTCAATCCTTGCGCCATAGTGCGCCGTATTGTAAATATGGCGCATCTATGGTGGCTCAAGGGTTTTCACTCAGGCGCAGGGAAACTGACGCATCGATATAGATGCGTCAGTTTCTTGTAAATCTGCCCCTTCATGTATAGAAATCGAAAGCGGTGAGGAACAACGATTGGCAATGTAGACAACACCGACTGGTAAGGTAGAGAGAGGGCTCATGTAGAAAGAGAGACAAGGTAGAAAGAGGTGGAGACAGAGAGAGGCAGAGGTAGACAGAGATAGAGAGGTCAGGTAGTGAGGGGAAAAAAGAGAGAGGAAAGCTAGAGAGAGGATGATGAGGTAGTTAGAGGGCCAAAAAGAAAAGCGAGGTGTAGAAAGACAAGTCAGGGGTAAAGAGTAGTCAGACAAGGAGAAAGGTAGAGATGGTGAAAGTAGAAAGTGGGACAAGCTGTAGATAGAAAAGTGGTGATTTAGAGAGACAGTTGCGAGTTGAAGAAAGTGAGGGATGTTTGATATGTTGGAGAGAGAACAGGAAGAGAGCAGGAGCTGAAATAGAGAAGTACCTACAGAGAGGGAAGAGATATAGATGGGGGGGAGGGTAGAGAGATAAAAGAGACAGTGGCAGGGAAAGGGAGGTAATTAGAAAGAAGTAAGATAGGTGAAGTAGCATGGGCATTGCCAAAATGCCAGGGGTAGTGTAAATGGCATCACACACCCTTTGACTTTTATTGATATCCCAGAAAGTGAAATCATTTGACATTTGATCCTGAATTATCCAGGAAAGTGATGTCACACGACCTTAACTCTGATAACATCAAAATAATTGACATCTCTAAAGTTCCATAATAACTGCAAGATTGTGATAACAACAAAATGAGGGCAAATGTCTATTTTAGATGCCACCTCTATATTTATATGCGCCGATACCCTATATAGTGAGTGAAGTGAGTGACCCAGACCTCTTTTTTGGGTGGTACATAGGGATTCTCCCAAGTGAAAAGCTTGAAAAAAAGGGGTTTCAAAAAGTTCATTTTAAAGCACAATTTTCAAATCACTTTCTAAAAATCCACTGCTCTGAAAGGGCATCAATTAAATATTCAAGTCTTTTCATGGTGTGCCAAGCCATGAAACCTGACACTTCCCAGGAGCTGACCCCATTTTCTTCAAAATGTGCCGAGTGCAAACATATTTAAAAAAATGTCCTCCATCCTGCCTCGGCCGGATTTTTGTCATAGTTGCCCCCTTTTGCCAAAAATGACAAACAACATGCCACTGCCAGAATTTTACCATCAATTCTGTAAATATACCATGAGTAACCCATAGTGCCAGCATTATGCCATGCTTGCTCCCTATGCTAAGACTGAACTTAAGTGCCAGAACCAGTATTATACCACAGGTGCCCAATGTTCCAGGAATTGTGTCCACTATCCCAGTACTTGTATATTGTTACAGGTGCCTGTCAAGCTAAGAGTTGCCTCCAATATTCCAGAGCCAGTATTTTACCTGAATTACTCTATAAGCCAAGAATTACCTTTGGTATATTGGGGCCAACAGCAGACTCACAAGCATAGCCCCCACAATTTTGCTCATGCTTACTTACATTCACTCACTCACTTTCAAGGGCTGAAAGAACACTGAGTCATGTGGGCCTTAAGATCCTTGATTTGAAAATAGGGTGACCTCCTCTGGAAGTCACCTTGCCAGCCAGTGACAAAAACTCGAAGTTGGAACATGCCCTTCAAGGAAACCTTAAGTAGGAAAAAAAAGCCAGCAGAAACTCCCCCAGAAACTTGCCAACAGCAATAGCACAATGTTGAAAGGTGGAAGTATTATGTGGTATGGCAGGGGTGACTTACCATTTAATACTAAAACAATACACAAAGATGGACCCTGAGTACTCTCCCAGTATACCTTCTCTCAATCCTGGTAGAGTGGCAAAGAGCAAACAGGCTACCTAGAGGAACATGTGGTAAGCATTTCACATCACCAACATGGATGATAAGCAAATTGACATGACTCAAGAGAAATACGACTCCAATTTATAAAAATAGCTCTGATTTTTATATATCTTTTTTACACCAAAATGAAATCAATATATACAGTATAACCAGAGTTATCAATTTTCAAGCAATAAATAAATCAATACTTCACAATGTGAAAAACATTAACTTTGCGGTCAATGGGAAAAACACATATATTCAATTGATACTTTAGAGAGTGAGTTCAACGGACCCCACTCAGCGTAAGGTCTCGGGAGTCCTTAGACCAGTTCACAACAGCTAGCATAATTTTACCTGGCTCAGTGGAGTGTGTGCAGAGGTGCACTTTCAGCTGTTAAACAGACCTGTCAATCAGACTCGCAGTGTTCAATCAATCAATCATTCATGTCACTTATAAAGCGCACTACATACCCGCGAGGGTCTCAAGGCGCTGGGGGAAGAGGGGGGTGGTGCTGCTACTGATCGAAGAGCCAGGTCTTGAGGAGTCTTCTGAAGGCCAGTAGGTCTTGGGTCTGTCGGAGGTTGGTGGGGAGGGTGTTCCAGGTCTTGGCGGCGAGGTGGGAGAAGGATCTGCCGCCGGCGGTCATTTTCCGGATGCGGGGGACTGTGGCGACGGCGAGGCTGGTCGAGCGGAGCTGGCGGGTGGGGGTGTAGAAGCTGAGTCGTCTGTTGAGGTAGGCTGGTCCGGAGTTGTGGAGTGCTTTGTGTGCGTGGGTGAGGAGCTTGAAGGTTATCCTCTTGTTGACAGGGAGCCAGTGCAGGTCTCTCAGGTGGGGTGTGATGTGGCTGCGTTGGGGGATGTCGAGGATAAGACGTGCAGAGGCGTTCTGGATGCTTTGCAGCCGTCTCAGGAGCTTAGCCGTCGTTCCTGCGTAGAGGGCGTTTCCGTAGTCCAGCCTGCTGGTGACGAGGGCCTGGGTGACTGTTTTTCTTGTTTCGGTGGGGATCCACTTGAAGATCCTGCGGAGCATTCGGAGGATGTTGAAGCAGGATGAGGAAACGGCGTTGACCTGCTTAGTCATGGAGAGGGTGGGGTCGAGGATGACCCCTAGGTTCCGTACGTGGTCGGTGGGTGGCGGGGCTGTTCCCAGTGATGTTGGCCACCAGGAGTCGTCCCAGGCTGAAGGGTTGGAGTGGTTACCTTAGCAGAAAGGTACTTGTGAGGTGAGTTCAGCAAAACCCTTCGGGATTAAAGAAAGGAGCTGGCCCTGGACTAGGAGTCTCCAGGCAGATCCAATCTACCTGGCTCAGGGGACTCGGTGCAGAGAAGTTCTTGGCTATCCATGGTACTGAACCCGATCCGCAGCAAGGGGAGCTGGAAGGCGTGCCAAGAGAGGGTAAACACAAGTTCAAGATCTTTATGAAAGAGCCACTTGTGTGGTTGGTCATTCAAGCAGATGAATCTCTTCTCTTGAAGCGTCAAATAAAACAGGTTCTACGTGGACTGACCACCAACAAGCCTTGGTACCTGCCAGCACTCCGGTGAGAGAAATCTTTATTCAGAGGACCAGGGGAATGGTGTAGAAAGCTGAGCCTCACTCAGGGTCGGGACTAAAGTTCATGGAAGATCCCTGCACAAACACTTTTGGCGGCTACACTGAGCGGCTTGGGGTGCAAGTCTTCAAGGTTGTGGACTTTGTGGTTTTTCCCTGCTGACTGCAGGGGACTAGTTCCTCTAGCCCAAGGGAGATCTTGATAAGTCTGGATTTTGCATATGGGTTCTCCTTCCTTTTGGAACCGATCTCTTGCCTTGGTGGAGCCAAAGTCCAGTGTGGCTGCCACAAGTGTAAAGCTTAGCGCCTATCTTTGTGGAGTCCTGCCTTGTCGTGTGAACAGGTCTCTTATTGGAATCACGTCAAATATTAGGTTCTGGTGTCTGGGATGCCTCTTAAATCCTAGATTTAGGGGTTGTTAGTGGGTGTGAGGACTAGTAACCAATGGGTATCTAGTCCTGCAGCTTAATCCGCCCCAGTAGTGACAACATCCTGTGGGTGTATATCACTAAAACTAGCCATAACCTGTTTCTAAACCTAAATTCAAGATAGCCAGAACCATCCTTGGTCGCACACCTCAGCTTCCAGCCCCTAAAGGTGTGGTCAACCTTGTGGAAGTGGATGCCTCCTGCATAGCTAATTTCCTGCCTGCCCGCAAAAACAGTGCCTCGGGCAGGGGGAGGTTTTGTCCTTCAGTGGGGGACAGTTCCTTTGCCCAGTGGCACCAGTGAAGCATTTGAGGCTCATTGCCACACCAGTAAAATTCACTTGCCATCCTGTGTGGGCAGAGGTGTCATCTCCTGCTCACACAGGTCCTTTGTCTCTGACCTCTGGGAGCGTCACACACTTCCCAGTATCAGGTCATACTTTTGTCTTGGCAGCAGGACTTCGAAAAAGCCCATCAAGGCACGGGAACACTGGTTAAACTAGGTGGGCACTGTCTAAAGTTCCCCCTGGGTACATGCTGGTTTAACTTCAACACCACCAGTGTGTTGAGGGTTAAAAAGCACAGTGTTTGACACCAAACACAAAATAAATTGGCCAGGTCATCATGGAGCTGGACATATAGGTAATGTCCTAATGCCAGCCCATTATATCAGCTGGACCGCCGGTCACTCGCAGTAGAATTACATTTAGAACACTACCACAGGGCAGTATATGCTTGCACATATACTTCCAGACATATAATATAAGGCGCCCTGCCTCCTAGGCTACAGGAGGCCTACCTTTCGGGTAACTGACATATATTAAATGCAGTGAGGTGACCCTGTCCCACATGGTGGGTGCAGGGTTGAATTTGAGCAATTAAGCTGCTCACGCACATCTGACATAGCAGATCTGCAGGCTTTCATTTTACTTGGGTCACTCAGGGTGGCACAATAAATGCTGCAGCCCTGGTGCCCCTTTAATCTCACTGCCCTGGGTACCACTGGTACCATATACTAGGGCCTCACAGGGGTGTTAAAGTCCTTGCCAATTGGGTGTACCAATTCACATTTGTCGTTTTAAAAGGAATGAGCACTGACACTGGGGCCTTGTTAGCAAGTTCCTGTATACTTTCAGATCAAAAACTACAAAATCTAGCAGACAAGCTTGGCAAAAAATTGCAGGGGCACTGTAACACAGTCCATTTTACAAAACACAAGGTACTAGCTTGGTGACGGGAAGGCATCAGAAAAAGAAGTAAAAAAACAGACTACGGTCCGGGAGCATTGCAACATACTGGAAAATGTTCTCAGCAGGCTTAAATAGTGAATTATGACCAGGAAGAGGAGCTAAGGCCCAAGAAAGAAAATACTCCATACAGGTTTGGAAAAGGAGCATAAACCTCTGAGGGACAGCGGCTATGATGGATTGGGCTGGTGAGTAGAAGATCCAATGACATCATAGTGCCATCATTTCCTGTTTCCAGGCCTCTTGTATACCCAGGAGAAGTGTGCAGGCCCTCAGATCCCCTGCTACCCATGGCGAGCGCCGCCCTAAGAACATACTGCAAGTGGCGAGGAGGAGTGCACCCCCCTGGTAAGTTTGTTAACAGCCGTGTCCTGCAGGGCGCACCCTCCATTATAGAAAAGACTCAGCTTGTGGGCACTCCCTATGCTCACGCTCCTTGTCAGTCACTCACACTTAGTTTCCTAATTTACCCTCACTCTTTTACACTCATTCATTCTCATTTCTTCTCTTGCACTCACTCTTACTCTCTCATTCTCACTCACTCTCAATTATTCTTATTCTGATGCACTCAAGCTTTCTCACTTACTCACATTCACTTGCATTCACTCATACTCTCACTCCCTCACTATTACTCACTCTCACTTATTCTCACTCACTCTGACTCACTCATTCATTCTCACTCACACTTACTCAGATGCAACTCTTACTCAAGTAATTATACTTTCTCACTCACGCTCAGTTGCACTCACTTTTACACTCATTCTCACTTATTCTCACTCTGACTCACTCATCCTCACTCACTGTCAATCACTCGCTCTCATTCACACTCACGCTTATTCCCACTCATATGCTCTAGCACTCCCTTGGACTAATTCTTATTGATTCTCACTCCCAATCACTCTTACTTTCAATCACTCATTCTCATTCATGGAGACTCAGTCTCACTCATTCCCACTCAAGGCCTGTCACTGACTCCAACTCATTTTCACTCATGCTCACACTTACAGACAAACACTCACACATGCATGCACTCTCTCTCACACAGGCACACTCTCACATGCAAGCACAAACACAATATACATTTTAAATGCATTTTCTTACTGCAGTTTCCAGAAAGGGTCCCATTCTAGCTCCTGATTCTTTTATTATGTTAGTATTGAATAACAGAATATTGTTCACTGTTAGTGTAGCAAAATAATTATCAAACTATCCCTATGTTTTCGGCACTTATATTTCCACCTCTGAGGCCAAGCTCATAAGGGAGAAGCAAGGGTCACAGCTGAGACCCTTGGCGACCCCTAAATGACATCCATGTGTAGTAGACATAATACAGGTGGAAAGGGAGAGAGGAGCTGGAAAGGCATGGTAGTGAATAAGTGATGAGGTAGATTGAGAGATTAAGTAGTGAGAGAAAGACATAGATGTTGGGTAGTGAGAGATAAGTTAGAAATATGTGAGGTAGCGAGAAAAATGAGAGGTGAGATAAAGAGTGGTGAGGCACTGAGAGGAATGAGACAGATGTAGAGTATTGAGCCATAGAGCTTGTGAAAGAGGGATGAGATAAAGAGGGTTGACGTTTGAGAAAAACAGCAGTAAGGGGCAACAAGAACTGTAAGATGCAGAGAAAGAGTTCAGAAAAAGAGGGCAGAGGTAGAGAACGTGGGTAGAGTGGTGGGGATGTAGACGTAAACAGAAGAATGTTTGAGAATTAGGTGAGGTCATGAGATACAGATAGCGAGAGGTCTATTGAAAGAGAGGTTACAGAAACAGAGGTAAAGTAGAGAAAAGCAGAGATAGACTGGGTACGTACATAGAGATGTAGAGACAGGCAGTGTGTGAGAGAGATAAAGAGAAAGATGGACTAAGGTAAAAGAGGTGAGGTGACGTAAGAAGAGAACCACAAGAGAGAAAGATAGATGAGGCAGAGAAAGGCGATAGTGCCAGAGAGAGGTATTCAGAGAGAGGTGGCGATGAGGCTTGTGGGAGAGCTTTAGTGATTGCTGAGATCAGGAGTGATGGGATTCAACAAAATATAGACATAGAAAGCAAGTTGAATTAGAGATAGGTGATGCAGAAAGAAAGGAAAGGGATAAAAAGAGAAACATGAGAGAGGGAGGTAGAGTATGTTAGAGGAAGTTATTAAGAGAAGTTTAGAAGGAACTAAGGAGTGGTGAGCAAGATATGGAGAGAGATGATAAAGTGAGAGCTAAATAAAGCAGAGAAAGCGAGGGATATAGAAATTAAAGAGTGGTGAGTTACAGGATAATAGAGAGAGAGAGACAGATAGACAGATTCAGAGGTAGATGTAGGCAGCAAAAGGGAGAAATGTTGAGTTACAGTGCAGAGAGAGTCTTCTGACTTGCCTGATAGCTTTATCAGGTAGTACCTTAGAAGATAAGGACCCTGGGCAATTGCCCACTTTGGCAAGTAGATAAACAATGGCTCTGGAATGGTGCACCAGATAGAGTCAATTATGTGTTAAAATTGAGATCAACTTGTTGGTAGATAACTAAGAGCTGCCTGCTCCAAATCACCCTGTGCAGGCATATTATGCTATTTTACATTCATGTATTTGTTAACTTTTTTGTTTATTTCAGGTGTTTTGGACAGATTGCTTCACTTTATGTATGGGGTGTCCAACGTAGGTGCATGAGAACTATATCCATGCCAGATATTCAGGATATTCATGTAGGATAAATGTAAATGCATTTACTCTAAATAACCACCTTTTGGGGTTATTGTGAAAATGTATCATGGACCAAGCGCTGTAGGACGTAAGCTGGGACCTCTAATATATATGAACTATGACTAATTTGTGCATACCTTTGAGTGTGATAGACGACATCTTGTGAACTGTCCCAACATTTAGGGTAAACATTTTGGACATAGACATTGAGTACCAAGCCTGATGCCAATGGTGGTCCCGCTTTTCCAACAGTTGACATTAAATCAATATGCCCGCTCACTGACATGTAAAAATGACAATTATCCACCCAATATACTGATGATGTTTTGCCTGTACCCTACTTTCATGTGCCAGCCATGTTCTCAGATACATGTGAAGGCATGGACAAAGTGGGCATTTGCTCAGGGCCCCCACCATCCAAAGGTTCCCTGGGAAAGTGAACTTTTTTCTCCATCTGACCTCTGTCAATCCTATTTCTCTAAATAAACATGTCCCCCTCCCTTCCTACCTCTGTTTCTGACTCTATATTAGTCTCTCTAACCATTGTCCGAAGCAAGAGATATTTCTACAGTTTTAGTGACCCTGAAAACGTTTAGCATAAACATTAGTATTATTCAGCATCATGCAGGCTTTAATTAGCAGGAAATGGGTAATCAAATTCAAATGTATTCCAAACAAGGGCCCCAAAATATGGCTTGCATTGGGCCCCCAAAGTCGTTACGGTGACACTGCCTGTTCTATTTGAAAGGGCCGGACTTCCCACATTTCATGAAAAACAATTACTGTCACTGGGGAAGGAAGAGTCCTGTCACAAGTGGTTTACCTAATGTCCAATATTTCAGGCAAAGAAAAGCAAGTATTAATAACATCGTTTTTCAGTCTATTTAACAAAATTTTATGTTTACCAATGAATTAGATTTTGTTAAACTTCAGAATGGTGTGTGGATGAGGTCTGTAGCTATATTTCAAGTGGACTTTGGATAACTATAACTAGGGCCCAAATTTACTATTATTGTGCATTACTGCTGCATCAGTTTTGTGGTGCAGCCCGACGCAAAATAATTTTTAACATTTACTAAGCCATGCAAAACCACTTTGCATGGCTTTGTGTGGTTTAGTAAATAAAAAGTAATGCAACGCAGCACTTAGCTCAGCCTTGCATTACTTTGCGTCAGGTAGGCGTTACATGAGTGGAGCAGGGGCGCTCCCACGCATCCACTCATGTTATTGTGACTCAAACTCAAATTTGCGATGACTTGTAAACCTGGGTTTGTGCCAAATCGTGTGCCTACCCAACAAAGGTGTGAGGAGAAATATCTTTATTTCTCCGTGTAACCTCCTCTTTCCATATGTAATGCATACTGCAGCACACATGAAAAGGAATATATCTTAAGGATTGTATTTGTGCAGGAAGGTGTCCCTTCCTGCACAAAACAATCCTGGCCGTAATGAAGGAATTCTTGCACTATAGTGCAAGGGTGCCTGCATTGACGCTAGGCAGCACACAGTGTGCTAGTGCAAGGAGAGAGCAGAAATGCTCCATATCTTTGTAAATATGGAGCATTTCTGCTTGGACCCTTTAACGCAACGCAGCACAGCAAGTTCCCTTGCTGCGCTGCGTTGCAAAAAGTAACAAAAATACTAAATATGCCCCTCAATGTTTTCCACCGGAAAGCTTTAGCTTATCAACAATAGAATATAGTTAGGACAAAATATCGTGGCTAAAGTATATAGAGGACCAAAATATTATGAAGGTAAATTAATACAGAGAAGCATAAGTTTACTATATTTAACTTCAAATATATGTACCTTTATGATGTATAGATCTTCAAGGTACATATATGTAGAATTAAGAATAATAAATCTGTACTTACCTTTATGCACTGTTTGACCTGGCACTTTCTGCAGGGTCACCCCCAAACCTTTGCCTTCCTCCTCCCCTTTATTTGCTGTATTTGTTTTGTTGGCTTTAGGACTCTTGGCACTTTACCACTGCTAGCCAGTGCTAAAGTACATGTGCTCTCTACTTAAAACATGGTAACATTGGCTTATCCACAACTGGCATATTTGATTTACGTAAAAGTCCCTAGTAAAGTGCACTATATGTGCCCAGGGCTTGTAAAAAAATGCTACTAGTGGCCCTGCATTACAAAGGAACAATCAGTCCCTTACCCTAGGATATCACAGAACATAACACATAGAAGTATAATAAAATCTATGTCAAAAAATCCCGATGGATATATAAATGCATTTATTCAAACATATAAGGCACAAAATGAAGTGGGGAGCAACAACAAAAAGGAAAGAATTTCAAGGCTCAGACATTTTCTTTTTGACTGTAGAAATCGCAAGCAATTTATGTCACATATCACCTAAAGTACCAATGCTCACATAACCTATTTACATACCAATTTCAGTAGTCATAGTACTATTTGTTGACGATGTTTCGATCCCTCAAAAAGATATGGGGAACATCCTCAGGACATAATGGGCTATGCCTGAGATGAAACTGCCTACGAAGGAGCACCCAAATGGGTAGTATGGTTTCTAGAGAAGGCAAGAGCCCTATCTGTGTCAATTCAGGTGTGTTTATATCAACTTGATAAGTTGTAAAATGAACACTAATGCATTGCACATAAAACATTGCATGTAAAAGCAATGTTAAAATACACCAGGCTAATGATAATGTCAACACACGATTCATAGTAAGACAAGCGTAAAAGAATTTTACCTTAGATCTCGGCGACAATGGAGTTGATTACCATCATGGTCAGTAGACTCAGTGACGGAAGGACCTGGTCAATGAGATTCAAGACAGAAATGGAAGTGGAAAACATAAAAAAAGGTGTGTTTCTTTTTAATTTTCTTTGATTCTGCCAACTCAAAGTAGGAGGTATCCCCGCCACAGATTCGGCTGCTTCTGCCTATAATGTCGTCACGTGGGTGATAATTTGAGGCAGGGTTGGTGGCACTTGGACACTTTCATCTATAGACTCGCCAACATCTAAATAGGGTGGGTGGACCACAAAGTAGGCGGGAGATGAAACCGTTGAAAAAGTAGCAGCAGGACCAGGTCCGCCAAGATCTAAATCAGGTCCTTGGTCTTTTGTTGTGCTGGAAAGCTGAAAGCGATGAAGGTTTGAGAGCGGCTTTCATGGGATTTGCCTTGAAGGGCAGGTCTGGTCTGTAGCTCGGCCAAACCCTGTTGAGTCTTCCATGTCAGCTTCTATTACCACCCCTGAAATGGAGCCGCTGGTGAGATGTGAATGTGGCTAAGACCTTGAGGCTGGGGGTTGCCATACCTTGACAAGGTTGTTGTAGTGTAACAGCCTTGAGCTATGCCTCACATTCACCACAACAACTTAATTAATTGATTGCAGTTTAGGAGAAATTAATGGATACATTCTGACACAGTTTCATAGAATTCCTCTTACTGTGTCATATTTTGTGGAAATGTGAATGAGAACTAGAGATGCCTTCTGGTTTTTATCTAGGGTGATGAGTAGATCTTTTCTGATATTTGCTTTGTAGTTTTTCTCCATCTCTTTGGACTGAATATTAATTGGAGGCCAAGAAGTAACTTGCATTATGCCGCATAATTATACAGTTGTCTTGAGTCTTCCCTTACAAGGACATTATGTGGGCAGGAGATATTTCATATATGACTATAGTTAGCTGGCACTTGCAAATGTATAGCCGTTACAATTGCCTGCTTCCTGCAGTGGAGGACTTATCCCTCTGGAGCAAGAAATTGATTGTATATGTAATGTCAGTGGCTATCGCTGAGGAAATCATTGATGCATGCATTTGGACTCAGCTTTCATCTTTGATAGCTTTGTGGCCTCAGTTATTGAATTCAATGGGCTGTTAGATGGAAATGCATTGCTTAGTTAATCTTGGAAAATAGGAGTAGGATTAGCTTTTTTTGAAATATTGTCTCATATTTCTATTACTTATGCTTGGCCAAATGATACTAAATCGTTATGGTGTTCTTGTTTCAGACCGCAGGCATGTTTAGTGGTTTTAATCTAATAAATTGATTGAAAAAGTTGACCATTATCCTTGATTGATTGTATGATTTGTTGAAATGTTTGGCTTGATATTCTTTCTAGGGCATTTTTAATTCTATTTACTACTCTGTATGCAGTCTATGTCTCTTCAAATAGTATGTTCTCTCTAATTGGTGCATCAAAGTTTGTCCATATTTTTTAGACTAACATTCTTTATTAGACTACGTATCATAAATCTAACATCTTGTGTTGTTCTTTTCATTTCAGAGAGTGAAACATTTTAAAGTGCTGGATTATGCTGCGATAAAAATAACTATCTAGTCCTGAAAGAGGACACAACTGTTTGTTTGATTTGCATTTTGTTGTTGGTGTAGTGGAAGCCCATTACATTCATTTTACTTAAAGAAAAAAGTTAAAGAAAATAAGTTATCTTCTGTATACGGGGATATAGCTACTTCTTCTTGAAAGAGGCCCCTGCTCTGGCACTACAGGGGGAATTTGTGGCACAGAAAATATTAAGTATAGGAAGTTTCAGCCTAGGGATGGGCTTTACCAAGAACATATCTAACCACAAAAAGTCCCAGAGAAGGCCCCGGGGAGGGAAAAAGAGGCCTGGGGTACTAGGAGGAGGCAGCCTCCAACATGAACTGTTTACCACAGAAAAAGCCACTCCTAATGTGATGACCTAAATGTCTCTAAGTTTGTGATGTGCAAATTGGCATCTCACAAAAAGTGAAGGACTGGTCTCACACACCACCTGGTGTCATGCTTCATCATTGACCAGTCCTCGCCCCTTAAAAACGTGGTTTGATAAGGGGCGGGCATACACCTGACGACAGGGATGCACTTCTAAAACTAAGTGGGGGCCCTTACAAAAATAAAGTGTACTAAAAACCATTACAAATGACAAATCAAAATTTAATTTTATGTGGATAGCATCTGTATGGTCATTAAAAACAGCATTGCGGTGTATATGAGGAAATTATTGTCCTCCCACCGTCATGTATAAAGTCAACATGTTTCTGCCCTTCGGCCCATTGGGGTCCATGGCATTCATCAGGACTTGCAAAAAACTAAAGGCTCCGCCCTTACCAATTTTATGGAAAAAGGAATCCACTTGGTGGGGTGAAAAAATGTCACCCTCAACCTTCAGGAGGTAAAAATAATTTTTCTCAAACCTGTAAAAGTGAAAAGAGGATAAAAAGAGACATTGTGGAATACAAATTTGTAATGAGGTCATAAAAATTCAACAGCCCACTCTACATGCATTCTACAGTGAGTGGCTATGATGTGCTACAAACGTGTCAATCATCTGTGCACCATACTCAGAAGTTCACGGGACATATGTCCCGTATTTTTTACCCTTGTGGGGGGATCTACTAGCCCCATAGGAGGCCATGGACGGTAGACCCAAAGAGGTCACCAGCTGTCAAAAAGGGGAGAGGAATGACAGAAAAATGAACATTATATCATCAATTGTGATCATAGTTGCAGGCAAACAAAACAGCTTGGTTCTAAATGTAGTTGTTTAGAATGAATTAATTATTGGTTAGTTAGCGTAAAAGCACCTCGTGCCCCACGGATCGTAGGTTCAGGGCATCCAAACTCGCACACACACACACTCTTACTGTAACCGCTGCGTTTCCGCTCCTTGCACCTATGTCTGCATGGGTCGTCACCTCGTAGATGACTGTGAGGGAGGACTATCCAGTTTTTATAACGTGTACGTGCTGTTAACATGGTGCAGGTGTGGTTAATGAGGGTAGGCGGTAACCAGTAGAAGAAGGACCACGGTGTTTCCGGTGTCGTTGCCCTCATTACATAAAAATATGCCTGGCCTGCCTGGAGCAGCAACGCCATTGAATACCGCTGACGATCAAGAGCGCTTCCGTCTGAGCAGTGCGGCCGCTGTCAAATGGCGCGCATGCGTCTCAAAAGGAGGGTAAGCGGTATCCAGTAGAAGAAGGACCACGGTGTTTCCGGTGTCGTTGCCCTCATAAAATAAAAATTGCCTGGCCTGCCTGGAGCAGCAACGCCATTGGATACCACTGACAACCAAGAACGCTTCCGTCTGGGCAGTGTGGCCACTGTCAAATGGCGCGCATGCGTCTCAAAAGGAAATTGAAACGTTTGAGAGGCATGCCTATTCTAAAGCCCCAGTGTTAATACATTCACATATTTACGTGTATTAAAATGAGTATCAATGTACCTACTCTCATTTCTAGCACACACTGCCATTTGAGCTGCCATAAGTTTATTAGATCCGCTTTTAGCGATGTTAGTGACATCGCGTATTTACAAGAAAACATGTGTATATTATGAATTGTTAAAGCAAGTCAACCTCGAGGTTGTGAGTTTTCTCGGTCTAAATGTCTAGTAATCTGCAGGTGGGCGATGTTCCCCTATGCAGATACGTGTTGTCTAGTACACTAAAACCCCGTTACATACTATATGTCTGAAAAAATAGACTGGCCTAGGATATTTATAAAGGCTTAGTCGAAAGAACCCAATATCGATACCAGCTGCGTCCCCTTGTCTTAAGCTTGCTATCTGTACTGGTTTCTTACTGATAAAGCTGGTTAAGAGACCGGTTTCGGGATTTGGACCCCGGATTACTCCCTGGCATGTGTCCTGTATTTGTCATGAGGCTACATTTATCCTGCCAACTGTAGCCATGGGATATCATCGTTTAATCCTGTCTGATTGGATTTCAATCGATACACCCATCTTTGTTCCCTGATGTGCAATGGTCTCGTGAGGTCCGTTTTAGATTTTTTCAAAACCTCTAATACTGTCCATCTCAGATCACTGTCTTTATGTTCAGAGTCCAGAAAATGTCTCGTAAGTTTGGTATTCGTCTTCTTGCACCGTATCGTACTGCGGTGTTCATTGATACGGATCTTAATTTTACGGATAGTCATCCCCACATAGAGGAGTTTGCAGGGGCATGTCAATAAGTAAATGACGTTCTCGGTTTTGCAATTACTGAAACTATTCAGTTTCCACGGTCTACCTGTGCCAATGTCTACTTCTTTTGTTGCAGTGGTATAAGGGCATGCGACGCACCCACCACAGGGATAGTGTCCAGTGGGTCTATGTGTGTTCCAGAGAGTTGTTTGTTCTGCTATCCCAAGAATATTGTCTTTGGCGTGGACAAGTTCATCACACAAACTCTTACTTCTTTTAAATGCGAAGAGTGGGAGATCCCACTTTTTACCTGCACTACCCAGGATGTGCCAGTTTTTTTTGATAATTTTCTTCACGGTGTTTGAAACTGGCGTGAATGTAGTAACGCACACCATCTGATCCTTTCTTTCTTTCTCCGTCGTTTCCAGAAGAGCTTCCCGTGGGTTGTTTCTTGCCCTCTTTTTCGCTCTCTTGATTAGTTTTTTAGGATAGTGTCTTTGGAGCAACTTCTCTTCTAATTCTTCAGACTGTTCCAGGAATGTTTCGGTTTTTGTGCAGTTTCGCCGTACCCTTAAAAATTGCCCTACTGGTAAGTTGTCCCTCAGGGCTTTAGGATGATGACTCTCATACAGTAGTAGACTGTTTTTGTCCGTAGGCTTGTTATGTACCCTTGTTTGGATACCCTCTGGTGTCATTTCAATATCAAGGTCCAGAAACGTGGCCTGATGTCTATTGATCGAGTGAGTAAACCTTAGATGATGATCTTTGGTGTTAACCCAATCTACAAAGGCTCTTGCCGTGATTTCATTCCCACGCCAGATGATGAAGACGTCATCAATGAAGCGTTTCCACATATTCAGGTGTTCTGTGAACGGGTTGTTTTCGTTGAAGATGAAATCCTCCTCAAATTGGCGGACTTACAGGCACGCCAAACTTGGGGTGAATGTACTGCCCATGGAAGTGCCGGTGACCTGATGGTAAAGCACTTCCTCGAATTCAATTTTTTTTTCTGTAAGGGCAATTTCTGCACATTCCAGGACAAAGCTCTGTGGAGTGGAGAACTGCCATTCCATATTGAGCAGGATATCTTCCACTACAGCCAGCGTTCTCATTTGTGGGATACTGGTATAGAGCGCCTCTATGTCCAGGGTGATGAATATGTCTTCAGTGTTGTTAATTTCCAAATCACGGAGTAGACATAATACATCCTTTGTATCTCTCAGATAGGACGTAGATCTTTGCACTATTGGTTTCTAAAACCAATCGCAAAACTGCGACAGCGGCTCCAAGATGAACCCGATCCCAGATACTATGGGTCTTCCCGGTGGTGGTATTTTCCCTTTATGGATTTTCGGGAGTGTGTAGAATCTGGGTGTCCTTGGGTCTTTACTTACCAAAATCTCTGCTTCATGTTTGGTTATCCAGTCTTGGCTAAGTGCCTCTTCCATGATCCTTTGTATTCTCGCCATGAGGCGTGAAGTTGGGTCCTCCTGACAAATCTCGTAGCTGGTTTGGTCAGATAATAGCCTGTTGCATTCTTCCCGGTACATAATTTTGCTCATCAGGACGACGGCACCACCTTTATCTGCCGGTTTGATGGTAATTTCTGGGTTTTCAATCCTTCTAGAGCAGTCCGCTCAAGTCTTGTCAAATTCTGGAACCCCTTCTCTTGTTTAAAATTGATTCTCTCAATGTCGGCAAGGACTGCTTGTTCGAATGCCAAAATATGGCATGGAATAGAGTTGTGAGGTGGCACAAAAGTTAATTTCTTTCTCAGTCCTGTATTCAGTACCGGGGTTAGTTCATTCATTGTCTCTCCGAAGTGATTACGCAGTTTAATCTTCCTAAAAAACTGCGCAAGCTCAATATTCAAAGAAAAAGGGTCATTCACGGGTGTGGGAACAAAACCCAAGCCCTTAGACAGGACAAGCTCCTCAGTTTCAGTAAGGGTATGGTTACTAAGATTTACAATATTTGTTATTCGAGGCTTGTCGATGGGCCGTTCCCCCTGCTTCTTGTTCCCATCGCAACTGGCATTTGATCGTTCCATAGGACTTTGGCGGCTTGTTTTCTTCTTCCAGTCCCTCTGCCACGGCCACTGGATAAAAAATGTTGAGGTGCCGGTGGTAATCCATAACCCTGTTGAAAAAAGGGAAGGGGCGGTTGCCAGTAGCCAAAATGTGGCATAGGTTGTTGCATCATAGGAGGCCGGAAGTTGTGCTGTCGTTTTCCCAGCTGTCCATCAGTGCTTTCATCACTGCCACTCCCGCTTGTGCTCCTTTCATCCCCCGAGCTGAAGGTCCAGTTCTGGGGGGTAGGTCTGAATCGCTGTCGGCTGTTTCTGTTTTGCTGTTGAGGGGGCTTATCATAATATTCATCTGTGGTATAGGGGTATATCGTTTCTCGATCGAATTTCTGTACATCCTTTGATAATTTTGTCAATTTGGATTTGGTAAGATACTCCTTATATTCATTGTGATCTTTATTGATTTCTTCCAGT
Source organism: Calotriton arnoldi (assembly GCA_963921515.1). Taxonomy (NCBI): domain Eukaryota; kingdom Metazoa; phylum Chordata; class Amphibia; order Caudata; family Salamandridae; genus Calotriton; species Calotriton arnoldi. Next base: position 155,364 of record CAWUFW010010242.1, on the reverse strand, counting down.
TTTTTCTTAAACACGGAAATGTGTACCATGGTCTTAAGTTTGCTCTCACTTTGTTGTATTTCTATTAGCAGTGCATCTGCCAGCTCCCTGGCAGTGTTAATAATGAGCACTAACCAATCCTTTGTGCACTTCCATGCGATTCTGGACCAATTAATTCTGAATTCTTTATTGTTAAGGAATAATCTAGGTTCGTTCGCGACAACCAAGCCCTTGGGAGCACTATTCTTATGAAGATATTCGGTCATGAAAGCTCCATGAAGCGCTGTCCTTATCTGTTCTTTCTTTTTTGCTGTTAAAGTTGCCCATTCATCCGAGTTCTGAACTACCTGCGTGACCACTGTGTCTGCTAGTAGGGATGGTGTTCGAAGTATTTCCGCATACGTCTCCTCGTTGAATGCTAGTTCCGTCTCCATACTTGTTTACTAGATTATGTCCGGTCAAAAAATTCCGGATCATAAGATACCCACACTTGGGTTTGGAAAAATTCCCTTACCCCCAAAAAGGTTCCCACAGCTGTCCGCTGTACTAAACTATCTAACCACAAAAAGTCCCAGAGAAGGCCCCCGGGGAGGGAACAAGAGGCCTGGGGTACTAGGAGGAGGCAGCCTCCAACATGAACTGTTTACCACAGAAAAAGCCACTCCTAGTGTGATGACCTAAATGTCTCTAAGTTTGTGATGTGCAAATTGGCATCTCACAAAAAGTGAATTGACTTGCTTTAACAATTTATAATATACCCATGTTTTCTTGTAAATACGCGATGTCACTAACATCGCTAAAAGCGGATCTAATAAACTTATGGCAGCTCAAATGGCAGTGTGTGCTAGAAATGAGAGTAGGTACATTGATACTCCTTTTAATACACGTAAATATGTGAATGTATTAACACTGGGGCTTTAGAATAGGCATGCCTCTCAAACGTTTCAATTTCCTTTTGAGATGCATGCGCGCCATTTGACAGTGGCCACACTGCCCAGATGGAAGCGTTCTTGGTTGTCAGCGGTATCCAATGGCATTGCTGCTCCAGGCAGGCCAGGCAATTTTTATTTTATGCGGGCAACGACATCGGAAACACCGTGGTCCTTCTTCTACTGGATACCGCTTACCCTCCTTTTGAGGCGCATGCGCGCCATTTGACAGCGGCCGCACTGCTTAGACGGAAGCGCTCTTGATCGTCAGCGGTATTCAATGGCGTTGCTGCTCCAGGCAGGCCAGGCATATTTGTATTTAATGAGGGCAACAACACCAGAAACACCGTGGTCCTTCTTCTACTGGTTACCGCCTACCCTCATTAACCACACCTGCACCATGTTAACAGCACGTACACGTTATGAAAACTGGATAGTCCTCCCTCACAGTCATCTACGAGGTGACGACCTGTGCAGACATAGGTGCAAGGAGCGGAAACGAAGCGGTTACAGTAAGAGTGTGTGTGTGCGAGTTTGGATGCCCTGAACCTATAATCCGTGGGGCACGAGGTGCTTTTACGCTAACTAACCAATAATTAATTCATTCTAAACAACTACATTTAGAACCAAGCTGTTTTTTTTGCCTGCAACTATGATCACAATTGATGATATAATGTTTGTTTTTCTGTCATTCCTCTCCCCTTTTTGACAGCTGGTGACCTCTTTGGGTCTACCGTCCACGGCCTCCTATGGGGCTAGTAGATCCCCCCACAATGGTAAGAAATACGGGACATATGTCCCGTGAACTTCTGAGTATGGTGCACAGATGATTAATACGTTTGTAGCACATCATAGCCACTCACTGTAGAATGCATGTGGAGTGGGCTGTTGAATTTGTATGACCTCATTACAAATTTGTATTACACAATGTCTCTTTTTATCCTCTTTTCACTTTTACAGGTTTGAGAAAAATTATTTTTACCTCCTGAAGGTTGAGGGTGACATTTTTTCACCCCACCAAGTGGATTCCCTTTTTCCATAAAATTGGTAAGGGCGGAGCCTTTAGTTTTTTGCAAGTCCTGATGAATGCCATGGACCCCAATGGGCCGAAGGGCAGAAACATGTTGACTTTATACATGACGGTCGGAGGACAATAATTTCCTCATATACACCGCAATGCTGTTTTTAATGACCATACAGATGCTATCCACATAAAATTAAATTTTGATTTGTCATTTGTAATGGTTTTGTAGTACACTTTATTTTTGTAAGGGCCCCCACTTAGTTTTAGAAGTGCATCCCTGTCGTCAGGTGTATGCCCGCCCCTTATCAAACCAAGTTTTTAAGGGGCGAGGACTGGTCAATGATGAAGCATGACACCAGGTGGTGTGTGAGACCAGTCCTTCACTTTTTGTGAGATGCCAATTTGCACATCACAAACTTAGAGACATTTAGGTCATCACACTAGGAGTGGCTTTTTCTGTGGTAAACAACTTTACCAAGAACAGACTGGCATCTATCTTCACATTATCAGGAACTAAAACAAACTGAACATTACTTGGATCTCTGTGAATGGGATCTCTGTGACAATTATGAAACACCCATGTATTTAATGATCAACCTAACAGGATCAGCACTCTAATAAAGGATATTATCTAGTCTGAAAACATGTTTCTTTGTGAACTATTATATGACATGCATGTTGATTGATTAGATTATCAGATGGGACTTACTTATGCTGATTTTGATGAATGAGCTGTGTTGGGGCCAGAATGGAATGTCCTTATATTGTGTACAGTTATGTTCCTTGTCCTGCATGTACAAACTGTAAGTTTTGACATAAGCATGTATGCTAGGGGATTGCGGGGCATATTAGCAAGACGCAGCGATAATTATCGCTGAACGCGCTTAGCGCGTTTTTTACTATCGCCGGCTATCGCTCCATTATATCACCATGATAGCGCTGTATTAGCAACGCTTAGCGCATTGGCGATATAAAATCCAGCCATAGCGGGGAAATGGGCCAACATCGCTGAAAAACCAGCAAAAATCAATGCGAAACGGCGATAAGCTTGCTAATACGAGCGTGTGGCCTTAACCCTATAATCCACCTCCCATGTTAAGTATGCCTTAGTCAGGTTTTTATCAGGCGTTCAATTCCTGCGCTGATCGGGGTTTAGCGTGACTTTTGTTATGGTGGGACATCCTTGCTAATAGAGCAAAGATGTTTTAGCGACCTTTTCCGTGTGCTTTTTGTAAGGAACGCCTACCTTGCATGTCATTAGCGATAATTATCGCTGGCATGCAAGGCGATAGAAAAACCGGCAGATAACGCCGGAAAGCTGGCGCTAACGCATGTTAGCGCTGGCTTGCTAATAGGGCGATAAAAATATCGCTGCTTTATTGGCAAAAAGGGCCGCTAAAGCGGCGATAAGGCCCTTGCTAATATGCCCCTTGGTACTCAGTGCACAATCACCTGAGTGATAAAGAGTGACACAGGACTGTGGGTTCCATTTTTTAAGTCCCTGGCCTGTTCATGCGCACAAGATGAGGGTGATTTTGCTTTCTCAGAAACTGCATGTGTAGTGATGATATTCCAGAGGCAGGAGGGAGGAAACCCCGACAATGTCGTGGGGAAAGAAGAGACAAGCTTTCCCTTTGAAATGTGTTCAGATCCTCTCTGTTGATTAGTTTTCATGAGACTGCCATTTGGGGTATGATGGGGGTGAAGTATCTGGTGTCAGGATGTGAAAGGACCCATTGAAGGGGCATTCCTGATCACTGTCAGATGGGGCAGTTGATAATTATGGTGCAGACTGCTCATGATTTTGTGCCTCTGTTCGGGGTGTTCCAAACTGGAGTCAGCCCTGCCATGAAGAGCATCACTGAAGTCAAAGGCTGAGGATGGAAGACAGCCGAAGATGGACAAATGAAAGGGAAACTGACCCAGCCTGTTCTGAAAAAGCAGAGAATCCACATCCCCTTTCTCCTGACTCTGTATAAAAGTGGGAGTTGCTGACCCACTTATTGTTCCTGCTCCAAATTCTCTTCAAGCATGGAGGGGGGCTTCTCAGAGCACCCAGAGTACTACTGTGAATCCAGGGCTGGTGTATGCCTGACAGCCTGCTCACCAGAGGAGAGAGGAGATCCCCTACAGTCTGATCCACCGGAAGAACTTCAGACATCCTCTAGGAACCAAGACATTCTGCCTGAGTGAATAAGAAGGAGTGTGCTGACCCTGCAGGAGGAGCTGACTGTTGGAAGATGATGAAGCAATTGACCCTTGTCGAAGGATCCGTCCACCATAGACTGAATGATTGGCATAATTAGGAAAGCCAATCTTGCTTCCCAATCATCAGACAAGCAGTAGCATTTCTCAAGTGTGCTAAGCAGCCTCCTCATGTTAACCCTGCCTTCACTGCCAAGGCACTCATTTCAAGTGTGTCTGATTGGCCGACTCAACTGAAACTGGTATAGACACCAACTTTGCTGTACCGGCTATGTGCCGGTACCCAATTGCATGACTGCATCACTGCTGACCCCATGCCATCAGTCCTAACTGCTGAGAAGTATAGACTGCAAACCTGCAGCAGCTGCACATTTACAGGGGAAATACCACATTCCATGCCCACTGATTCCACCCATCGCTGATGAATTCACCACCTGCAGGAAAACCCAACTCGGTCTAGCACCCACACAAGAAGAAAACAGAAGAGAGACTATCTGAGCCCAAGAGCCAAAAATAGACTTTGTGCTAGTAGTACTGCCTCTGGGGGGACAGTAGAGGTAAACTACCCCACACCCCACAGATGTGGCCCAGTACCCCCTGCTTGAGCCATGACCCTCCGAGCGGGGTCTGACAAGTGACTGTGCAGTGAGGGACACTGTTTTTTGTTAGGTTCACTGGTCCCATCCATACAGAGTGAATGAACCACTGTATGAAGGAGTCAATGAGAACACTTGCAATGTGCACACTACCACTAATATGACTGAAGTATATAGAAGATATGTTTGGGGTTATCCCAAAGCATTGCTCTTGTTGGGATGTGAGCACTAGCATGAAATATCACCTCTAGCTTCACCTAGAACCTGTCAGTTAGTTGAAAAGGAGGTAAGCCACTCTTTCTTTGCAATGAATGCATAGGTTTTCTGTGCCTTGGAGGTTGCCATTTGAGGAGATGGTGTTTGTGATGTTTCTGTTTTAGTATTCCAGGAGCCTTTCATTCCTGGGAGGCCTTGCTTAACCACAGTCTCCATTTTCTGACCAGTTTTGCCATTAGATTCTATGCAATTTCTGCTGGAGGCTGATCATGTATTGTGGTTGTGTTAGTCGATCCTGATTTTATGTTGACATGAAGCATCCCAATTCTAGGTCTTCTGTAATGGAGTCAAGGGTCTTCAATGACATTTGTCTAAATGCCCACTAACAATGGCCCATCATGTATTCATCCCTTATAGATTTCACAGTACTTCACTGTGCAGACTCCACTCAAGACACACAATGACACTACAGAAAAGTTTAAGTGGAACATTCGACCCACTCTGGAAATACGCACAACTTGCCTTGGAAACTTTCTTAGCTAAGAATAGGACTTTCAGCTAAAAAGCGTCTTCTGGCAGAGGTTCAGCATATCTCAGGAGAATAAATGTCTGTTAAGGTAGTAGGCATATGTGCATAGGCATGTAGGTTTCTGAGAGGACCAGTATATTAGTCAAGGACTTATTTGAAGTTGACCACATTTTCTGAGCACAGCAGCAGCCAGAACGATAATTTGATAAAATGCCTCCCACTGTCCCTTTTCCTTTTCAACATTTTTTGATTTAACAAGGGTGGTAGGAGACTTCCCTGCCACAGGTCCTGAGCTCATGAGTAGCTGTATCGGGTGACGGGACTTAAGACGGGAATGTCTTAGCTTGTATGCCATACAGGCTGCATGAACTTTCTTTCCGGGGTTCTCGGCCAACAGGGTTTGATGGTGCGCTGCATTAACGCTTCCATGGAAAGGAACTGGAGTAGCGATTAACTCATCAGGGTTCTGACATATGTAGGAGCCATCTTGGATTTTTAATATGCTTCCCAATCCAAGATGGACCTCTTTCTTTGTCTTGGGGGGGCTTGTTCCCAAATTAAGATGGTGGGTTTGTAGTTCTTGTTCACCTCTTCTGCTTTCAAGGTATTTTTTCCTATTAAACAGTGTAGCCACAAGGAAGCGTGCATTACAAAGCTCTAGCTGCTTCATAGTTTGGGCTGGTTATTTTTGCCCTGAAACCTTTTCTTTGTTGGCTTGTTTGAGTTCTGTGCTCCCTTCAGGATTCCTTCATCCGTCTTTACTCCAGTGATTGGTATTCTCCACTTTTGCTCTGCTTATTCTAACTTTAGGTTTTGTATACCATTGCATTTTTCATCCCTCAGGAGTCGTTTCTTTCTAAGGGGACTTGACAGCTGCTGTTCTCTTCCATTATTCTGTACTGTGGCTGCAGAAAGGAATCTTCCCTTCCTCGAGATCAAGCTCTCAGAGATCATGAGATGTCCTTCACGATCTACTCATGACAAATGGGCATTTGGCAATTGTGGTAGTCTTTGACACATTTCCCACAGCACTGAAAACATAAAAAGTCTCATCTAGCTTATCTATTAATTACTCTTCACTCAGATTAAAGGACTGCTCTCCAAACTTCATAGTTAAACTGTTGTGGGTTGCAATTCCCTGAATGAAAATTCTTTCACTGCTATCAACAGGGAGCCAAGCTCCTCTCCTTGATATAAGAATGCATGGCCATCCGAGCCAATTGTGGCAGAGATGCCCTTTCTTATTCGATTGCAAAGACCCTGGCCTAGAGAACATATCATATCCCTTGGTTGAATATCAGAAGCTGATGGAACAGTCAACACTCTTGAGCCTAAGAAGCACTTGGCAGTAGGAATTGCCTTGTGATTTTGGCACCCAGAAATCTCAAATGTGCATCTTCCTGCAATAGCACAAAACTCACAATTTCAAAGCAAACACATAAGATAAATAAATTGCTATAATCAGAATGACAATTACATTTAGTTGTACGTTTATGATTTGGAATTAAATGCCTACCAGTGCTGGATTACTTTCCACGTGAGATAACATCCCTAAGAATATCACCTGCTCTTTATGAAATTAAAACTCTTCTATTTCAGCATGTATACTAAACAACCAGACATGCTGCGAAATTGGTTGTATAAGATGTTGATGTCCTGTAGCCCCACATGAATACATTAATGTCATTTAGATAAATGTTAACAAAAGTATGTAGACATTCCTTGAAAGTGTTGCTTGCAAACAATTGATATGCTTTAGGGACCTTCCCTGAAAGGCTTTTGAAGACTATCAATAATTAAACACCCGAACTGATTTAAAGATAGCAACCTCCTAAATCCAGTTTATTAATTCAGCAATTAACTGACCTCCATGACAGTCTTTGACAGCTATATTTTTCAGGCAGTTGAAATGAATGCAGTGGCGGAAGATAGCCTTTTTGCTTCTTTTGAAAGGACTTCGAGGCACCAGTGGTGTAAATTGAACGTCAAAGGGATTCTTTTAAAGATTTTTCTCAATGAAGACCTGTAAATCCTTTAATGGCTACTACAATTTCTAGGCAGCATTTTTTTTTTATATTAACAGACAAAGGTCCTGATTACGAGTTAAGGTGTTATATATTGCCCCTGATAAATAATGATACAACGGGTTATAAATTACCCCTATTAACAGTTCATTGGGAAAAACATGTGGATTTTGGTGTTTAAGACACCAAAATACACGTGATACAGTAAATACTAAAAATACCATATGTTTTCCCCCGTTAAATTTCAGCAGGTGTGACCTGTTGAAATTTAATGTAGGTTGAGTTATTTAATACGTCCAATAATTATCGGATGCATTAAATACCTTCAAACTCGTAATTACGACCCATGCATAAACAGCGGTTTACACATGGGCCTGGATATTACGAGCAACTTGTGCAGAGAGCTGGTTTGCCTTGTTTGGTCCAAAAGATCTGCAGCTTCTTTTTTACCTTTTTATTACCTGGGTTAGATATGTAAATAAAATAAAACTTTATGGATTTTAGATACATAAAAAGAGGAAAAGAAAAACGTTTGCCTCACTACAGCTGCAAATACATATCCCAATCGTAGGGTGATCAGACGTCCCGGATTTCCCCAGACAGTCCCAGTTTTAAGAGGAACTTCCCGGTCTCCTGACACTGTTCTTAATTTTAGGCAAATGTCCCAGTTTTTGGGACAAAAGTCAGGTCATTCTGTAAAGCAGATATAAGCTTCATTCACAGGCACCTCTGAAGACTGAAATGTTTTAAGTAATTTATCTGTTGCTGTCATGCAGCAAAGGAGGGGGGCGGCTGCCTGTTCTGAGCAGAGACAGAGTGGGGAGGAGGGTAGAGGGAGCTCAGGGTGGAGGAGTCCTGCCATAGATATTAATGCACACACACACACATTCACACACACACACACCCACCCATACACACACTGTTACAATGTGTGTGTGTGTATACACATATACAAAAACATACATTTACAAGCCTGGTGTGTGTGTGTGTCTGCATGTATGTGCACATATTTACAAGGCTATGCAAGAAACAGGACAGACCAGATATAAAAGTAAGACTAAAGGCTTTAGTCCTACTTTGTGTCTGGCCTGTCCCAGTTTTTGCTTCTCAAAATCTGGTGCTACCCAACCTTTGCACTAAAAATATAATTTTATCTACAAAACCTTAAATTAAACACTATATTTAATTTCATCGGCAATAAATCTGGAAGTGACTGCCCTGCAGAGCAAAAAGTGTTAATGTGCGATACGAGTCATTCTCTAAATGCTTACCATTCTTCCGCTCCCACGTCCCAATTCCCTAAGGGCCTCATTTACAATCTTTTGATGTAGGGCAGCGCTGCAAGCCTTCCTGCTGCGCTGCCCTACATCAAAAGAAAAGAGCAGGAATCTGCCACATCTATCAGATAAGGCACATTCCTATCCTTTCCCCATGCTCTGGCGCACACATGGCTAACACACGCCAACGCAGGCACCCTTGCACCATGTAGCAAGGGTGTCTGCGTTTAAGGGGTGATTGTTTTTGTGCAGCCTGCACAAAAACAATCAATGGAGATGATTTCCTCTTTCTATGTGTGCTGCAGAAGCCTTGTAAAGGAGGGCCAAAGTCTCTTGAACAGATTTTCTATTTCCAAACATCATCTTGTTGTATTTTCGCTTTCAAGATTATATATTGTTCTTGTGCATACTGTGCATCTATAACATGTTCAACGGCTTCTAAATCTGAAAAGTGAATGCATTTATTCAAACATTGCCAATATTTATGTAAATTTCTAAATATAGTTCTTGTAATTAGTTATGAAGTACATTTTTGGGCTGCGGTCATTTCTATTCAAACTTTATTAAATATTTTCTTCCTTGGATCTTGTAAATTCCACAATATAAATCGTTATATAAAATGGGAGAGAAACTGTTTTGTGCTGAACATACATACCGTAAATACTGGTTGGCGGGAAAGACAATGGTGTGGAATGGGTTAGAGAGTGCTGAGAAAACTGACAAAATGGGCAGGGAGCAGAGTAAGAGACTGACATCAGTCCAGCTGGTTTCAGTTTTTATGGTATTCTCCCATTCACTGTTTAGCCCACTCAGTGTTCTCACATTTTGGGGCCTTGTGAGTTTCACTGCAGATGATTTCAGATCACTAAAATGCAGGATGGCTCGCAATTTGTTTGTTAACATTGTATTACACTATCCAGGCGTTCTCCTTTTCTGGTTCTTATTATCTTAAGCATGCTATGGGCTCTGCTTTCTTGCCGCCCATGCTTTCCTATAGTGGAAGGATACATTTCTTTAGGAAACTAGTATTACCAGTAGGAATCATCTCCTGTGGCTCTCTGATTCCAGGTATTTTTGTCATGGGTCCCTGATTCTAGATATTTTTGTTATTTTGCTTTAGCAGTTAAAAAGAGTTCTTATTACAGACGCAGAACCTGTAGCTGGTCACTGCTCACAGGCCACTGAATGTGCACTAATCGTCTTCTGTTATTTCCAATTGCCTTTTCTGGAACACAGCATTTATGGGTTTTATGACAAAATATCAATTACCATGATATCGTGGCACAAGAATATTGTGTCAAGACTATAATTAACCAAAACATTGAGTTTACATAATCTGTAGTAAACTACCAGAACATTTTGTCAAAAATATTATGCAACAGAATACAATAAAAAAGTTAAGTATATTGAAACATCTATCTATCTATCTATCTATCTATCTATCTATCTATCTATCAATATATAATATATCTATATCTATATCTATATATCATATCTATCTATTATATATATATATATATTTATATATATATATATTCACTGAAAAAACCATAGGTTTCAGACACGTTATAGTTAGAAATTTGCATTTAAAAAACCTTACAAATTCACTGAAAAAACCATAGGTTTTAGGGACAGTTATAGTTAGTTGGACATTGCACTCGTACAAAACCCGTGAAATTCCCCCGTTATAATTAGTTCAGGTAACTATAACTCGCGCCCCCGCAATGCACTGCTGATGACTTCACATATTACATCACTCATGACATGGTCAGTGACATCACTGATGACATCACTGATGACATCTCAAATGACATCACTGATGACATCACTGATGACATCATCCACGTGATAATCTGATCTACCTCCTCACACCCTAATATAACTTTTGATACACCCACTGTAAATTACAGACTGCCATTGTCAAAACCATAGACACTCCAACACCAATTACTATATACACACTCACTGATTCTTAGGTCTACACACACACATCTACTCACTCACCCGTACAGTCACTCATACTTATAGTCACTCAGTACAGGACTATTATATGCACTCATACACCTATATAAACACTCACACACCGACACTCATCCATAGAGGTACTCACACACCTAGTCAGTCATGCAAAAAATTAAGCACACACCCATTTACTCACCTATACAGTTATACACACACCAGCTCACTTACTCATACAAATACTAGCACATTCTTACGCTCTTATACAATCTCTGATACAAGCACACACTCATCCATACAGTCACTGTCACAATCACACACTCTCGCTTATAGCTATTTATATACTCCAACACACATATATACTGCCTTTCACATATGTAGTTACTCACACATGTACCACTGGGACATACATTCACTCACTAACACACTCTTACACACACTCACCCATCCATACAGTCCATCACAGATGCACTCTTGAAACCATCCACCCAGTGAATCACCCACTCACACATCTATGCACAGAGTCGCACACACCCCACCCACACAAACACTCAGGCACCCATACAGATACTCAGACAACCAATCAATAACCCATGTAGGCACTCATGTAGCTATTCACAAACCCATGCAGCCGCTTACACACCAACAGACAGACGGATACAGACATTCACACAGTTTAGTCACTAACCCATGCATTCAGTAAGATACGTTTAATCACTCACTTATAGAGTCAGTCACGCACCTACTAAATCATCCATTCAGACACTTATACACCCACTCATTCTTCAATACACCTTTCCCTATATATATTAAACATATTTAAACTTTACAGAAACACACAGTCACTGGATGATGTCATCAGTGATGTCATCAGTGATGTCATTTGAGATGTCATCAGTGATGTCATCAGTGATGTCACTGACCATGTCATGCGTGATGTAATATGTGACGTCATCAGCAGTGCATTGCGGGGGCGCGAGTTATAGTTAGCTGAACTAACTATAACGGGGGAATATATATATATATATTATCTACTGGCGGTCGCCAGTAGATAGTTATAGTTAGGACCTATTATCCATAGGAAATCCGCGACATTCTATGTGAAATAACGTTGGCGCCGGTTGACGAATCTTCGCGACAGTTTCCAACTTGTTGGGGCGCTCCGGTCCGCTCCTATCCTGAAAGTCTCGGGGTGATACGTCAAGCGGGGGCTGAGAAAAAGGGGGTCCCAAAACGCATTTTCCCCATTCATTTTCCATAGGAACCTTTAGTCGCAGCTACAGCCCGAACTGCTGAACGGAATTACACCAAATTTGGCAAAGAGGTAGCCCTTGGTTCAGTGTCGTGCCTTTTGCTTAAATGGTGTAAATCCGTTCAGTAGTTCCTGAGAAAATCAAAAGTAAAGTCACATATATATCTATGGCCGAGTAGGGTCCGCGTACCCTCCCGATCACGAGCTGTATGCTAATTGGCTGTCAAGTGGCTGTCAACACTCCAAATCAGGAAGTGTTGGCAGCCATTTTGTCCTCGGTAGAACCGAGGGACAGAAACAAGTGCGCAAAGCGCAAAAGGGGCAGGGTAGAAGCACCCTGACCCCTAGGTCTGCTCAGGGGTCCCACAAGGACCCCTGGGCAGAGAAAAGCATTTAAAAAAAAAAAAATCGGCGGGATGCGCTTAGGGTGCGCAAATCTCGCCGAGAAAAAAAAAAAAAGCACAAGAAACACATCGCCAAACGCACAAAGGGGGCAGGGTAGAAACACCCTGACCCCCTAGGCCTGCTCAGGGGGTCCCACAAGGACCCCCTGGGCAGAAAAAAGCATTTCTTTTTTTATAATCGGCAGGATGCGCTCAGGGTGCGCGGATCGTGCCGAAAAAAAAAAAATCGAAGCGTGTTTCCCGCGCTTCTGTGTTAATTTGCCCCCGGTTGGGCCAAGTCCCGGGGGCATGGTGGGGGTTTAAATTTAATGTGGGGGCCTCTAAGGCCCCCAAGCGAGGACCGCCACCCCCGGGGCTTTCAAAAATAATGGTGCGGGAGGGCTCTTGGCCCTCCCGCAGTCCCGAGGACCGCCACCCCCGAGGCTTCTTTTTTAAAAATTATTTTCACCTGTGTGGGGGCTCCAGCCCCCACACGCCCGGGACCGCCACCTCCCGGGGCACTAAAGATTTGAATATGGGGGTCCGTTACGGACCCCAAAGCCAGGGACCACCACCTCCCGGGGCTGTGAAATGGTTGGGAGGGCCGCGCGGCCTCCTCCTGGAGCCCTTGATGGCCCTGGGGACCGCCACCCCCAGGGCTGGCTCCTGCAGTGTCCCGGGGTGCCTACCCCGGGACACTGTAGTTTGCTATGACAGGACCGGGAGCCTCGCGGCTCCCGTCCCTATCATAGCTAAACTTGGTTTGCATTTTGAAAAGAGAGCAGGAAACCTGCTCTCTCTTTCAAATGCAAACAATAGCTTTCCACATGGGGAGCAGCATGTTAGCTGCTCCCCATGTGGAAAGCAATGCCGGCTCCCGGAGGACACGGGGAGCCAGCGGGACTGTGGGGGATTGGGGACCCCCCACAGTCCCCAACCAGAGGCCAGGCCCGGGGATGGGGTCCCCGGGGCCATAAGTGGCCAGGGAGGGGGCCACAAGCCCCCCTTTCCAAATTAAAAAATTAAAAAAAAAAAAAAAAGAGCAAGAAACACGTCGCCAAACGCACAAAGGGGGCAGGGTAGAAACACCCTGACCCCCTAGGCCTGCTCAGGGGTACCACAAGGACCCCTGGGCAGAAAAAGCATTTTTTTTTAAATCGTCAGGATGCGCTCAGGGTGCGCGGATCCTGCCGAAAAAAAAAAAAAATCGAGCGCGTCTCCGCGCTTCTATGTTAATTGCCCCCGGGTGGGCCAAGTCCCGGGGGCATGGTGAGGGGTTTAAATTTAATGTCGGGGGCCTCTAAGGCCCCAAGCCCGGGGCCCGCCACCCCCAGGGTTTTCAAAAAATAATGGTGCGGGAGGGCTCTTGGCCCTCCCGCAGCCCGGCGACCGCCACCCCCAGGGGCTTCTTTTTTAAAAATTATTTTCACCTGTGTGGGGGGCTCCAGCCCCCCCACATGCCCCGGGGACCGCCACCTCCCTGGGGCACTAAAGATTTGAATATGGGGGTCCGTTTTGGACCCCCAAAGCCCCGGGGACCACCACCTCCCCGGGGCTGGGAAATGGTTGGGAGGGGCCGCGCGGCCCTCTCCTGGAGCCCTTGATGGCCCTGGGGACCGCCACCCCCAGGGCCGGCTCCTGCAGTGTCCCGGGGTGCCTACCCCCGGCACACTGTAGTTTGCTATGACAGGACGGGAGCCTCGCGGCTCCCGTCCTGTCATAGCAAACTTAGTTTGCATTTTGAAAGAGAGCAGGAAACCAGCTCTCTCTTTCAAAATGCAAACAATTGCTTTTCCACATGGGGAGCAGTATGTTAGCTGCTCCTCATGTGGAAAGCAATGCCAGCTCCCGTAGGACACGGGGAGCCGGCGGGACTGTGGGGGATTGGGGTCCCCCACAGTCCCCAACCAGAGGCCAGGCCCCGGGGATGGGGTCCCGGGGCCATAAGTGGCCAGGGAGGGGGCCATGCAGCCCCCCTCCCAAATTAAAAAATTAAAAAAAAAAAAGAGCAAGGCCGGCCCGGGGATGGGGTCCCGGGGCCTTAAATGGCCTGAGGAGGGGGCCTCGCAGCCCCCTCCAAATAAAAAAATAAAAATCGAGGGCATGCCCCGGGGATGGGGTCCCCGGGGCCAATACAGGCCCAGGGAAGGGGGCCATGCGGCCCCCTTCCCGTTTTTTTTTGATTAAAAAAAAAAAAATGCTCAGGCCCCGCGGGATGGGGTCCCCGGGGCCAAAGTGGCCAAGGGAAGGGGGCCACGCAGCCCCTCCCATTAAAAAAATTAGAAAAAAAAAAACGACCGGCATCGTGCCGGAGGCCCCGCCCTCCCTGCAGTACTCTGCAAACGCATCCCCTGGCGCGTTTTAAGAAGGGAAGTAATTCCCCTTGAATACTGGGGGTCCCTGAGGGCCAACTAGCCCACCAGGAACCTCCAGTATGCACCAGGGGCTGCGTTGCAGAGAGGTGTACAGAGGCCACGCCCCTTTTACTCCTCTCTGCAACGCAGCTCTGTGGCGCTTTTTAGAAGTACATGGTGGGCTAGTTGGACTCCAGGGACCCTCAGGATTCAAGGGACTTAATCCCCCAACTTAAAACGCACCACGGGGCGCGTTTGCACAGTGGTGAAGGGAGGGCGGGGCTTCAGGTGACATGTGTGCAAACAGGCCCCGTGGCACGTTTTAAGATGGGGAATTAAATCCCCTTCAATCCTGAGGGTCCCTGGGGCCAACTAGCCCAACAGGTACGTCCAGAAAGCGCCACAGAGCTGCATTGCAGAGAGGTGCAAAAGGGTGTGGCCTCTGAACACCTCTCTGCAACGCAGCTCCCTGGCGTATACTGGAGGTACAGGGTGGGCTAGTTGGACCCCAGGGACCCTCATGATTCAAGGGGACTTAATCCCCCAACTTAAAACGCGCCACGAGGCGCGTTTGCACAGATGTCACCTCAGGCCCCGCCCCTCCCTTCACCATTGTGCAAATATTCCTCTAAAATCAGCCGAACTACGAATTCCTATTTACTCACCTGTTATCAGGAGAGACCTCAGTGCTGCATCTTTCAGCCCAGTACTGATCCTGAAAAGTAATTTTAACCGTACTTACCAGTAACTTGAATTTCCTTCCATAGGATATCATTGACTGGTTTCACTTGGAAATTCTTCTAAGTGTGGAGTTTTGGAACTTTATAATATTCCTCTAAAATCAGCCGAAATACGAATTCCGATTTACTCACCTGTTATCAGCAGAGACCTTAGTGCTGCATCTTTCAGCCCAGTACTGATCCTGAAAAGTAATTTTAACCGTACTTACCAGTAACTTGAATTTCCTTCCATAGGATATCATTGGCTGCTTTTTGCTGAAAAAGTTTCTGCCGATTTTTGAAACATACAAATATTCCTCTAAAATCAGCCAAACTACGAATTCCGATTTACTCACATGTTATCAGGAGAGACCTCAGTGCTGCATCTTTCAGCCCAGTACTGATCCTGAAAAGTAATTTTAACCGTACTTACCAGTAACTTGAATTTCCTTCCATAGGCTAACATTGACTGGTTTCACTTGGAAATTCTTCTAAGTGTGGAGTTTTGGAACTTTATAATATTCCTCTAAAATCAGCCGAAATACGAAATCCGATTTACTCACCTGTTATCAGGAGAGACCTCAGTGCTGCCTCTTTCAGCCCAGTACTGATCCTGAAAAGTAATTTTAACCGTACTTACCAGTAACTTGAATTTCCTTCCATAGGATATCATTGCCTGCTTTTTGCTGAAAAAGTTTCTAAGTGTCGATTTCTGAAACATACAAATATTCCTCTAAAATCAGCCAAAATCCGAATTCCGATTTACTCACCTGTTATCAGGAGAGACCTCAGTGCTGCATCTTTCAGCCCAGTACTGATCCTGAAAAGTAATTTTAACCATACTTACCAGTAACTTATATTTCCTTCCATAGGAATCCATTGTCTGGTTTTCAGCAGAAAAGTTTCAAAGTGTTGATTTTCACAAACTACAAATATTCCTTAAAAATCGCCTGTATGACTTAAACGCATTCTTTCAACTGTTTACAGGAGATGCACCAGTGCTGGATCCAGGATCCACCACTGAGTAAGAAAAAGTAACGATAACACTACTTACCTGCTAAGTGAATTTCCTCCCATAGGATAACATTGGTGATTCTATGTGAAAAAGTTTCTAAGTGTCAACTTTTTAAAATCCAATAATATTCCTTAAAAATCACTACTGTAACCAAAACACTTTTACTCAACTGTTTACAGGAGATGTCCCAGGACTGAATCTAGGATCCAGTCCTGTGGTTAGAAAAAGTAATCCATAAAGTAACTAATTGCATTTAGCTAGAAATTCGCATTGAGCTCAATGTTGCATTGTGTTTGAAATTGTGTTGCCCATTGCAACAACTGTAACTAGTGTACTTAAAAGTCTATTCCCTATTTGCAAAGTATTTAAACTAAAGTAATTCATTCTGAGAAAGTATATTTTGTAATGTAATGTATAATGTAATTACAATGTAATTTAAAAAATAAAATATCTAAAAATAAATAGTTTAAAAAAATGTAGTAAATCAGTATAAAAAAAAATATATAACAATTAATACATTTAAAAATTGTCATTTACAAAACCTCTGAAATTCACTGAAAAAAACCATAGGTTTCAGATATGTTATAGTTAGGAATTAGCATTTAAAAAACCTTTGAAATTCACTGAAAAAACCATAGGTTTCAGGCTTGTTATAGTTAGGAATTAGCATTTTAAAAACCTTTGATATTCACTGAAAAAACCATAGGTTTCAGGCCTGTTATAGTTAGGGTTTAGCATTTAAAAACCTTTGAAATTCACTGAAAAAACCATAGGTTTTAGGGAAAGTTATAGTTAGTTGGACATTGCACTCGTACAAAACCCGTGAAATTCCCCGTTATAGTTAGTTCAGCTAACTATAACTCGCGCCCATAATGCACTGCTGATGACGTCACATATTACATCACCATGACATGGTCAGTGACATCACTGATGACATCACTGATGACATCTCAAATGACATCACTGATGACATCATCCATGTGAGAATTTAATGCATCTTCTCACACCCTAATATAACTTTTGATACACCCACTCTAAATTACAGACTGCCATTCTCAAAACCATACACACTCCAATACCAATAAGTACATACCCACTCACTGATTCTTAGGTCTACACACACACATCTACTCACTCACCCATACAGTCACTCATACTTACAGTCACTCAGTACAGGACTATCATATGCACTCATACACCTATATAAACACTCACACAACGCAACTCATCCATAGAGGTACTCACACACCTAGTCAGTCATGCAAATAATTAATCATACTCCAATTTACTCACCTATACAATTATACACACCAGCTCACTTACTCATAAAAATACTAGCACATTCTTACGCTTCTATGCAATCACTGATGCAAGCACACACTCATCCATATAGCCACTCTCACAATCACACACTCTCACTTATAGCCATTTATATACTCCAACACACATATATACTGCCTTTCACATATGTAGTTACTCACACATGTACCACTGAGATATACATTCAATCACTAACACACCCATACACACACTCACCCACCCATACAGTCCATCACAGACGCACTCTTGAAACCATGCACCCAGTGAATCACCCACTCACACATCTATGCACAGAGTCACACACACCCCACCCACACAAACACTGAGGCACCCATACAGATACTCAGAGAACCAATCCATAACCCATATAGACACTCATTTAGCTAGTCAGAAACCCATGCAGCTGCTTACACAACAACAGACAGACGGATACAGACATGCACACAATTTAGTCACTCACCCATGCATCCAGTAAGATACGTTTAATCACTCACTTATAGACTCAGTCACGCACCTACTAAATCATCCATTCAGACGCTTATACACCCACTCATTCTTCAATACGCCTTTCCCTATATATATTAAACATATTTAAACTTGACAGAAACACACAGTCACTGGATGATGTCAGTGATGTCATCAGTGATGTCACTGACCATGTCATGAGTGATGTAATATGTGACGTCATCAGCAGTGCATTGTGGGGCGCGAGTTATAGTTAGCTGAACTAACTATAATGGGGAATTTCACGGGTTTTGTACGAGTGCAATGTCCAACTAACTATAACTTTCCCTAAAACCTATGGTTTTTTCAGTGAATATATATATATATATTATCTACTGGCGGTCGCCAGTAGATAGTTATAGTAAGGACCTAGTTTCCATAGGAAAAGCGTTTTTTCTTTTCCCAATAACTTTGGCGCCGGATGACGAATCTTCGCAAAAGTTTCAAAACTAGTGGGGCGCTCCGGTCAGCTCCTTTCCTGAAAGTTTCGGGGTGATTCATCAAGCGGGGGGCCGAGAAAAAAGGGGGCCCCAAAAAAGCATTTTCCCCATGTTATTTCCCTTAGGAAAATTTAGACATGGCTACAGCCCGAACTGCTGAACGGAATTACACCAAATTTGGCAAAAAGGTAGCCCTTGGTTCAGAAAGCGCCTTTTTTTAAATGGTGTAAATCCGTTCAGTAGTTCCTGAGAAATTCAAAAATAGAGGTCAAAAAATGAATTTCCCATAGGAAACTTTAGACACAGTTCCAGCCAAAACTGCTGAACGGAATTACACCAAATTTGGCAAAAAGTTAGTGCTTGGTTCAGAAAGCGCCCTTTTTTTTAAATGGTGTAAATCCGTTCAGTAGTTTTCGAGATATTAAAGGAAAAAATCTTTATATATCTGGGCGGGACCTAACTACACAAGCACAAGCTTGGCTCTAATTGGCTGCCAACACTTCAATCCAGGAAGTGTTGGCAGCCATCTTGGTGCAATGCTTTTAAGGTCTTGCCTAGCGACGCAGCACATGCGCTGCTCACTACACAAACACCACTGCACTGCCCTAAACCCTAAAACACTACCCTAGCACGACCCCCTATACTGCACGAACACCACTGCACTGCCCTAAACCTTAAAACACTACCCCAGCGTGACCCCCTACACTGCCCGAACACCACTGCACTGCCCTAAACCCTAAAACACTACCCCCAGCACGACCCCTATACTGCCCGAACACCACTGCACTGCCCTAAACCATGAAACACCACCCCCAGCATGACCCCCTACACTGCCAGAACACCACTGCACTGCCCTAAACCCTGAAACACTACCCCCAGCACGACCCCCTACACTGCCCGAACACCACTGCACTGCCCTAAACCCTGAAACACTACCCCCAGCATGACCCCCTACACTGCCCGAACTCCACTGCACTGCCCTAAACCCTGAAACACCACCCCCAGCACGACCCCCTACACTGCCCAAACACCACTGCACTGCCCTAAACCCTGAAACACTACCCCCAGCAAGACCCCCAACAGTGCCCGAACACCACTGCACTGCCCTAAAACCTGAAACATCACCCCCAGCAAGACCCCCTACACTGCCTGAACACCACTGCCCTAAACCCTAAAACACCACCCCCAGCAAGACCCCCTACACTGCCCGAACACCACTGCACTGCCCTAAACCCTGAAACACCACCCCCAGCACGACCCCCTACACTGCCCAAACACCACTGCTCTGCCCAAAAACCTGAAACACTAGCCCCAGCATGACTCCCTACACTGCCCGAACACCACTTCACTGCCCTAAACCCTGAAACACTAGCCCCAGCACGACCCCCTACACTGCCCGAACACCACTGCACTGCCCTTAACCCTGAAACACCAGCCCCAGCACGACCCCCTACACTGCCCGAATACCACTGCACTGCCCTAAACCCTGAAACACCACCCCCAGCATGACCCCCTACACTGCACGGATACCACTGCACTGCCCTAAACCCTGAAACACTACCCCCAGCACGACCCCCTACCCTGCCCGAACACCACTGCACTGCCCTAAACCCTGAAACACCACCCCCAGCAAGACCCCCTACACTGCCCGAACACCACTGCACTGCCCTAAACCCTGAAACACCACCCCCAGCAAGACCCCCTACACTGCCCAAACACCACTGCACTGCCCTAAACCCTGAAAAACCACCCCCAGCACGAACCCCTACACTGCCCGAACACCACTGCTCTGCCCAAACCCTGAAACACAAGCCCCAGCATGAACCCCTACACTGCCCAAACACCACTGCACTGCCCTAAACCCTGAAACACCAGCCCCAGCAAGACCCCCTAAACTGCTCGAACACCAGTGCCCTAAACCCTGAAATACCACCCCCAGCAAGACCCCCTACACTGCCCGAACACCACTGCACTGCATTAAACCCTGAAACACCACCTCCAGCACGAACCCCTACACTGCCCGAACACCACTGCTCTGCCCAACACCCTGAAACACCAGCCCCAGCACGAACCACTACACTGCCCGAACACCACTGCACTGCCCTAAACCCTGAAACACCGGCCCCAGCAAGACCCCCTACACTGCCCGAACACCACTGCCCTAAACCCTGAAACACCACCCCCTGCAAGACCCCCCACACTGCCCGAACACCACTTCACTGCCCTAAACCCTGAAACACCACGCCCTGCACGACCCCCTACACTGCCCGAACACCACGGCACTGCCCTGAATCCTGAAACACCACCCCCTGCACGACCCCTTACACTGCCCGAGCACCACTGCACTGCCCTAAACCCTGAAACACCACCCCCAGCACGACCCCCTACACTGCCCGAACACCACTGCACAGACCTAAACCCTGAAACACCACCCCCAGCATGACCCCCTACTCTGCCCGAACACCACTGCTCTGCCCTAAACCCTGAAACACTACCCCCAGCACGACCCCCTACACTGCCCAAACACCACTGCTCTGCCCTAAACCCTGAAACATCACCCCCAGCACGTCCCCCTACACTGCCCAAACACCACTGCACTTCCCAAAACCCTGAAACACTACCCCCAGCACGACCCCTACACTGCCCGAAGACCACGACACTGCACAAAACCCTGAAACACTACCCCCAGCAAGACCCCCTACACTGCCCGAACACCACTGCACTGCCTTAAACCCTGAAACACCAGCCCCAGCACAACCCCCTACACTGCCCGAACACCACTGCACTGCCCTAAACCCTGAAACACCAGTCCCAGCACGACCCCCTACACTGCCCGAACACCACTGCACTGCCCTAAACCCTGAAACACCAGCCCCAGCACGACCCCCTACACTGCCCGAACACCACTGCACTGCCCTAAACCCTGTAACACTACCCCCAGCATGACCCCCTACACTGCCCAAACACCACTGCACTGCCCTAAACCCTGAAACACCACCCCCAGCACAACGCCCTACACTGCCTGAACACCACTGCACTGCCCTAAACCCTGAAACACCACCCCAAGCATGACCCCCTACACTGCCCGAACACCACTGCACTGCCCTAAACCCTGAAACTACACCCCCCTGCAGGACCCCCTACACTGCCCGAACACCACTGCACTGCCCTAAACCCTGAAACACCACCCCCAGCAAAACCCCCTGAAAAACCCTGAAACACCACCCCTACACTGCCCGAACACCACTGCCCTAAACCCTGAAACACCACCCCCAGCACGACCCCCTACACTGCCCGAACACCACTGCACTGCCCTAAACCCTGAAACACCACCCCCAGCAAAACCCCCTACACTGCTTGAACACCACTGCACTGCCCTAAACCCTGAAACACCACCCCCTGCATGACACCCTACACTGCCCGAACACCACTGCACTGCCCTTAAACCCTGAAACACCACCCCCTGCACGACCCCTACACTGCCCAAACACCACTGCACTGCCCTAAACCCTAAAACACCACCCCAGCACGATCCCTACACTGCCCAAACACCACTGCACTGCCCTAAACCCTAAACACCACCCCCAGCACGACCCCCTACACTGCCTGAACACCACTGCCCTAAACCCTAAAACACCATCCCAGCACGACCCCCTACACTGCCCGAACATCACTGCACTGCCCTAAACCCTTAAACACCACTCCTAGCACGACCCCCTACACTACCCGAACACCACTGCACTGCCCTAAACCCTAAAACACCACCCCCAGCACGACCCCCTAAACCCTAAAACACCCCCCCAGGCACCACTCCCTACACTACCCTAACACCACTGCACTGCCCTAAACCCTAAAACACCAGCACCATCATGACCCCCTACACTGCCCGAACACCACTGCACTGCCCTAAACCCTAAACACCACCCCCAGCACGACCCCCTACTCTGCCCGAACACCACTGCTCTGCCCTAAACCCTGAAAAACTACCCCAGCACGACCCCCTACACTGCCTGAACACCACTGCACTGCCCTAAACCCTAAACACCACCCCCAGCACGACCCCCTACACTGCCTGAACACCACTGCACTGCCCTAAACCCTGAAACACCAGCCCCAGCACGACCCCCTACACTGCCCAAACACCACTGCACTGCCCTAAACCCTGAAACACCAGCCCCAGCACGACCCCCTACACTGCCCAAACACCACTGCCCTGCCCTAAACCCTGAAACACCACCCCCAGCATGACCCCTATACTGCCCGAACACCACTGCACTGCCCTAAACCCTGAAACACCACCCCTGCACGACCCCCTACACTGCCTGAACACCACTGCACTGCCCTAAAACCTGAAACACCACCCCCTGCACGACCCCCTACACTGCCCAAACACCACTGCACTGCCCTAAACCCTAAAACACCACCCCTGCACGACCCCCTTCACTGCCCGAACACCACTGCACTGCCCTAAACCCTAAAACACCACCCCCAGCACGACCCCTACACTGCCCGAACACCACTGCACTGCCCTAAACCCTAAAATACCACCCCCAGCATGACCCCCTACACTACCCGAACACCACTGCACTACCCTAAACCCTAAAACTCCCCCCCAGGCACCACTCCCTACACTACCCGAACACCACTGCACTGCCCTAAACCCTAAAACACCCCCCAGGCACCACTCCCTACACTACCCGAACACCACTGCACTGCCCTAAACCCTAAAATACCCCCAGCACGACCCCCTACACTACCCTAACACCACTTCACTGCCCTAAACCCTAAAACACTCCCCCCAGCACGAACCCCTACACTACCCAAACACCAATGCACTGCCCTAAACCCTAAAACACTACCCCCAGCATGACCCGCTACACTACCCAAACACCAATGCACTACCCTAAACCCTAAAACACTCCCCCAGCATGACCCCCTACACTACCCAAACACCAATGCACTACCCTAAAACACTACCCCAGCACGACCCCCTACACTACCCAAAGACCACTGCACTACCCTAAACCCTAAAACACGACCCCTAACCTACACAAACACCGCTGCACTACCCTAAACCCTAAAACACTACCCCCAGCATGACCCCCTACACTAAACAAACACCACTGCACTACCCTAAACCCTAAAACACTACCCCCAGCAGTACCCCTACACTACCCAAACACCATTGCACTACCCTAAACCCAAAAACACTACCCCCAGCAGTACCCCCTACACTGCCCAAACACCACTGCACTACCCTAAACCCTAAACCACTACCCCCAGCACGACCCCCTACACTACCCAAACACCACTGCACTACCCTAAACCCTAAAACACTACCCCCAGCACGACCCCTACACTACCCAAACACCACTGCACTACCCTAAACCCTAAAACACTCCCCCAGCACGACTCCCTACATTACCCAAACACCACTGCACTACCCTAAACCCTAAATCTACCCCCAGCACGACCCCCTACACTACCCAAACACCACTGCACTACCCTAAACCCTAAATCTACCCCCAGCACGACCCCCTACACTACCCAAACACCACTGCACTACCCTAAAGCCTAAATCTACCCTCAGCATGACCCCCTACACTCCCCAAACACCACTGCACTACCCTAAACCCTAAAACACTACCCCCAGCACGACCCCCTACACTACACAAACACCACTGCACTACCCTAAACCCTAAAACACTACCCTCAGCACGACCCCCTACACTACCCAAACACCACTGCACTACCCTAAACCCTAGAAAAGTAACCACCACCCCATGCCCAATCCCCCTTACCTCTCACTCCTCATGGTTCCTCTCACCTCATGGTTCCTGCTTCATGTCGTCTCTGAGGGGCGGTGCACGTCGTTGTGAGGAAACGGAACAGCCTCTGTTTCCTTACAACAACGTGGATCGTCTACATTTTTTAAGAACTCATGGTCATTTACCACACATACCTTTACAACAAAATTTGTTGTAAAGGCATGCGTGGTAAATGACCACTACCCTAAACCCTAAAACACTCCCCCAGCATGACCCCCTACAC
Organism: Calotriton arnoldi; assembly: GCA_963921515.1. NCBI lineage: Eukaryota > Metazoa > Chordata > Amphibia > Caudata > Salamandridae > Calotriton > Calotriton arnoldi. Next base: position 130,588 of record CAWUFW010010242.1, on the reverse strand, counting down.
TACCCAAACACCAATGCACTACCCTAAACCCTAAAACACTATCCCAGCACGACCCCCTACACTACCCAAACACCACTGCACTACCCTAAACCCTAAAACACTACCCCCGCACGACCCCCTACACTGCCCGAACACCACTGCACTGCCCTAAACCCTGAAACACTACCCCCAGCAAGACCCCCAACAGTGCCCGAACACCACTGCACTGCCCTAAAACCTGAAACATCACCCCCAGCAAGACCCCCTACACTGCCTGAACACCACTGCCCTTAGCCCTGAAACACCACCCCCAGCAAGACCCCCTACACTGCCCGAACACCACTGCACTGCCCTAAACCCTGAAACACCACCCCCAGCACGACCCCCTACACTGCCCAAACACCACTGATCTGCCCAAAAACCTGAAACACTAGCCCCAGCATGACCCCCTACACTGCCCGAACACCACTGCCCTAAACCCTGAAACACTAGCCCCAGCACGACCCCCTACACTGCCCGAACACCACTGCACTGCTCTTAACCCTGAAACACCAGCCCCAGCATGAACCCCTACACTGCCCGAATACCACTGCACTGCCCTAAACCCTGAAACACCAGCCCCAGCACGAACCCCTACACTGCCCGAACACCACTGCACTGCCCTAAACCCTGAAACACCAGCCCAAGCAAGACCCCCTACACTGCCCGAACACCACTGCCCTAAACCCTGAAACACCACCCCCTGCAAGACCCCCCACACTGCCCGAACACCACTTCACTGCCCTAAACCCTGAAACACCACCCCCTGCACGACCCCCTACACTGCCCGAACACCACGGCACTGCCCTAAACCCTGAAACACCACCCCCTGCACGACGCCCTACACTGCCCAAACACCACTGCACTGCCCTAAACCCTGAAACACTACCCCCAGCACGACCCCCTACACTGCCCAAACACCACTGCTCTGCCCTAAACCCTGAAACACCACCCCCAGCACGTCCCCCTACACTGCCCGAACACCACTGCACTTCCCAAAACCCTGAAACACTACCCCCAGCAAGACCCCCTACACTGCCCGAACACCACTGCACTGCCTTAAACCCTGAAACACCAGCCCCAGCACAACCCCCTACACTGCCCGAACACCAGTGCACTGCCCTAAACCCTGAAACACCAGCCCCAGCACGAACCCCTACACTGCCCGAATACCACTGCACTGCCCTAAACCCTGAAACACCAGCCCCAGCACGAACCCCTACACTGCCCGAATACCACTGCACTGCCCTAAACCCTGAAACACCAGCCCCAGCACAAACCCCTACACTGCCCGAACACCACTGCACTGCCCTAAACCCTGAAACACCAGCCCCAGCAAGACCCCCTACACTGCACGAACACCACTGCACTGCCCTAAACCCTGAAACACCACCCCCTGCACGAACCCCTACACTGCCCAAACACCACTGCCCTAAACCCTGAAACACCACCCGAGCACGACCCCGTACACTGCCCGAACACCACTGCACTGCCCTAAACCCTGAAACACCACCCCCAGCAAAACCCCCTACACTGCTTGAACACCACTGCACTGCCCTAAACCCTGAAACACCACCCCTGCATGACCCCCTACACTGCCCGAACACCACTGCACTGCCCTAAACCCTGAAACACCACCCCTGCACGACACCCTACACTGCCTGAACACCACTGCACTGCCCTAAACCCTGAAACACCACCCCCTGCACGACCCCCTACACTGCCCAAACACCACTGCACTGCCCTAAACCCTAAAACACCACCCCCAGCACGATCCCTACACTGCCCGAACACCACTGCACTGCCCTAAACCCTAAACACCACCCCCTGCACGACGCCCTACACTGCCTGAACACCACTGCCCTAAACCCTAAAACACCATCCCCAGCACAACCCCTACACTGCCCGAACATCACTGCACTGCCCTAAACCCTTAAACACCACTCCCAGCACGACCCCTACACTACCCGAACACCACTGCACTGCCCTAAACCCTAAAACACCACCCCCAGCACGACCCCCTAAACCCTTAAACACCCCCCAGGCACCACTCCCTACACTACCCTAACACCACTGCACTGCCCTAAACCCTAAAACACCAGCCCCAGCACGACCCCCTAAACTGCCCGAACACCACTGCACTGCCCTAAACCCTAAACACCACCCCCAGCACGACCCCCTACTCTGCCCGAACACCACTGCTCTGCCCTAAACCCTGAAAAACTACCCCCAGCACGACCCCCTACACTGCCTGAACACCACTGCACTGCCCTAAACCCTAAACACCACCCCCAGCACGACCCCCTACACTGCCCGAACACCACTGCACTGCCCTAAACCCTGAAACACCAGCCACAGCACGACCCCCTACACTGCCCGAACACCACTGCCCTGCCCTAAACCCTGAAACACCAGCCCCAGCATGACCCCCTACACAGCCCGAACACCACTGCACTGCCCTAAACCCTGAAACACCAGCCCCAGCACGACCCCCTACACTGCCCGAACACCACTGCACTGCCCTAAACCCTGAAACAACAGCCCCAGCACGACCCCCTACACTGCTTGAACACCACTGCACTGCCCTAAACCCTGAAACACCACCCCCTGCATGACCCCCTACACTGCCCGAACACCACTGCACTGCCCTAAACCCTGAAACACCACCCCCTGCACGACACCCTACACTGCCTGAACACCACTGCACTGCCCTAAACCCTGAAACACCACCCCCTGCACGACCCCCTACACTGCCCAAACACCACTGCACTGCCCTAAACCCTAAAACACCACCCCAGCACGATCCCTACACTGCCCGAACACCACTGCACTGCCCTAAACCCTAAACACCACCCCCTGCACGACGCCCTACACTGCCTGAACACCACTGCCCTAAACCCTAAAACACCATCCCCAGCACAACCCCTACACTGCCCGAACATCACTGCACTGCCCTAAACCCTTAAACACCACTCCCAGCACGACCCCCTACACTACCCGAACACCACTGCACTGCCCTAAACCCTAAAACACCACCCCCAGCACGACCCCCTAAACCCTTAAACACCCCCCCAGGCACCACTCCCTACACTACCCTAACACCACTGCACTGCCCTAAACCCTAAAACACCAGCCCCAGCACGACCCCCTACACTGCCCGAACACCACTGCACTGCCCTAAACCCTAAACACTACCCCCAGCACGACCCCCTACTCTGCCCGAACACCACTGCTCTGCCCTAAACCCTGAAAAACTACCCCAGCACGACCCCCTACACTGCCTGAACACCACTGCACTGCCCTAAACCCTAAACACCACCCCCAGCACGACCCCCTACACTGCCCGAACACCACTGCACTGCCCTAAACCCTGAAACACCAGCCACAGCACGACCCCCTACACTGCCCGAACACCACTGCCCTGCCCTAAACCCTGAAACACCAGCCCCAGCATGACCCCCTACACAGCCCGAACACCACTGCACTGCCCTAAACCCTGAAACACCAGCCCCAGCACGACCCCCTACACTGCCCGAACACCACTGCACTGCCCTAAACCCTGAAACAACAGCCCCAGCACGACCCCCTACACTGCCCGAACACCACTGCACTGCCCTAAACCCTGAAACACCACCCCCGCACAAGCCCTACACTGACCGAACACCACTGCACTGCCCTAAACCCTGAAACACCACCCCCAGCATGACCCCCTATACTGCCTGAACACCACTGCACTGCCCTAAACCCTGAAACACCACCCCTGCACGACCCCCTACACTGCCTGAACACCACTGCACTGCCCTAAAACCTGAAACACCACCCCCTGCACGACCCCCTACACTGCCCAAACACCACTGCACTGCCCTAAACCCTAAAACACCACCCCCAGCACGACCCCCTTCACTGCCCGAACACACTGCACTGCCCTAATCCCTAAAACACCACCCCCAGCACGACCCCTACACTGCCCGAACACCACTACACTGCCCTAAACCCTAAAATACCACCCCAGCATGACCCCTACACTACCCGAACACCACTGCACTACCCTAAACCCTAAAACACCCCCAGGCACCACTCCCTACACTACCCGAACACCACTGCACTGCCCTAAACCCTAAAACACCCCCCCAAGCACCACTCCCTACACTACCCGAACACCACTGCACTGCCCTAAACCCTAAAACACCCCCAGCACGACCACCTACACTGCCCGAACACCACTGCACTGCCCTAAACCCTGAAACACCAGCCACAGCACGACCCCCTACACTGCCCGAACATCACTGGCCTGCCCTAAACCCTGAAACACCAGCCCCAGCATGACCCCCTACACAGCCCGAACACCACTGCACTGCCCTAAACCCTGAAACACCAGCCCCTGCACGACCCCCTACACTGCCCGAACACCACTGCACTGCCCTAAACCCTGAAACAACAGCCCCAGCACGACCCCCTACACTGCCCGAACACCACTGCACTGCCCTAAACCCTGAAACACCACCCCCGCACAAGCCCTACACTGCCCGAACACCACTGCACTGCCCTAAACCCTGAAACACCACCCCCAGCATGACCCCCTATACTGCCCGAACACCACTGCACTGCCCTAAACCCTGAAACACCACCCCTGCACGACCCCCTACACTGCCTGAACACCACTGCACTGCCCTAAAACCTGAAACACCACCCCCTGCACGACCCCCTACACTGCCCAAACACCACTGCACTGCCCTAAACCCTAAAACACCACCCCAGCACGACCCCCTTCACTGCCCGAACACACTGCACTGCCCTAATCCCTAAAACACCACCCCCAGCACGACCCCTACACTGCCCGAACACCACTGCACTGGCCTAAACCCTAAAATACCACCCCCAGCATGACCCCCTACACTACCCGAACACCACTGCACTACCCTAAACCCTAAAACACCCCCCCAGGCACCACTCCCTACACTACCCGAACACAACTGCACTGCCCTAAACCCTAAAACACCCCCCCAAGCACCACTCCCTACACTACCCGAACACCACTGCACTGCCCTAAACCCTAAAATACCCCCCAGCACGACCCCCTACACTACCCTAACACCACTTCACTGCCCTAAACCCTAAAACACTCCCCCCAGCACGACCCCCTACACTACCCAAACACCAATGCACTGCCCTAAACCCTAAAACATTACACCCAGCACGACCCGCTACACTACCCAAACACCAATGCACTACCCTAAACCCTAAAACACTCCCCCAGCATGACCCCCTACACTACCCAAACACCAATGCACTACCCTAAACCCTAAAACACTACCCCAGCACGACCCCCTACACTACCCAAACACCACTGCACTACCCTAAACCCTAAAACACTACCTCCCGCACGACCCCCTACACTACCCAAAGACCACAGCACTACCCTAAGCCCTAAAACACTACCCCCCGCATGACCCCCTACACTACCCAAAGACCACTGCACTACCCTAAACCCTAAAACACTACCCCCAGCATGACCCCCTACACTACCCAAAGACCACTGCACTACCCTAAACCCTAAAACACAACCCCTGCATGACCCCCTACACTACCCAAAGACCACTGCACTACCCTAAACCCTAAAACACGACCCCCTAACCTACACAAACACCGCTGCACTACCCTAAACCCTAAAACACTACCCCCAGCACGACCCCCTACACTACCCAAACACCATTGCACTACCCTAAACCCTAAAACACTACACCCAGCAGTACCCCCTACACTACCCAAACACCACTGCACTACCCTAAACCCTAAAACACTACCCCCAGCAGTACCCCCTACACTACCCAAACACCACTGCACTACCCTAAACCCTAAAACACTACCCCCAGCACGACCCCTACACTACCCAAACACCACTGCACTACCCTAAACCCTAAAACACTACCCCCAGCACGACTCCCTACACTACCCAAACACCACTGCACTACCCTAAACCCTAAATCTACCCCCAGCATGACCCCCTACACTACCCAAACACCACTGCACTACCCTAAACCCTAAATCTACCCCCAGCACGACCCCCTACACTACCCAAACACCACTGCACTACCCTAAACCCTAAAACACTACCCCCAGCACGACCCCCTACACTACCCAAACACCACTGCACTACCCTAAACCCTAAAACACTCCCCCCAGCACGACTCCCTACACTACCCAAACACCACTGCACTACCCTAAACCCTAAATCTACCACCAGCATGACCCCCTACACTACCCAAACACCACTGCACTACCCTAAAGCCTAAATCTACCCTCAGCACGACCCCCTACACTACCCAAACACCACTGCACTACCCTAAACCCCTAAAACACTACCCCCAGCACGACCCCCTACACTACACAAACACCACTGCACTACCCTAAACCCTAAAACACTACCCTCAGCACGACCCCCTACACTACCCAAACACCACTGCACTACCCTAAACCCTAGAAAAGTAACAACCACCCCATGCCCAATCCCCCTTAACTCTCACTCCTCATGGTTCCTCTCTCCTCGAGGTTCCTGCTTCATGTCGTCTCTGAGGGGCGGTGCACGTCATTGTGAGGAAACGGAACAGCCTCTGTTTCCTTACAAAGACGTGGATCGTCTACATTTTTTTAGAACTCATGGTCATTTACCACACATACCTTTACAACAAAATTTGTTGTAAAGGCATGCGTGGTAAATGACCACTACCCTAAACCCTAAAACACTCCCCCAGCATGACCCCCTACACTACCCAAACACCAATGCACTACCCTAAACCCTAAAACACTACCCCAGCACGACCCCCTACACTACCCAAACACCACTGCACTACCCTAAACCCTAAAACACTACCCCCGCATGACCCCCTACACTACCCAAAGACCACTGCACTACCCTAAGCCCTAAAACACTACCCCCGCATGACCCCCTACACTACCCAAAGACCACTGCACTACCCTAAACCCTAAACCACTACCCCCAGCACGACCCCCTACACTACCCAAACACCACTGCACTACCCTAAACCCTAAAACACTACCCCCAGCATGACCCCCTACACTACCCAAACACCACTGCACTACCCTAAACCCTAAAACACTCCCCCAGCACGACTCCCTACACTACCCAAACACCACTGCACTACCCTAAACCCTAAATCTACCCCCAGCACGACCCCTACACTACCCAAACACCACTGCACTACCCTAAACCCTAAATCTACCCCCAGCACGACCCCCTACACTACCCAAACACCACTGCACTACCCTAAACCCTAAAACACTACCCCCAGCACGACCCCTACACTACACAAACACCACTGCACTACCCTAAACCGTAAAACACTACCCTCAGCACAACCCCCTACACTACCCAAACACCACTGCACTACCCTAAACCCTAGAAAAGTAACCACCACCCCATGCCCAATCCCCCTTACCTCTCACTCCTCATGGTTCCTCTCTCCTCGTGGTTCCTGCTTCATGTCGTCTGCCTCGGGGGCGGTGCACGTTGTTGTGAGGAAACGGAACAGCCTCTGTTTCCTTACAATGACGTGGATCGTCTACATTTTTTTAGAACTCATGGTCATTTACCATACATACCTTTACAACAAAATTTGTAGTAATGACTTTGCGATGTACAACGCATGCGTGGTAATGCATGCGTTGTAATGGTATCGCGAAGTAAAAAGTCGTTGTAACGGCTGTTTACCGATCGAAGCTGGCCCCTGTTCTTCAGTAAGTCGTTTATTTGATAAATTAGGAGGAAGGAATGTGTTTTTTTTACCGAAAAGTGCATTCCCGGCTGTTGTATTGTGAAAGTGTCCGCGTGGCCTGGTTTCACTTCCGGTGAGCGAGTGGAAGAGTCTGTTTGGATCTAAAGGGGTTCTGCTGTTGGACGGGGCCGGCGCGACACGTCATCAGAAAACACAGCTAATGGAAAGCGTTGTCCCCGAAGTGTGGAGCAGTGCCATGAGAGGTCAACGAGTGTGCGTCCCACCGCAGTATGACCGTACCGCGTGACCCATGTGCCGCCTCCAGTGTACGGAAGGCAGAAGCGGCATCCATCGCAGATCCTCTTGAAGACCGTTGTAGCACGCGGCCCCCTTCCCGATTTAAAAATAAAAAAAACAAAATTAGGGGTCAGGCCCTGGGGGATGGGGTCCCCAGGGCCCAAAAAACCAGGAAAGGAAGGGGGGCCACACAGCCCCCCTTCTATAAAATAAAAATAAAAAAAAAGCCGGCATCGCGCCGGAGGCCCCGCCCCCTCCCACCAACACTATGAAACGCGCCCTGTGGCGCATTTTAAGCTGAGGAATTAATTCCCCTACAATCCTGAGGGTCCCTGGGGGCTAACTAGCCCACCAGGTACCTCCAGTTAGCGCCACAGGGCTGCGTTGCAGAGAGGTGGTCTGAGGCCACACCCTTTTTTACACCTCTCTGCAACGCAGCTCTGTGGATCTTACTGGAGGTACCTGGTGGGCTAGTTGGACCCCAGGGACCCTCAGGATTCAAGGGGACTTAATCCCCCAACTTAAAACGCGCCACAGGGTGCGTTTGCACAGTGGTGAAGGGAGGGGGCGGGGCCTGAGGTGACATGTGTGCAAACGCGCCCTGTGGCGCGTTTTAAGTTGGGGAATTAATTCCTCTTCAATCCTGATCAGCACGGGAGCCCACGCTTCATTTTTTTAAAAATGTTCAGCGGGATTCGTGACCCCAACTCGAATTCCGCCAAAATTATTTTAAAAAAATGCTTTTTTTGGCCCTGGTGGTCCTTGTGGGACCCCATGACCAGGCCTAGGGGGTCAGGGTATTTCTACCCTGCCCCCTTTTCTTGTTTTTTATCTTTATTTTACTGTTTTCTTGTGACTCGGTTCGATGGCTGCCAACACTTCCTGGTTTGGAGTGTTGGCAGCCAATCAGAATGAAGCTCTTGCTCAGGAGGGTTCACGAACCCACCGCGCCCACAGATATCGAAACTTTTTCTTTTTCTAATTTCTCAGGAACTACTGAACGGATTTACACCATTTAAAAAAAAGGGCTCTTTCTAAACCAAGACCTACATTTTTGCCAAATTTGGTTCAATTCAGTTCAGCAGTTCGGGCTGTAGCTTTGTCTAAAGTTTCCTATGGAAATTAACTTGGGGAAAACGCGTTTTGGGACCCCCCCCTTTTTTCTCGGCCCCCGCTTGTTGAATCACCCCGAAACTTTCAAGACAGGAGCTGACTGGAGCGGGCCACTAGTTTTGAAAATTACGCGACGATTCGTCAACCGGCGTCAAAGTTATTGGGAAAAGAAAAAACGCTTTTTGAATAGAAACGAGGTCCTAACTATACCTACCTACTGGCGACCGCCAGTGGGTAATATATTATATATATATATATATTCTCTGAAAAATTCAAAGGTTACAGGTTCATTATAGTTAAGCTCAGATTTCATCCTCACAAATCCATAGAAATTATGCAGTTATAGTTACCTGAGCTGACTATAACTTATGCCCCCGCAATGCACTGCTTATGATCTCACATATTACATCACTTATGACATGGTCATTGACATCCCTGATGACATTGCTGATGATATCAACCAGTGAGTGTAAGTGTTTCATAAACGTTTCTGAGACTTAAAGATAAATTCTAAGTTACTGCATAAGTTATATTACTATTCTTTCTGTACTACTATTGAGTGATACTATTTCTAACATATGTCATCTGAGTGCTTGTGTGACTTTCTGTATCAGTGTGTGAGTGGGTGTCTGAGGGGCTGTATGGGCGTGTGACTGGTGTATGGATCTGTCAGGGTGTGTGTGAGTGGCTATATAGGTCTGTCAGTGAGTATGTGAGTGGCTGTATGGGTCTATGAATGAGTTTGTGAGTGGTTGTATGGATGTGTGAGTGGTTTTATTGGTGTGTGAGAGGTATGGGGGTGTGAGTAGGTGTCTGAGTAGTTGTGCGGGTGTGTAAGTGGTTGTATGGGTGTGTGAGTGGTTTTGTGGGTGTGTGACTGGGTGTGTGATTAGTTGCATGGATCTGTGAATGGGTGTGTGAGTGGTTGTTTGGGTGTGTGAGTGGTTGTTTGGGTGTGGAGTGGTTCTGTGCATGACGTGATCACATCAGTGATGTCATCAGTGATGTCCTTTGAGATGTCATCAGTGATGTCACTGACCATGTCATGAGTGATGGAATAAGTGCGATCATAATAAGTTCACTGCAGGGGCGATAGTTATAGTTAGCTCAGGTAACTATAACTGCTGAATATCTATGGTTTTTTGGGTGTGAACTGTGAGCCTAACTATATGTCCCTTTTGTTACTGAATATCTAAGGCTTTGTTTTCAAACCATATTTGATTGTATTTTCTGCCACAGTACGGCCTTGCAAGGCCAAAGCTGACCATATTCATGGTGCTAGATATTCTCGTGGCCCAATAATTTGCATTGGTACATGACAACAATGAATTGTTATTAAACAAAACAACCCAGATCTAAGGCTTTTTAAATTCTATTTCCTATCCATAACATCGCTTTAATCTTTGTTTTTTTCAGTGAATTGTTTTAAATGTTATTTCCTAACTATAACGTCCCTGTAACCTTTGTTCTTTTTAGGGACTGTCAAAGGTTTTTTCATTTTATTTCCTAACTGTAACCTCTGAGAGAGGGTGTGTGAATGGCTTTATAGGTCATCGAGTGGGTGTGTGAGTGGCTATATGGGTCTGTGGGTGTGTGTTTGAGTGGCTGTATGGGTCTGTGACTGGGTGTGAGAGTGGTTTTGTCGGTGTGTGAGTGGGTGTGTGAGTGGCTGTATGGGTCAGTGAGTGGGTGTGTGAGTGGTTTTATGGGTTGTGAGTGGGTGTGTGAGTGGCTGTATGGGTCTGTGAGTGAGTGTGTGAGTGTCTGTATAGGTGTATGAGTGGGTGTGTGAGTAGTTTTGGGGGGGTGTGAGTGGGTGTGCCCCCAAAAATAAGGCAATATTTTGAAAGAAGGACAGCATGCTCAAGCTAGTATGGAAGCCCTGGTGGTCAGTGTCCCTGCTGCTTAATTGGATTTATAACCTGCAGGTTAAACATACACAAGTTTTGGAGCCCTCTCACTCATACTTTAATTTCCCTGTGGTGGATAAATAAATGAGTGTCGTTTAGTTGCAGGTAATACTAGTAATTTCAAGCTCTGTAGAATATTATCTGTTATTAAGTAGCAGTTTATGGCACATTCTAGTATTCTTTGTTCCTATGCCAGACTCTATTCCGCTAAACCTCACCTTTGAGGTGTGAACCAGAATGTCTTTTACTGCTCGCTACAGTATCTTAAAATGCACCCTTCTTCCTTTGGCATAACAACCCTCAAAATTGACCAGTTGACACTTTTCTTTGTTAAATTGTGTTTTTGCTCGTTAGGTTTTTATTTTATTTTCAGAAGGGCACCTCTTCACCTGAACCTCAGGAGAAGTGTTAACAATAAACTCACAAAAATACAACATGATGCTGCTTTTGTGAAGGTTTCAAAAAATTCTACAGGTAATAAGTTAAATTAATCGGGTTTCTTTGTACATATATATGCTTTGCTTTGGTAACTATGATATCTACAACATACGGGTGACAAATATACAATGCCACACAGAGTGCAATCTTTTAAAAAAAATTCAAATATGCAAAGCTCTATTCTTTACACTAGCAGTATTTACATAATTAAACTATCACAGTTTATTGACTCAAACAGTCCATATTCTAGCCGTGTAATTTCCCTTTGGTTTGATATAAAAACCTTGGTTGGTCTATTGACAAAGAAGGTAGTAAAAATAACTGTGAAAAAGAAGGTATACGCTTTGTTTTAAGTGCACCTATCATCTTATAGCCTCAGCTGAACTTTCCCTCCAAGAATGTGTTTCCCAATTGTAGCAGCTATGGGCTGCCAGTCCCGGTGGCCTCGCCACTGTCTGAGTGATTGCTGATATCTGGCTTCAGTGAAACTGCTTGTTCACGCACGGTGTCCGAGATTTCTGTCCTCTCCAGTGTTTTCTTTGCACTGTTTAATATATGAGTGTTTGTGTCAATAGGCCACCGGGACCTGGCCCACCCGGGGGCTGAAATACAAACAAGCCCCGGAGACCGTGCTTTTTTTTTTTTTTTAATTTCCTTGGGATTCGCAAATCTTTGTGATTTTTGCTGCAATTTGTTAAAAAAATGCTTTTTGGCCCTGAAGCGGTCCATGGGGCACCCCAGCCGCATGCCTAGGGGTCAGGGTATTCCTACCCTGCCCCCTTCTCTTTTTTGTTTTTACATTTTTGTTTGGGACTCGGATTTCCCATAGGGCTTTTAGACACGACTACAGCCCGAACTGCTGAACAGAATTACATCATATTTGGCAGAAAGCTAGATCTGGTCCAGAAAGATCTCTTTTTGTACTTTGCTGTAAATACATCCAGTAGTTTTTAAGTGATTAAAAAAAAGATTTCTGTATATCTAGAGACCAGGAGGGTCCGCAGATCTGACAAATCTCACGCTGAGATCTGATTGGCTGTTACCACTTCAACCAGGAAGTGGTGGCAACCATCTTGGAACTTGGGACTCTGACAAATTCCCAAGAAAAATGCAAAAATAAACACAAGGGGCAGGGTCGGAATGCCCTGACCCCCTAGGCCTGGTGCTGGGGTCCCACATGGACCCCCCGGGGCTAAAAAAGCAAATGTTCTTAATTTTTTTTACTGCGGCCAAAAAAGTAAATTTTCTAAAAATGTTTCTGCAAAGTCATGGAGGTTTTGCGGATCCATGGCAAAATAAAAAAATATATGTGCTGTCAATTCAATCAATCAATCAATTTAATCTTTATTTCGGTTTAAAAAACCATAAAAGATATACAATAACAATTTACACATCATAATAGTAGAACATTTTCAAAGGTACCTCTAGGCCATTGCATAAGAATTAAAATTCATATTTTCAATACACGACCTTTCTTACTATATTTAAGAAAAAAAAAACAGTTAAAATTTAGACTTATAAAAAAATAAAACATATTGAGGAGTTACAACAAATACCATTGTAGATAGCTAAAGCTAAAAATATCTGGTTGGCATCCTTTTATGTAAAACTTCGTGATTAGGAGTCAATGCAAAATATGTGCTGTCTCCTGCACTTGTTTTTTATAGCCCCCCCAGGTAGGCTAGGTCCCTTAGGGGAATTGTTTATATTAAAATAAGGGAGGGGGCCCAGGCAGATTTCAGCCCAAGGAACCCCATCCCCCGGGGCCCAGTCAATACTGAAAATGGGGAGGGGGGCCACACAGCCTCCATCCCTGGGCCGATTTTGGCCCTGGGGACCTCATCCCGGAGGCCTGTCCTTATAAAAAAGTGGGAGGGGGCACACTAGCGCGGGCAGGGAAACCTGTGTTTGCTCTTATTGGGTGAGAGCAGTTTTAAAACTTCCAAGAAAGAGCAAACATGAAGTCAACTCCCAGCTTGCGGGAGCTTTAAAAATGCTCCTGCCAGTTGGGAGTGGACTTCAGATTTGTTTCCTTGCCTGCAGTGATGCGGGCAGGGCAACAGAGCTGAATATTGCTCCCGTCCACAGTGAGCAGCATTTTCAGCAATGCTGGCTCTTGCTGGATCCGTGGAGCCAGCTAAGGCTGTGGGGACCTTCGGACTCCCCCCCGGGCCCCAACCAGGATATGATGGGTGCCCTCGGTAGGCACCAGGGCACCCACCCTTTGTTGGCTTGACCCCAGGGGATGGGGTCCCCGGGGCCGAAATCAGCTGTGGAGGGCAGCAGCGAGGCTTCCCTTCTCCTTTAGACATTGAGCGGGCCCCAGGGGATGGGGTTCCTGGGGCCAATTTCAGCCCATGGAGGAGGGCTACATGCCCCCTCCACATTTAAAAAGGTGCTGGGTAAGTCTGGGCGGAAAAACTCCGCTCTGCCCACGGAGTTCGCAGAGTTTTCCACACTCCGCGTTACGCGGAGCTCATGGAGTTCCGAAAAACTCCACTCCGCGGAGTGGAGCTTTTTTCCTCGCTTGCATTCATGAACGTCAAGTTAGAAAGCAAGGAAAATCCACCTCCCGGCAAGATTTTTCCTCATTCGGGATCGTCAATGTCAAGTTAGCGAGCGAGAGCGTGGAAAATCAACCTCCCGGCGAGATTTTTCAACGCGGGTGGTCGGATTTCTCATTGCGAGTGGTCGAATATGCTCACGACCACTCGTGTTGAGAAACCATCCGTTCGCATTGAGAAGGCTGCAGCTCGAGTAAAAAATCTACTCGAGCGGCAGAAAGGAAGCAGCGCCCGCTTGCGCTGTGCATGGTGCGGTTTGCAATTATTGCACAATGTGGACCTGGCACTAAAAATCACCGCGAAGAGCGTGGAACTCTGCGATCTCCGCCCAGGCTTAGTGCTGGGCCATGTGGTCCCCAGGGCCGAATTCAGCTCGGGAGGCTGCGTGCCCCTCCCTTTAGAATATGGCAGGGCTCCAAGAGATTGGAACCTCAAGGCTGAAATTGGCCCAGGGAAGAAGGCTGCGTGCCCCCTCCCCCATAAATATAATGGTGGGCCCTGGGGTTTGAGGTCCCTGGGGCCCAAACAAGCCTTGGGAGAGGACCACGAACCCCTTCCCTAAAAAAATGCACCAGGCCCCTGGGGATTGGGTGCCACAGCCAAATTCAGCCCAGGGATGGGGCATGTGTCACCTTCCCCCACAAAATATGCTGGTCCACAGGGGATGGAGTTTTGACACACCGGAGGGGGGCAACCTGCCCCCCCTACTGAGTTAGCTGCTTTTGGGGCATTGGCCAGAAGGCCTGGCCACAGGTGAGGTCCTGTGGTCAATCCCCTTACTGCACAGCCAAAGGGCGTGCACAGTGTGGGGTTGGCTGCATGCAGGGGGTTGGCTATAAGGCCTGGCCCTGGTCTGCCCCCAACCACACCTCACCAAGCACTGTTGATTGCCCCACATATTACATCACTCATGACATCTTCTATTACATCACTGAGAATATCACTACAACATTTTCAGTAAAATTAATGATGAGAAAACTGTGCATGGCGAAGGCTCGAGTTACAGTTACCTTGGAGTACCAGTTATAGTTGCTTAAGATAACTCAAACTATAACTGCTGAATGTCTATGGCTTTGCGTGTATAACATCTGAACCTAACTATAACATCCCTATAACCTTTGGCTGTTTTGTGAATTTCCTAGGTTTTTAAAATTCTGTTTCCTAACTATAATTTCCCAGTAACCATTGTTTTTTTAATGCTATTTTTTAGCTTTAACATCCCTGTAACCTCTTGTTTTTTCCAGTGAATTTCTTATACATATATGTATATATATATATTTATATATATATTCACTTAAAAAACCACAGGTTTCAGGGACGTTATAGTTAGTTGGACATTTCACTCATACAAAACCAGAGAAATTCGGCCGTTATAGTTAGTTCAGCTAACTATAACTCGCGCCCCCGCAGTGCACTGCTGATGACGTCACATATTACATCATTCATGACATGGTCAGTGACATCACTGATGACATCACTGATGACATCTCAAATGACATCACTGATGACATCATCCCCGTGATAATCTGATGCACCTCCTCATACCCTAATATAACCTTTGATACACCCACTCTAAAATACAGACTACCATTTTCAAAACCATAGACACACCAATACCAGTTAGTACATACCCACTCACTAATTCCTAGGTCTACACACACATCCACTCATTCACCCATACAGTCACTCATACATGCAGTCAACCATCAAAACAGCATTATCATATGCACTCACATATATACAGACACTCACACACCACCACTCATCCATAGAGTTACTCACACACCTAGTCAGTCATGCAAAGAATCAATCACACTCCCATTTACTCACCTATACAGTTATACACACACCACCTCACTTATTCAAACATATACTAACACATACTTACACTCTTATACAATAACTAATACAAGCACACACTGATCCATACAGCCACTCTCACAATCACTCACTCTCACACATAGTCATTTATACACTCCAACACTCACATATACTGCCTTTCACATATGCAGTTACTCACACATGTACCACTGAGGCATCCATTCACTCACCAACACACCCATACACGCACTCACCCACCCATGCAGCCCTTCACAGATGCACTCTTGAACCCATACACCCAGTGAATCATCCACTCACACATTTATGCACAGAGTCACACCCACCCACACAGACACTCAGGCACCCATAGATACTCAGACAACCAATCAATAACCCATATAGATCCTCATTTAGCTACTCACCAACCCATGCAACCACTTATACACCAACTGACAAACTAAACTGTGGGAATGTCTGTATCAGTCTCTAACCCATGCATTCAGTAAGACACATTTAATCACTCACTTATACAATCAGTCATGCACCTACTAAATCATCCATCCAGACACTTATACACCCACTCATTCTTCAATACACTTTGGCAGATATATTAAACATATTTAAACTTTATAGAAACACACAGTCACTGGATGATGTCATCAGTGATGTCATCAGTGATGTCATCAGTGATGTCACTGACCATGTCATGAATGATGTAATATGTGACATCATCAGCAGTGCATTGCGGGGGCACGAGTTATAGTTAGCTGAACTAACTATAACGGCCGAATTTTGCTGGTTTTGGAGTGAAATGTCCAACTAACTATAACGTCCCTGAAACCTGTGGTTTTTTCAGTGAATATATATATATATATATATATTCACTGAAAAAACCATAGGTTTTAGGGAAAGTTATAGTTAATTGGACATTGCACTCGTACAAAACCCGTGAAATTCCCCCGTTATAGTTAGTTCAGCTAACTATAACTCGCGCCCCCGCAATGCACTGCTGATGACGTCACATATTACATCACTCATGACATGGTCAGTGACATCACTGATGACATCACTGATGACATCATGCAATGACTGTGTGTTTCTGTAAAGTTTAAATATGTTTAATATATATAGGCAAAGGTGTATTGAAGAATGAGTGGGTGTATAAGTGTCTCAATGGATGATTGAGTAGGTGCGTGACTGACTCTACCAGTGAGTGATTAAACTTATCTTACTGAATGCATGGGTTACTGACTAAACTGTGTGAATGTCTGTATCCGTCTGTTTGTTGGTGTGTAAGTCAATGCATGGATTTGCGGATAGCTACATGAGTGTTTATATGGGTTATTGATTGGTTCTCTGAGTATCTGTATGGGTGGCTGAGTGTTTGTGTGGGTGGGGTGTATGTGACTCTGTACATAGATGTGTGAGTGGGTGATTCACTGGGTGCATGATTTGAAGAGTGCATCTGTGATGGACTGTATGGGTGGGTGAGTGTGTATTGGTGTGTTAGTGATTGAATGTGTATCTCAGTGGTACATGTGTGAGTAACTACATATGTGAAAGGCAGTATATATGTGTGTTGGAGTATATAAATGGCTATAAGTGAGAGTGTGTGATTGTGAGAGTGGCTATATGGATGAGTGAGTGCTTGCATCAGTGATTGCATAGCAGCGTAAGAATGTGCTAGTATTTGTATGAGTAAGTGAGCTGGTGTGTATAACTGTATAGGTGAGTAAATGGGAGTGTGATTAATTATTTGCATGACTGACTAGGTGTATGAGTACCTCTATAGATGAGTGGCGGTGTGTGAGTGTTTATATAGGTGTATGAGTGCATATGATAGTCCTTTACTGAGTGACTGTAATTATGAGTGACTGTACGGGTGAGTGAGTAGATGTGTGTGTGTAGACCTAAGAATCAGTGAGTGGGTATGTAGTTATTGGTATTGGAGTGTGTATGGTTTTGAGAATGGCAGTCTGTAATTTAGAGTGGGTGTATCAAAAGTTATATTAGGGTGTGAGAAGATGCATTAAATTCTCACATGGATGATGTCATCAGTGATGTCATTTGAGATGTCATCAGTGATGTCATCAGTGATGTCACTGACCATGTCATGAGTGATGTAAAATGTGACGTCATCAGCAGTGCATTGCGGGGCGCGAGTTATAGTTAGCTGAACTAACTATAACGGGGGAATTTCACGGGTTTTGTACGAGTGCAATGTCCAACTAACTATAACTTTCCTAAAACCTATGGTTTTTTCAGTGAATTTCAAAGGTTTTTTAAATGCTAATTTCTAACTATAACGTGTCTAAAACCTATGTTTTTTTCAGTGAATTTCAAAGGTGTTTTAAATGCTAATTTCTAACTATAACTGTCCTTAAAACCTATGGTTTTTTCAGTGAATTTCAAAGGTTTTTTTAAATGCTAATTCCTAACTATAACATATCTGAAACCTATGGTTTTTTTCAGTGAATTTCAAAAGTTTTGTAAATGACAATTTTTAAATGTATTAATTGTTATATTTATTTTTTTATACTGATTTACTACATTTTTTTAAACTATTTATTTTTAGATATTTTATTTTTTAAATTACATTGTAATTACATTATACATTACATTACAAAATATACTTTCTCAGAATGAATTACTTTAGTTTAAATACTTTGCAAATAGGCAATAGACTTTTAAGTACAGTAGTTACAGTTGTTGCAATGGGCAACACAATTTCAAACACAATGCAACATTGAGGTCAATGTGAATTTCTAGTTAAATGCAATTAGTTACTTTATGGATTACTTTTCTAACCACAGGACTGGATCCTAGATTCAGTCCTGGGACATCTCCTGTAAACAGTTGAGTAAAAGCGTTTTGGTTACAGTAGTGAATTTTAAGGAATATTATTGTATTTTAAAAGTTGACAGAAACTTTTTCACATAGAATCACCAATGTTATCCTATGGGAGGAAATTCACTTAGCAGGTAAGTAGTGTTATCGTTACTTTTTCTTACTCAGTGGTGGATCCTGGATCCAGCACTGGTGCATCTCCTGTAAACAGTTGAAAGAATGCGTTTAAGTCATACAGGCGATTTTTAAGGAATATTTGTAGTTTGTGAAAATCGACACAAACTTTTCTGCTGAAAACCAGACAATGGATTCCTATGGAAAGAAATACAAGTTACTGGTAAGTACGGTTAGAATTACTTTTCAGGATCAGTACTGGGCTCAAAGATGCAGCACTGAGGTCTCTCCTGATAACAGGTGAGTAAATTGGAATTCGTAGTTCAGCTGATTTTAGAGGAATATTATAAAGTTCCAAAACTCCACACTTAGAAGAATTTCCAAGTGAAACCAGTCAATGTTAGCCTATGGAAGGAAATTCAAGTTTCTGGTAAGTACGGTTAGAATTACTTTTCAGGATCAGTACTGGGCTCAAAGATGCAGCACTCAGGTCTCTCCTGATAACAGGTGAGTAAATCGGAATTCGTAGTTCGGCTGATTTTAGAGGAATATTTGCACAATGGTGAAGGAAGGGGGTGGGGCCTGAGGTGACATGTCTGCAAACACGCCCTGTGGCGCGTTTTAAGTTGGAGAATTAATTCCTCCTCAATCCCGAGGGTCCCTAGGGGCCAACTAGCCCACCAGGTACCTTCAGTATGCGCCAGAGAGCTGCATTGCAGAGAGGTGTTCAGAGGCCATGCCCCTTTTTACAACACTCTGCAACTCAGCACCGTGGCGCTTACTGGAGGTACCTGGTGGGCTAGTTGGCCCCCAGGGACCCTCAGGATTGAAGAGGAATTAATTCCTGAACTTAAAACACGCCAGGGGGCCTGTTTGCACACATGTCACCTGAAGCCCCGCCCCCTCCCTTCACCACTGTGCAAACACGCCCCGTGGCGCGTTTTAAGTTGGGGGATTAACTCCTCTTGAATCCTGAGGGTCCCTGGAGTCCAAGTAGCCCACCATGTACCTCCAAAAAGCGCCACAGAGCTGCGTTGCAGAGAGGTGTAAAAAGGGGCCTGGCCTCTGTACACCTCTCTGCAACGCAGCCCCCTGGTGCATACTGGAGGTTCCTGGTGGGCTAGTTGGCCCCCAGGAACCCCCAGTATTCAAGGGGAATTCGTTCCCCCTCTGCAAACGTGCCAGGGGGCGCGTTTGCAGAGTGCTGCCAAGTAGGGGGCGTGGCCTCCGGCGCGATGCCGGATTTAATTTTTTTTTTTTTTTTTTTTAAAAAGGGGGCTGTGTGGCTTCCCCTTCTTTTTATTTATTTTGGGCCTTGGGGACCCCATGCCCCAAAGCCTGACCCCCTTTTATTTATTTTTTTAAAAAAGGAACGGGAAGGGGACTGTGTGGGCCCCCCTCCCGTGGCCAATTTCGGCCCGGGGACCCCATCCCCCGGGTCATTGCCACCTTTTTTTAATAAAAAAATGTCATGGAGGGGGGCTGCGTTGCCCCCCTCCTCAGGCCTCCTTAGGCCCCGGGGACCCCATCCCCCGGGGCCGGCCTTTTTTTTCTTTTCTTTTTTTTCCCTTTATTTGGGGAGGGGGGCCGCGTGGCCCCCCTCCCGGGCCACTACTTGCCCCGGGGACCCCATCCCCCGGGGCTGGCCCTATCATTTGGGGACCGTGGGGGGACCCCAACTCCCCCACGGTCCCACCGGCTCCCCGCGTCCTGCGGGAGCCGGCATTGCTTTTCCACATGGGGAGCTGCTAAGATGCAGCTCCCCGTGTGGAAAAGCAATTTGCTTTGGTTTTTGGAAGAGAGAGCAGGTTTCCTGCTCTCTCTTCCAAAAATCAAAGCAAGTTTGCTATGACAGGACGGGAGCCGCGAGGCTCCCGTCCTGTCATAGCAAACTACAGTGTCCTGGGGTAGGCACCCCGGGACACTGCAGGAGCCGGCCGTGGGGGGTGGTGGTCCCCAGGGCCACCACAGGCTCCAGGAGGGGGGCCGCGCGGCCCCCCTCCCAACATGTACAAAGCCCCGGGGAGGTGGTGGTCCCCGGGGTTTTGGGGGTCTGAAACAGACCCCCACATTTCTTTTATTAGTGCCCCGGGGAGGTGGCGGTCCCCGGGGCATGTGGGGGGGCTGGAGCCCCCCATATAGGTAATTTTTTATTTTAAAAAAAGAAGCCCTGGGGGGTGGCGGTCCCCGGGGCTTGGGGGTCCTTAGAGGCCCCCCCACATATTATAAATAAACCCCCGCATGCCCCCGGGACTTGGCCCACCCGGGGGCGAAATACCATCAAAGCGCGGGAGACCGCACTTCGATTTTTTTTTTCTCGGCGGGATCCGCGCACCCTAAGCGCATCCCGCCGATTTTGTTAAAAAAAAAATGCTTTTTTATGCCCAGGGGGTCCTTGTGGGACCCCCTGAGCAGACCTAGGGGGTCAGGGTGTTTCTACCCTGCCCCCTTTGTGCGTTTTGCGCACTTGTTTCTTTTTTTTTTCTCGCCGGGATCCGCATCCCGACTATTTTTAAAAAAAAAATGCTTTTTTCTGCCAGGGGGTCCTTGTGGGACCCCCTGAGCAGACCTAGGGGGTCAGGGTGTTTCTACCCTGCCCCCTTTGTGCGTTTTGCGCACTTGTTTCTGTGCCTCGGTTCTACCGAGGCATAAAATGGCTGCCAACACTTCCTGATTTGGAGTGTTGACAGCCACTTGACAGCCAATTAGAATGCAGCTCGTGATCGGGAGGGTACGCGGATCCGACGCGGCCATAGATATATATGTGATTTTACTTGTGATTTTCTCAGGAACTACTGAACGGATTTACATCATTTAAGCAAAAGGCACGAGTCTGAACCAAGGGCTACCTCTTTGCCAAATTTGGTGTAATTCCGTTCAGCAGTTCGGGCTGTAGCCACGATGAACGGTTCCTATGGAAAAATGAATGGGGAAAACACGTTTTGGGATCCCCTTTTTTCTCGGCCCCCGCTTGACGAATCACCCTGAGACTTTCAGGATAGGAGCGGACCGGAGCGCCCAACAAGTTGGAAAATTTCGCGAAGATTCGTCAACCGGCGCCAAAGTTATTTCAAATAGAATGTTGTGGATTTCCTATGGAAAATAGGTCCTAACTATAACTATCTACTGGCGACCGCCAGTAGATAATATGTATATATATAGTCTGTATATATATATACACACGCACATAGAAATATATATACACACACACGAACAAAGGTTGCAGGGATGTTATAGTTAAGCTCAGGTGTCACTCGTACAAAACCAGAAAAATTCAGCTGTTATAATTAGTGAGCTAACTATAACTCACGCCCCCACAATGCACTGCTTATGACGTGACAGATTACATCACTCATGATATGGTCAGTGACATCACTCATGACATCACTGATGATATCTCAAATGACATCACTCATGACATCATCCAGTGACTGTGAGTGTTTTAAAAAAGTTTATGGGTGTTAAATATATATCAAACACAAGAAGAGGATAGACAAAGCACTGAAACTTTTCAGACACTCACCCCCACTCACAGATCTGGGTTGAATTCATCATCGTTCTTTAGCTCACTTCGCCACCCCAGTTCAGACCCAGCCATATGCAAATCAGTATTGACCCTGTTCCTCATGGGAACAGTCCAGCCCGAACTGCCAAGCCAGGTCTTCCCTGGACCAGAAACAAGCATCCTGAGAACGGTTTCAGGGTAATACCCCTCATCAGCCAGGCTAGCTCGAATCCAGTGGCAAACTGAGCAAGGGACCCACGTCTGGGCATACCCTGCCAACTTAGGGCAAACAAAGCAAACACAAGGAGATGATGGACGGAGCACTGAAACTTTTCAGATAATCACACCCAGCCACATATCTGGGTTGAATCCATCATCGTTCTTTCACTCACTTAACCACCCCAGTTATGATCCAGCCATATGCAAATCAGTCTTGACCCTGTTCCGCATGGGAACAGTCCAGCCCAAACTGCCAAGCCATGTCTTCCCTAGACCAGAAACAAACATCCTGCGATCGGTTTCGGGGTATCACCCCTCATCACCCAGACAGAGGGTTTGCTGAGAGGTTTTGGTGGCCACACCCCCTATCTCCCCCTCTATGCAAATGCATCTCCTGGCACACTACTATTTGGGGGATGAAATCCTCTTGGCTCTTGGGATCACTGACAAAATATTGACGGACTGAATATCGAGGTACCAAAATATCGACGCAAAAATATCAAAGTCAAGAATATCGACATCCTACCTGCATCATGGTAAGTACAAAAACATCGGAAAAAAAATATCGATGTCAAAAAATAGTTGTAAAAAATATCGTTTTTTGAAATGTTAAAAAAATAATGTAAAATAAAGTAAATAATACATATAATTAAAAGAAACATAGTTAAAAATATTAAAACATGTTTAAAAATAATAACTAATACATATAATGTTAAAATAAATTAAACATATACATATATAGAATGATATATATACTTACACCACAGAGTGCAACAGTAGGGAAAGTGTTGGATAGCGTAGGGGTAAAAATTACTATTCCAACTCCAGAGAGTGCAATAGTAGGGCAAGTGTTGGATAGCGTAGGGTTAAAAATTACTATTCCCACTCCAGTGAGTGCAACAGTAGGGAAAGTGTTGGATAGCGTAGAGGTAAAAATTACTATTCCCACTCCAGAGAGTGCAACAGTAGGGAAAGTGTTGAATAGTATCGGGGTAAAAATTACTATTCCCACTCCAAAGAGTGCAACAGTAGGGAAAGTGTTGGATAGCGTAGGGGTAAAAATTACTATTCCCACTCCAAAGAGTGCAACAGTAGGGAAAGTGTTGGATAGCATAGGGGTAAAAATTACTATTCCCACTCCAGAGAGTGCAACAGTAGGGAAAGTGTTGGATAGCGTAGGGATAAAAAATACTATTCCCACTCCAGTGAGTGCAACAGTAGGGAAAGCGTTGGATAGCGTAGGGGTTAAAAATAACATACTTATAAATTAAATAATTTTTGTAATTAAATAATGATTTATTAATAAATTAACAATAAATTAATTAAAAATACCAATAAATTAAAATTAATCATTACTTTAATAACATTAAATTACTTCCCACCCTATTCCCCAATAAACACACAACCCACTCCGCAATTAATTTAATTATCAATTAATCAATTAATAAAAATTAATTACCAATTAATAATTAATTAACAATAAACTAATTATTAATACCCCAAAATAAAAATTAATAATTACTTAATTACAATTAAATTACTTCCCACCCTATTCCCTTATAAACCCACAACCCGCTCCAATAATGAATTAATACAATTAATATAAGTATCAATTAATAAAAATTAATTACCAATTAATAATTAATTAACAATAAATTAATTATCAATACCAATAAATAAAAATTAATAATTACTTAATTACAATTAAATTACTTCCCACCCTATTCCCCTATAAACCCACAACCCGCTACAGAACTGAAACGCAAAATTTAATTACAAATAATTAATAATTTCTAAAAATTATTATTTAATTTACTATAATTAAATTACTTCCCACCCTATTCCCCTATAAACCCACAACCCGCTACGGTACTAAAACGCATAATGTACTTTAAAAAAATTACTAACTTCTCAAAATTTTATACATATATTTAAAAAAACAGTAAAATACTTAACAAAAAATATAGAACACATACATATAAAATACATACTAAAATACATAACTAATATAAACATCGATATTATTAACTTCGATATTAACAAAAACGATATTTCTTACCTTCAGGTCGGTATTCTGGTCGTCGATATTCTTGATGTCGATATTCAGTCCCTACGATATTTAAAACTCAATATTAATGTAGGTCGATATTAAAAACTCGATATTATGTCTGTGCACCGGCTCTTGAGGGTCCTTGGGGGCCAACTAGGCCTTCTGTTACCTCCAGTAAGACCCACACAGCTGGATTGCTGAGAGGTCATCACAGGCCTCACACCCTTTCTCCAACACTCTGTAATCGTACCTCCTGGCACACTGCTGCTTGGACAATGAAGTCCACTTAGTCCTGAGGCCCTCAGGAGACAAGGGGACCTCATCCCCCCACCAGCAGTGCGCTGAGAGGCGCGTTTGCAGAGTGGTGGGGAAAGGGGGCATGGCCTTTGACCACCTCTCAGCAATCCCACTGGGTGAAACTTACTGGAGGTAACAGGAGGTCTTGTTGGCCCCTAAGAACCATCAGCAGCCAAGGAGACTTCATCCCCCAACCAGCAGCGCACCAGGGGGCACATTTGCAGAGTTGTGGAGAAAGGGGAGGGGCCTCCGGTTAGTTGACGGCATTTTTTACATTTTTGTTTCTCTACTGCATGGCATGCAGCTCCCTGGATTCCAAAGTAAGGTGTCTGTTTCCCTGCTCACTTCACAGCAGGCTAGAAACAGACACTTTCTCTGCTTTCAGCAAGTGAAAGCACTTGTTTGCTATGGCTTGGTGGGAGCGGTGCTCCCACCAAGCCATAGCAAACTGCAATGTCCTGAGGTTGGAACCCCTGGGACATTGCTGGAGCCGGCCCTGGGTGGTGGCGATCCAAAAGACAATGTAGGGCTCCTGGAGTGGGGCCGCGCTGCCTCCTTCCCATTTTCTATTTTGTAACCCTGGGCGTAAAACTCCGCTCTGCTCACGGTGTTTGCGGATTTTCGGCAACTCCGTGTTCCGCGTAGAATGCGGAATTGCCGGAAAACTCTGCACTCCGCAACGGAGCAGAGTTTTTTTTATGTTCGCGCGCCTAAAATGCTTTTTCGCGCACGCGGGAGCGACTTACATTGTGCCTGCGATCGCCGACGAGACTTCCCGAGATTTGCTAGGCGGACGCATGGTCCTGCAAGAGTTTGCGATCGCGAGCATATCATTAGAGCGCACCGGCGGACTTCCGGCGGGGGTTTTGTGAAAATCGCGATCCCGAACATGCAGAATCTGCAATCTGGAGAAGGTTCTCTCCCGAGCAGCATCAAAACCTTCTCGAAATGACGATCTGTATTACAAAAACTTCTCAGGTTGACATTTGGCTGTACCTTTTTGAGCAAATCCTTTTTCTTTTTTTACTATTTTTTGAAGAGTATGGAAGTGCCCCAGAGTCTCCAACTTCCTGTTCCTGTCCAGCAGGCTCCTCCAAGTGCTTTGTCCATCTCCTGTTCACTTTTCATTTGGATTTGGAGCTGGAAGGATCACTCTTTGTGGCAGCTGCATCCTATATCATTGGATTTGAGGACTTTTGAATTTGAGATTTCACAAGTAAGTTGGAAAATTGGTGTTGTTTGTTTGATTGGGGCAATGCACCTAGATTTATTTGTACTTTTCATCGCCTAGTTGTTTCTTTGTGAGTAATTTTTCTTTTTTTTATAAAGGAAACTTGTTGCACAGTTCCCTACATTTTCTCCAACTTTTGAAATCAAATTGCAATATTTATTTAATTCACTAGCCCAGTAGTCTGCCAATAGGCCTTTCAGCCAGTAGTCCCAGAGCTACTTATGGGTGCATGAAACAACTGTTTCTGTGGTTTAAACATCATTTAGGGCATGGATGGCATTGGATTGAAAGGCAAAATGTGTTTTTATTTGGTATTTCACTTTTTTCATGTGTGTTGAATAAATGCCTTTGTTCGATGTGTGTGGTTGTTGTAACTTGCAAACCTTTTTTAGCCCTGTGGATTTTCGTTTTTGGCATTGTTGCATTAAAGCTGTGTTGTTTAGCATGCCTCCTTTCTCTGGCCAGTGTGTGAGTGTGTTTGCAATAGTGGGCCAGCATTTGCCTTGGCTGAGCCTCCCCATATGTCCAGGGGTAATTTTGTAAAGTCTGTGTCCAACTCCATATAGGCCTGCTTGAATTCATTGTTTTCCAGGCCTCCTGCTTGTTGTTGTTGTGACTTGTGTGACCATGTGGCTGGTGGCCATTTTGTGGTGGCAGTTAGTGTGCTTTACTGCTTTTGCCATAGGCCTGCATGTCTTTCCTTTGTTCCTCTTGGCTTATTGCTTCTATCCATTGTCAGCTGCAGCTCCTTCAATGCTGCATCCCACGTGATGCACAATGCCAAACTGGGTCCGTTACATTTGTATTTTTGTTGTTGCTCTTCTTCTTTCCTGTCCTTCCTGGGTGCCCCAGAATGTACAATGTACAGTACACCATGAAAGCCCTTGTTGTTGTCAAAGTCTCACAAATGGCTACACTGTATTGTTATGTTTTTTTAATAACCGAGGTAATAAATGTAATAATATTAATATACTAACAAGTGTGACCACACACTAAGTTATATATTATATTTGTTTGTTCTACTAGTAGTAATTGAACCACAACAATGAATGCCATATTTCACTGATGTTCTTCTTGCTTCTTTGCTTTTAGGTGCACAAAATAGGAGTAGACAATATCACCCATTGTACTGCCAGACAGAAGTCCTGCTGTGCACGACGTCATGTGACGTGTGACCACAGACATCTCTACAACTTGTGCCACTGCGTTCTGCTGACATCTTCAAGATGGCCCCAAAGAAAGGTACCAGGTCCAGTACCAAGCAAGTTGCCAGTGAGAAGAAGGCACTGCCACTTACCAAGACCGGTCTGTCGACCATTGAGCAAATTCTGCGACTTCTTCCTGAGACCCAGTGTGATGAAGATACCTACTTACCTCAGAGACACAACTGAAGTCTTGAACCTGATAGAAACCTTCCCCAATCCTGACAGAATCAGTCTCCTTGTCACCCTGGACGTGGAGGCGTTATATACGAACATCCCCCAGGATGCCACCCTTGAGGTCCTAGAGTCAACCTTGCATGAAATGGACCCCTGGCCTTTATAAACTCCGATCTCTTTCATCTTAGAGTGTGCAGCCATAGCCCTAAAAGAGAACTTCTTCGCCTTCCAGACCCAACTTTACCACCAGGTACAGGGTACCAGCATGGGTAGTACCTTTGCTCCCAGTCTGGCTTACCTGTACATGGCTGCCTTCGAGAGGAAATTCATCCTACATCAGAGCAACCCTTTTCAAGAAAACTTACTAGTGTGCCATCACTACATCAACAACATTCTGGTATTTTGGAGGGGTGATATAGAAATGTGTGAAACCTTTTGCGACTGGGTCAATACTCTAGACCCTTTTTTGAAATTTACGAGCACAAAATCAGACAGCTGCATCCCCTTTCTTGACCTATCGATCTCCATTCAGAATGGGGTAATACTAACCACCAACTACAAAAAACCCACTGACAGGAATAGTCTCCTATTATATGATAGCCACCACCTGAAGGCCCTCATTATCCGCAAAAAGTGATACGCCAAGCATACAAAAGGGCCAGGAATAATCACAGAGAAAGCCTTTTGGAGAGCAGGGTCAAGACACCGACTGACACTTTAACATATGTCCCCACATTCACCCCAAGTTCTAACAGAATACAAAAAGTGATTGAGAAACATTGGGGTATATTACAGACGGGCAATTTCTCCCCAGGACCCACTCCCTTGTTTGCATTTAAACGCACCCAGAATATGAGGGACTTACTTGTACATACCCGACCAAGACCCCAACTGACGAGGCAACAGACTCTCTGGGCTCTTCCTCCAGTAGAGGGACATTTCCCCTGTGGGTCTTGCGCAGTATGCCCCTTTACTACAGCAACCAAACACATAGATCTGGGTCTTCAGAGACCTTGGCATCAAAAGAGACATACCAATTACAACACCAAAAATTGTGTATACCTTATCACGTGCCCCTGCAACCTTCAGTACGTGGTATGTTCACCAGACCTGTCACGGTCCGGATCAGTGAACATAGAAGCACTATCCGATGCAAAAAGACAAATACCAGAATGCTTAGTGATTTTTCAGAGACCAGCCACACACCGGATAGCCTGCGTTGGACCATTATTGAGTCAAATCCCAACTGGTCAGCCTGAACCCTTTTTAAACAGGAACAGCGCTGGGTGTTCCACCTACGGAGCAATACCAGAGGCCTAAATGACGATATCCCCTGGGCGGAATTCATAAACTGATCATAGTTCCAGCCCGGGGTTACCCCTGATATCAGTAACCGTTACCACCTCTTACAGCTTATCTGACAGAAATCCCCACTCTTGTAACACCGTTGATACGTAGGGGCCTCCCGCCGTATATATTATAATAACTCCGATGACCATCTCCCCGTTTTTTCAATAGAGCATTCCAGGTAGTCACATTAATTTCACTCAACTGCCTCTATATGTCCCGGCCCGGAGTGGTGTCTCCTCACTGTGAATCATATAACAAACTTGGTATTGTTCCAAAACACCCCCTCTTTACTGTGACCGACACACCACCACAATAGGTTACCTGCCTTCCACGTTTATTTTCTCTTAGTACGTTCTTGCATGTGAAACATATCGAATACACGGGTACTTTTTCGACACTATTATTGCTGAGACTGACTTTCCACCACAATAGGGTAGTTTTGCCTGATACATGAACTATCTATCTTGCAGGCATACGTTTATCCCAAGGGTCATGCCCCTGAAGTCTGTCACCAGTTACTGGAGAGGTCTCGACACCCTGAATATGACCGCTATTATGGCCACACGCTCTGATGAGGTTACGCACTGTGATTTTCAAACTATACGGCATCCATAGCCCATTTCCAGCAATCAGGCTATCTGGCCGGAATACATCCAATATGGCCGACATGACGCGTTTGTGAAACAACGTGATACCACTCTCTATGCCCCCACGTCACTCGGCCCCCCGAGCTGACGTGCAGGCGTGTTCAAATATGGAAGCAGCATTTTTCCGCCTCCCACCGGCATTCGAACAGCGGAGGGCAGGTTAAACACTGCGTTCCTGAAGAGGCTCAGTGAGTGTTTTCCATAATGCATCCACCACGAGAGAGGTATGTTTTCACAAAAAACCGCTGAATGTTCATATCTACCATATCACTTACAGGTAGTCCTCTTCATTCCGTGCTCCACGCCGATGAGGAAAGCCTCTACTACTCGTTGGGATAGGATGTATATGTCGTATGTCTCTGTGTTTGTTTGTCACATGATCCTGATTTGCGCAGTTACTCACACTGGAGTAACTTTTTACTGGAATTTGCATGGCTAGTGTGTTTTTTAATGGACTGCACCGCTAATCACGACTCCCACACCATTTTTATTGATATCACAGGCATGTGTCATTGTGCTTCTATCAATCATGAATGTGGATACATGTATCCTAGTATGTGCACACCAGCAAGCTGACTATGGCTGTCTCTTCTACACATTCCTTGTGTTGAGGTGCCATAAAAACCACAACAAATGTTATAACTAAGGGCACAGATGTGCAGTGAGTGTGAACACTGCATTAGCCGGTTCCCGGTGAGTGGGGTATGAATGTGTCAGCATGCCTCTCCTTCTGAGATGCACATCTGCCCGTATACAGAGTTTTTATCAGCATCAAGACACAATTCTCAATTTGACACGAATGCTGAGTACGAGTCAACACACTTGTATTGTATGACCATCTTGCTTAAGGATTAGTTCTGCTCTCTCTTTTTCTTTTCCCCTTTTAGGTTGGATTTAGGAACTCCAAGTGGGCATTCCCCTATGGGTGCATTGACGCCCTGACTATACCTGAATATAGGTACCATAGGGAGTACTGAGTGTCGTCATCTCAGACCCCTATTTTTCACTTCTTTCACAATCTGCACGGTCCTGATGAAACAGCAAAGGATCCATTAGGGACCTCTTTGCGGCGTGAAACATGTCGAACTAATTGATCCACCCTCCACTATCACCACCACTCTGACATAGCAGAAGGAAAATACTCACTCCTCTGATAAACCGGATCAAGAGGCCTTCTCTTGTCACCTGTTTTAACCTTACTACACGGACCACTGAATAAAGTTTTTGAGGGTACCAGTGCAGTATTTTTAATTCACTCACTCTCTTCCCCCCACACACCCACACTCACCACTGCGGCGTTTCTCCGAGAAAAGATTTCCGATAAAGAGCCCTCTCGCAGGGCCCATGGGGGACTGCAGCGCCACCCCCACGAGGAGCAACGCCTGATGATGAAGCATGACACCCGCATGGGTGTGTGAGGGCACTTTTTCCAAAAGGAGGAATTCCCCCGCTTTAAAAATATCTTTCATCCAACCTTGTCTGTGAGAGAGTCTCTTTCACTAGTCCTTCTAGCGACCAAATAGGCCCGCTTTTTCCTCTCTTCAGGAACAGTCACCCTCCAGTGATTATAACGTTAGTCTTGGGAGCTCGGGTACTGGACCTCTCTTTCCTTTTGCTCCCAGTCCCCCCTCTTTGTGATTTTTTAAACCAAAAATTGTGCCTGCAGCAGCGGTGTCCGGGGAGCAAGCTGGGAGCAACACCCCTGCATCAGTGGACTCACCTCACCAATCATAGGTCCAAGCTTATGTCTGTCGCAGAGGCAGCCAGTCTAATCACAAGTCCAACGCCGACGAGCAGTGATGTTGAAATTGACTTATCGTTATCGTAAAGTAGTACCCAATCAATGCAGGAAACTCAGATAAGTGGGCAAAAACAGCTGCAACTGCAACCACCCCCAATAGTAGTTGTTCCTCAGGAAGTAGAGGCAGTTCAGCAGATCGAGCTTCCTGCAGAGGAAGAAGAAGAGCAAGCCACACTTTCAGAAGATCCATTGTCTTCCAGATCCCCAGCAAGGAAAAGGAGGGTTAGTCCATCAACTTCTTCTGCAAGCCCCCCTTCTGATGATCTAGATGCCACTTGGAAGCCACCTCAGTCTGAGAGTGAGACATGCCACCATGAGACAAGGCTAGGGAAAAGGAAGGTTCCAGAAAGCCTTAGAGTTATGGAGTTAGATGTAGAAGAGGAGGATGATGACAAGCCAGTCATCATGGACATTAGTCCCACCCCAGTAGAGACCGACATTACCCCATCTCAAATTGCTGTGAGGGATGTGACACAGATACTACCAACACAGATGATACCACCAACACCACCTACAGCTTCCATATTTTGCTGGCAGCGACCTACATCCACCACAACCACCTCAGTAGAACTAGAAGTAGGTACTGCAGAGAGTCAAACGTCATGCCCACCTACCAGTTCATCTGACATTGCAAGTGGCACCAGCAGCGCCAGAAAATTGACCTACTCAGTTTGGAACTTTGTTTTGGTTAGCAAGAAGGAGGTGAACATTGCTATATGCTCCATTTGTAGACAAGGTGTTAGTCCGGGTAAGCTTGGTACAAACTATGGTACCGGAGGCAAAACAACCCATCTGAGAAAACAGAAACACCACTTGATCCAGTGGAAGGCACACCTTAGCAGCCAAAAAACTGCACGTGTTGTTGGTGGAGGGGATGAAGAAGAAGAAGATCCGATCACAGTGGAAGGTGAACAAGAGGGAGACATTTTCTCTGGTACACAAAGTATCCCTGTCCCCAGCAGTGCTGTGGTACCGCCCACATCCTCGTCAGCAACATCGCAGTGGCACAAGAGTAAGAGTCAGGCTGATACACCAAGGGGTCCAAGGCAAGAGAGTACCACAACGAAAAAACGTTCATTGAGCATAACTTCTGGCGTCAAGAAGTCACCTGCATCAGTGGCACCAGAAAAGAAAAAAATTCAGGCTACCATTCTCAGCTTTGTTTAGGTAGGAGGGGCAGTACGAACGCAACCACCCAACAGCACGTTTGTACAACGCAAAGCTGGCTAAAATGTTAGCGCTGGACCTCCTCCCTTTTTCTTTTGTAGAAGGGGTGGGTTTTCTTGAATTTGTGGCAGCCATCTGCCTGAAATAGAAGGTTCCCAGCCGGTCCTATTTCGCCAGAGTTGCTGCTCCAGCACTACATCACGACATGCTGGAATTGCTTGGACAAGCTTTGCAGCAGAGTGCTGTTCACACTATCCACCTGACAACAGACATGCGGACCAGTTGCCAAGCCACTGATTACATGTGCATCACTGCACACTGGATCTCTTTTGTGGGGGTTAGAGAAAAGATATCTGCAGGTGTTGACCCTGCTGAGATTTTTAATGCCGCTCGGAAAGATGCAACTGTAGCCATGTTCGCCATGGATAAATCTCATACTGCTGCAAACATTTTGGAAGACTTTGACAGCAAGGTCTTTGATTGGCTGCGACCAAGAAGGCTTAACCTTGATTTTGTTGCCACAGACAATGGCAGTAATATGGTTAAGGCCATGGCTGATGATGGCTATTTCATGGTCCTGTGTTTGGCGCACTGCATTAACATCAATGTTCAAGACTTTCTGAAAAAAGAAGACCGAGTCAGCAACTTACTGACCACCTGCAGAAGAATCTTCACACATTTCAACCATTCTTTTAAAGCCTCGAAGCAGCTGAGGATCATTCAACGTGATATTAGAATGCTGGTTAAAGTACTCATCCAGGTGGTGCCAACACGTTGGAACTCAACTTATTACATGCTTGAACGTCTTTTTGAGCAGTACAGACCAATAAATGAATATGTCATGCAAAGAGGGGATGCTACTGTGAAAGGCATGATCTTTGAGATGGACCAAAGGGGCCTGGTGAAATGCCTGACAGAGATGCTACTTCCTTTCGAGGTCTTCACACGTGAAGTCAGCAAGGAGGACTGTACTATGGGACAAGCAATCCCATTGTTGCACATGCTACAGGAACAGCTGAAGGGGGTGTCTGCAATGTATGTAGGTGTGGAGGAAAAAAAAGAAGCATATGAGTTGGCGGAGAGCTTAATCCTTCGCTTATCTGAAAATACAAGGGTGCAAAGAGGCATTGTGTCATCCAACCATTACATTTGTGCCACAATTCTTGATCCATGGTACAAACCATTACTGCACACTTTCATTCCTTTTTCAGACGGGGATGTTGCCAGCTACAAAACTTGGATAGCTGTGTAAGCCAGTCAGATAGAAAAAGAACAACTGGGAATTGGAGGCCCGCTCCTCCAGGGCACAACAAGTACTGCAGGTCAGCCTTCAAGCTCAACTTCAGAGCCTGAGGGCAGTGTGGTTGGCTCACAGCAGCCAAAACCACCAACAACACCAAGAACAACATCAACAACAACAAAAACAGGAGCATCAGCCCCAAAATCGGCACAGGAATGGTTTCTACAAGCAGGGCTTAAGTCCAGTGCTCAGGCAAAGGCAAAAGAGGCCAAGCAAAGCAGAGCACCCATGAGCATTGAGCGGATGGTCCAGGCCTATCTGGATGACCCAACAGAGGTCTACTTTGATCAAAACCCATTGCTGTATTGGTATCTCAAAAGGCGCCAATGGCCAGTGATCAGCAGGCTTGCGATAAACTATCTGGCTTGCTTTGTCACAAGTGTCTCTTCTGAGTGTGTTTTCAGTGCTCCTGGTGCCGTTCTGACAGTGAGAAGGACTAGTCTCTCACCCCAAAATGTTGAGGGGGTTAACCATGATCAAAATGAATCAGCACTTTATACCACCGGATTGCACCATACCTGAAGTAGCACAGCAGGAAGATGATCACGGCGACTCAGGTCATGGAAGTAGTGTGTTAGGTGACCTACTTCTGGGTGAACCACCAGAAAATGGAAAATGCTATGCTACTGTGTGTATGTGTGCTCAGTGCTGTCTGGCTCAAATTCTAAGCTAAGTGGAGGTTGGGTGGGGGGCCTGCTTCTGTTGTTGGAGGTAACTGCAGGATACAGACACGATTTAACCATTCCGCCTATGAAAGTCTTCTTGTTGCACTCCCCCTTAATTTATGCAGTTTAACTTTACTTTTCTCCTTGATTTTTTATTATCCTTTTGTTTTTCCATCTACAGGCTGGCCTTTCCCTGCACTATACTGGGACAGACAACTCACATTTACCTTACCAAACCGCATCCGCCAGGCAGGCACCCAAGATTGACGGACGGACAGTCCAAGGAAAGACCAAGAGGAATGCTGAGATGCAACTTTCAATTTGGCAATAATTATAGTATCATTTCATTTGATTCATTTTTTCTCTTCAATCATTACGACTGTGTGTTGTTGTTTATGTTTGCTTGTATTTGACTCCTAGAGATATTTTTTAATTTTCTTTGCTAGCTTTCAAAGGAAGCCCAGTACAACAGAATGTATGTAACTTGGGTCTCTCTGGGGGCAGACAGGCAAGGCAATTGCATAATAATTAATAATATACTGCTGCCCTGTACTACTAGTCTAGTACAACTCATCAAGTCATCATCATGCATGCATTTCCTTTTTCTCCCTTAACAGATTTATAATGGCCGGCTGCCAAGATTGTGTGTTGTCCATTATAGTGTTTGTCTTTGTCAAACCTTTCCCTCAAATCTCCCTTCCCAGCCATTCATCAAACCCTAACCCTCTTCCCCCGGGCTGTGAGATTTATATTGAGGTGTGACTAAATTAAATTTACACCAATTATTGATCACACACTTGCTGGGGCGGATGTGGTGAAAGCAACACTAACTGAAGATAGGGCGAGGATCTTCTTCTGCTCTAAGAATATATACTTTAACCCACACTGGCAATA
This sequence comes from Calotriton arnoldi, assembly GCA_963921515.1. Lineage (NCBI taxonomy): Eukaryota > Metazoa > Chordata > Amphibia > Caudata > Salamandridae > Calotriton > Calotriton arnoldi. The sequence goes on along the minus strand of CAWUFW010010242.1, from coordinate 95,228 downwards.
TTAGATTGCCCACCCATGCACACTATTCAATATTCAGTTTTTTTTCCAGAGGAACATAATCCGTCATAAAAATATAATTGGTTTCCAGCATCGAGTCATCAATCATCCTAGTTCTTGTCCGCTTCATCATAGCTCGAGTCAACTTCAGTTTGTAACTTGTACTAGGCTAGCCCTCCAGGCATTCTGGTTTATTTTACTTTAGCTTTGCTTATCATCATCATGGTTTCTTCTTTGGCAGTCTTCTTGTGTACTGTACTTCTACTACTCGTTCCAGAGTCTCCCTCAGGTGACTGACTGTCTCATTTTATTTTTTTGCAAATGCTACTGTCAGTGTCTACTACTACTACCACCACCATGGCACCTTGGGGAACACAAAACATCACCATACAGCCATCGCTATGCCAAAGTATAAATAAACATCAATCACAGGTAAGAGAAGAAGTTTGGGGGAGGCATAATAATATGGAAATAATTAATTAATTTACACACCCACACCCTTCCGAGTCCATAGGGTTTTAGTTGCAGACTGCATAGGCTAGGAGAAGAGACTGACAGTACTAGTAGGACAAGTCTCAAGTGAGGGTACCACATCTACCTGTTGGTGTGCTACACTATCAGCAGATTTCAATCAAAAACCGGCCGCGGCCCTGCTGCAGCAAATGAAACAGTGTGAAGTAAAAGAGTAACCCCCCCACAAAAGATTTACATCATATGTAAACGATAAATAATTTATTCCCCTAACAAATAAACTAACTAGAATGAAAAAGAAACACAACACCTGACCCACCCCTCTCCCTAACCCCAACCAATGTCCATCATTAAGAGTCCAATGTCTATAAATTAAAATGTCCATAAAAACCCCCCAACTTTTCCCCAATTCCCATCCACCCAAAAAAAAGATTAAAAAAGGGGCAAGGCGACGGAGGTCTAGCGGCAGGCTTGCTGGATCTTCCTCTCCAGGGTGTTTATCTGCTCCTCTAGGTGCGCCATCCGAAGGAGCATGCGATGCTGAAATGTCTTGCAGTTGCATGAACAAGGGTGGGCAGCAGTGTTTAAAGAAGTGCAGCGGGCAGCTGCCAGACCACGACGCCATACCACTAGAGGCACTGGGGGGCCTGGCTGGGGCCCGGGGCATTGGAGGCGGCTGCTGCCACCTCCTCCTCCTTCTCTGCCAGAACCACCAGCCGCTGATATTCCGCATGGATGGCCTCCAGCTTCTGTTGCCTGGCCATGGCTGCTAACTCCTTCCTCTTTGGTTGTTTCGGTTGGGAAGGAGTAGCTATATAAAGAAAGAAAAAGACAATTGTAACCAATACTCTTAGCAAAACAGTAACACAAAATTTATTATATACATAAAACTATAGTGGCACAGTAGCACTAGCAAGTATAGTACATAACATTTGTGGTATCCTCCCACCTCCTCAACTTCCTCGACCTCTAACATTTGTGGGAGTTTTAGGCATTACTAGGCACTATAGAGTAGACAAGTCTTCTTCTTCTCTCTCTTGTTTAGCTAAATTAACCTTGTAGGCATGCCAGCTCAGTCAGCTTGCACCCTAGACAGACATACTTGTGTCGCAGACTCACGTTATTTACTGCTGTCTGCAGGTGGGGCAGCTGTGGTCTACAACTACACAATTATCTTATTTTTCTATTATGGCCCTACTCTGTTACATCAATGGCAACTGCTCAATTTCACTTTTTCCCTGACTACTACAACATGGCAGATGATATCTGAAATGAATGATTAAACATGGGACGCCGTGAGGTTCTATTGATTGATTGTGTAACCATGCAGCCGATAGGCCACCCATGGCTGACATGGTCGAAATGACATAGGTAGGGAGTGGACCTCGAAGTCGGAGGGAGGCGATGGATAATGGGTGCGTATGGGTACATACATACACAATATATCATAGGCTCTGACCTGGAGTTTGCACAATCTACCGATGGCGGGGTTTAGCTACTCTCTCGCAGCACTAAGAGAACTTTCAGTGATTATGCGCTCTATAAATCCCAATTAACATTAACATTAACATATATATGTTGTGCTTGCAAACTACTGCGAGTCAAGGGAGCATTCTGAAATGTAACCTTGAATCAAAAACCTTGAAAAAAAACAGTCCTTGTTTCTTCCCAGCGATTTTTCCATTTATCATTGCATTGCTCTTCTTGCATTATTTTTTTTATTCTAATCTTATTCTTATCTTTACCCTTGGCTTTGCTACTCTGGCACGGTTTATTTTTCTTTTACATTCTCTTCATCCAGTGACAGTCTCCACCTATGCTATGATTGAATACCATCCAGGCATCCATCCATTCAAAGTAAACATGGCTATCATTCTTCTTAATTTCTCAACAAACCTTTCACCAACAACATACATTTGTAATTTTTTTAAACCACCACCCATGTGTCCTTGCTTTCCTTTGAGTTTGACCCATCAAACTGCCCAGAGGATTTCTATCACCCATACAGTTTCACCCACCTAGGTAGGCATCCTTTCTTTCACCTTTCACCCATCTTTCAACCACCCATGCATCCAATCAGCCACCTATGCATCCCGGGCCCCCTTCCTTTACCCACACATACTTCTCTGCCAGTCGTTATATTACATGTCACCCATCCTTCCACCTTCCATCCTTCTTTCCCTTTTCATTTAACCCATCCATCAAGGTTGTCTGACTCTTAATCTTCTTCATAAAACTTTCCCAGCTGAGTTGAAGTCAGATAGAAGAGGACATTAGTTACTCAACTCCCGCCGCTAATGCTATTGCTAATGCTAAGTAAAGGGTGTCTTCTTCAACCATTGTTCATAACAACTTAGTCTCTCTCAATAGTACAGTGTACATCCTTGCAGTGAGTGTGTATTGTCAATAAGTAAGGAATATAACTTACCACTGCCCGCCACTGCCGCTGGCTCACACCCTGCAGCTGCTGCATCTGCTCCCTCCTGGCTGGCGTTGCCTTCCCCGCTGGCCCCAGCACTGGTGGTCGGTACGCCTAAAAACATTACACATTTTTTAGATGACATACACGCCTCTCCCTATTTTTTTTTTTTCACTAGCAAGATTGAAAATACAATACATACATACACCACACACATCACTATTACAATCGGGTACTAGAGTAGAGTAGACAGCATGTCCTATCGTATCAAAAATAATAAAATATCTGGTAGGGCATTTTGTTGGTGCTAACATTCAAAAAGCCTCTTAAGAAGAGGACAACCCAAAGGACTGGACTCAGTGGCTAGAGCTATTGGTGAATCTGAGTTTTAAAACTTTTTAAAAAGAAAAAGAGTGGCCAACTGGGCGGACAATCGGACATGAGGTCTCCCGTCTCGAGTCCTCTCTCTTGGTTGGAAAATATAATTGTGCCCTCCTCCTCCTCATACTTCCTTCCAGCCATGGTGCTTGGTATTCAGTTGTTCACAATCAACCGCTGCTAATAATAATAGTACTAGGCCTAGACAAGAAAAAGTAAAAATGCACCACTTTGGGGTGTCCAACATGACCAGCATTTTATTTATTGATTGAGCATGAGAAAGAAAGTAAAAGAAAACCTTCTAATCTCAACAAACATGCATAGAATACCTTAGTTGGGCATCCAATCTGCACAGCAGAGTAGTAGTACTAGTAGTAGTAAAGGTCGGACCAATGCGTTCTCTGAGTCTTACAGTAGTAACACCACTAGGCAGTCCACAAAATATAAGGGGAGAGGGAAAGCTGCCTGAAAAACCAGAATAAATTGTAAAGCAAGCTACAGACAGACTAATAGTAGTACAGAGTCCGAGGCAGTTAGATTGATGTAAAAAAAAAAAACAGACACTAGAAATATAAATAACTAAGTTGGTAGGTAATGCAGGGATAACAAGAATTTAGAAACCGAAAGATCTAAGAAGATTTGGTAAAAAATAGAATTAGGAAACGGAAATAATAGTTCAAAAAGATAAGGTGCAGTAAAAGTTAGGGAAATATAATTACTAATATTAACAACAGGAGGACTTACTGGGGCCAGCAGCAGAGCCATCTGTAGTAGAGGAGCGATCCTGGGAGGCACCTCCAGCTCCCGCCTCGGCAGACCCCGCCGTCTTCTTGCCTCTGGATGCTGATCATGTAAGACATAATAATAAAGAGACAAAAATTGATTGGTGTAAAACAAATAATAAATATTAAAAAATTCGCTCCAAAAAGATTTTTTGACAGGAAACGGCAATTGCAATAAAATTGACCTATCTAATCAGATCGACTAGTAGTAGTAGACTAGTATTGTGGTCGCGGACCGTCCTATCTCTTTATTATTCCATTGTTCCATTTCGATTCCAGAATCCTAAACCTAAGTACCACCTAGCCTGCCTATTCCAAAGACTTTAGAATGAATTGCCAAAAATTATATTTGCTTCTTTTAAGTTCCGATCTCATTCGCAATCATCAATGAATCAAACCCCTTTGACGGGCCAATTCGCAAAGCCTGCATTTATTTAAGTCCTCAAAAATGCATAGATGGACGCATGCATATTGCATAAACTAAATTGTTGGTTGGGTGCTGATGCTGAGTTGCTATATTATTTAGTCACTAACAAACTACAAAAGGTTCTACTAAGGAGTCAGCAGCACGTGACGGAGGACGCGTCACACGGACCGCTAAAAAATTACCAGCTAATACTAAGTAACTAACTATAACTACCTACCTACCACTATCTTAGTGACAGGACAAAGGAAAAGAGTCACTCTAGTCTGCATTACCTAACTTAAGTTCTCTAACCTCTCTTAAATAATCAGGCCAAGCGAGCGCAAAGTTGCAAACAAGTAAGATTAGTAGTGCCGAGCACCTGTCTAGAAGAATAAATTAACAATCACATAATATAAGATTTTTAAACGTAACTTACCTGCATGTAAGCAGCAGCAGTATTCTTGCTATTTGGGAAAAAAATTAATATTCACAAAAACACTGAACAGCACACACAATAGTAATAAAAAGTAATACAAATTAGCTACTCACCAAGCCACAGCAGGTCCTGCTCCTCGTCCAGGATGTCGGGCCACCGGTGAGTCAGTTGGTTGTGGGTGCGCTGGACCCCAGAGCAAGAAACACTGCCCGGTGCACCCTCGCCCATCGACGGTGACGCTCCTGGATCCCGTAGCCTGAACAAGGCTTGTTGCCTGCTGCTAAGGTTAAGGGGAGGTGGCGCTGCACACAAAAAACTAGGGCAGCCACCTCCACCTCCGAGAATAAGGCCCGGGGCTGCACCCCTTCCAGGTACCTCCTTCCGCAAGGAAGGTGGCTCCTGGTCGCACTCTTAGTCTTAGAACTACTATTTGCCATGGTTCTGGGGGGCAGGGGTGGAAAAGAAAATTTGAAGTAAAAAATAAAGTCAGGAGAAGAAGTAGGGAAGTAAAAAACAATAAAAACAAGTAATAGAAAAACAGTACAAAAACGCAGTAAAAGTAGAAAAAAATTGCAAACTATACACTTAGGAAGAGAGAGGGATAGATAATAAATAAAAAAGATCAGAAAATAAGTTTTAGAAACAAAGGATTGAAAAGATATTGTGAAGATTCAAAAACAGGCCCCAGAACCATAACAAAGAGTAGAAAAACAAGATGGCCGCACCCATTGGCGACTGCGTGGTGAAGTTCATGTGCTATTTCCCCAGCACATGCAATCCTCATTGCCGAACATCAGAATCATCTTGCGAGCATGCGCGAGCATACGGAACAAGCAACTCCACATGCTCGTGGAACTCTGAGTAGCGTTGCAGAGTTTTTTACCGCCAGCCGCGGTCTGTGCAGGTAACAGCGGTGGGGCCGGGTAAGGGGGGATTTCGAAGGACGATGCAGATGGAAAATTGAATAAATAATTAATTTTCCCTTGGCATCGTCCCTCGAAATCCCCCTTACCCGGCCCCACCGCTGTTACCTGCATGGACTGCGGCTGTTTACCACTTCGTGGAGTTCTGCGTATGGCAGCTACGTGAATCCCGTCCGGGCTTACTGTTTTGCCCTGGGGAGGTGGTGGTCCCCAGGGCTGCAGGGGGGGCCACGAGGCCAACCCACCATCAGTTTGTGAAAAGCCCCAGGAGGTTGCAGTCCCTGGGGCTGCGGGGGGTGGGTGGCCCCCCACATTGATTGCATTTTTATCCCTGGGGCTGCAGGGGTGTCTGCACGGCCCCCGCACTCTGTAAAAAAAGCCCAGGGGAGGTGGCTGTCCCTGGGGCTGGGAGGGGGTCCAAGAGGCCCCCTCCATTAATTAAAGAAACAAGCCCTGGGGAGTTGGTGGTCCTAGGGGAGAGGGGGTGCTATGCGGGCACCCCCAGATAAATGATTAAAAATAATCTGGGGAGGTGGTGGTTTCAGGGGTTTAATTTATCCCTAGGAGGGGGGCCCCATGCATCCCCTTCCTTTATTTTTACCATGCCCCTGGGATTTGACTCACTTGGGGGCTTTAGAAAAAAGACGCTCGGAAGCCTGCATGTCTTTTTTAAAAATGTTGCCATGGATTTGTGGCTCCACCCACAAGTCGCTGCAATTTTTTTTTTTTATTGATTTTTTTAACAATAGCGGGGTTCCTGTTGGACCCCTCAACCATATCTGGGGGGTCAGGGTATTCTTACCCTGCCACCTTTTCTTTCTATTTTACTTTGTTTGTGGGACTCGGCTTCCAGCGGAGTCCCAAGATGGCTTCCAACACTTCCTGGTTGAAGTGTTGGTAGCCAATCAAATTTTAGTAGGATTTGCAGGTCAACTGCAAGGACTCGCGTCCCCAAATATCTATATTTTTTAAGTTAGATATCTCAAAAACTACTAAACGGATTTACACCAAATGACAAAGAGCACTCTTTTTAGGCCAGCATCTAGCTTTCTGCCAAAGTTGGTGTAATTCCGTTCAGCAGTTCGGGCTGTAGTTGTGTTCAAAAAAGGAAATATCCCCATGGACATAACATGGGGAAAACGCGTTTTGGGACCCCACTTTCTTCTCGTCCTCCTCTTGACAGATCACCCCGAAACTTGCAGCTGAACCAAAAAAGGGAAGTTTAGTGAAAGTTTCATGGAGATTCGTCAAGTGGCACCAAAGTTATTGGCAAAACAAAAAACACTTTTCCTATAGAAACTTTGTTCCTAACTATAACTACCTACTGGTGACTGCCAGTAGGTAATATATCTATATCTAGATCTATATCTATACTATATTATAGATATATATATAAATGGAAAAACAAATGCTGAGGATAAGTTATAGTTAAGAAACCTTTATTTCTTCTTTCTATCACAAACCCAACTTAAACTACATAAACATTATAATTTACGCACCACCTTCAAAATACTATAACTTATAGGTATAACTTACATTTATAATTTATGCACCACCTTCAAATTACTATAAGTTGTGCACTTCCATACACAGCCTGATCACCACACTCACCACACTACATTAACTTAAACTCACCCTTTCTCTATGCACTAGTTATACCCTTGCATATTACATAACTTATAGCATGTGAAATCCTAGCATTGTTAACAACACTTATGGCATCTGAAATGACATGAGTTATGAAAACAAAGTGCATGGTAGAGCAGTGATCTATAGTTATTGTAGCATGGTGAGTTAGGTGATCATACTGTGTATGTAAGTGAGTGACTTATAGTAATGTGAAGGTGATGTGTTAATTATAAATGTAAGTTATAACTATGAATTATAGTAATTTGAAAGTGGTGCATAAATTATAAATTGTATTTATAACTAAAACTTTAGAATTTGTAATGTTTGTGTACTTTAAGTTGGGGTTGTATAGAAGGAAGAAATAAAGTTTTCCTAATTCAAATCAAATCAAATCAAACTTTATTCGTATTTTCTTTTAAATCCATAAAAGTGCAAGCACTATGCATAATACATTTCATATATTATCAATTAATGAGTACATTAAAACCATAAAATATCTATAAAAATAATATCATCGTAAGTACGCAATTAGCAAAAGTATGCATATTATAGTTTTAAGTAAAGCTAGTCATGAATGTTGAAAAATACAAATAGGTAAAAAAATAAATACTTGGTATTCTATTATAGAAACTAAGTTGCAAAGAAGGTAGTGTGGAATATACTGTTATAATAGGTAATACATTTTAGACAGCTATCCTAAACTTTCACGATTTTATGATTTCTTATAGTAGCCCTATCTTTATTGTTATTGTGTACAGATTGTGTCAACAATATTGATTATTCACAAATGGCGCAAATAATATCAACCAATAATGTACTTGTACTGCATTAAAGCTAGGATCGATTAATAAGCCATTAATCCTTCTCATATATCAAACCATCAAGGTATGTAAGAAGTTTTCTTCTACTGATTGCTTAAGCATAAATGGCTCTGCATATAATGTCAGTCTCAAGTTTACATAAATAATCAAGTGCGTCTTGGTAGAATAAAAATCTCTCAGTTAAAAAGACAGTTAGACACTTTCTAATATCATCATAAAAACTACAAAACAATATAAAGTGTGCTGTAATTGTGTGGCTTTTCCATCACACAGGCATTTAGGTAGTTCTTTGTCCATGCCTCCTCTTTTGGGAATACAACTAAATGATGTAAAATCCCCATCTGCAGTCTTGTCAGATAAAATCTCTCCTGAACATTTGTTACGCTTATTAAATAATCTTGTAAACCTTGTTGTATTGGCCCTGCCATATACCTTGATACAGTCGATTTTTGACTTTCTGTTCTTTCTCTTTCACCCCTTCTTTTTCTGAAAAGATTAATTTCAGCTCCTTTTTGCTAAACTGCAATATACTGGTGGGGCTCTTAATAGAAATACTTTCATCAGTTTCTCTGAGTAATTTATTCATTTATACCAGCCAGGAAATCTTATAATCTTGCTTGATCATAAGACAGTCTTTGATAACTTCCTTAGTCAATTCAGTTCCTGTCTTGCTCCAAATATTATGCCAGGCGGTAATTGCACTCAAGTAAATTATGTCTTCAAGATATGGTGCATTTAATTCTCTTTGCCTAGGGTATGCTGGTACAGAACGGGGAATGGCCTGAAGTCTACAGAGGAAATAATTTTTCTGTAATTGCAGTATAGGTTTCTGAGCCATGCCCCATAAAGTGGTCCCATATGTAGCAGTTGGGATGGTTTTGTCTCTTATACAGTAGCACCATTTCACGTATGGGTTTATTGCCTATTTTCCAAGAAAATCTAAACAGAGCCTCAATTGACCTTGTGTATTTAAGTTTAGTAATTCCTATATGGTAACCCCAGATGCCAGAATGGGAAAAAAAGTATGCCCAGGTAATATAAATTTTGGAATTCTTCTAGTTTGTATCCCATCACGTAGTGGGACATTTTCCTCACCTTTCCCCTTCCACAATCCATTACAAAGGTTTTTGTCAGATTAAGCTTTAGGTCTTTTTGCTTCATATTAGTGACAAATTTGTTGATCAGCTGTTGTAGGCCATTGGCGGTTCTAGATATGAACACCGCATCATCTGCATATATGAGTGCGGGGGTTGGGTGAGAGCCGTCATTCGGAGCATCACATCCACCTGTTGTAACATCTATCCACCCCGTTTATATACAGCGAGAATAGAAAACAGGCAAGGACATAGCCTTGCCTTATGCCTCTGTTAACCGTAAAACTTGGGGTACAGTCAACAACTAAATCATATCATATGTGTGATGTCAGAAAAGAGTACATCTGGGATAGGTGTGATGCAAGTTCTTCTGGTGCACCCGTTTGTATCATGGTTTTCCATATTTTTATCATGATTAATGAGGTCAAAGGCACTACTTAAGTCAGTAAAGCAGGGATGAATGTGTCGGCAGAGTACCGTAAGTTGGCCGACAGGGTCAAAGAAGTCAAAAACACAGTCACCGAACTCATACCAGAATACAAACAGGGGCCTCAGCTCTGGATACCTCACCTCAAGAGTGACAGATTTGGAATGGTGGGCTGAAGATGCTGAAGTGGAAATAGAAGAAACAATATCAGGATCGTGGGCATCTCAGAAGGTACGGAGGGCACGGACATGTTGTCGTTCCTAGAGAAATGGATGAGAGAAGGAATGTCACCCGACTCCCTATCTCAATTCTTCGCTCTAGAGACCCTCGGAGTGCTCCTGCTCCAGGGAGGCCTCCCCGGCCTGTGGTTGCCAAACGTCAACACTACAGGGATAGGGACACTATCTTACAGCAAGCACGAGCTCACGGCACATACATTATGGGTAACAGCAAAGTATTAATGTTCCCGGATTTTACAGCCAGAGTGAAGGCGAAGCGAGCATCATTTATCGAGGCCAAGTAGGCCCTCAGAGAAGCAGGCTTGCAGTACTCACCGATATTTCCAGCCAAACTCTGGATCATCCTGGACAGCACTACGTATTTCTGCAACTCAACTGAGGAGACATGGACCTGGCTAGAAGCTTACAAAAAAGGCACACCCCTGCCCAAGCCACAATCGGGCCCCCGAGGGGAGAAACACATAGCCAGAAACAAAAAATCCCACCCCAAGAAATCGAAGGCACTGCAGAAGCCCACAACCTCCCAGACAGAACAAGATAGGGAAGCAGCACTACAGGCGGTGGCACGGCTGATGTCACCTCAAAAATTGGACAAAACAATGGATTCCTCATCAGAACACCTAGCACAATCATTGGACTTGGAGGACAACACAAACAATGAATCAGACTTACCGAAAGTCACCCCACGAACAGCTGATGAAATCATTTAATGTCATTAAAAGATAGACAACAGGCTGTGAGGCACATGTAAGACCTGATGAAATTGTTCGACATGTTCCCCCTGGGGTGGGTGTGGATCGGCTCTCACTCAGTATGCGGAACCGGACGGAACCAACGCCCTTCCAAAGTTACTTGACTTCCCTCCCTCCCACCAGAGTGACCCGCCAGAGGAACTGAAGGTGGCGTTCTAACTGAAGTGATGTTCATTTACAGGTTTGGGCAGCTGGCCGTTGCCAGACCGCTCAATGGATGGGGAGTTGTAAAGCTGGGTTCGTTGTTTTACACTATGGGGTCCACTACACACAACAAAGGTAAGGACTTGAAGTCGGGGGCGGGAGGAGGCAAGAGGGAGAGGTCGTCTGACACAGAATATGGCTAACAACCACAATGTAGTCGAAGAGTTTAAACTGCTAATTTGGAATATTCGGGGCATGGGTTCTCCCTCTAAACGTTATAGCATCCTTATTTGTATACAATGCAGAGGTGCGCAAATAGTGATGCTTCAGGAAACCCATCTTATGAACGAGGCAGTCGCTAGGCTCAAACGTAGATGGCGAGGTCAGATGTTCGTAACAACATACTCAGCTTATGCTAGAGGGGCTCTTGTGTGGGTCAAACCTGGTACCCCCTTCCACTCAACATGTAAGATCATTGATCCAGAGGGGCGATATGTCCCAGTAAAGGGCAGATTGAAGGGGAGAGAGATAACGTTGGGTAGTATTTACGCCCCAAACCAAGATCAAATTCCCTTTATGTTGCAACTCTCCAAACCATTGTCGAAAATGGCATCTAGCGACATGATCCTGGGGTGAGACTATAACTGTGTATTTGACTTGGAAATGGATAGATCCACCCCCTCTCTACGGGGTACTATGGCCTGCGGGAATGGACTTCCGGGTAGGAACTTTTGGATATTTGGAGGCTACAAAACATACGGAAGAGGGAATACTCATTTTACTCGCCACTATATGACCTGCACACCAGACTAGATATGTTTCTCTGCTCCAGTCAATTGGCAACCTTGCTGATGGGGGCAGAGTACCTAGGGCGTTCCATATCAGATCACATCCCTCTCCTTCTAAGATTTGCTCCAACTCCTGAGAGAGCCCCCATCCCTCTATGGTGATTAGACCCCAACTTACACAAAGATGACTGTTTTAGACAGCAATTGTCAGGTGCAATTCCATCTTATTTTGAAGTGAACCAAGGAACTGCAAGCTCCCCCCTGGTAGAATGGGGCGCATTTAAGGTGGTGGTGAGGGGACAATGCATGGGTCAAACAGTGGGTGCCAGAAGGGATATTAATCAAGAACTCAGGTCTTTGGAAGCCCAAATATTGACACTAGACAGGTAAATTGGGATGGAGTGGAGGCCAAGAAACGTCTGTCAGATGTAAAGAGCAAATACAGTGAAACCTGGGAAAGGTTGAGGCTCCTAGATGTCCGAACATCTATGTTCGGACAGCACATAGAAGGAGGAAAAGCGGGGAAATTACAAGCCTGGCAAATTCGACCAGAAAGCAGGGGGTCCCTGATCCCCAGTATTTTAGCCCCAGAAGGACAGGCGACTTTTCCCCCCAAAGTTATAAATGACTTATTTAGAGACTACTATGTTAAATTATACTGGATACCGGGGGAGGTGCAGGTAGAAAAGATGGTGGCATATCTAGAGGGACTGGGATTACAAAGGCTAGATCAGGTCTAACGGAAAAGCCTGGAAATGGCAATCACCACACAGGAAATCAGCGCATCAATTAAGGAAATGGCCAGAGGAAAAACGCCAGGGCTGAATGCTCTCCCGGCCGAATTTTATTTTAGCTATGTAGATCTTTTGGACACACGACTTGAGAAAATATACTCAGCTGGACAACAGGCGGACCTTCCCCCAGTCTCCACTAGAGAAGCACTGATGGTCCCACTGCCCAAATCCAAATCAGATTTGGCGCCTACGGCAGACTTCCATCCACTGTCACAGCTGAATCTCAACTTTAAAATACTTAGCAAGGTGTTAGCAACTAGGCTTCTGCCGCAAATGCAGCGGCTGGTCCACACAGACCAAAACGGGTTCATCCCGACGAGGTTGACGTCTAATAACCTGAGAAGGCTATACCATGTATTATTTCTTAAAGACCTGGCGACGCCGTAGTGATGGCAGTAGATCTGGAAAAGGCCTTTGACTCACTGCGATGGGACGTCTTGCTACAGTTGATGTAAAAAATGGGTCTGGGAGATGAATGGCTGCGCTGGGTTCGCTTATTGTACTCGGACCCAATGACTGGGGTGCGCGCGGGTGAAGTGGTGTCTGCACCCTATTCCATATATAGAGGAACTCAACAGGGCGGCCCACTGTCGCTGCTGCTCTTCGCTCTGGCGATGGAACCACCAGCAAAACACTTTAGACATGAAGGCAGGGACTTCATGTCTAAAGCCTTTACTGGAATAAAACTAGATGGAACGGTAGATGTAATATCATTATATGAAGACGATATTTTACTATATATACAGGATGAAACACAAGGCATATTGAAAGCAAGGCACATCCTAGGGGAGTTTGCGGAGTCATCAGGGCTCTGAGTTAACACCCGGAAGGCACATATATTCCCGGCGCGGCCCGCACTGGCCAGACCAGTGGACCTCCCAGTAGGACCCACATGAACCCTGAGCTCCTTTAAATACCTAGGTATTCAGGTGTTCCACAGGCAAACGGACCTCCTAGAGGGGAACCTGGGCAGGGCCTTTAGAGCACTAAAGGCAAATGTGTCCTTCTGGTGATCCCTTAAACTCTCGGTCATGGCCAGAATAGCACTCTCCAAAATGGTGGTGCTGCCCAATTATTTTGTCAACCTCCCAGTGGTGATCCCAAAGAAGTGGTTCAGGGATATGGATACCTTGTTGAGGGAACTGGTTTGGGATGGAGGTCGAAATAGGGTCTCCCTCAGAATTTTGAGACTACCCTTAACAATGGGGGGACTTGGTGCCCCGGACTTTGAAGCTATCTAGCTAGCGGCACAGCTTCAGTGGCTGGCCAATGGCTAGAAGGGAAGGGGTTAGAGACACTGGCGCTGCAAGGACAGTCCCCTCAGGGAACATTACTCCCTAGGATGTTAAACCCCAAACATAATATCAAAAATATGGGTGTGCTACTTAAAGTAGCCTTGGCCTGCTGGGATAGATGTATAAAGTGTGCAGCAGGAACACCGCTTTATGCACCCGACCTACCAATAATAGTACTACCACGGATGGGTGTTGGCCCCCCTTCACCCAGGGCCAATTGAGGTGGTGGGAGGCGGTGAGAGTGACTACAGTCCGGGACTGTTACCAGGATGGAGAATTACTCCCTTTACCGGAATTCCTGGAATATCATGAACTATCACCAGGGCAGTTCTTAAATTACCACAATGTCCGGGGAACGCTAGCCACACTCTGGGGTAGAGACACACACGAGCCCACCACGCATACGGCCCTCCAGGCAATGGTGGCACTGGGATCAGCCAGACACTTGGTAAAATGGTTATATGTTGCGATAATGGCCATGACGGAGATGCCCCGTCCCACGTACAGGAGAAATGGGAGGACCTGGTTGGGAGGCCATTGACTGGTACGGAGTGGAGAAGAGACTTAGGGAGCCCGAAAAAGATATCAAGGAATGCCAATTTTAAACTCATACAGTTTAACACTTCCATATGACTTATCTCACTCCGCATAGGCTAAACATCATGAATGGGAACGACGATCAGAAATGCGCTAGAAGCACAGAACTAGATGCCAATTTTGCACACATGATCTGGAACTGTCCGGTACTACAGACATATTAGACAACGATCGTAGAGATTATAAATGGATATTTTTGCACGCAAAATGAGATGCTGCCCGGAAGTCTGCCTGTTAGGACTATTTCTGAGGCCTAAAGCTAAGAAAATAGGACACAGGTTTGTTGACCTAGCTTTGCTAGTGTCGAAACTGCGAATTGCCCTCAGATGGTGAGCGATTGTGGGCCCCAAAGTGGCTGACTGGGAGAATGATGTGAATAAGTGTACAGATTTAAGGCAACCAAAATGCAGACCATATGATACTCCTGCATATGTAATAATTGTCAGAAAGAACCAAAGACAACAATCAATTTATCAAAAATACAAAAAGTTAGCATTTATTAAGTTTTTAAACCGTGAAAATGAATTTATTTTAAATCATTCATTCACTTTCATATCCATCATACAAACTCACAACCATACTAAAAACAGATTAATAACATTGTTAGAATGATAACACATTATCATGAATTAATAAATCAGCACAAATTTTGCAATACACTATCAGAAACGTGGCACAAATTCAATTGACTGGTGGAATTCTACGTGCGTTTCGGCACTGCCAAGGTGCCTTCGTCAGGAAGACGGCCACAGTGAAAGCAATTGATGAATTCTTAATTTGGATAGTAAACTTATGATGATGCACAGTTGAATAAGGACAATACGATATTTCAAAGATAACCTCAAAATAAATGACGATGGGACATCAGTTTATGCCGCAAAATACAGAAAGATATCCTGATGTGATTTCAATAAGGATATACTGATTGTCCAATGGACATGCATCGCCTGGACAGGCAAAAAGGATTAGTAATGTCTGTAGATAGCTGGATGTCACTTTCTATTCTTTCTGCGTAGTGAATAAAATCAAAGCCTCCGGATATGGGGATTCCTTCTGTCTGCCGGCGTTTCGGGAGAATGATGTGTCAACTTGGGCTAGGGCAGGGGATAGGGCACTGACGCGAGAGGACAAAATCACTAAAAGGCGCAAGCCCTTGGCTGAACCAGGGGCGGAAATATTAAGGGCGTGGGAAACGAGAGGATCGGGGGATACTAAAAACCATACTGAGGACCCTCTGCCTGCAATAGAAGAAGAGACTAACACCAACTGAGTACTAGCCTTGCAGGCTGTTAGATACATGCCATACCAAGTAGACAATGTGAATAGGCAATGGAGGTGGCTTGAAAAGGACCCCCCCAACCACCCCCATCCTGGGTGCCCGCTAAATACGACTAAGCCAGACCTTTGAACAAAACAGGAAATTGTAGATTAATTGAGTGTTGACCCCAGGTAGAAGTACTGGGTTATCCTTTTTTCTTTGTTTTTTTTTAAAAGTTCATAATGCATAGATTAAAACGTGTATAAGATATTAGCAACAAACATGACAAACTCCCCACATGGACCATGGTTATACCAGGAGCATGATAATAGAGTCTAAAGCAAAAACACAACACTCAGGCATGAAAGATTATTAAGAATGGAATATGAAAGTCTATTTGGATATAACTTGGTTGCCTGCTGTCCTACTCCTATACCTTCTGCATGCAATAAATATCATACTGAATGTATAATTAATGCAACTGGTTCGAAAAGTGGATTGTAAGTTAATAAATAACAAAATGCTAATAAAAACGATATTTAAAAAATAAAAAGCTATGGTGAGCACAACCTTTTCGTCTGTGTCAAGGAAAAGCATTTGAAAGATTAACTTGAACTTTCAACAGCAGCCAAATCTGGTCACAGACATCAAGGCATCTATTGTCACTGCACGGTGAGACTGCATCGTCATGACACACAACTGCTTGTATTTTTATACTGTGCTCAACAGAGGAATCCTCCGATCTTGGCGATATCTCTTAAGAATACTATGCAGCAAATATGGGCAATCTCAGGGACCACTACTTCTTGTTCTTCCTCTTCTCTTCCATTTTCTATGTAGGAAATGACAACGTTATGCATGATGACTCCCTCCCTTAATTTTTGCCCTGTCTATTTTGCTGGCTTTAGAACTCTGCACCGTACCCCTACTAACAAGTAGTAAAGTTCTTATGCTGCCCTTAATCGTGCGCTAATTGGCATAGTCCTAATTGGTATATTTAACTGGGCTGGAAGTCCCTAGTATAAGGTGTAAAATGTACCCAGGGCCTAGAAGTTAAATGCCACTAGTGGACTGCAGCTCCTATTTTGCCATCTCCTACAGTGGCATTGCAAACATGGATTCAGGCCTCCCATTGTTGCCTGACTAACAGTGCAAAACATGAACTGCGACCTGTCAAAATAAACCATTTTGACAGCTAAATACCTACAATTTAAATATTAGAAACTCACCCCTATGTAGACAAGGTGCATGGTATTTTAAAGTAGGACATGTAGAAATTTAAAGTTATCATCCTTACAGTGACTAGCACCCAAAAGCTATTTTCACTGCAGTAAGGCAGGCTGGCCTGCCATAGAGAAACACTGGGAAGCTATCATAAATACTAATATTGTATCTCAGTAAAGGGACCAGCTATAAAAATAATTCAGCCACTAATTTTAATAGTAATTTAAAATCTAATTCAATGGTGAAGTTGGATTTGTAAAAAATATAAAATTAAAAGTAGCTTTTCGAAAGTTACACCCTACCTGCCTGAACTGTCGGAAAGCTATTTAGCATGGGTGGTACATCTTTTCCTGTTCAAGCCGCTAAACTGTGGAATTCATTACCCCTAATCATAAGATCCACAGATAACTATCTTATGTTCAGAAAACTACTCAAGAGTTGGCTTTTCCCTATCTAACCACCGTACTCAAACACTAATGTACAGCATATCACTGTGTTTGTAAACATTTATAATTTGATTATATGTATGTATCTAGATATGTGTTTTTCTTTGTCAAAATATGCATAATAACTGTTTTTTAGAATATATAGATATTCTTTAGGTCTGCTGAACAAATGTATATTTTACTTATGGTTAAATATATATATATATATACACACACACACACACACACACACACACATATATATATATATTCACTGAAAAAACCATAGGTTTTAGGGACAGTTATAGTTAGTTGGACATTGCACTCGTACAAAACCCATGAAATTCCCCCGTTATAGTTAGTTTAGCTAACTATAACTCGCGCCCGCAATGCACTGCTGATGACGTCACATATTACATCACTCATGACATGGTCAGTGACATCACTGATGACATCACTGATGACATCTCAAATGACAGCCGAACTACGATTTCCGATTTACTCACCTGTTATCAGGAGAGACATCAGTGCTGCATCTTTGAGCCCAGTACTGATCCTGAAAAGTAATTTTAACCGTACTTACCAGTAACTTGAATTTCCTTCCATAGGCTAACATTGACTGGTTTCACTTGGAAATTCTTCTAAGTGTGGAGTTTTGGAACTTTATAATATTCCTCTAAAATCAGCCGAACTACGAATTCCGATTTACTCACCTGTTATCAGGAGAGAACCCAGTGCTGCATCTTTTAGCTCAGCACTGACCCTGAAAAGTAATTCTAACCATATTTACCAGTAACTTGTATTTCCTTCCATAGGAATCCATTGTCTGGTTTTCAACAGAAAAGTTTCAAAGTGTCGATTTTCACAAACTACAAATATTCCTTAAAAATCGCCTGTATGACTTAAACGCATTCTTTCAACTGTTTACAGGAGATGCACCAGTGCTGGATCCAGGATCCACCAATGAGTAAGAAAAAGTAACGATAACACTACTTACCTGCTAAGTGAATTTCCTCCCATAGGATAACATTGGTGATTCTATGTGAAAAAGTTTCTAAGTGTCAACTTTTAAAATACAATAATATTCCTTAAAAATCACTACTGTAACCAAAACGCTTTTACTCAACTGTTTACAGGAGATGTCCCAGGACTGAATCTAGGATCCAGTCCTGTGGTTAGAAAAGTAATCCATAAAGTAACTAATTGCATTTAACTAGAAATTCACATTGAGCTCAATGTTGCATTGTGTTTGAAATTGTGTTGCCCATTGCAACAACTTTAACTACTGTACTTAAAAGTCTATTGCCTATTTGCAAAGTATTTAAACTAAAGTAATTCATTCTGAGAAAGTATATTTTGTAATGTAATGTATAATGTAATTATAATGTAATTTAAAAAATAAAATATCTAAAAATAAATAGTTTAAAAAAATGTAGTAAATCAGTATCAAAAAATAAATATAACAGTTAATACATTTAAAAATTGTCATTTACAAAACCTTTGAAATTCACTGAAAAAAACCATAGGTTTCAGACATGTTATAGTTAGGAATTAGCATTTAAAAAACCTTTGAAATTCACTGAAAAACCATAGGTTTCAGGCACGTTATAGTTAGAAATTAGCATTTAAAAAACCTTACAAATTCACTGAAAAAACCATAGGTTTTAGGGACAGTTATAGTTAGTTGGACATTGCACTCGTACAAAACCCGTGAAATTCGCCCGTTATAGTTAGTTCAGGTAACTATAACTCGCGCCCCGCAATGCACTGCTGATGATCATCCATGTGATAATTTGATGCATCTTCTCACACCCTAATATAACTTTTGATACACCCACTGTAAATTACAGACTGCCATTGTCAAAACCATAGACACTCCAACACCAATTACTATATACACACTCACTGATTCTTAGGTCTACACACACACATCTACTCACTCACCCGTACAGTCACTCATACTTATAGTCACTCAGTACAGGACTATTATATGCACTCATACACCTATATAAACACTCACACACCGCCACTCATCCATAGAGGTACTCACACACCTAGTCAGTCATGCAAAAAATTAAGCACACACCCATTTACTCACCTATACAGTTATACACACACCAGCTCACTTACTCATACAAATGCTAGCACATTCTTACGCTCTTATACAATCTCTGATACAAGCACACACTCATCCATACAGTCACTCTCACAATCACACACTCTCGCTTATAGCTATTTATATACTCCAACACACATATATACTGCCTTTCACATATGTAGTTACTCACACATGTACCACTGGGACATACATTCACTCACTAACACACTCTTACACACACTTACCCACCCATACAGTCTATCACAGATGCACTCTTGAAACCATCCACCCAGTGAATCACCCACTCACACATCTATGCACAGAGTCGCACACACCCCACCCACACAAACACTCAGGCACCCATACAGATACTCAGACAACCAATCAATAACTCATATAGACACTCATGTAACTATTCACAAACCCATGCAGCCACTTACACAGCAACAGACAGACGGATACAGACATTCACCCAGTTTAGTCACTAACCCATGCATTCAGTAAGATACGTTTAATCACTCACTTATAGAGTTAGTCACGCACCTACTAAATCATCCATTCAGACACTTATACACCCACTCATTCTTCAATACGCCTTTCCCTATATATATTAAACATATTTAAACTTTACAGAAACACACAGTCACTGGATGATGTCATCAGTGATGTCATTTGAGATGTCATCAGTGATGTCATCAGTGATGTCACTGACCATGTCATGAGTGATGTAATATGTGACGTCATCAGCAGTGCATTGCGGGGCGCGAGTTATAGTTACCTGAACTAACTATAATGGGGGAATTTCACGAGTTTTGTACGAGTGCAATGTCCAACTAACTATAACTGTCCCTAAAACCTATGGTTTTTTCAGTGAATATATATATATATATATTACCTACTGGCGGTCGCCAGTAGGTAGTTATAGTTAGGACCTATTTTCCATAGGAAAAACATTTTTTGTTTTCCTAATAACTTTGGCGTCGTTTGATGAATCTTTGCGAAATTTTCAAAACTAGTGGGGCGCTCCGGTCAGCTCCTGTCTTGAAAGTTTCGGGGTGATTTGCGAAGCGGGAGCTGAGAAAAAAGGGGGGTCCCAAAACACGTTTTCCCTATGTTATTTTCCATAGGAAAATTTAGACACAGCTACAGTCCGAACTGCTGAACGGAATTATACCAAATTTGGAAAAAGGTAGCCCTTGGTTCAGAAAGAGTCCTTTTTGTTAAATGGTGTAAATCCGTTCAGTAGTTCCTGAGAAATTCAAATAATAGAGGTCAGAAAATCAATTTCCCATAGGAAACTTTAGACACGGCTACATCCCGAACTGCTGAACGGAATTACACCAAATTTGGCAAAAAGGTAGTGCTTGGTTCAGAAAGCGACCTTTTTTTTAAATGGTATTAGGGGTGGGCGGAATTTGCGTAGTCGCGCTACGCAAAGCTCCGCGAAACGGAAAATCTCCGCGAGCACGCAAAAGTTCCGCGAACACGCGGAATTGCTTGTTCCGCCCATTCGCGATGCTTTTTTCCTGTTCGCGAACGCTGTTTGCGTGCTCGGGGAGAAATATCTCGCGAACACGCATTTTGAAAGCGCGAACAAGGTAAAAATTCCGCGAAGCCGCGGATCGCGGAATTTTTTGCAATTTCGCGTTCTCCGCAGAACGCGAAATTACCCAAATTCTGCATATTCCGCGAGCGGAATGGAATTTACCGCCCAGGTCTAGTGTAAATCCGTTCAGTAGTTGCTCCCTACCACGAGCTTCACTGTGATTGGCTGTCAACACTCCAAACCAGGAAGTGTTGGCAGCCATCTTGTGACTCGGTAGAACCGAGTCATAAGAAAACAGTAAAACAAAGGTGAAAAACAAGAAAAGGGGGCAGGGTAGAAACACCCTGACCCCCCAGGCCTGCTCAGGAGGTCCCACAAGGAACCCCAGGGCCAAAAAAAGCATTTTTTTTTAAACGGCAGAATTCGCGCAGGGTGCGCGAATCCTGCCGATAAAATTTTTAAAAAACGAAGCGTGGTCTCCCGCGCTTCGTTATTATTGAGCCCCTGGGTGGGCCAGGTCCCGGGGGCATGCGCAAATGTAATATTTTTGAGATTTCTACATGAAGTACAGCTATAAATACCCCTCGCTCCAGATAAAAATACTCTTCACCTGTATTTAAATAGCACGCCTTTAATTGCAGTAGAAGCTGGGTGCACGAGGCTGAAATCAAATTAGCAGCCATTACCAGTCCTTTAACTCCGTGGCGCTTTTGATAAGCGGCAAATTAGCTTTCAACTAACAAAGGGTCTCTAGCAAGCAGTGGGCAGTAAATAGGACAGCTCGACCTGCCCTCGACACCTTTCCTGGTGTCAATGACAGCTCTGCCTTCGGTCCAATATTAACCTTCTCACAAGCCCGGCTTCCGACCACACGAGCAAGTGCCATGAAAGAGTTCGGGCGGGTTGTATGCGAGGCAGGCGTGCCAAAATCAATCTTTTTCAAACCAGCAGCGCCTTAGAACAGTGCCCAGCTGCGGCAAAGAGCGTGGCTTGCCCATAGGCCTGAGGGCAGTGAGGATGGCCGATGAAGGGAGGGGGGGACAGGTGTGCTTAAGTGTGACTCTCTCCTTGTGGACAGTGGGGTCTGCACAGGTTCACCTGAGCCGACCAGAATATGAGCTAATGCAAAGAAACCCAGAGGAAAACACTGCCTGTACTTTGGGATGCCACTAGGGGGCCGCTGTGAGCCCCTCTGCAGCCACTCAGCTCCCCTGGCACTGGGCCAGGCTCCATCACAGCCTCCCCACTGCTCCGCTCTTACATGGGCTCAGGTACCCCAGATTTCACTCTCGCTGCCAATATCGGCACAGCAGGCCTGCGCCTCTTAACTACCCAAAGAGCGCCTCCGCCAGGAGCAGGGTCTTGGGGGGCCCTTTATCCAGCACACTCCCGTGCCTGCCGGCCCCATTAACTTGATCACACCCACAGAAATCACCCCAGAACATCTATCAGGACCCCAAAGCCACAGTGCGAAATTAAGCAAGGGTGCTTTTTAAGATCAGCCTTTTCCCGAACAAGCTGTGCGCAAGAAGCCAACGCGAAGATGAGTACTGGTGTAAAGCACGCCCTCCAGTTATGTAGGCACTATTTCCCCAGCTTCTAAACGCTACACGCGAGTCGAGGTTAATGAGAGCAAACACATCCATAGCGCTTGAGTCTGATATATGCCAGCTCAACTCAAAGAGTGGGTGGCTCTGAGAGGGCACTTCTTGTCTTTTGCGAGCTGCCACGCAGGGGAGGGCACTGCCAAAGTTTGAATCAGCTGCTCACCTGCCTGTGTGTGAGACGTGTGTCCTGAAGGGTCCAGGGTACAGGTAGCCACCCCGTGTGTCATGCCAGATCAGCAGCGGCGGCGCCTTCCCCTCCTCCCTGGCACTCCAAGCAGGGCACGGTCCTTCTGTGGCAGCCGCCATCCCCGTCCGAGCGCCTCTGCATCCTCCAGTCCCCAGCCCCGGTTTTTAAATCGCAGTCCCTCGAACAAGAAAGCGCGTTTATGGCTTAAAACCCAAATGCCTGGTTTCTTTTAAAAGGAACAGAATGCGCTGCCGACAACAACAAAAAAATCAGTTATCCTAACACTGCCGCGTGCCCCCACCTCACATAATAAAGCAAAAGCTTTATATTTTTTTCACTGGGTATTCAAAGATAATTTGATGCCATTGTTTCTGCTACAGATGGTTCTTTTTAATACAATAACACTGCTCTTTGTGCATGGTACTCACAATACAAATCCAAAGCGTTCCGTTGAATAAGCATTTTGTTCTCTCTTGTATGGCGCCGACAAAAGCTTCCGTGAGGTAATGGATTCTGTTTATTGAAGCCATAGAATGGGGGCTTGATAAATATTTCTTTTATTATCTACTGGCGGTCGCCAGTAGATAGTTATAGTTAGGACCTATTATCCATAGGAAATCTGCGACATTCTATTTGAAATAACGTTGGCGCCGGTTGACGAATTTTCGCGAAAGTTTCCAACTTGTTGGGGCGCTCCGCTCCTACCCTGAAAGTCTCGGGTTGATTCGTCAAGCGGGGGCCTAGAAAAAAGGGGGGTCCCAAAACGCATTTTCCCCATTCATTTTTCCATAGGAACCTTTAGTCGCAGCTACAGCCCGAACTGCTGAACGGAATTACACAAAATTTGGCAAAGAGGTAGCCCTTGGTTCAGTGTCGTGCCTTTTGCTTAAATGGTGTAAATCCGTTCAGTAGTTTCTGAGAAAATCACAAATAAAATCACATATATATCTATGGACGAGTAGGGTCCGCGTACCCTCCCGATCACGAGCTGCATGCTAATTGGCTGTCAACACTCCAAATCAGGAAGTGTTGGCAGCCATTTTGTCCCTCGGTAGAACCGAGGGACAGAAACAAGTGCGCAAAGCGCAAAGGGGGCAGGGTAGAAACACCCTGACCCCTAGGTCTGCTCAGGGGGTCCCACAAGGACCCCTGGGCAGAAAAAGCATTTTTTTTTTTAAATCGGCGGGATACGCTTAGGGTGCGCGGATCCCGCTGGAGAAAAAAAGAAACAAGTGCGCAAAACGCACAAAGGGGGCAGGGTAGAAACACCCTGACCCACTAGGTCTGCTCAGGAGGTCCCACGAGGACCCCCTGGGCAGAAAAAAGCATTTTTTTAAAAAAACAAATCGGCGGGATGCGCTTAGGGTGTGCGAATCCCGCCGAAAAAAAAAAAACGAAGCGCGGTCTCCCGCGCTTCGTTGTTAATTTGCCCCTGGGTGGGCCAAGTCCCGGGGGCATGGTGGGGGGGTTTAAATTTAATGTGGGGGCCTCTAAGGCCCCCAAGCCCGGGGACCGCCACCCCCGGGGCTTTGAAAACATAATGGTGCGGGAGGGCTCTTGGCCCTCCCGCAGCCCCGGGGACCGCCACCCCCGGGGCTTCTTTTTAAAAAAATTTTGACCTGTGTGGGGGCTCCAGCCCCCACACGCCCAGGGACCGCCACCTCCCCGGGGCACTAAAGATTTGAATATGGGGGTCCGTTACGGACCCCAAAGCCCAGGGACCACCACCTCCCCGGGGCTGTGCACTGGATGGGGGGGCCGCGCGGCCCCCCTCCGGGAGCCCTTGATGGCCCTGGGGACCGCCACCCCCAGGGCCGGCTCCTGCAGTGTCCCGGGGTGCCCGGGGTGCACCGGGACACTGTAGTTTGCTATGACAGGACGGGAGCCTCGCGGCTCCCGTCCTGTCATAGCAAACTTGGTTTGCATTTTGAAAGAGAGAGCAGGAAACCTGCTCTCTCTTTCAAAATGCAAACCCAATTGCTTTTGCACATGGGGAGCAGCATGTTAGCTGATCCCCATGTGGAAAAGCAATGCCGGCTCCCGTAGGACGCGGGGAGCCGGCTGGGACTATGGGGGGATTGGGGACCCCCCCAGTCCCCAACCAGAGGCCAGGCCCCGGGGGATGGGGTCCCCTGGGCCATAAGTGGCCAGGGAGGGGAACCACGCAGCCCCCCTCCCCAAATAAAAAAAAAAAAAAAAAGGGCAAGGCCGGCCCCGGGGGATGGGGTCCCGGGGCCTTAAATGGCTTGAGGAGGGGGGCCACGCAGCCCCCTCCAAATTTAAAAAAAAAAAACGAGGGCA
Organism: Calotriton arnoldi; assembly: GCA_963921515.1. Lineage (NCBI taxonomy): Eukaryota > Metazoa > Chordata > Amphibia > Caudata > Salamandridae > Calotriton > Calotriton arnoldi. The sequence continues at coordinate 70,190 of CAWUFW010010242.1, read as the reverse complement.
TGCCCCGGGGGATGGGGTCCCTGGGGCCAATACAGGCCCAGGGAAGGGGGGCCACGCGGCCCCCTTCCTGTTTTTTTTTAATTAAAAAAATAAATAAATTGCTCAGGCCCCGGGGAAGGGGTCCCCGGGTCCAAAAGTGGCCAAGGGAAGGGGGCCACGCAGCCCCCTCCCATTAAAAAAAAAAAAACGACCGGCATCGTGCCGGAGGCCCCGCCCTCCTCCCTGCAGTACTCTGCAAACGCGCTCCCTGGCGCGTTTTAAGAAGGGAAGTAATTCCCTTGAATACTGGGGGTCCCAGGGGCCAACTAGCCCACCAGGAACCTCCAGTATGCGCCAGGGGCTGCGTTGCAGAGAGGTGTACAGAGGCCACGCCCCTTTTACACCTCTCTGCAACGCAGCTCTGTGGCTCTTTTAGAAGTACATGGTGGGCTAGTTGGACTCCAGGGACCCTCAGGATTCAAGGGGACTTAATCCCCCAACTTAAAACGCACCACGGGGTGCGTTTGCACAGTGGTGAAGGGAGGGGCGGGACTTCAGGTGACATGTGTGCAAACAGGCCCCGTGGCGCGTTTTAAGATGGGGAATTAAATCCCCTTCAATCCTGAGGGTCCCTAGGGGCCAACTAGCCCAACAGGTACGTCCAGAAAGCGCCACAGAGCTGCATTGCAGAGAGGTGCAAAAGGGGCGTGGCCTCTGAACACATCTCTGCAACGCAGCTCCCTGGCGCATACTGGAGGTACAGGGTGGGCTAGTTGGTCCCCAGGGACCCTCATGATTCAAGGGGACTTAATCCCCCAACTTAAAACGCGCCACGGGGCGCGTTTGCACAGATGTCACCTCAGGCCCCGCCCCTCCCTTCACCATTGTGCAAATATTCCTCTAAAATCAGCTGAACTACGAATTCCTATTTACTCACCTGTTATCAGGAGAGACCTCAGTGCTGCATCTTTCAGCCCAGTACTGATCCTGAAAAGTAATTTTAAGCGTACTTACCAGTAACTTGAATTTCCTTCCATAGGATATCATTGACTGGTTTCACTTGGAAATTCTTCTAAGTGTGGAGTTTTGGAACTTTATAATATTCCTCTAAAATCAGCCAAAATACGAATTCCGATTTACTCACCTGTTATCAGGAGAGACCTCAGTGCTGCATCTTTAAGCCCAGTACTGATCCTGAAAAGTAATTTTCACCGTACTTACCAGTAACTTGAATTTCCTTCCATAGGATATCATTGCCTGCTTTTTGCTGAAAAAGTTTCTAAGTGTCGATTTTTGAAACTTACAAATATTGCTCTAAAATCAGCTGAACTACGAATTCCGATTTACTCACCTGTTATCAGGAGAGAACCCAGTGCTGCATCTTTTAGCCCAGCACTGACCCTGAAAAGTAATTCTAACCGTACTTAACAGTAACTTGAATTTCCTTCCATAGGCTAACATTGACTGGTTTCACTTGGAAATTCTTCTAAGTGTGGAGTTTTGGAACTTTATAATATTTCTCTAAAATCAGCCGAACTATGAATTCCGATTTACTCACCTGTTATCAGGAGAGAACCCAGTGCTGCATCTTTTAGCCCAGCACTGACCCTGAAAAGTAATTCTAACCGTACTTACCAGTAACTTGAATTTCCTTCCATAGGAATCCATTGTCTGGTTTTCAGCAGAAAAGTTTCAAAGTGTCGATTTTCACAAACTACAAATATTCCTTAAAAATCGCCTGTGTGACTTAAACGCATTCTTTCAACTGTTTACAGGAGATGCACCAGTGCTGGTTCCAGGATCTGAGTAAGAAAAAGTAACTATAACACTACTTACCTGCTAAGTGAATTTCCTCCCATAGGATAACATTGGTGATTCTATGTGAGAAAGTTTGTCAACTTTTAAAATACAATAATATTCCTTAAAAATCACTACTGTAACCAAAACGCTTTTACTCAACTGTTTACAGGAGATGTCCCAGGACTGAATCTAGGATCCAGTCCTGTGGTTAGAAAAGTAATCCATAAAGTAACTAATTGCATTTAACTAGAAATTCACATTGAGCTCAATGTTGCGTTGTTTTTGACTGTACTTAAAAGTCTATTGCCTATTTGCAAAGTATTTAAACTAAAGTAATTCATTCTGAGAAAGTATATTTTGTAATGTAATGTAGAATGTAATTACAATGTAATTTAAAAAATAAAATATCTAAAAATAAATAGTTTAAAAAAATGTTGTAAATCAGTATCAAAAAAATAAATTTAACAATTAATACATTTAAAAATTGTCATTTACAAAACCTTTGAAATTCACTGAAAAAACCATAGGTTTCAGACACGTTATAGTTAGGAATTAGCATTTAAAAAACCTTTGAAATTCACTGAAAAAACCATAGGTTTCAGACACGTTATAGTTAGGAATTAGCATTTAAAAAACCTTTGAAATTCACTGAAAAACCATAGGTTTCAGGCACGTTATAGTTAGAAATTAGCATTTAAAAAACCTTAGAAATTCACTGAAAAAATCATAAGGTTTTAGGGACAGTTATAGTTAGTTGGACATTGCACTCGTACAAAACCCGTGAAATTCCCCCGTTATAGTTAGTTCAGGTAACTATAACTCGCGCCCCGCAATGCACTGCTGATGACGTCACATATTACATCACTCATGACATGGTCAGTGACATCACTGATGACATCACTGATGACATCTCAAATGACATCACTGATGACATCATCCATGTGAGAATTTAATGCATCTTCTCACACCCTAATATAACTTTTGATACACCCACTCTAAATTACAGACTGCCATTCTCAAAACCATACACACTCCAATACCAATAAGTACATACCCACTCACTGATTCTTAGGTCTACACACACACATCTACTCACTCACCCGTACAGTCACTCATACTTACAGTCACTCAGTACAGGACTATCATATGCACTCATACACCTATATAAACACTCACACAACGCAACTCATCCATAGAGGTACTCACACACCTAGTCAGTCATGCAAATAATTAATCACACTCCAATTTACTCACCTATACAGTTATACACACCAGCTCACTTACTCATAAAAATACTAGCACATTCTTACGCTCCTATGCAATCACTGATGCAAGCACACACTCATCCATATAGCCACTCTCACAATCACACACTCTCACTTATAGCCATTTATATACTCCAACACACATATATACTGCCTTTCACATATGTAGTTACTCACACATGTACCACTGAGATATACATTCAATCACTAACACACCCATACACACACTCACCCACCCATACAGTCCATCACAGACGCACTCTTGAAACCATGCAGCCAGTGAATCACCCACTCACACATCTATGCACAGAGTCACACACACCCCACCCACACAAACACTGAGGCACCCATACAGATACTCAGAGAACCAATCCATAACCCATATAGACACTCATTTAGCTAGTCAGAAACCCATGCAGCTGCTTACACAACAACAGACAGATGGATACAGACATTCACACAGTTTAGTCACTCACCCATGCATCCAGTAAGATACGTTTAATCACTCACTTATAGACTCAGTCACGCACCTACTAAATCATCCATTCAGACGCTTATACACCCACTCATTCTTCAATACGCCTTTCCCTATATATATATTAAACATATTTAAACTTTACACAAACACACAGTCACTGGATGATGTCATCAGTGATGTCATCAGTGATGTCATTTGAGATGTCATCAGTGATGTCATCAGTGATGTCACTGACCATGTCATGAGTTATGTAATATGTGACGTCATCAGCAGTGCATTGCGGGGGCGCGAGTTATAGTTACCTGAACTAACTATAACGGGGGAATTTCACGGGTTTTGTACGAGTGCAATGTCCAACTAACTATAACTGTCCCTAAAACCTTATGGTTTTTTCAGTGAATATATATATATATACACACACACACATAGACCTCGGAAGGTCGAGCTGATTTGTTAATATTTTATTAAAATATGCTTTCAGGGGATTGTGTTCGCTGTGGCAGTTTTCATGTCAGTTCTGAGCTTGCCACAGTTAATGCTTTCTGACTTTATAGCTGCTTTTGTTGCAAAAGGATGTTATCAGGGGTACGCGGCTTAGAGGAGTGTCAGAAAAGGGGGCGGCGAATGTGGAAATACATTTTTGAAACACAGGAAGTAAAAAACACTGATTAGGTGGAAATAAACACTATTTTCCGATTTGCGTGTTTGCTTCTCGTTCAGGGACAACCACTCAGATGGCGTTTTCTGTCTATAAAGTTATCTGTATGTCCGTCAGTCCTTACATGCACTCATCCTCTGGCCCACCAGAACAGTACATCCATCCACCCATCCACCCACCCATCCACCCATCCACCCACCCATCCATCCATCCATCCTGATCCAACCATCCATCCACCCACCCACAAATCCATCCATCCACCCACCCATCCATCCACCCACCCACCCATCCATCCATCCATCCATCCATCCCACCAGAACAATCCATCCACCCACCCATCCATCTATACACCCATCCACCAACCCATCCATCCATCCATTATACCAGAACAATCCATCCATCCTTTCACCCGCCCTCTCATCCATCCATCCATCCCACCAGAACAATCTATCCATCCATCACGATCAATCCATTCTTCCATCCATCCCAAACAATTAATCAATCCATCCATCCAAACCATCCATCTATCCACCCATCCATCCATTCAGCCATCGATTCCATCCCAAACAGTCAATCAATCCATCCATCCTGAACAATCCATCCATCCATCCCTTTCTGTGGGACTCCACCATCTAGGCAGCTGGGCGCTTTAGCAGATATGCACGTCCCCGTGTGACTCACCCTTTCATCCCTCATGTTGATTGAGTACTCTTTAGTTGAGCCAGACTAAAAATACAGCAACATCTCTACCAGGTGCTTCATATTCACAGCAAAATCTACATCACGTGCTTCATAATTAGCGCTTTTCGTATTTCCCTGTCCTTGCCTACCTATCTAGCCACCTCCTGTCGCTCAATAATCGATAATTTAGCTCGCTTTATGAACAATGCCCCAGTCTAACAATGTAGAACTCGCCTTTCTGAGTAACGCGAGGCTTCTAAATGACTTTCCCTACGGGCATTCCGTGTCCTTGGCAAGAGACAGTCTGAACAAGTATTTCATGCATTCGAGTGAATTTCCCACCTCTTGTAAACCGACGGTTTCGGTCTGTGGTGCACAAGTGTCTATGAGGCACATTATACAGCATGAAACATGTACGGGTGGTGAGCCTTCTCCAGAGGGCGTGGTATGGCGGGGGCTTTCACTAGCCCTCGGGGATCACACATTGGGGTCTCTGCGGGGAAGGTGTCGGTCATTTCCCCGTTTCTCCCGGTACTAGGAACGAGTTGGTCCGTTCCTTCTGCTCCCAGGCCTGCTGGTAGTAATCCACCACCCCGACTTCTGCCCTTTGACTTACTTGTGTTATACTGATTAATCACTTCAACTTTAAAGGTTTTCATTTGAGATGTTTTCTTACAGTAACGTGAAAATCTGTCGGACCCTCTGGGTGCAATTTGTCTGGGTTTATTCCTCACCGGAAGCTCCCCTGTAGGGATTATTGGAAACTACAAATTACACACCAATTATAGGCCATTATGAAGGCAGGGCCACAAAGACACTATTAGCTCGCTGAACCGTCCTCACAAAAGCCCGCCTCGTGGCGCTCGGGAAGGGATTTCCGTTCAAGCTGTACAAAAATGCAAATCATGGGTGTCAAGCCCCTAGTGGAACCGGTTATCAGGATATGACGTCAGTTGGCGCAGAAGTGGTTTATGTTGTCTTGAGGTCCTTCCTCTACCCCTCTTTCCCGCTAATTCACCAGCTCGTCCTGATCGCAGGACATCGATGTGCGATCTCACAGGGATCTCATCTTTAAGGCGCATGGGCATGCTTACCCCTTCACGCGCTGACTGGAGTGATCTTAGACACATTGTAAGGCACGTCCGCGTGAGGACAGTGGGGTCACATCACACTTCATAAGCTGCAGTGGGCGTAGTTGGCATTCCCTGAGATGTCCCTCACCTGATGTCATTTCTGCAGTTGTGTCTAACCAAGTTAGGGGTTGCTTCTAGTCTTTCGGGTACATTCACGCAAGGTCACATTTCTATGTAGAACTCGTTATGACTGTCCGTGTATGGAGATTAAGAGACACGCACCTGGGCCTGGATGGATTAATGGTTGGCTATGTGATTGGCTGGATAGATTTGAGTATGGATGAATGGAGAGCTGGGTTGCAAGACAGCTAAAAACTATGGAGGATAGATAGATAGATAGATAGATAGATAGATAGACAGATAGATAGATAGATAGATAGATAGATAGATAGATAGATAGATCAATAGATAGATAGATGTGGGTCGCAGAAAGAGAAAGAAAGAAAGAAAGAAAGAAAGAAAGAAAGAAAGAAAGAAAGAAAGAAAGAAAGAAAGAAAGAAAGAAAGAAAGAAAGATCTGTGGGTCGGAGATAAATGGATAGATCGACAGATAGACAGACAGACAGACAGACAGACAGACAGATAGATAGATAGATAGATAGATAGATAGATAGATAGTTATGTGGGCCGCAGATAGATGTGTGGATCACAGATAGATAGATAGATAGATAGATAGATATGGGGGTCGTAGATAGATAGATATGTGGGTCGCAGATAAATGGATAGACAGACAGACAGATAGATAGATAGATAGATAGATAGATAGATAGATAATGGATGGATGGATGCCTGTGATTAGGCTGGTGGATAGATGGAGTAGTTAGAGATGCGTGAATGAATGGCTGTATGGCTGCGTAGCTTGTGGACTGATGGATGAATGAATGATACCTCGGTGGATGAATGGATGTACTAATGTATGGGTAGATGTGTAAAAGGTGTTTGGTGATTGGATAGATTCATTTGTTTAGATTGATAGATATACAGATATATTTTCAAAGCCATAGAAAATAGATGCAGAGGAGTAAATTGAGAGACGAAAAACAAGCAGGTACATTAAAATGTACCCAAAATATGTGGAGTATATAACGGATACAACGAAAAAAGAAATATTTTTATGTGTCCAGAATGCAGTGCTCGAGACATGTCACAAACGGCGCCCTGTACACCCCATGTGATTTCAAGGCAGGACGCCACTTTCGTGCAAAATGTCCCGTCTTATGAGCTTCCTTCAGTGCGGCACCATACCACATTACAGCGCATTAAACCTGGCTCATTCGTCACACCAGCCCAAATAAACACGGAGCGCTTTAGTAGCAACAGCCCCATGTGCGCATAGTCGCCTCTGCGAAGCGCTAACCTGTCCCATTAAACACGACCCCCTCCCGACGCCCCAGTAATACTGTTGTGCCTACTGTTAAGTTTCCAGGACATTTGACACGTTTGTATTTTAGTAGTTTCACCGACAGGGATTAAGTAAACTAAACTCTCCACATTAGGTCCTTGTTGTACAGTAACCAAAAGTTGTTGGTCGTGCGTTGACAGCCTGTCACACAGTCGTAAATGCGCGACGCTTCGTCATTGAACGTTCCCACTCCCATGGCTTATTCTCTGATGCTAATGTTTGTGACCAAGGACATGAAATGGAGCCTCGACGCTTTCACGCCGGTGTCTCGGCGCTTTAACGCTGGCTCTGCAGTTTGGGGCGTGCAAACATCTCATTTCTGCGCATGACCCTGAGCGTGCATCTCATTGAGGACTACCTGGGGAACAGCAGTAGGAAGTGCACACCAGAACTGTGTAGCGCTGAGTAGCATATGGCTGGAAGGGAGCGCTAATTGAATAGAATCGCAATTAAATAGCCCAATGCGGTTGGTTTTGCAGTTTCCAGCCTACACCCACCTTCTTGTACACGGAGTGCAAATAGTTAACCCAGTCTGCAGGAAGGTCTGCTGCAGTGTACAGTAATCCAGTCCACAGCTGCAAGACCTGCTTCACGTTTGTCACAACATTGTGCAAGAACAAGTCAGGTGGGTGCTTACCATGCGTGAAGTTTTGTTGTGGTGAACTGTTCTTGTGGATTTGGACCTGTCTGGACACATACACACACACTCTCCTCACACACCCTTTCTCTCTCTACACACATACACACCCCCTCTTCTCTCACAACACACAACACACACACACACACTAGTAAGAACCTATTATCCATAGGAAAAGCGTTTTTTGATTTGCCAATAACTTTGGCGCCGTTTGACGAATGTTCGTGAAATTTTCAAAACTAGTGGGGTGCGCCGGTCAGCTCCTGTCTTGAAAGTTTCGGGGTGATTCGTCAAGCGGGGGCCGAGAAAAAAGGGGGGTCCCAAAACACGTTTTCCCCATGTAATTTTCCATAGGAAACTTTAGACAAAGCTACAGCCCGAACTGCTGAACGGAATTACACCAAATTTGGCAAAAAGGTAGCCCTTGGTTCAGAAAGAGTCCTTTTTGTTAAATGGAGTAAATCCGTTCAGTAGTTCCAGAGAAATTAGAAAAAGAATAAATATCAATATCTAGGGCAGCGGTGGGTTTGCGAACCCTCCCGAGCACGAGCTTCACTGTGATTGGCTGCCAACACTTCAAACCAGGAACTGTTGGCAGCCATCTTGTGACTCGGTAGAACCGAGTCACAAGAAATGAGAAAAAAAAACACGAAAAACAAGAAAAGGGGGCAGGGTAGAAACACCCTGACCCCCTAGGCCTGCTCAGGGAGTCCCACAAGGACCCCCAGGGCCCAAAAAAGCATTTAAAAAAAAAAAATGGCAAAATTCACGCAGGATCCGTGAATATTGCTGTGAAAATAAAAAAAATGAAGCATGGGCCCCAACACCATTATTTTATTTTGCCCCCGGGACCTGGCCCACCCGGGGGCTTTTTTACTAAGGAAGCGCGGGAGAGGTGTAAAAAGGGGCAAAGCAGCTCTGTGGCTAGTTGGCCCACAGGGACCCTCAGGATTCAAGGGGACTTAATCCCCCAACTTACAACGTGCTAGGGGACACGTTTGCACAATGGTGAAGGGAGGGGGCGGGGCCTGATATAAGAAGTTAGCAATCCTGCTGTGTTGGACTTACTGGTGGTAATAAAAGGGATAGTTGGCCCCCAAGGCTGACTTTGGGGGCTAACTACTCCTCCTGTTACCTCCAGTAAATCCCACACAGTGGGATTGCTAAGAGGTGTTTCTGAGGCCACGCTCATCTTTCTCCACCACTCTGAAAACGCGACTGGTATGTTATAGTTAGAAATTAGCATTTAAAAAACCTTTGAAATTCACTGAAAAAACCATAGGTTTCAGGGACGTTATAGTTAGAAATTAGCATTTAAAAAACCTTTGAAATTCACTGAAAAAACCATAGGTTTCAGGGACGTTGTAGTTAGAAATTAGCATTTAAAAAACCTTAGAAATTCACTGAAAAAACCATAGGTTTCATTGATGTTATAGTTAGTTGGACATTTCACTCGTACAAAACCAGAGAAATTTCCCCGTTATAGTTAGTTCTGCTAACTATAACTCGCGCCCCCACAATGCACTGCTGATGACGTCACATATTACATCATTCATGACATGGTCAGTGACATCACTGATGACATCACTGATGACATCTCAAATGACATCACTGATGACATCACTGATGACATCATCCACGTGATAATCTGATGCACCTCCTCATACCCTAATATAACCATTGATACACCCACTCTAAAATACAGACTACCATTTTCGAAACCATAGAAACACCAATACCAGTTAGTACCTACCCACTCACTAATTTCTAGGTCTGCACAAACATCCACTCATTCACCCATACATACTCTATTTTAAAAAAAAAAAAAACACACGCCCCGGGGACCACCACCTCCCCGGGGCACTAAATATGGAAATGCGGGGGTCCGTTACGGACCTCTGAGCCCCGGGGACCACCACCTCCCCGGGGCTTTGCAATGGTAGGGAGGGGGGTCGCACAGCCCCCCTCCTGGAGCCCTTGATGGCCCTGAAGACCGCCACCCCCCCGGGCCAGCTCCTGCAGTGTCCCGGGGTGCCCACCCCCGGGACACTGCTGTTTGCTATGGCAGGGCAGGAGCCGTGCGGCTCCCGCCCTGCCATAGCAAACTCTGCTTTGCTTCATTGAAGCGAGAGCAGGGAAACCTGCTCTCGCTTCAATGAAGCAAAGCAGGATTGCTTTTCCACAAGGGGAGCTGCATGTCAGCAGCTCCCCTTTTGGAAAAGCAATTCCGGCTCCCGCAGGAGGCGGGGAGCCGGTGGGACCGTGGGGGCATTGGGGCTCCCCCCACGGTCCCCAACGGAGAGGCCAGGCCCCAGAGGATGGGGTCCCCAGGGCCAGAAGTGGCCTGGGAGGGGGGTCATGCAGCCCCCACCACTTTAAAAAAAATAAAACGGACAGGCCGGCCCCGGGGGATGGGGTCCCGGGGCCATAATTGGCCTCTGGAGGGGGGGCCACGTGGCCCCCTCCCCGTTTTTTTTTTTTTTTTTTAAATGGGTCAGGCCCTGGGGGATGGGGTCCTCAGGGCCCCAAAAACAGTAAAAGAAGGGGGGCCACACAGCCCCCCTTCTAAAAAAACAAAAAAAAGCCGGCATCACGCCAGAGGCCCTGCCCCCAGGAACCAGGAACCTCCAGTAAGTGCCACAGAGCTGCGTTGCAGAGAGGTGGTCCGAGGCCACGCCCCTTTTACACCTCTCTGCAATGCAACTCTGTTGCGCTTACTGGAGATACCTGGTGGGCTAGTTGGACCCCAGGGACCCTCAGGATTCAAGGGGACTCAATCCCCCAACTTAAAACACGCCACGGGGCGCGTTTGCACAGTGGTGAAGGCAGGGGGCGGGGCCTGATGTGACAAGTGTGCCAGCGCACTCCGTGGCACGTTTTAAGTTAGGGGATTAAGTCCCCTTGAATCCTGAGGGTCCCTGGGGGCCAACTAGCCTACCAGGTACCTCGAGTAAGCGCAACAGAGTTGCATTGCAGAGAGGTGTAAAAGGGGCGTGGCCTTGGACCACCTCTCTGCAATGCAGCTCTGTGGCGCTTACTGGAGGTACCTGGTGGGCATGTTGGCCCCAGGGACCCTCAGGATTCAAGGGGACTTAATCCCCCAACTTACAATGTGCTGGGGGGTGCGTTTGCACAGTAGTGCAGGGAGGGGGCGGGGCCTGATATAAGAAGTTAGCAATCCTGCTGTGTGGGATTTACTGGTGGTAAAAAAAAGGGTAGTTGGCCCCCATGGTTGAAGTTGGGGGCTAACTACTCCTCCTGTTACCTCCAGTAAATCCCACACAGTGGTATTGCTAAGCGGTGTTTCGGAGGCCACGCTCCCCTTTCTCCCCCACTCTGGAAACGCGACTGGTATGTTATAATTAGAAATTAGCATTTAAAAAACCTTTGAAATTCACTTAAAAAACCATAGGTTTCAGGCACGTTATAGTTAGAAATTAGCATTTAAAAAACCTTTGAAATTCACTGAAAAAACCATAGGTTTCAGACACGTTATAGTTAGGAATTAGCATTTAAAAAACCTTTGAAATTCACTGAAAAAACCATAGCTTTCAGACACGTTGTAAATGACAATTTTTAAATGTATTAATTGTTATATTTATTTTTTTGATACTGATTTACAACATTTTTTTAAACTATTTATTTTTAGATATTTTATTTTTTAAATTACATTGTAATTACATTATACATTACATTACACAATATACTTTCTCAGAATGAATTACTTTAGTTTAAATACTTTGCAAATAGGCAATAGACTTTTAAGTGCAGTAGTTACAGTTGTTGCAATGGGCAACACAATTTAAAAAACAATGCAACATTGAGCTCAATGTGAATTTCTAGTTAAATGCAATTAGTTACTTTATGGATTACTTTTCTAACCACAGGACTGGATCCTAGATTCAGTCCTGGGACATCTCCTGTAAACAGTTGAGTAAAAGCGTTTTGGTTACAGTAGTGATTTTTAAGGAATATTATTGTATTTTAAAAGTTGACAAACTTTCTCACATAGAATCACCAATGTTATCCTATGGGAGGAAATTCACTTAGCAGGTAAGTAGTGTTATAGTTACTTTTTCTTACTCAGATCCTGGAACCAGCACTGGTGCATCTCCTGTAAACAGTTGAAAGAATGCGTTTAAGTCACACAGGCGATTTTTAAGGAATATTTGTAGTTTGTGAAAATTGACACTTTGAAACTTTTCTGCTGAAAACCAGACAATGGATTCCTATGGAAGGAAATTCAAGTTACTGGTAAGTACGGTTAGAATTACTTTTCAGGGTCAGTGCTGGGCTAAAAGATGCAGCACTGGGTTCTCTCCTGATAACAGGTGAGTAAATCGGAATTCATAGTTCAGCTGATTTTAGAGAAATATTATAAAGTTCCAAAACTCCACACTTAGAAGAATTTCCAAGTGAAACCAGTCAATGTTAGCCTATGGAAGGAAATTCAAGTTACTGTTAAGTACGGTTAGAATTACTTTTCAGGGTCAGTGCTGGGCTAAAAGATGCAGCACTGGGTTCTCTCCTGATAACAGGTGAGTAAATCGGAATTCGTAGTTCAGCTGATTTTAGAGCAATATTTGTAAGTTTCAAAAATCGACACTTAGAAACTTTTTCAGCAAAAAGCAGGCAATGATATCCTATGGAAGGAAATTCAAGTTACTGGTAAGTACGGTGAAAATTACTTTTCAGGATCAGTACTGGGCTTAAAGATGCAGCACTGAGGTCTCTCCTGATAACAGGTGAGTAAATTGGAATTCGTATTTCGGCTGATTTTAGAGGAATATTTGTATATTTCAAAAATTGACACTTAGAAACTTTTTCAGCAAAAAGCAGGCAATGATATCCTATGGAAGGAAATTCAAGTTACTGGTAAGTACGGTTAAAATTACTTTTCAGGATCAGTACTGGGTTCAAAGATGCAGCACTGAGGTCTCTCCTGATAACAGGTGAGTAAATCAGAATTCGTAGTTCGGCTGATTTTAGAGGAATATTTGCACAATGGTGAATAAAGGGGTGGGGCCTGAGGATACATGTCTGCAAACACGCCCTGTGCGCGTTTTAAGTTGGAGAATTAATTCCTCCTCAATCCCGAGGGTCCCTAGGGGCCAACTAGCCCACCAGGTACCTCCAGTATGCGCCAGAGAGCTGCACTGCAGAGAGGTGTTCAGAGGCCACACCCCTTTTTATAACACTCTGCAACGCAGCTCCGTGGCGCTTACTGGAGGTACCTGGTGGGCTAGTTGGCCCCCAGGGACCCTCAGGATTGAAGAGGATTTAATTCCCCTTCTTAAAACACGCCACGGGGCCTGTTTGCACTCATGTCACCTGAAGCCCCGCCCCCTCCCTTCACCACTGTGGAAACGCGCCCCGTGGCGCTTTTTAAGTTGGGGGATTAAGTCCCCTTGAATCCTGAGGGTCCCTGGAGTCCAAGTAGCCCACCATGTACCTCCAAAAAGCGCCACAGAGCTGCGTTGCAGAGAGGTGTAAAAAGGGGCATGGCCTATGTACACCTCTCTGCAACGCAGCCCCCTGGTGCATACTGGAGGTTCCTGGTGGGCTAGTTGGCCCCCAGGGACCCCCAGTATTTAAGGGGAATTTGTTCCCCATCTGCAAACGCGCCAGGGGGCGCGTTTGCAGAGTGTTAAAGGAAGGGGCGGGGCCTGCGGCTCGATCGTTTTTTTTCCCCGAAGGGAGGCTGTGTGGCCCCCTTCCTTTTTCCTATTTTTGGGCCCTGGGGACCCCATCCCCCAGGGCCTTACCCCTTTCTTTATAAAAAAAAATTAAACGGGAAGGGGGCCGCGTGGCCCCCTCCCGTGGCCGAATCCGGCCCCGGGGACCCCATCCCCGGGGCATGGCCACACTTTTAAATACATTTTTATGGAGGGGGCTGCGTGGCCCCCTCCTCAGGCCTCCTTTTGCCCCGGGGACCCCATCCCCCGGAGCAGGCCTTTATTTTTTTAAATTATTTTTTGGGGAGGGGGGCGCGTGGCCCCCCTCCCGAGCCACTACTTGCCCCGGGGACCCCATCCCCCGGGGCTGGCCCTATCCTTTGGGGTCCGTGGGGGACCCCAACTCCCCACGGACCCTGCCGGCTCCCTGCCTCCTGCGGGAGCCGGCATTGTTTTTCCACATGGGGAGCTGCTAACATGCAGCTCCCCATGTGGAAAGCAATTTGCTTTGTTGCTGGAAGCGGGAGCAGGTTTCCTGCTCTCGCTTCCAATATCCAAGCAGTTTGCTATGACAGGACGGAGCCGCGAGGCTCCGTCCTGTCATAGCAAACTACAGTGTCCCGGGGTAGGCACCCCGGGACACTGCAGGAGCCGGCCCTGGGGGTGGCGGTCCCCAGGGCCATTACAGGCTCCAGGAGGGGGCCGCGCGGCCCCACTCCCTCCATCGACAAAGCCCCGGGAGGTGGTGGTCCCCGGAGCTCTGGGGTCCGTAATGAACCCCCATATTGAAATGTTTAGTGCCCCGGGGAGGTGGCGGTCCCTGGGGCGTGTGGGGGGGCTCAAGCCCCCCCACACAGGTAATTTTTAAAAAAAATACAAAAGAAGCCCCGGGGGGTGGCGGTCCCCGGGGCTGCGGGAGGGCCAAGAGCCCTCCCGCACCATTATTTTTAAAGCCCCGGGGGTGGTGGTCCCCGGGCTTGGGGCCTCGAGGCCCCCAAAATTAAATATAAACCCACCTCCCGCATGCCCCCGGGACTTGGCCCACCCGGGGCAAAATAGTATCGAAGCGCGGAGACCGCGCTTCGATTCTTCCGGCGGGATTCGCGCACCTAAGCGCATCCCGCTGATTTTTTTCTTTAAAAATGCTTTTTTCTGCCCAGGGGTCCTTGTGGGACCCCCTGAGCAGACCTAGGGGTCAGGGTGTTTCTACCCTGCCCCCTTTGCGCTTGCGCACTTGTTTCTGTCCTCGGTTCTACCGAGGACAAAATGGCTGCCAACACTTCCTGATTTGGAGTGTTGACAGCCAATTAGCATGCAGCTCGTGATCGGGAGGGTTCGCGGACCCTACTCGGCCATAGATATATATGTGATTTTATTTGTGATTTTCTCAGAAACTACTGAACGGATTTACACCATTTAAGCAAAAGGCATGACACTGAACCAAGGGCTACCTCTTTGCCAAATTTGGTGTAATTCCGTTTAGCAGTTCGGGCTGTAGCTGCGACTAAAGGTTCCTATGGAAAAATGAATGGGGAAAACGCGTTTTGGGACCCCCCTTTTTTCTCGGCCCCCGCTTGACGAATCACCCCGAGACTTTCAGGATAGGAGCGGACCGGAGCGCCCCAAAAAGTTGGAAACTTTCGCAAAGATTCATCCTCCGGCGCCAACGTTATTTCAAATAGAATGTTGCGGATTTCCTTTGGAAAATAGGTCCTAACTATAATTATCTACTGGCGACCGCCAGTAGATAAAATATATATATGTATATATATATTTTCAATTCAATTCAAAAATCTTTATGCGGTTATAGATATATCCATAAAAGCACAAGTCGCATAATAACAGAACGGTGTACACAAATCCATTAATCATAAAACAATAGAGTGAAATGGTACATGATAAAACATATTAAGTCAGATAAAATAGTTAACTATAAAAACCATATAAATCATTTAAGGCATTGTGAGCCAATTAAAAACTAATACAAGACAATATCCATTAAGTTCATACAAAACCAAACCACAATATATCAAATTAGTACGATAAAACAAGCTCATAAAGTGCACATGGTGTTTCAGGCATGTACTGCAATTTTTAGAAAAGTGCCTACACGAACAGTTAATTCATCATCTTCCAACTTGCGCATTTTCATGTAGGCTGCATCTAAATCCATAGGCGAGATGTTTTTCAAAAATGGGATCAGAAACTGTTGTGTGTATTCTTTGTAAAACTTACAAAAAAATAGGAAGTGGAGTGTTGTTTGCCCACTCCTATCATCGCATGGGCATGCTAATTGCTCTAAATTAGCAGTGTACCCCAAAGGGAAACACAATAAAAATGTTACTGTGCCAGCCCTTAAACGTAAGAGGAGTCCTCTCTCCCAACGACCTATTGATTTTAGAAGATAACTAGATGGCATGTTTGAGGAATCCGAAATGGGCATATAAATTGCTACAGACATTTTCTGGGCCTCCCTTTCATGTCTTATAACTCTGTAATGATCATAAAGAGCCCGCCGAAGGACTTTTTTATTTGTGCCATCAATGTTAGTAGGATTTGTAAAAACCGATGCATGGTTAATCCTACTCAAGCTCTTCCTCACTGCGGACAGCCATGGTATTTCTTTTCCCTTATCACACTTGAGACAGTCTCTTATTATCTCTCTAGTGAGAGACGCTGCAGGGTTTTTCCAGATAGCGAGCCAAAAAAGGGCAGGGCGAGCCTTTATGTAATCTTCAACATAGTGCAGTTTTAGTTCGGCATGGCAAATATTTTGTGAGGTGGAGATCGGTGGTCCCAGGATTTTACGACAGAATCTATTTTCTTCAAGCTGGATACTGATAATCTTAGTGTAGCCCCATACCTCCGCGCCATATGTTGCTGTTGGGATGCACTGTGTTTTATAGAATTTCAAAAGCGCTAACATAATCCCTGTCCTTTTAGGCTGTGGTAAACCAAGAATTGAATTGATAACTTTGGTGAACTTATTCCTGCTATATGCCACATGATCAACCCAAGAACTATTGGCAGAATAAACTAACCCCAAATAGGGAAAAGTGCTGGTGCATTGTAATTTTTAATTGTCTACAGTAATAGTGTTTAAAAGGTACTTTTTTGGCCCACAAGACATAGTAAATGATTTTTTTAAATTAGTACACAAATCTAAACTAACCATAAAATCCACAAAGCCCCGCACTAAAATACGTAGGGCATTAGGTGTTCGGCCCATTATATATATATATATATATATGTCTATTTCCTCAAAGCCTCTGAACAAAGCCCTGTTTTAACCACTGCTTCACCAGGACCAACAGAAGGACGGCACACAGAAATCTTTAGACGAGGCAGTTTAATAGGCTTCAGAAGCTACCATGCGTCATGGAGTAAGTAACCAGCAAAGTGCAAGGTGCATATTCATCCACACACAGACCTACGAGTTTCGGCCGTAGCCTTCTACTGGGTCATAGAGTATAGTGCATAGAGTGTCAATTTAAAGGGATATCAATACCCTTTCCCACCACCAATTAAAACATCCATAGTGTTAAAGGGGAAACAACCAATTATTTCACATTCTTATCAAAATAAAGTATATCATTGCAGCGAGTTGTTACAGATGTAAATGGTGAATCTAGACCAATCCTTGTGAAGTACACTTAGGCTAAGAGACATAATTCATCGAGGTCAAGAGTTTCAAGGGTTTAAGACAAATGATTTAAGTGCTTGGTCTTGTTCGGCAGTTATTGTTACAAATGGCTATACTGTTCATAATGATTAAATCACAGGTTTTTTAGATGACAAAATTGGACAATGTATTTTCTATTTTCAAAGACGAGAGGACCGAGTTAGTCACAACATACCAATTCTATTGTTACTCAATCAATTTCATTAAGATCTCATATTGATGTTGAAATATATATACATAAATATAAAGTGCAAAGTGCTTTTCATAACATATATTACCCCATAAAATACTAAGATCAAGGAAATTGTAAAGTGCAAGTGCAAGTGCAAAGTGCAATATATTATCCCTGTAAAGTACCAGAGATCAAGGAACGCAACATATCAAAGCAGGTATTCCAGTACTAGATTCCAAATCATTTCAGTATTAGATATAAAGTGACAAATGCTTAATCTATCCTAATTGTAAGTTAGAAGGAGATAAGATCCACTCCTCTATCCACTCCTCTATTACAACAATATCTGAATAGTATTTACTACACCAATGTCACATATATAGAACTATATAGAAAAAAAACTAAATGAAAAAGTACTGTAAAATACCAAAATTGGAAAAGTGGTAAGTGCTTCGATTGTATAACCTCCCATATTGCACAAATATTCAATCAATATAGATTCCATTATTGCACATAAGTGTACACATATAAAGTGCATCGTGTTGTTTCCTGTAAAGTACAGAAAACAGCAAATCCGTTACTGCACAAGATTGAATAGAAATGTGCAGCGTGTTATTTTCCGTAAAGTACAGAAATCAACAAATAGTGACGTTTTTCCTACGTCCTCTCATCAATTGCACATATGATATTAAAGTGCCATATGAAATTATTATCCCATGCCTGGAAAAGTGGCTCATGCTCATAAAGAAAAAATTATTTTGATAAAAACAAATTAAAATCCATATTCTTAGATACATAATCATCAAGCTCAAGCAAGCACTTTAGGGCATTCAAACTTCCTACTATCTGTTGAGAGTCCTATCACGGATGTTCAAAAATGTTAAAAACCAATCATTGAAAAATCCTACAGAAATGTATACAGTTCGGCATCAGCATTCAAGCCTCATGGATTTTCGGTTCCCAATGTAATTATCCATCTTGATTCTGCTCGCCTCAGGCCAATTCTCTATCTCCTCCCCTGATTTTAATCGGGATATGTTCAATACCAGAGTAGAAAAAGTTATTTTCCAAGTTTCCGTCATGTTCTTTCCAAATGTGTTTGGCCGTCACATATGTGAAATCCTTATTGACGATAGCCCTCAGATGTTGGAGAATGCGTAATTTTAATTTATTCACAGTACTGCCCACATATTGTTTGCCGCAGCCACATTCTGGAAGATAAACTAAATGGTCTCACAGGTTATCCTTTCCTTGATAGATTTCTTAATACCTTGTATAGTTGTTACATCCACCCTGTTGCGGCCATAGTTGCATGCTTTGCATTTGGGGCATTTCACAAAACCCTTGTGGATTAACCAATTGCTTTTTTGTGAGTTTTTGTTGGCAAAATAACTCTGGGTTAGCAAATTCCCCAAGGAGGGTACCTTTCTGTATGTGATATTTACATATTCTGAAATATGATGTTTGAGTTCATGATCTTTCTTTAAAACATTCGAATGATTGGTAATCACTTGTTTAACAGTTTTGTTTGAACTATTAAAATCCGTGATGAATCTAGTTGTTTCTGTGTTTGATTCAGCCTGTGTCACTACTTTTTGGGCAACAACAGATTATCTCTCCTTTGTTTAGTGGCTCTCTTACGTGCATCTTCCAAAACAGTTATAGGATATCCTCTTCTTCGAAATCTGCTGTACAGCACATCAATCTGTTTCTCATATTCATTCTCCTGGGAGCAATTCCTACGTGCTCGCAGGAATTCTCCGTACGGAATGCTCCATTTTAGAGCTTTTGGGTGTGCACTATTGGCTGATAAGATGCTGTGGCATGCTGTGGTTTTGCAGAATAGGGTGGTACACATTCTTTCTTCTTCAATATAGATCCGTATATCAAGATAGTCAATCGAGCTCTTGCTTTATGTATGGGTAAATCGTAGATTTAGGGAGTTGTTGTTCAATGATGTTAAGAAATCTTTTAGATCACTTTCCTCCCCTTCCCATATAAGGAAGAGATCATCGATATAATGGACCCACAACACCACCCTTTCCAAGTTC
Source organism: Calotriton arnoldi (assembly GCA_963921515.1). Taxonomy (NCBI): domain Eukaryota; kingdom Metazoa; phylum Chordata; class Amphibia; order Caudata; family Salamandridae; genus Calotriton; species Calotriton arnoldi. Next base: position 50,577 of record CAWUFW010010242.1, on the reverse strand, counting down.
ATGCTGTTATTCTCTGACCACAGACATTCTGTCTCCCAAAAGCCCATTGTTAAATCTGCATACATTGGAGCGAATGAGGTGCCCATGGCAGTTCCTTGTTTTTGCCTATAAAATTTGCCATCAAAGATAAAAATATTGTTTGTTAGGCAAAAGGTCATCATCTCTAGGAGCATTTTCATATGACTGAGTAGGCTCAGGGACCGTAATCTCATGAAATGTTCACATGCCATCAGTCCATCCTCATGGACTATTGAAGAATAGAGAGAGACCACATCCACTGTAGCCATGATGTATCCAGGTTTCCAAGGAGTGCCATTAATACGTTTCAGAAAATCCATGGAGTCTCGTATGTAGGAGGGTAGATCAGCTACATATGGAAATAGGCAGATATCCACAAATCTGGAGGTGTTCTCCAAAAGGACCTAGTTGCCATAGAAAAAGTGTTTTTTGATTTGTCAAAATCTTTGGCGCCGTTTCACAAATCCTGGCGAAATTTTCAAAACTAATGGCCTGCTCCGGTCGGCTCCTGTCTTGAAAGTTTCGGGGTGATTTGTCAAGCCGGGGCTGAGAAAAAAGGGGGTACCAAAACGTGTTTTCTCCATGTTAATTTCCATAGGAACTTTTGTCGCGGCTACAGCCCGAACTGCTGACTGGAATTACACCAAATTTGGCAGAGAGGTAGCTCTTGGTCCAGAGTGCACTCTTTTCTTTAAATGGTGTAAATCTGTTCAGTAGTTCCAGGTGACCGCAGTGGATCCGCGAACCCTCCCCATCATGAGCTTCATTCTGATTGTCTACCAGCACTTCAAATCAAGACGTGTTGGCAGCCATCTTGTGCAAAATTATCTTAAAAAAAGAAAAGGGGGCATGGTAGAAACACCCTGACCCTCTAGGCCTGGTCAGGGGGTCCCACAGGGCCTCAAAAAGCATTTTTTGGGGAAATCAAATGGGAAGGATTCGCGTGGGGTGCGCAAATCCCACTGACAAATAACAAAAAAAAACAAAGCGCGGGAGAACCTCGGGTGGGCCAGGTCCTGGGGCAATCAAAAAATATAGTGTGGGGGCCCGCAGGTGCCTCTGCAGCCCCGGGGACTGCCTACTCCCCGGGGACATGCTGATTACATGTGGACCACCACCTTCCTGGGGCTTTTGTCCAATATAAAATGTGTGGGGGGCTCATGCCTCCCCCATGCAGCCCCAGGGGCCGCCACCTCCCCGGGGCTTTAATAATTATACTCGGGGGCATGTGACCCCCCGCAGCCCTGGGACAGCCACCTCTGAGGGGCTCTGATTTGAAAAAAATGTGTGGGGGGCTCGAGCCCCCCACACGGCCCTGGGGACCACCACCTCCCCGGGGCATACATACATTAAGTTTGGGGGATCCGTTGCGGACCCCCAGCCCTTGGGACCACCACCTCCCCGGGGCTTTGCACACGAAGGGAGGGGGCCACGCAGCCCCCCCTCCTGGAGCCTTCCGTGGCCATGGGGACCGCCACCCCCCAGGGCCGGGCCAGCAATGTCCCGGGACATTGCAGTTTGTAATGGCAGGGCGGGAGCACTGCTCCCGCCCTGTCATTGCAAACTTCTGCTTTGCTTCGTGGAAGCGAGAGCAGGAAACCTGCTCTCACTTCCACAAAGCAAAGCAGAATTGCTTTTGGACAAGCGGAGCTGCATATTATCTATGGAAGGGAAATATTGAGAGGCAGACATGCCACTTTACTGGATTGCTCGATTGATCAAACCTACAGACATGTTTTCAGATTGCCCAAATACACAGATCAGGCCCAGGTATGACTAGAGTTTGGCCTAATCAAACAAGATTTTGAAAACAGAAACTCTTTTCTAAAAATGTGCCACAGGCTGCACGCAGCCCAACTAGACACGTTGGATTATGACATGAGATGAATACAATGAGTTCAGCTTCACCTCACAGACATCACTTGGAGGAATCCATCAGTCATTTACTGGAGAATCAAGCCAATAACAACTGCAAGCTTACAAAAAGTACTGCACAAGGTACCATTTAGAAGATAAAGATCTAATTGCAAAACAAAAGCATGCCTGGCAAATTATAAATACTTATACCACTTTAAAGCCACAACCATACTTTGACAACAGTGTTCCAAAATATTTAAAAGTTAATTCATATTTCATAGTTTTGGCATTCACTCCACATTATCTAGCACCCCACCTTGGCAGAAAACCAATAGCGACCAGAGTTGCAGGCTCTGTGGGGCAGCAGAAGAATCACTGCTGCATGTCATGTGCATCCGCCCAGCACTCCGAAAAGAACGGCGACTGATGCTTCGCCCACCGTTCAATCAGATCTCAATTTGTACATCCAGGCAAGCAGTGGCAGAGGTGCTGAACCCTAAAAACCTAAGATTAAATTCCAATTTTACAAAATGTATGCTCATTCATAAGACAAAAGTAGGCGAAGTGCTGAGCACCTGAGCCTAAGTATATGAAACTCTGTTATGTCATCATCACTTCTGGAGTAACCAGACATTCTCAGCTACTAAGTACTCTATCACAGATGGGGACACACATATGCTGAGAACATCATGATGGCCGCTTCTTGCTAGATACTTGACGTAATTGCAATTTCAGCCTATATGACTTTTATTTTGGGATAAAATCAAAAGAGACAAATGATGGACGGAATGCTGAATAATGCAAATATTCACCCCCAGTCACAAAGATCTAGGTTTAATCCATTGTTCTTTTGCTCACCACGCCACCCCAGTTTGGACCCACCCATATGCAAATCAGTCTTGATCCTGTTCCACATAGGAACAGTCCAGCCCAAACTGCCAAGCCAGGTCCTCCGGGGACCGGAAGCAAGCATCCTGGGACCGGCTTCGCTGCATCACCCCAAATCAGCCAGGCTAGCTTGAATCCAGTGGCGCAGTGAGCACTGGACCCATCTCTGGCCATTCCCTTCCCACTTAGGGCGACAAAAGCAAAAGAGACAAATGATGGATGGAATGCTGTACAATGCAAATATTCACCCCAAGTCACAAAGATCTGAGTTTAATCCATCATTCTTTTGCTCACCGTGCTACCCCAGTTTGGACCTAGCCATATGCAAATCAGTCTTGACCCTGTTCCACATGCGAACAGTCCATCCTGAACTGCCAAGCCAGGTCCTCCCTGGACCAGAAACAAACATCCTGGGACCGGTTTCGGGGCATTACTCCTCATCAGCCAGGCTAGCTTGAATCCAGTGTTGCAGTGAGCACGGGACCCAAGTCTGGCATATCCTTCTCACTTAGGTCAACAAAAGCAAAAGAGGTTTAAACTGGAATGGCATGAGGATCAAAAAAGCAATGGATTTAGGCCCAGATCTTGGTACTGGGGTGAATGTTTGACATTGATCAGCATTCTGTCCATCAATTGTTCTTTTTGCATTTGTCTCCCCGAGTGGGACGTGTATGCCCATACGTGGGTCCCATGCTCTCCATGCCACTGGAGTCAAGCTAGCCTAGCTGATGAGGGGTGAAACCCCAAAACTAGTCCTAGGATGCTTATTTCCAGTCCAGAGAGATCCTGGCCTGGCAATGAGGGCTGCACTGTTCCCATGGGGAACAGGGTCAAGACTGATTTGCATTTGGCTGGGTTTAAACTGGAATGGCATGGGTAGCAAAACAATTATGGATTTAGGCCCAGATCTCTGTACTGGGGTGAATGTTTGACATTGATCAGCATTCTGTCCATCAATTGTTCTTTTTGCATTTGTCACCCCGAGTGGGACAGGTATGCCCAGATGTGGGTCCTGTGCTCTACATGCCACTGGAATCCAGCTAGCCTGGCTGATTAGGGGTTAAACCCCAAAACCAGTCCTAGGATGCTTGTTCCCAGTCCAGGGGGAATCTGTCCTGGCAGTTCGGGCTTGACTGTTCCCATGGGGAACAGGGTCAAGACTGATTTGCATATGGCTGAGTTTAAACTGGAATGGCATGGGGAGCAAAAAAACTGTGGATTTAGGCCCAGATCTGTGACTGGGGGTGAATGTTTGATTAATTCAGGATTCCGTACATCATCTGTTCTTTTAGCATTTGTCGCCCTAAGTGGGAAGGGTATGCCCAGCTGTGGGTCCCGTGCTCGCTACACCACCAGATTCAAGTTAGCCTGGCTGATGAGGGGTGTTACCCCAAAACCGGTCCCAGGATGGTTGTTTCTGGTCCAGGGAAGACCTGGCCTGGCAGTTCGGCCTGCACTGTTTCCATGGGGAACAGGGTCAACTGATTTGCATATGGCTGGGGCTAAACTGGAATGGCGTGCAAAAAAATGATAGATTTGACCCAGATCTGTGTCTGGGGGTGAATGTTTGATTTATTCAGCATTCCGTCCATCATCTGTTCTTTTTGCACCCAGTTTTGGAGCATTCACATTTGCTGAGTTCGCTAAGAAAATCTGAGCTATATAGATTGAATAGGAAAGGAGCAAGGGCGTATCTTTGCTTCAGGCCAGTGTCGACATAGACTTTCTTAGAGAGCCTATTCCCAACCCTGAGTATAACCCCCAGCCATGTATTTATATACAGGAGTTGCATGCCCATTAATATGGCTGGTGGGGTAACCATCCATAACAAGGTTTGTGGCACACTGTTGAACGCAGCCTTAATGTCAACGTAGCAGGCAAATGTTGTTGTTTTGTTGAAAAAAGTTTTTTCCATGCAAATAGACAGAACTAGAAGACACTTACAAACCTAAAACCCCACTATTACATTATAAGTTACTAATTATTGTTGTAAAAAACATAAAAAAACACTTTGAAAATGACAAAGTATACTAAAACAATTAAAATAACAAACACCAAATTAAATATTTTTATAAGCAATAATCAACAATTAATTATTTAATTAACCTAAAACATATTTTAAAATAAATAATAAATGTAAGTTCGAAATAACTTCCAACCTTAATCCCGTACATACCCAACAACCCGCTGCCAAATTAAAAATTGGTAGTTAAATGTAAAAACCATATTTACACATTCAAAATTACAAAGTATACTAAGCAAATTCAATAATAATTATTACAATATTACTAACACCTTAAAATGATATAATAGCTATTAATACAAATGTATTGTGATACAATTTTATATACCACAATATTTAATAAAACGTTATTACGTACCTAAAAATATATTCTTACCCCTTATATTCTGCCCCATGATATTAGTGAATTGATGATATTCTAAGCACAATATTATTGTAACTTTATATTATTTCCTCAATATTTGGTAATTCAATGCATTTATGGTATCTGCTCCAGTCTGAGCAAAGGCTCTATTCTGTGTTGAATTCAGTGATAATAGATATTTTTGGCTTTTTATCTCTGTAGCTCATAAATTTCTTTCCATGGCATCTTTTGGAGGTTTCCAATTTGTTCATGCCACTTCACCACTTTTTGACTTTTCTTTCTTTTTCCTGTGCACTTCCTTGCCTGACATTAGAAATGGCAATTTTATGTGTAACACTAACTCTAGTTTCAAGTTCCTTATGTAAACTTCTTCCTTGTGAATTTTCTTTGGGATCACCAAACATATCACTTTCCACAGATATCAATTAGAACAATAAACTTATATCATCTGTAACCTATCTACGTCTACTGGAACTTCTTACTACGACACAACATAAATTGGCGACGAGTTGGATCAAAACTACGCGTGAGGACTTACTTCAAGCTTCATAAGGAATTTTTTTTTCAAGATTTTATTTAAAAAAGAACCTACTTATGGATTTAACGCCCTCCCGCCCCACCAGTGTCCAGATTCACTGGACACCCCATTGACAGGGCGTATGTTTCCTGCTGCCATTGACAACGCGTATGCTTCATTACATCTGCTGCCTGTTTCATGCTGCCATTGACACCCTGCTGCGATTTACTGGGCGTATGTTTCCTGATGCCATTGACAATGGTATGCTTCATTACATCTGCTGCCTGTTTCATGCTGCCATTGACACCCTGCTGCGATTTACTGGGCTTATGTTTCCTGCTGCCATTGACAACATGTATGTTTCTTTACATCTGCTGCCTGTTTCATGCTGCCATTGTCACCCTGCTGACATTTACTGGGCGTGTGTTTCTGCTGCCATTGTCAGGGTGTCTGCTTTCAGATGCCATCGACACCCTGCTGCCATTGACAGGGTGTGTGTCTTTCTGCCTGAATTTCCATTTCAAGCTACTGTTTACATTCAGCACAGGTCAGGAGGCAGCTCTTATTTCAAAGAGACAGAAAGGTGCAGCAGCGGGATATGACACTGTACTGCTGTGTTAATCTTAATGAAACTGGCAGTGTTACATTTGGTATAGTATCGGCTGATCAGCGGAGTTGTGGTGCTTATTTTGGACAAGTGAGGAGAACATTCAATAGACCTAGCACTACTCTTTCTGGTGAGAAGACATTCACAGCTTCTGCGGTGGTGTAATTTTTTTGGACAATTACGGTATGGTATTTCCATAAAACATGTGGTCTTTATTGAAGTGTGCACCATTGCCGTTGACTTTACTTTCAAATCTACTCACTGCAACGTCTTAGCACGAGCGATGTGTCCGCATGTTGGAGTGGGGCTGGTGCGAACTATGACATTGGGTCGTGGCTGGTAGACCTTGCATTCCAGTTTACAGCCTACTGAGTTCCTTGGTGAAGTCCTCCGCAGCCGACACTCCAGCCGCAGTTTTCTCCTGACGCAGCGTTCTCCTGACGCTTCTACCAGCGCCTTTTGCGTACCATCAGGTCTCCTACGTGCAGCGTCCTTCACAATTACAAGCACCTACCGGCAGTGTCCATGAATGATTAGCGCGGTGATGCGCACATCTATTCTTCATATCTCCTTCACCAGACCAACATCGGCGGCATTTTGCTTTAATTGTGAATACTGTTAGGGCGGTGACGCGCACACCTTCTTCATAACCTGTGGTTTTCTGTTTGACGTCCGTGGAGCCATCTGTGTGAGGTATTTCGGGGGACATTATTTTACTGTTTCCAGCCTTACCGCCTTTACATTAGAGACGCTTTGCCGTTTTCTTCGTTGCTTCACCTTAAGTGCTGAACTTCAGGTCCTGGCACTTAAGCAACGTGATTTGCTGTCTCATTTTTGGCTCCCATTACTACAGCGTTTTACTATTATGCATTGTCTATGTTTCTACTCATAACTGCATTTTCTTTCTATCATTATTTCTTGCCTTTTCACTTATGTTATTTAATGTTTCTCTTTTTATACAATTATGTTGATGCTCATTTGTTTCGTATAATACTGCCATTACATTTCTGATATTCCTGCCTTAATTTAATCATATTATGTACTTTTACCATATTGCCATTTACATGCTACTGTGCTGTTAATGCATTTCTTCCTTGGCATGCAGGTTTTATACGTTTTTTTCTCTACTTCTATGTTGAGCATTTTCTTTTTATCCTTTGCTTCTTCATATGGTTTCTTTTTACAGAGCACTCTCTTGCTCTGGTGTGCAAGTTGTTGCGTCTGCATTTCCCTTGCATTTATTTTCTTGCGTGGTCTAACTGGAGGTGTGACTGCACTTTTTATTTTCGGTGGGGTGCAGTCCACCCAGATCATTCTTACTTTGTTTGCTGTTTGAGGATTCACTAGCTTGGTTTAGCAGTGTATTCACCCGTTGCTTACTTCCTGGTTGGGTGTAGCCACCCGTTTGCTTACTTACTTACTTTCTGGTTGGGTGTAGCCACCCGTTGCTTGTTTTCTGGTTGGGTCCATGTCACCTGTTGCTTGCTTTCTGTTTGGGTGCTAGACACCCCTTGCTTACTTACTGGTTGGGTGTAAGCCACACTTTTTGCTTGCCTTCTGGTTGGGTGTAATTTACCTGTTGCTTTTCTCTGGCTATATTGTTTTCTTCTTGTTTTTCTCTTTTGGAGTTCTGTCTGTGTTTTGTCATGGAAGTATTGTTTTTTCTGGTTGTGCCTTATGCCTGTTTTTCTGGTTTCACATGGTATCTTTTTCTCCTTCTTTTGCTGTGGTCCGTGTTCCTCTTCTTCTTCGCCAGCCTGGCCAGCCGGTGTGGTTGTGATGGTACTTTGGATTACACTTTTCTTGTTTGTTTTCGTGGATTACTTTTCTCCTTTCTTTTTGAAATTTTCTGGTTTCATTTTGCTCTGCTAAGGAAGGAGATGTGTGTCTTTTTCTTTCATGTTTTCTATATCCTCCTTGCATCTTGCTGCATTTTTATGCATAGTCGCAATTTCAGTGCCTTGTGTAGTTCACGAAATGCTGTTTGTATTTTTGCATTTGCGATATCTACTTATGCAAGCTTCTTGTTTGTAACTGTAATTTTCTGCTTAAATTCCAGTATTTTTGCGTTTCTTATGTAATGCTGTTTTCTATTTGTATTTTGCGACATTTTCTCTTGTAAGTTTCCTTTGTATCACTGTGATCTTTCTTCTTATATTTTGCTATGTTTTTGTGTATTATATAAAGGGGGAAGGTGTGTTATATCCTAAGTTTTATACTATGTATATTCCCTGTTCCTCTGCCTCTGCTGCTCAGCCAGTGTGAATGTGTTGGGTAGAATGTTGGTGTGGATGGTGATGTCATTGGAATGTGTGGATTGCTGTGAGGTGGAGTGTCAGTTGGATCCTGGGCTGAGCAGCAGGGAGGCTGCTCCTGGTGGGGCTGATTACATCTTTACTGGAATACCTACTTAACATCTAAGAACAGTAAACTTATATCATCTGTAACCTATCTACGTCTACTGGAACTTCTTACTACGACACAACACAGATGCTCTTGGCATTATGTCTTTTAACAGCTCTATTACATTGTGCCACAAGTAACTGATATGCACAGTGAGCATCTTATGCATACATAGATGTTGTTTAGAGACGCTGTGACAGCTTTGGACATACTTTTGGATGCCTGTCAAAGGTGACTATACTGGTCTGTAAGTAAATATGTACTTTGTTTTTGCTTCATTTGTTTTCATTATTGCAGGGTTAAATTGTTTCCTTTCAATAGATATGCAAATATTACTATTGGTTTGTTAGGAATCTTTAATTCTGGGATCAAACGGCAGACTGAGGTTCCTTAAGGAAAAGCCAGAGGTGACTGATCTTCATTATCGTTGTTATCATCATTATCATACCATTTATGTAATGAGGATTACCCCAAAGGTCATTCAGACTGGACTTAATGTCAAATGCCTAAAAGAGGTGTGACATAAGCATTTTCCTCAAAGCAAGATAGTTGGATCAATATCTTAGTGATTTCTGGAGTGATTTCCAAAGTGCTGCACTTTGGACAGAGAAGCCGCTGCCTCCTTTGGATTTAACATTTTCACCTGGAAGGCAGAGAAGTTTTTATCTACTCTAGACAGTTGATGGAGCAAGGTCTCGTAAGAAAGAGACTTGCTCAGAGGCAATCCGCTCGTTTAACTCATTAAGAAGATTATTAATTATGTTTGGTGAATAATTAATACACACCACATGAACACGCAGGTTAGTGAAGCTTGCTTATGTGTGTATTAATGCGGATAACAATGAAAACGGACTAATACCGCTTTAAACGGGAAACTGTTGTGTGCATGCGTCAATTGCATCTACGCAGTATGACGAGGTAACGCTTGGAGGGAAATTCTAGCGCATGAGCGGAAGACACTAAATTGGAGTCTTGAAGACTCGCGTGCATGGCATCTGCTTAGCTGAAACTAAAACAAGCTATTTTACTAATGCTAATGCGGGAGAAGTATTAATAAGAAAAGGGGAATAGAGTAGAGGTGGGAGGTATACAGTGTGACCATTTATTTGTGAAATTAATATATTTCTTTTTGACTTTATTATTAGTGCGTATTTGGGCCTCTCACACATAACTGAATTAAGCAGAGTGATGAAATGACTGCGCATGTCCACTGAAAGTTAACCCGGAATGATGACATGGAGGTTGAAAGGGAGCCAAGGTCGCAAATGACATACCCTGAGAACGGATGGTGAAAAGTTCAACGATGAATACTCTTATTCATGATGTTATAATAATGTTGCAAATAAAATGTGAAACCCGTATGAGAACCCAATACATGAATAAAAATTAAGGGGATGGGTTTGCGAACAATAGTTGAACTGATTTAAATGACATGTAAGCATGGTGGGATGGAGCTTCCCCCCTTGCCTGACCAATCATATTTCGTATTTTTACGACATTGAAACTTTAGTGGGCGGAACATGAAGAAACGAAGGTATAATTAAGGTAGCTTTAGTTAGTTAAAGTAGTCGAGGTCGAAGAGGAAGGTCCAGATGCTGTGAGTCGGAGATGCTGTTGCTGGGAGGGATGCTGTGAGATGCTGATGAAGAATCGAATGCAGAACCTGAAGCAGAACTTTCTATCCTAACTTAATTGGGTTAGATCAGAAGATCGCAGAAGAATCTCGAGGAGGAAGAGAGTGTCAGAGAGGGGTGCGACGCAATCGTCGGTATTCAAGAGAGGTCAACTATCCTGTCCTGAATCCTGTCCTGAAGACTTTGGGGCACATGCATCAAAGGTTTTGCGTTCGCAAACGGTGCGATTCGCAAAAATCGGCCGTTTGCGATCGCAAAATTACCTTTTGCGATGCATCAAGGGTCAAGGCCCTCGCAATTTGAGAATTCGCAATTAATTGCGAATTCTCAGATGCGATTGCATTTAAGGAATCGCAAATTGAGATTCCTTAAATGCAATGCATTAAAGTAAAAAATTAGCGATTTCGCTAATAGGGGCGCAAATTACCATGAAGTTGAACTTCATGGTAATTTGCAAAACTTTGAAAAATGCACTTAAGTGCATTTTTCAAAGTTCCATTACACACACACATGCCCTTGGGGCATGTGTGTGTGCAAGATGTACTCATATGCAGATTTCAGGGGTGCAACAGCGGGTCCTTTTGACACCCTGGCACCCTTGAAATTGCATTCTCAATTTGCGATTCTCTAATTGCGAATCGCAAATTGAGAATGTCTTCCCATTCATTCCTATGGGCCTCTAGGCCCATAGGAATAATGTGGAGGTATTCCTTAATTGCGACTCGCAATTAGCGAGTCGCAATTAAGGAATGTTTAGGAATCGCTATTTTTATAGCGATTCCTACATGCATAGGCTTTTGCGATTCCTTAATTGCGATTCCTTAATAATCGCAATTAAGGAATCGCAAAAGCCTACCTTGATGCATGTGCCAGTTTGTCTCCTGACCTATCCTGGTGGACCCTTACCAGCCCTTTGGCCAGGGGGTTGGTCTTTCACACCATTCTTGGTAACTATAATTTCACGTTATTTGCAAATGTTCTTTTCTCTCTGTCCTCTCCCTTTCTGAGCATTAGTTATTGTATGAGTCCAAAGTATATGCTTGATGTTTAATCAATTGAAGTTTCTCTCCTAAGAATGATGGTGACTGCACTGTATTTTTGAAATGGTTCACATGTATTTAATTTAGATAAAGATTTTAAACCTTCCTGAGTCTGTGATCATTTACTTCAAACAAAGAATAGTTAAGGGTTAAGTTAATTATCACCATCAACTAGTTCAACTAATGGTCCATCGACCAGAGGAAAGAACTTTTTGATCAGTGAAAGGTTAGTTAGGAAAATTAAATACCTAATCCTGAATATTGTGAAGTATAAATATAAAACTTTGACACTCCAGCGGTTTACTCAATGTGTGTGTTTTATGGGCCCAGGTGAGTATATGGTAGGGGAGTATCTGTTGTTGGTATACCGCTGGATCAGTTTTCTGGTAGCAGAGTTATGGTTATTATTGACTAGTTTGGTGATAAATATTGATTATTGATTATTGATTTATGTTTAACAAAAGAGTTAGCTTCTTGTTTTGTGTTGTCTAGAATCCCGGGAAAAGGAATAGCGGGTGGTGACAGAAGCCATACTGCAGTGAGGTTACTCGTCTGTTGGAATAATACTGAGAAGCTACGTAGGGCTGGCAGTATTAAACTAGGGAATATTTTGTATAAAAGTAGAGTGCGAATGATAGCAAAAGGGGTTCGCTGGTGAAACTTTGGTCTCATTTCCCAATGCGGGTGACACTGAAGAAGCAACAGGTCCTCCCGAGCTGGAATGAAGAGTAAACAGGGGTTTTACTCGCAGTAGAAGAAGAGTAATTCTGAAACTCAAGAATAAATTGAAATCTATCCTTTTGTTTAGTGGAACAGACAGAGTAGCGAATGTTTTATGTTGTTATTAACGAAGAATATAATGAAAAATATTAAGAAATAATTTTTATATTACCTTGTAAAGGGAGGGTCAGTTGCCGGAGTTGTACTGACATCACAGAGATCCGCGCTGGAATTGGTTGAAACAGCGGGCGTGAGACAGAAGCAGATTGTAAAGGAGGGGTCAGTAGTAAGGAGCAATACCGACATCACAAAAGGCCGCGCTGGCATTGGTCAGACCACAAGCGTGAGCCTGAGTTTGATTAGTTAATAGACAGAAGCCGCGCTAGGATTGGTAGAAAAAGAATTGTATGTTGAGTCCTGATTTGACTGCGGGCGTGAGTCGTGCTGACATAGGACGAGACGTAGGTAATAGAGCTAGAAGATATACGGAAGACTCTTTCCTATATCGACCGTCTGAAATGTTCGGAAGACCAAAGAAAATGACATTAATGAAGAAAATTAAACATTTCTTTAAGAAAGACAAACCTGTAATGACTAGAGAGGGAATTCCTATTCCGCCACCCAAAACACCTGCTTCATTTATGATGATGGAGAAAGGATATCACACGTGTGTATGGTTGGAGAATTGGGTGGAATATTCTAAAGGTGATAGTGTTTTGGCTTTTCCGGAGCATGGTACTTTTAATTTAAAGGTACTTCAGAATTTGAGGGATAGAATGAATATGTTAGAACCAAATCCTAGAATGACACAGTATGAAGCTTTGGAAGAATGGGAAATTGAGGCATTTGATCATGAAAAATACAGAAGTGGTCGGAGATTTAGAGGATTTTTACCTAGATATCCGTATGAGTCAAGTGGAGATCAAATGAAGCGTTGGAGAAGAGCTGTGGTGACCGAGGGTTTATATCCAGTATTAATGGCTGAAGAACAGTTAGGAGGAAAGTGTAAAGAAAAAACAAAACACATGAATACGACAGGATATGGCGAATCAGATGATGAGCTATTAGACGATATTTTGATTAAAAACCCTCCACCGTACCAAGAAGCACCTATTAAGGTTACCCCAAGTGCACCAGTGATAGGAATGCCTTTAACCCCACAAATCTTACATGATGTGTCGCTTAATAGGGTATTGCAGGATAATGAGAGAGAAGCTTTAAATAAAACTAGAGAAGAATTAGTTCAGAAAGTAAGCCAATTGAATTTAAATGCTGAAGCTTTGACTGTACCAGTGACTATTGGTCCTGTAATCCCATTATATGGAGATAAAAAGACTTGCCAGAAAACTCAAACTGTGACAATTCCGTTAACAAGTCCCAGAAAAGAAGTAATAATTATGGATGATCAGGCCAGTAAAAGTGAATCAGTTATTTCATTAATGGATCTCCCGAATGTAGAACCTTTAACTGAAACTCCGAAGAGAATTATACCTGCAAATTTGAGAGAAAAGAGATCTTTGGTTCCTATAGGAACTGGAAGCTCAACAGTAGTTACCCCTGAAGATATAGAGAGGTGGGCACAGGAAATAGAAAACCGAAACCCACAACCAAAGATTCTAGATATCAGTAGATTGAAAGTAGAATTGGAAGAAATGATAACTGGTAATGTGAGCATAGAAAAATTGAACGTTTATAATGATGAGGAGTTATTATTCTTATGTAAGAGTATAACCAGAAGAGCAAGAGTATTTCATGAGAAATTAACAGAAGTAGCCTCAGAGATTGGAATAGATATAGGGAAATCGAAACTGTTGCAGAAACCATATCGAGTGGAGTTTACTGATAAAGATTTAGAAAGTGTAAATGCTTCTGGTAAGAGACTACAAATAAAAGAATTGATTAATATATTACGAAAATGGGGAGACATTGACAAATGGAGAATCAGGTGGATAAGAAAGAAAGAGGAAGTACAAGCGAGAGAAGCATCATCTGCATTTCCAGTGAGAGAATCAGATAAGGTTGAGAAAATGTGTCCAATGAGAGAAGTTCCTGGTGGTGGATATGTTCATGTCCCCTGGAGTAGACAGGATATTTTGTCATTTACGAATGATTTTCCCAGATTGAGAGAAAAACCAGTTGAATGGTATAAACAGGTGGAAAGATTTGTGAAGGTTTCAAAGGTTTTATTGAAGGATCTGTGAGTTATTTGATATTGTAGTACCTGCTGATTTAAGGGCAGAGTGTAAGATCACAGTTGATTGGCCAAGTGAGGAGTATGCTAGAGACTCGAAGACAGGAGCACCCTCAGAAGAGGTGATGAAGAAATATCACCAAGTAATTACTTACCTGAAAGGGAAAATCCCTCCTAAAAAAACGGATTGGGTAAAAATAGATAGAACAACTCAAGAGCCAAATGAGTCCGTACATGCATATTATCAACGGTTACTGCAAGTGTTTAAGCAGTATAGTGGTTTTGAGAACATTGGTGATAAGGATATGGGACATTTTGTGTATCAGTTTGTGTATGGTGTGAAACCGGAGATTAGTCAGATGATTCAGCAGCACATGTTGTGCTGGCAAAGTAAGACGATCGACGACATTTTGAAGTATGCCAAGTATTGTAGAGATGACATTGAGGCAAGGCGTAGGAAGCTAAAAGAGAAAATGATGTGGCCACAAGTAGAATTGGCAGAACAGCAGGAGAATAAAGTAAATACCCAGACTGATAATCAGATAAAAGAGCAGAGTCAGAATAATCAAGCAGCGAATGGTGGTAAAGTAAGAGGACAAATGAATAGAGAGGAAGCGAAGAAGAAGTTTCCTTGTCATGCGTGCGGAAAGCTTGGACATTGGAAGAACGAGTGTAAGAATATTCAGAATAATAATGGGCCAAACCAAAATTTAATTCCATACATGCAGAATGAAGTACTTATGAATCAGCCGCAGCAGGTCGTTACTCCACAGTATCAGGTGCCACCAGCTCCTATGCCAAACTTTGTGAACTCTCAAAAGTACAGTGCGAACACCGGATTTCACGGAGAAAGTGGTAAGAATAACAGAGTGGTTACACAGTATTTTTTTCAGAATGATGAAGAAAATTCGGACTACGTGCAATGACGGTGCCTGAGGGGGAGGAAGAGGAGTGCGTGCTTGGCGCATCCTTGCCGGTAGATCAGACAGGTCCATTTATTGATGGGAAAGTGGAAGGTAATGATATCACTTTTCTATTGGATACTGGTGCTACCCGGTCTACTGTGAGAACAGAAGACATCCCAAACCTACCCCTCTCGGGAGAATCTATCCAAGTTGTAGGAGTGTCAAATTAACAGATTAGAACCCCAATCACAAAACCAATGTAGGTACATATCGGAAATTTTAAAGATATGCATTGGTTTGTAGTTTGCGATTCCAGTCCAGTAAATCTGTTGGGAAGAGATCTATTGTGCAAAATGAACTGCAAGATCTATTGTACACCAGATGGTGTCACTTTCCAAACCCCTGATGAAGATGTTATATAGCTAAGCAAGGTACAGAAGTAGACGAGATGTTTTCATTGATAACTGAGAGTGAATTGCCGGAAGAGCTGAGAACCACAGTGAATCCAGAAGTGTGGGATTTTACAGGAAAAGATATCGGGTTGATGTCAAATGTAGATCCAGTTAAAGTGACAGTGAAAGAAGCTGCAGTTTATCCATACACACGACAGTACAAAATGAGTCCAGAAGTGAAAACAGGAATTGCTCCAGAAATTGACCGAATGATTTAACAAGGCATTTTAAAAGAGATAATGGGTAGTCCTTGTAATTCGCCAATAATGGGACTTAAGAGCCTAGCGGAAAATACAGGATAGTGCAAGATTTGAGAAAGATTAATAAAATTGTAGTGCCTTGTTGCCCAGTAGTGCCAAATCCAGCAGTGATCCTTTATCAGATACCCTGGAATGCAGGATGGTTTACAGTAATTGATTTGTGCCAAGCATTCTTTTCTATTCCTTTGCACCCAGACAGCCAGTATCTCTTCGCCTTCCGGTTTGAGGATCGTATTTTGGCATGGTGCCGAGTTCCCCAAGGGTACACAGAGAGTCCCTCAATTTTTAATCAGATACTGAAAAAGTGTCTGGAGTCATTGGTTATGCCCAGGAAATCAGTTCTGGTTCAGTACATTGATGACCTATTGATGGCATCAAAAACACAAGAAGATTGTGTCACTGACACAATTGCATTACTGAACCATTTGGCCGAAGGAGGACACAAGGTGTCTCCAGAAAAATTGCAGTTTTGTCAACAAGAAGTTAGATATTTAGGGCATAAAATAGAAAGAGGAGTTAGAAAAGTGACACCAGAAGGAATAAAAATAATCAAAGAAATGCAGCTACCTCAGACACAGAAGGAGATGAGAATGTTTCTGGGAGTGGTTGGGTACTGTAGGCAGTGGATAAATAGCTTCTCCATGCTAGCAAAGCCATTGATACAATTAACTCGGAAAAGAGCGAAAGATCCAATTGATTGGAATGATGAATGTTTGGAAGCCTTTGTAAAACTACGAAACTGTTTATGTGAAGCCCCTGCTTTGGGCATGCCTGATTATTCAAAATAATTTGCACTGTTTTGTTGTGAGAGAGAAAATTGTGCACTTTCAGTTTTAACACAGAGACATGGACTGAGCCGACGTCCAGTGGCGTATTTCTCTGCCACTTTGGATCCAGTCGCCTCAGCCCTACCTGGCTGCTTTAAAGCAGTAGCTGCTACCTGTATGAGTCTGGAGCAAAGTGAGTCAATAGTGATGGGACATTCTGTAAAAGTCTACGTTCCGCACTCAGTAGAGATTCTTTTGACAAGAACGCGAACACAACATTTCACTCCTAGTCGGCTGACTAAGTATGAGAGAGTGATTTTAGGAGCAGAAAATGTGACAGTGATAAGATGTACAATAATGAATCCTGCCACATTATTACTAGATCCATGTTGTGAAGAAGTGAAAGATGAGATTGATCATGATTGTCTGGATATGACTGAAT
Source organism: Calotriton arnoldi (assembly GCA_963921515.1). Classification (NCBI taxonomy): domain Eukaryota; kingdom Metazoa; phylum Chordata; class Amphibia; order Caudata; family Salamandridae; genus Calotriton; species Calotriton arnoldi. The sequence goes on along the minus strand of CAWUFW010010242.1, from coordinate 33,489 downwards.
TGTGTACTAAGCCCCGCCCAGACATAAAGGAAACACCATTGAAGGAATCTGATCATGAATTGTTCATGGATGGGTCATGTCTAAGAACAGAAGGAGGAGGATTAAGTGCTGCATATGATGTATGCAAGATGACAGGGGTAGTTGAAGCATCCTGTTTACCGGGAGTCAAGTCTACACAAGTAGCCAAATTGGTGGCCTTAACAAAGGCATGCAAAAAGGGGAAAAATTGGAGAATAACCATATTTACGGACAGTCAATATGGTTTCGGGGTTGTGCATGATTTTGGCCAACTCTGGATGCAGAGCTGATTTCTGACTTCTTCAGGGTCTCCTATCAGGAATAGTAAAAATGTAAAGGATTTGTTGGAAGCATTACAATTGCCAAAAGAAGTAGCAGTTGTTAAATGCGCCACACATCAGGCAGGAAATGACTATGTGACGGCCGGTAATAGGTATGCAGACCAAATTGCTCGATACTGTGCAAGAAATACAATGTCAATTAACAGAAAAGTTGAAAGGGGTGAAACCAGCTGCCAACTTATGTTTTTCTCAGTTCCAGAAACATGGGATGAGGTCAGACAGTTACAAGAAGAAGTTGAGGAAAAAGAAAAGGCGATCTGGATAAAATCAAGTTGTACAAAAAGGACAGAAGATGAAGTGTGGGTGCACTTAGATGGCAGACCAGTCATGCCAGATTGTCTACTCTCTCAAATGGCAAGAGTATACCATGGGACAACACACATTGGCAGGGATTCAATGATCAGATTATTCAGACAGAGTTGGTACAATCCAAAGTTTAGGGTAGTCGCAGAGAGCCTTTGCAAAGATGCTTAATCTGTCAGCAGCAGAACCCAGGCAGGAAGACAGTGGTTAGTTGGGGAAAGATTGGAAAGGCAGAAGGACCCTTCACCAGATTACAGTTAGATTTTATTGAGTTGCCTCCTTGCAATGGATTGAAATATGTACTTGTCATAGTGTGCCTGTTCTCAAGATGGGTAGAGGCATACCCCACTAGAAGAAATGACAGTCTCACATTTGCTAAACTACTATTGAGGGAGTTGATACCTCGTTTCGGTTTTCCAGTCACTTTGGAATCAGATAGAGGACCTCATTTTAATAATGAGATAATTCGATTAATCTGTGCTGCATTTAACATTGAACAAAAACTGCACTGTGCTTATCGTCCAGAGGCTTCTGGAATAGTTGAACAGCTTAATGGCACAATCAAATCAAGATTAGGGAAGGTGTGCGCATCCACAATGCTGAAATGGCCAGATGCATTGCCTCTTGTACTGATGGGTCTCAGAAGTATTCCTGACAGGAAAACGGGATTGAGTATACATGAGGTACTCATGGGAAGGGCAATGAGACAAGCATTTATTCCTGGACACAAATTGATGAATATAACTGATGATCTGGTGTTGGACTATTGCAAAGGATTGGCTGAAATGGTGCGTTCTGTCTCTCATCAGGTTGGAGAAGACGCAGTTGAAAGACAACCAGACTAAGCGCATGATTTGAATCCTGGAGACTGGATGTTAGTCAAGAAGCACGCAAGGAAGTCGTGTCTAGCACCCAGGTGGGATAAACCACGTCAAGTCATACTAGTCACTACCACAGCAGTGAAGTGTGCTGGTTTACCTAATTGGATTCATGCTAGTCATACCAGAAGAGTTCCGAGCCCGTCTGAACAACAAGAACAGCCACTGACTGAACAAATTGAGAGGTCAGAAGTTGAAAGTTGTGAAGCAGAAGAATCTAGAGTAATAGATTCTGAAAGACAACTATATGACGAACAGCCAAGCACAAGTCAGGAAGAGTTGATACCAGTGATTGAAATACCTGATGCTATTGTCGAAACAAGAAGAACAACTGAATTAAAGAGACAGGAAGGTAGAGAGGAAAATACAGGGAAAGAAGAACACACTCAGGTAGAAATAAACAAAGCTATTCAGAAACCTGAGCAGGGAAAGATAGATCTAGAAGAACAAGTTCAGGCAGAAGAAGAACAAGTTGAAATAAGACCTGAACAGGATCAGATAGATCTAGAAGAACAAGTTCAGGCTGAAGAAGAACAAACTATAATAAGACCTGAACAGGTGCAAGTAGAGGAAGATTCAAATACAGAAAATACAGAACAAAGACAATCAGAAAGGAAAGAAGAACAAGAACAGATTGTGCCCAGATTAAATGAAAATAAAAGAACTTTAGAAGGAGACGGAGAAGGTGAAAGTGCAGTCCAGGTCAAAAGAGTTAGAAAAGGAGACAATTGGCCTGCAGGAGTGAAGAGACTAAAATATTACCTAAGAAAACCAGAAAAGAAACCAGAGCAAGTAAATGAGGTTACGAGTCAGACACAATCTAAACTAACCTTAGTAAAACTTACACGAAGAAGCCCAAGATTGAGAATTCTGAACAGAAAATACAAGGCCCCTGAGTGGACCTATGTTATACTTGAAGAATTTGAAAATTTAGATTTATGTGAAGAATCAGAAAGAGTTCATGTTGCACAGAATGATGTAAGCAAATTAAGACCCTTAAAATAAAAGACTGGATTTTAAGAAAATTTAGACAAAGAAAGAAAAAGAGAAAATAAATTTTCTCTGATTAAAATGGCAGAAATTGAAAACACTGAAAGACCGAAACAAAGTTTAAAAAGAAAATGTTTAAGATTTTGTTTATGTAGTATTTTATTAGTAGTATTAGTATGGTTATTCCTAACAATAGGAGTACCTTTGTTAATGGAAACAAGTAACAAAAATAGTACAATTACTAATGAGAAAGTAGATAGAATAAAGGGAACTAAAATAGAAATAGGGGTAGAAGATGAGATAAATTATCATAATGAATCAGACAATGATTCGTCTTTAAATGTATTTACGAAATTGCTATTTCAGTATGTTAATACAATGGAGATTAGTAATTGTTATGTTTGTATCAAGTTACCCTCATCAGTGTCAGAAGGGGTGACTTATCACCATATACCTTTAACATATGGTGTATCATGTAGTGTTTTATCAAGTTTATTTTACGTAACAGGGAAACTTCAGTATTTTTATTCAAACTTAGACGTAGTGTTTTCAGAATTGCCTATTAGAAGGAATATGAATCCAGTATTTAGTAGTAAAAATGCACAGTTCATGGGTGAATTTTTCTTAACAATGAGTTCAATAGATATAGCACAGGCACACAAAGATAATCTAACATGTATATTACGTGAAGAAGAAAAAGAGTTTTTGAATTTAGTAGAAGAAAGGAGACAGGAATTAACAAAGAAAGCTGCTGAACAGAAATCCCATGTACCTCCATGGGCTTAGAAAGAGGGAATTTATGCAAAGGGCGAAGCTCATGCTGCGATGTCCCTAGACTTTGTGAAATGGGGAAAATTCTACCTCCATAGGTTAAAGACAGATTATAATAACACTTTCATTGGTTCCAGTGAATGTGAACACAACTTCCTAATTTTAGGAGGGTGGGGACTAAAAGGGGGAACTGATCCTGTGTTTCCAGGAGTTTATTATGTATGTGGGAATAATGCTTATTATAGATTACATGCAAGATGGTATGGAAGCTGTTATTTTGGAACAGTTTTTCCAAAGATCTACCATGTAGACAGAATCAATGGAATCAATGAAAATTCTAATGGACTAACACTGAGAAGAAGAGCTAGTTTTTCTGAAATAGTAGGTGATATATTTAGTGCATTGATACCCTCAGTTGGAGTCATTCTAAATTCACGTAAAATTTGCAAATTGTCAACCATAGTTGATCGTCTTTCTACAGATACTGCCGGAGGATTCTTAATGATCAATACAGAGATGGTTGCAATAAGGTCTATGGTTTTACAAAATCGTCTTGCTCTTGATATTTTATTGGCAAAAGAGGGCGGAGTCTGTGGTATGTTGAAAATTCAACATTGCTGCACTTATATTCCGGACAAAAGTAAGGAAATTAAAGGGTATATTAGAAATATTACAAGAATGCATAATGACTTGACCCAACTGGAGATTGACAGTGTATGGGGAAGATTAACAAAAAGTATAACATCAATAGGGAATTGGTTTACTAATTTTGGAAAAAGTTTTCTAGGTCAAATAATATTACCAGTAGTTGTGATAATGACAATAGTAATGACAGTAATGATCACATGTAAATGTTGCAGAAGCAAGGGAAAGAGAGGAATACATTTAGAAAGAGAAGGGAGAGGAAAGAAACGAAAGAGGAAATATGAAGAAATTCAGTTAGAGGAAATGAAAGGAAAGTTGTACAAAAAGATGAAAGATTTAGAAGGAAAAGAAGTAACTGACGACATGAGGAGAGGAGAAGGAGAAAACTGAGATGTGCTAAAGTTGGCATCTGGGAAGGGATGGGTAATTTTGTGATGGCTCAAAATGCCATCAGAGAGGGGATTGATGGAGCAAGGTCTCATAAGAAAGAGACTTGCTCGGAGGCAATCTGCTCATTTAACTTATTAACAAGATTATTAATTATGTTTGGTGAATAATTAATACACACCACATGAACACGTGGGTTAGTGAAGCTTGCTTATGTGTGTATTAATGCGGATAACAATGAAAACGGACTAATACCGCTTTAAACGGGAAACTGTTGTGCGCATGCGTCAACTGCATCTACGCGGTATGACGAGCTAACGCTTGGAGGGAAATTCTAGCGCATGAGCAGAAGACACAAAAATGGAGTCTTGAAGACTCGCGTGCATGGCATCTGCTTAGCTGAAACTAAAACAAGCTATTTTACTAATGCTAATGCGGGAGAAGTATTAATAAGAAAAGGGGAATAGAGTAGAGGTGGGAGGTATACAGTGTGACCATTTATTTATGAAATTAATATTTTTCTTTTTCACTTTATTATTAGTGCATATTTGGGCCTCTCACACATAACTGAATTAAGCAGAGTGATGAAATGACTGCGCATGTCTACTGAAAGTTAACCCGGAATGATGACATGGAGGTTGAACGGGAGCCAAGGTCGCAAATGACATACCCTGAGAACGGATGGTGAAAAGTTCAACGATGAAGACTCTTATTCATGATGTTATAATAATGTTGCAAATAAAATGTGAAACCCGTATGAGAACCCAATACATGAATAAAAATAAAGGGGATGGGTTTGCGAACAATAGTTGAACTGATTTAAATGACATGTAAGCATGGTGTGATGGAGCTTCCCCCCTTGCCTGACCAATCATATTTCGTATTTTTGCAACATTGAAACTTTAGTGGGCAGAACATGAAGAATCAAAGATATAATTAAGGTAGCTTTAGTTAGTTAAAGTAGTCGAGGTCGAAGAGGAAGGTCCAGATGCTGTGAGTCGGAGATGCTGTTGCTGGGAGGGATGCTGTGAGATGCTGATGAAGAATCGAATGCAGAACCTGAAGCAGAACTTTCTATTCTAACTTAATTGGGTCAGATCAGAAGATCGCAGAAGAATCTCGAGGAGGAAGAGAGTGTCAGAGAGGGGTGCGACGCAATCGTCGGTATTCTAGAGAGGTCAACTATCCTGTCCTGAATCCTGTCCTGAAGTCTTTGTCTCCTGACCTATCCTGGGGGACCCTTACCAGCCCCTTGGCCAGGGGGTTGGTCTTTCACACCATTCTTGGTAACTATAATTTCACGTTATTTGCAGATGTTCTTTTCTCTCTGTCCTCTCCCTTTCTGAGCATTAGTTATTGTATGAGTCGGAAGTATATGCTTGATGTTTAATCAATTGAATTTTTCTCTCCTAAGAATGATAGTGACTGCACTGTATTTTTGAAATGGTTCACATGCATTTGATTTAGATAAAGATTTTAAACCTTCCTGAGTCTGTGATCATTTACTTCAAACAAAGAATAGTTAAGGGTTAAGTTAATTATCACCATTAACTAGTTCAACTAATGGTCCATCGACCAGAGGAAAGAACTTTTTGATCAGTGAAAGGTTAGTTAGGAAAATTAAATAACTAATCCTGAATATTGTGAAGTATAAATATAAAACTTTGACACTCCAGCGGTTTACTCAATGTGTGTATTTATGGGCCCAGGTGAGTATATGGTAGTGGAGTATCTGTTGTTGGTATACCGCTGGATCACAGTGACTATGTTGAATGGAAGAGAGAAGCATGGTGGGACAAGTATTGGGGACCAGATTAATTACCTATTGGTGGCCACCAGTAGGTAGTTACAGTTAGAATTTAGTTTCCATAGGAAAAGAGTTTTTTTGTTTTGCCAATGACTTTAAGGCCACTTGATGAATCTTCACAAACTTTTCTAACTTGTTTCGACGCTCACTTCAGCTGCTATCTTGAAAATTTTGGGGTGATCCGTCAAGCGGGGGCCAAAAACCAGCAGGTGCTTAAAAGCACGTTATCCCCATGTTAATTCCCGTAGGACCTTTGGACACGGCTACAGCCCGAACTGCACCAAATTTGGCAGGAAGGTAGATGTTCATCCAAGGAAGTACCTTTTTGTTATTTGGTGTAAATCCGTTTGGTAGTTGCTGAGAAATTTAGATTTTTAAGATATACAACTGAGGTTGCGGTGGATCTGTGACCTCTCCCGATCTCGTGCCTGAGATCTGATTGGCTGCCAACACTTCAAACCAGGAAGTGTTGACAGCCATCCTGTCACTTGGTAGCCCGCGCTTTGGTTGAAATTGGCCCCCAGGTCGGCCAGGTCCTGGAGGCATGTGTAAATATAGGATGGGCGCACGGGCCCCCCTCCTCTGGCTATTCAAAGCCCAGGGGACCGCTACCTCCTCAGGGCAGACAAATTAATATATGAGGGGGAGCCTCGCAGCTCCCCTGCTGCCACCACCTCCCCGGGGCACAGATTTTATTATAAAACAATGTTGGGGAGACTCTATGACTTCCCCTGCTGCCCCGGGGACCACCACCCCCCTGGGGGAAAGATGAAAAAACATGGCCCCCCATAGCTCAGGGACAGCCACCTCCCCGGGGCTATTTAATTAAATGAATGCGATGTGGCCTTATGGCCTCCCCGCAGCCAAGGGGACCACCGCCTCCCCTGGGCTAAATTAAATAGAAATGTGTGGGGGATCCAGCTCCCCATGCAGTCCCAGGGACCACCATCTCCCTGGGGCAACTCTAAATAGGTATATATGGGGACCGCATGGTTGGGACACAGCTCCGGAGAGCACCACCTTCCTGGGGCTTAATTACATTGGAGGGGGGCCGTGAGGCCCCCTCTTGGAGCCGTACATGGTCCTGGGGACCGCCACTCCCAGGGCCGACTCCAGCAATGTCCCAGCGTGGCCACCCCCAGGACATTGTAGTTTTCTATGGCATGGCAAGAGCACCGCTCCTGCCATGCCATAGAAAACAGTGCTCTGCTTTGAGCAAGGAGGTGGGGAGCCAGCAGGGACCATGGTAGCCTTCAGGCTCCCCCGCGGTCCCCAACATGTAATACGTGGGTGCCCTGGGTGGGACCAGGAGAGAGGGGGTTGCACAGTTCCCCTCCCTTTAAAAAAATAAAATCTACTTAAAAAAGGCAAGGTCCCTGGTAATTGGGTCCCCATGGCCGATATCGGCCCGAGAGGGTCTCCCTCTTTTTTAATAATTTTTTTTTAAAAAGGGACTGGCCCCAGGTGATGGGGTCCCCGAGGCCCAAAATGGTCCAGGGAAGGTGGACCACGTGGCCCCCTTACTAAAAAAGAGAAAAAAAAGTCAGCAATTCGCCAGAGGCCTGCCTATTTTCTCTACCACTTCTGGTGCACTGCTGGTTGGGGGATGAAGTTGTCTTTCTTCTGAGGGTACTTAGAGGCCAACAAGACTGCCTATTACCTCCAGTAAGCCCCACACAGTGGGATTGCTGAGAGGTGGTCGGAGGCTATGCCCCCTTTCACCAACACTCTGCAAACGCTCCTCTCGGCGCACTGCTTGTGGGGGCATGAGGTCCCTTTGCCTCCCATGGGCCTCAGGACTAAAGTCGACTTCTTCGACCAAACAGCAGTGCACCAGGAGGCATGTTTGCAGAGTGGGGAAGAAAGGGGGCAAGGCCTGTGACGACCTCTCAGCAATTCAGCTGTGTGGGTCTTACAGGAGGTAACAGGAGAGCTAGTTGGCCCCAAAGGACCCTCAAGAGCCACGGGGACTTCATCCCCCCAACTAGAAGTGCACCAGGAGGCACGTTTGCAGAGTGGTGGCAAAAGGGGGTATGGCCACCGAAAACCTCTGAGCAAACCCACTGTGTGGGATTTGCTGGAGGTAACAGGAGGGGTAGTTGGCCCCCAAGGACCCTCAAGAGCTAAGGGGACTACATCCCCCTACTTGTAGTGCCCCAGGAGGCACGTTTGCAGAGTGGTGGAGAAAGGGGGTATGGCCACCGAAAACCTCTGAGCAAACCCACTGTGTGGGATTTGCTGGATGTAACAGGAGGGGTAGTTGGCCCCCAAGGACCCTCAATAGCCAAGGGGACTACATCCCCTACTTGTAGTGCCCCAGGAGGTACGTTTGCAGAGTGGTGGAGAAAGGGGGCTTAGCCTCCTACCAGGTCTCAGCAATTCTGCTGTGTGGGACCTACTGGAGGTAACAGGAGGGGTAGTTGGCCCGAGGTGCACTACTGCTTGGGGGAATGAAGTCCACTTTACTCCTGAGGGACGTTGGGGGCCAAGAAGCCCTCCTGGTACCCCCTGGAAGTCCTACACAGTGGGATTCCTGAGAGCTGGATGGAGGCTCAGCCCCCTTTCTCCACCACTCTGCAAATGCGACTACTAGTTAAGAAAACATAGACATTTACTGAAAAAAATAAAGGTTACAGGATGTTATAGTTAGGAATTAGCATTTAAAAAAACCTTAGAAATTCACTGGAAAAAACCAGAGGGCACAGGGATGTTATAGTTAGCAAATAGAATTGAAAAAACCTTAGAAATTCACTGAAAAAAACAAAGGTCACTGGGACGTTTTAGTTAGGGTCAGATTTCACTCATATAAAACCAGTGAAATTCTGCAGTTATTGTTACCTGTGCTAAGTATAACTTACGTCCCCACAATGCACTGCTTAAGACCTCAAATATTACATCACTCAATACATGGTAAGTGACATCACTGAGATCATCACTGATGACATCTCAAATGAAATCACTGATGACATCATCCACAGAACCACTCACACACCTACACATACCCCATCCAACCTCTTGTACGCCCACTCATAAACTCATACAACCACTGACATATCCATTCAGAGACCTATACCAGTAATCACACACCCACTCACTCCTCCTTAGAGCCACTCACACACCCACTCACTCACTCGTACAGCCACTCACACAACCAACTTTTCACTCACCCATACAGCCACTCATACAGCCAGTTACTCACCCATACAGCCATTCACACAACCACACACACTCACCCATATAGATACTCACACACCTACTTATTTACATGCAAAGTCACACACTCACTCACTCACCCAGTCAGCCTCTCAACACTGCCACTCACTGACCCACTCAAGCCCTCATAACACTCACTCACACACCACTTACATACCCATTCACACATCCATACAAGCACTCACAAATCCCTGTACTCACCTATACAGCCATTCACACAGACTCTCACTGTCCAATACAGTCATTCATACTCGAATTCACTAAACAAAAAACCTATTCAAATAGGCACTCACTCACCCATACAGCCACTTTCACCGTCACTCACCCACCCATACAGCCACTGACACAGCCACTCAATCACCAATACTGCCACTCACACAGCATCTCACTCACCCACACAGCTACTCACACAACCACTCACATACCCATACGCACAAGGATACATACAGTCACACAGCCACTCACATGATATGTATTAAAAGTAGTATACTACTTTAACTTTTGTAGTACTTTAGTATATATCTTTAACAATCATAAACACTTACAAAATACTTACACTCACTGGATGGTTTCATCAGTGATGTCATCAGTGATGTTATTTGAGAGGTCATCAGTGATATCTTCAGTGATGTCACTGACCATGTCATGAGTGATGTAATATATGAGGTCATAAGCAGTGCATTGCAGGGGCGTAAGTTATAGTTAGGTCAGATAACTATAACTGCCCAATTTCACTGGTTTTATAAGAGTGAAATATGACCCTAACTATAACGTCCCTGTAACCTTAGTTTTTTACAGTGAGTACATTTATAAATAAAGCAAGCCAATTTGGAAGAGAAGTCGGCGGCTGATACTCAACACAGTGATCTCCTGTTTGGTGATGTTCTTGACTTGGTAGGATGGGATTAGACTGGATAGATGCATTTTGTGCACCCTGCAGATGGTTGATCTGGTCAGCCAGTAGCTCAGTATATAGGCTAGTACAATGTTTAAGGCTCTGAAATGACAACAGTGCTGACATCCTGACTCATGTGTTAGTCAAAAGTGCTCAACTTGGCTGTTCGATGGAAACAGTTGCTTACCAAGGAATCCACCTGATTGCTCAGTGTTGTATTAGCTTCAAAATGGACACTATGTTATTAACATTGCAACTACCATAATGTTTTTATTGAAATATACAGTTGTAGCAAGCAAGGATCGGTTATGTCCCCCGCCCCAGTCCTGAAGATGATAATCTCTGCCTTTGTGTTGTTCATTTGGAGGTAGTTGGCATTGATCTACATTTGATCAGTTAGAAGGTTTTTTTTTTACAGTTTTTCCTGCGTGCTTGATCACATGAAAACTTTATATAAACCTGGGTATCATTGGCATAAGACTGGATCCCTGTCTGCTGGTTGTTAAAAATGTGAAATAATGGGGTCAAATAGATGTTAAATAAAGATGACCAGCTGGGGTGTCTCAAAGAAAGCTATGTGACACAGAGGGTGAGATGACAGTTTTGAATGACTGCTGACTTCTGAGGGGCATTTAGAATCACCGAACCTCTGTGAGGGCACTAATGTTGGGTATCTAAATGGTGGATAAGAACTTCAAACGTCCAGTTAGTTTTAACTGAAGGCAAGCTGATGGTTGCTGAGAATTATGAGAGTCTTTAACAGCCTGTTAGAGGCATCTGCAGACCACCTAAGGGTTTCTAAGAGTCAGCTTGAAGAGAGTAACGACCAGCTGGACATGACAGAAAGGATGCTGAGGATCTCTATTGGCACGCTGGTATTCACTGAGAGCATCCAGAAGGTTTCTGGGGACAGACAAGGGCAGATTCAGAGGTGTTTAAGTAACACCTGTGGGTGTCTGAAGGTTGGGCTAATGCCTCTGAATACAAGCTGAGTGTCTCGGGGTCCACTGGTGGTATTTAAGAGCAAGCCTGTGGTATTTAAATGCAGACAGTTTGTCTCAAGTGTTCAGCTATTGTCCTCTAAAGATATTATGCGGTGTCTAATGGCTGACCAACAGTCACTAAGTTGGGGATACCTGAAGATAGATGGTCTCAGGTATTTTTACATACCATCTAGGGCATTAGAGGTTGGGCAGAGAACTGCGTCAGGATACAAATGAAGGAGCATTTATTTATAAAGTTTTGTATAGCACAAACATGACCCCGAAGGGTGTCAGAGCGCTTCACATTTTGGAAGGGTAGGAAATAGTAAAGGGGATCTGGCAAAGGGGGTAACAAAGAATATCATATTTAGCTAATACCATGGCGTACTAGGAGGAGAACAAAAATTACTTAATAGGGTATATCAGACGACCCTGAGCTTCACAGTTGTTAGACCAATAAAGAACATAGTCAGAGGGGCATTGAGAAAAACAGACGAGCCATGGCCATTTAAGGCAAAAACTTGTTCATTAGGATTATTTTTACTTCCTGTTTGAAGGAAGCCATGGAGGAGATTCTGCAGACTTCCGGTGGGAGAGAGTTCCAGATCTTCGGGGCCGAGCCAGAGAAAGCTCTGTGCCTCATTCTCTTTTTGCGAAAAGTCTGAGGTTTCAAGAGGAGAGAGTTTGCACTTCTTGATGGTCTACCCCCTCCAGATAATTCTAGCTTTTGAGCCAGGTAACCGGGGATTTTGAAATGGAGGGCTTTGTGAGTAAAGCAGGCAATCTTTAGCTGTATTCTTGCTTCGTAGGGCAACCAATTCAGAGATCTTAGTGCTGGGGATATGTGAGCATTTCTTTTTTGCCCGTAATCAATCTGGCAGCGGCATTCAAGGAGGCCCTAATTGGGGCCAGGGTATATTTGGGGAGGCCACAGAGCGTAGAGCTGCCATAGTCTAGCCTCGCCAAGACAAGAGCTTCAATCACCTGCTTAAATTCATCTTGTGAAAGGAATGGTTTGAGATTTCGAGGAATCCTCATCTGGTGGTTAGCACCCTTGCACACCTTACTAATATGATTCTTCATGTTCAAGTGCATGTTCAGGGTGAATCCGCAAGATTTCGCTGAATCAATGATTTGAAGAGAGCAGTTGAAGGCAGTGAGGTGTTTCATCCAGAGGTCTATCTTGGGGGGTGATTAGGAGGAGATATGAGAGGGAATTCTGTTTTGGAGGTGTTGAGCAGGAGGTGGTTCTCAGTTAGCCAGTTTTGGGCATTTGTCAGGGTAGAGTTGAGTGAGGTGAAGTCTTCAGAGAAGGTGATTTTCAGGTAAAGTTGTGTGTCATCCGCATACACATGAAAAAGAATGTTCATGGAGTTTGGTGCATTTGCTAACGGTTCCAAGAATATATTAAAGAGTATAGGAGATATGGCAGACCCTTGTTTGACCCCCATGGAGACTGTAGAGGGCTGGGATAGGGATTGATTCAGTTTGACTCTTTGGGATCTATTGTGAAGGAAGGAAAAAAACCATTGCAATGCCAGAACGGAAAGGCCCATCCTGTGTTCAAGAATGGATAAGAGATTGTTGTGATTAACAGTGTCGAACGCAGAAGAAAGGTCAAGGAGGCAGGATTTGTTTTGGTCTAGCATTTTTAAAATGTCATCCATAATGTGAGTGAGCATTGATTCCGTGCTGTGACCACTCCGAAAACCAGATTGATGTTGATCCAGGAGTTGGAAATTCTCTATGTGAGTGCAAAGTTGCGATTGCACGCATTTTTCTAGGAGCTTATCCAGAGTGGGGATGCTGGAGATGGGGCAAAAGTTGTTGAGATCAGTTCTGTCTGCATTAGGTTTTTTAAGAATGGGTGAGACCTGAGCTGCTTTTAGGCATTCGGGGATTGTGCCTTGTGATAATGAAGCGTTGACAATCTTTGTCAAAAGGGGGATGGAGGCATCCTTGATTTCTTTGAAGACAGTCGGTGGCAGTGAGTCGCTGAAGTGATTAGATGGGTTGATACTAAGAAGGGTTTTGTAAATGTCTCTTTCACTGAGGGGAGTAAAAGTACACCAGGTGGCCTTGTTCTTGGTGCTAAGTCTAAGTGGCTCGAGCCTCTCAGAGTGAGCAGGAGGAGACACAATCTCGTAAGATGGAAGAAGAGCCTTCTTAGATTCAAGGTCAGTACTGATGAGTTGTGTTTTTTACCATAAAGAAAGCAGCCAGTTCGTCGCATGAAGGAGAGCCGTCTCCTGAGTCAAGGTGGTTGGGTGCTTTCGCTGATTGTTGTTTCACAGTTTCAAAATGTTTTTGGGGCGATTTGAGGCTTGAATAAGTTGGGATCTGAAGTAATCGGCCTTAGCACTCTTGATTTTTTTATTATAGGAACTCCTTACCGATCTAAGGACTTTTAGATGATCCGAGGAAGGTTTGAATCTCCAGGAACGTTCAGCTGCCCTTAAGTTGCGGCGTTCAGAGTTTAGGTTGTCGTTGAACCAGGGTTTGGAGATTTTGGAAGAGGCATTTTTTTGTTGTAGAGGTGCAATGGAATTTATGATACAAGAGATAGTGGAGTTATAGAAGTCAGTGAGTTCATGCACATCAGTCATGTCATCTTGGGAAGACAAGGCATATTTACATTCGCTTGCTAGAACTTCCATGTTAATATTCCTGAGGTCCCTTTTCCATTGTTTAATGTTCTTTGGTTGATCCCTCCTCAGGGACACCTCCCTGTTAATAAATAAGAAGATGCTGTAATGGTCGGACCAATCACAAGGAGTATTGGCATCCAGTGTGATGGTATTTCCTTTTGATATGATGAGGTCCAGAATTTCTCCTTTGTTATGAGTTGGCCTGTCACAGAATTGGGTCAGCTCTAGATCCGATAAGAATGATTTCAGGCAGATTACCGCTTGGTCCTTAGGGTTAGCCCAGTGAAGGTTGAAATCACGAGAAAGATTTGGGACACTGAGGGGTCGTCATTGGAAGAGATGATTCCCATTATTTGTTCAATGAAGGGGAGGTTGTCTCCAGGGGGGTGGTAGAAAGTATGAAGTTTGCAACCCGGGAGGTGATTACTTGAAATGTTGAGGCAAACGTATTCAACAGAGGATGAGGTGGTGGTCTCTGTGTGGGAAACCGATAGTGTATTCCGGTGTATACAAGCTAATCCACTGCCCTGCCTCTTAGATCTGTCAAGACGGATTATGTCATGACTAGGAGGAACTAAGAGGTCGAGGATGGGGGTTGAAGAGGGATTTAGCCATGTTTCCGCGAGGCTGATAATATCTAGCTCATTGTTTTGGATGAGGTCAAAGATATCAGAGGCATGTTTACTGGCTGATCTGGCGTTGAATAGTGCACATTACAGCCGTACAGGCGTGTGGGGTGTATGAGTCTGAATGATGTTCACTTGCTTCAGGTTGTCGCTATTTAAGACTCTGAGGTTGTGAGAGGGTTCCCTGTGTGGGTTGGCGTGAATGGTTTGAATTTGGGCCACAGGAGTCTTGTCGGTGTCTGGAGTGATAAAGTAAAAAAGGAGTAGATCCGCGATGTCACTGGTTGCAAGATGGACCTTCATTCTTCTAGGGCGGGAAGGGGCGTTAGGGAGGTGTAAGGTTTTAGAGATAGGATGCGAGGAGTGCTGGTCAAGGCCATTGATTGCGCTAGCGGGGACTATGGGCAGCTTTCCTAAGGAAATGAGAGAACTGAGCAGGGGTAGATGCTCCAGTGAGAGGACTTTCAGTTCATTGAGTTTATATGAGAGAAGGTGCAATTGGAGAGACAACTCGTCCAGACGCGCAACCAGCTCTGAGTGTTGGTTCAAGGATAGAGGCTGAGTGGAGAAATCCGGTGGAGAGGAGGGGCCTCGAGGGATGTCTGGATGGTCTGAGGCAGAAATGCAATGGTCCGGGGCAGAGAGTGCATCATTAAAATCTTGCAGAGTCCCTGTTCGCTTGGAAGGAGTGGCTGGGGAAGGTAGGAGGGTGGAGGGACAATTGTGTTGTGTAATGGAGGTGGTCAAAGGGAGGTTGAGTGTGTTGGGATGAAAAGAGACCATGGAGGGCAGTCTTTTGTGCTCTGACAGCAAAGAAGGCGTAGACAGTGGGATCATGGAGAGGAGAGCATCTGAAGAGAGAAAAGGCGGTAAAGCGTGAGGGGACTTCCCGACTCAGGAATCGCCCTGTATCTGGCTTGAGATTGGCGAGATGAGTGAGACATTAAGTTCGCAATCCATATGAGTCGATGGTCGATTGGATTGAGAAACCACTACAGGGGACTGAATCTCACCGAAATCCGCTGTGGAGTGAGTGGAATTATGAGAAATTGGAGTACTCCCTTAATTGGTGGGAGGTAAGCTGGATAAATCCTGTGAACTAGAAGGGTGTGGATAGGGATCAAAGGATTTAGCGGTCACCGCTTTCTTTAGGGTAGGGAAAATATAGTCCATCTTGGCTAGATTGACATTAGAGGCTTGGATTAGAATGATACCATTATTGTAGAGGGCGATGGTGGCATTAGCTTTGAGGAAAGGCGAGGGTGAAGTTGTTAATTTGAGACCATGTGGGGTTTTCCTAGTGTCCGTTATTCGAAGCATGGAGCATAGGACATTCCGCCAGCATGCCTGTTTTCTAGTGTAGAAGATGAGGTCATTAGATAGAATACTCTTTTTTGCACAGAGGTAGACGTTTGAGATTAATGTTTTAGGTCTGGATTTGAGTAAGCGATGTTTGTGCTTTTTGGCCGCATTTCTGGAGAGGTTAGACGGATAATTGATAGTGAAAGCATTGGATCCTGTGGGGTCAGGACTTATCTCCATTCTGAGAAAGGCCAGAAGCGAGTTTTAAAGAGGAAGGGGGACCATTTACATGTTCGAGGAGATGAGAGTGACTTTGTCTCTGAGGTAAGGCGTACGCAGTGATCCTAATGACCAAGCAGAACAAACTGTGAGCAAATAGTTATGATGAAGATATATAAATATCTGGGTAGGTCAGATGAGGGTGAGCCTGAGCTAGGAGAACCTTCAGTAGGTATTTAAGGGGTTAAGGAAAAAGACAAGCAATCCTGCAGAGGGCGACGACAGAGGAGCCTAAAAATATGGCCGATCCTTGGGTTGGTTCGGTGAACAGAGCCACAATTAAGATCATGAAGGGGATGGTGGATTATTATACAGTTGCAACGCAGCTAAATTAGCAATGAGTCTAATAATCGATCGGAACCGCATGTAGAATGTGAGTAATGATGACTTAATGTCATTTAGACGTGGATGAGTTGGCTGTGTTCCCGAGCTACGAAAGACTTCAGGTGGTCTAGGAGGGGACTGGGTAAACATATATTCAAATTGAGGGCACTGTGAAAAAGATCCATGACAAGATGTCCGATTTATTGGATTGTGCCAAAAAAAGGAAGTCCTACCTTTATCTTTACTGCGATTGATTGAAGCACGAGGAATAGTCCTACTTTACTTTACTTTCCATACCCTTGAGAACTCTTAGTAGTGATTGAATTGCAGAGAGGCTAGTCCTACCTCCCTTTTTAGAGAAGCCAAAACTTCGTTATATTCACTGTATGGCTTGGCCTGTGCTTATCTTCCTGGGAACGGGCACCATCATGAAGAGGGGATTCCTGATGAGAAAGAGAGCACCATAGCCACAAGCAGTAATCTAAGAAGCGGGAGCCCCTGGAAGCTCTGAAACTGGCACCATCTTGAGATGGTGATTCCAGTTAGAGGCAGCACAGTAACCAATAGCCGGTAGATGAGTCGGAGCCTCTGCTGTATATTAGTTTCCCACATGCGGACCATCCAGCAAGTCGAGACTGCGCCTGCAGAACAAAGCTCATAAATCTCCCACTTTGAACGAAGGGGGTCATCATCAGCGCGTACCTCGAGGCTGGCGATCCAGCAAGCAACCAGGGGGAGCTTACACAGCTCTAGAGAGGCAGCAGGTGTAGGCCGCGAGGTGATCGGTCTCCTCCTGTGCCGGGAATGCAGAGGAGCGAGAGGCTGCCCATGAAGCACTTCTGTGCCCGGGATCACTGTAGACCCAGTCGGGGGAGAGGCAGGGCGTGAGCGTGACCACCGGTCAACTCCAAGGTAATACCCAGACGTCTGATTGATCCGCCGCCAGGTGAGGACCGTAGATAAGCCTCCCGTGAATCTCCTACCAGCAGCCAGCTCCTCTCCGCAACCAACTCCCTCTGATCCGCTCCGACAATGAGGTAAATATTGGGCGCATCAATAGATCCGTCGAAGTTAAGTCTCTCATAATAAATTACTCATTCAAGCCTCCGCTGGGGGAATCGGCGTCCTGCGGTCCTGCGTTCCTGCGTTCCTCAAAACGCCTAGAGGATCTTCAGACCAGCATCTGTTGCTTACCAAAGTTATCATCTTAGCGATAATATAAGGAAAATGGGTGGATGGGGGGCATAAACAGGGATATTCCCTGATAAGTGATCCCAAGACCCAGAGCTTCAATGTGGAACTCCAGCTCGTCGGCCATCTTGGCTTGGTTCTCGGAATGCAGCTGAGCTTCTCTTGTGACTTGCTTGTGGTGTTTGAGAGTAGATTGGGGCTATCCAGGAGGAAACTAAGCATCTCTGGGGTTTGCCTTCAATACCTTGACGGTGTGCTAGTTGTGTCTGATGTGAAGGTAGACAGAGAGTTTCTGGGAGACATTTGTTTGTGTCCAATGACAAGCCGTGGGGAGTCCAGGTTATTCCCTTGAGGGATGGTGAAAAGTATAGGGATTACAAATTTTTGAGGAATAATTTGAAGGAATTGGTGTTTTTGGACTGATTCCCGCTTATTTCTCCTACATATCACAGAGATTTCTGCAGCCAAAACATTCATGTCAAACAGCACAACGTGCAGTCCCATAGGGTAAACAACAGGAGATTTTTAGTAGTGTACTTCACGCATGCTTCAATTCACTCATCCAGCTACTCCTTCGTGATCCCAAGTCTAGATTGATAGAGCTTCTATTGGGAATTAGAGAAGAGGTGTCGTCACTCATTCAAACACGTAAACCAATTCAAGCTTTTTCGCACATCCACTTCCCTTTCCATTCATAGACAAATATATTGATTGCAGGTCTCTAAAAATTTAGCTAATGGTAAGTTTGCTGATGATAAAACGCCAGCTTATATTTCAGGCTGACTCTATACTTTAATTGATTTGTCCACACAGTGTTGTTACGAGCCCCACAGAGTGCTCGGTAATTCATTGAGAATGCTGTGACGCAGCAACTTTGCGGCCCACAGAAGACATCAAAACCCCTGGCGAGTGCTTCATGATTGATTCTGTACAATCTGTGTAATTGAAATTGGTGTTGTGAGTAGAAAATATATTTTCCCAGAGGTTAGGGCTGCCAGGGTGAGCAGATGCGGAAAATGACAATTTAAGTGGCTTTCTACCATCGCATTGGCACTTTGCTTTGAGCAGAGTGGCATGAAATCACACTGCATGAATATGCATAAATATGCAAGCACAAGCACATTTCAAAAGAGCAGGCACGTGCCAGTTAAGTCTATATTAGATCATCTGAACTACAGAAGTTTATTAATACAAGTTCAGGAACCTTACTCAGGCCCATTCGGTGAATATCACAATGACTCTCCAAACCGCAGCTAGCATCATTAAATGAACCTTCTAGAATGTCTATTGCTGGTTAGAGATGCAGGACTGGGTAAATAGAACAGTGTTTTTCCCTGTACACTGCTTGCCACTTTATTGTGGCCATCCAGAGGGAAATAAAACTGCTCAATTTACCCAGGTGTGCATTGCTACCAGTCACCAATAATAAGTAATCAAGAATGATGTTCTGTTTGATGAGTTTAGGTGGGCATTGATATCAGTCAACACACTGCCCCTTTATGTCTCTTTGAGACAGATTTACTCCTGTAACAATTCATGTGTGCCCTTGCGTGGGTGTCTCCTTCTGTGCAGAAACTTGTTTCACAGGCCTAGATTTGGTGCAAACTTTCTGAGTTTCCCAAAGGGTTTGAGGGATGCATGTTGCACATCTTTCTTAGTGGATAACGTACACCCACACGGACTAGGAATAAGTTAAGCAGAAAGTGGGAAAAAGTATAATGAGCCCCCCACTTCTCAAGACATAGGAATAGAAGTGCAGAAGAAAATTGATTTATATTGAAGGAATATGTATGTATATATGTTCATGGAGAGCCTGTGATAGCGTTTTCACAATAATAATAGGAAAATAATGTGAGTTTAAAGACAGAAAAATGTAATGATGTCTGTCATTTATACATCATTATGTTGGTATATCAAAATAATCAGCTACAGCAGTCTGTACATATTAATCAATAGTAAGCCTATTGCTATAAGTGTAAATAAAAGGAAAGCACTTCTAAGAATAGATTTGTCTTACATTTATAAAGGTTTTCTTTCATCTTTGTATTACTTTTTAATGCTGCCCTGATTCAAATTCATATTTATGCTTATAAACCAACTGAAATTGTTTTTGTTTTAAAATCAATAGTAATTAAATGCAGTGCAATGCATTGCCTTCCATCAAACAGGTGTTCCATAGGTGTTGTATAGGTATTACCATTCATGAATCTACCCATGGATTGTCTAGCAAGCCCATATCTACAATCCCTTTTAGAAAGTGATTTGTGCCAAAGTCCAGCATCTCTCTGAGGGTGCTATACCAGGTAGAAATATGTTTATTGCTCTTTGTTTTTGAGCTTTTGTTCTATGCTATATTGCTCAGTACACATTCAAAAAAATATATTTTATTATTTTGTCATGCATGTTTTAATGGAAACATCACACGTTTGCGGAATCAGCAAGTGCACTACTGCGCCTAACATTGTATGAAGCTATGTAGTCTGTTGCACAATGTAATGCACTCAAAGTTCTTTCACCTGTTTCACAATGTCATGTGTGCCACATGTGCAAGGAGCTGGCGTGCCGCTGCTCGTGTAAAGTCCACACGTGCTAGCACATCCATGAGTGGATTGTAATTGTAATTGTATTTATATAGCGCGTACTACTATTGACAAGGCGTTGAAGTGCTTTTCGGTGAGTAGCCCGCTACTCCGGATCCCAAAATTGATTAGAGGTGGATTAGTATAGGGAAATATAAGTTGTTAATTCAATCGGTGGACATGTGAGTCTGTTAGTTTGATTTAATAGGAAAAAAGGAGAGTTAGAAGAGGGAAGAGTCTAGAAAGTGTTATTTGGGAGAACATAGTATTAAAATAAGGTTTGGGATGAGTCAGAGTGGAGGTTGAGGATATATTGTGAGATGTATAAGATGAGGTATAGAGTAGTGCATTGGAGAGTTGAAGACTTTTTTTTCCTACAGTAGAAGTACAATACATAAATATATTGGTACATAACTACATAGAAGGGTATACATGCATATGGAAAACAATAACGAGATATAAATTTGTAATTTATAAAGTCCCATATGTGCATATATGGATAAATAGAAATTCAGACCTTTCAAGTGCTGCTGTATATAAAGGTAATTTATTTGTGTTAATTTTATTTATTTATTTATTTTTATTTTATGCTTTTCACAATATTTCAATAGTGAAGCACTTAAATATACATTTGCTATGATTATACTTATCCATTGTGATAGATAACATAAAATAAAACAGAGCCCCATAAGCATCTAATCAAATAACTTATAATACTTATCACGCGTTGTGATAAATTAGCAGACCCGTAAGCATCAAATCAAATAACTTATTTACAAACTATCCAGTTACCTATATACATGTTAAGCACTATATATATGTATATATATATATATATTCACTGAAAAAACCATAGGTTTCAGACACGTTATAGTTAGAAATTAGCATTTAAAAAACCTTTGAAATTCACTGAAAAAACCACAGGTTTCAGGGAGGTTATAGTTAGTTGGACATTTCACTCGTACAAAACCAGAGAAATTCCCCGTTATAGTTAGTTCAGCTAACTATAACTCGTGCCCCCGCAATGCACTGCCGATGACGTCACATATTACATCATTCATGACATGGTCAGTGACATCACTGATGACATCACTGATGACATCATCCAGTTACTGTGTGTTTCTGTAAAGTTTATATATGTTTTATATATATGCCAAGGTGTATTGAAGAATGAGTGGGTGTATAAGTGTCTGGATGGATGATTTAGTAGGTGCGTGACTGACTGTATAAGTGAGTGATTAAATGTGTCTTACTGAATGCATGGGTTGGTGAGTAGCTACATGAGTGTGTATATCGGTTATTGATTGGTTGCTTGAGAATTTGTATGGGAGACTGAGTGTGTGTGTGGGTGGGTGTGAGGTTTGTGACTCTGTGCATAGATGTGTGAGTGGTTGATTCACTGGGTGTATGGGTTCAAGAGTGCATGTGAAAACAGCTGTATGGGCGGGTGAGTGTGTGTATGGGTGTGTTGGTGAATGGATGTCTCAGTGGTACATGTCCAAGTAACTACATAGGGAAAAGGCTGTATGTGAGAGTTGGAGTATAAATGACTATACGTGAGACTCAGTGATTGTGAGAGTGGCTGTATGGATGAGTGTGTACTTGTATCAGTGATTATATAAGAGAGTATGCGTTGGCATCTGTATAGGTGAGTAAATGGGAGTGTGATTGATTATTTGCATGACTGACTAGGTGTGTGAGTAACTCCATGGATGAGTGGCGGTGTGTGAGTGTCTGTATAGGTGTATGAGTGCATATGATAGTATTGTATTGATGAGTGACTGCATGTATAAGTGATTGTATGGGTGAATGAGTGGATGTGTGTGTAGACCTAGGAATCAGTGAGTGTGCATGTAGTAACTGGTATTGGTGTGTCAATGGTTTCGAAAATGGTAGTCTGTATTTTACAGTGAGTGTATCAAAGGTTATATTAGAGTGTGAGGAGGTGCATCAGATTTTCACGTGGATGATGTCATCAGTGATGTCATTTGAGATGTCATCAGTGATGTCATCAGTGATGTCACTGACCATGTCATGAATGATGTAATATGTGACGTCATCAGCAGTGCATTGCGGGGGCGCGAGTTATAGTTAGCTGAACTAACTATAACGGTTGGAATTTCTCTGGTTTTGTACGAGTGAAATGTCCAACTAACTATAACCTCCCTGAAACCTGTGATTTTTTCAGTGAATTTCTAAGGTTTTTTTAAATGCTAATTTCTAACTATAACGTCCCTGAAACCTATGGTTTTTTCAGTGAATTTCAAAGGTTATTTAAATGCTAATTTCTAACTATAACGTCCCTGAAACCTATGGTTTTTTCAGTGAATTTCAAAGGTTTTTTAAATGCTAATTTCTAACTATGCCTACAAAGGTAGGACATGTGAAGAAAGAGGAAGACAAGTGCACAAAGAAGCAAGACATGCAGAAAGAGGCAACAGAAGTCCAGAAAGACGAAGAAAAGTGCAAGAAGAAGCAAGAGATGTGCAGAAAGAACCAACAGAGGAGCAGAAAGTCCTCCTGTGCCCCCAACTTTTTGCTGACGGGTACTGGTGGTAACTAACTCTGACTAACCGGCCCTAGAGTCAGTGCTATGCTAAAAGACACTTAGAATACAGTGAAAACACCTACATACACTAGGGAACACTATGCGTTGGAGTACCCCTGTGATTAGCATGACTTCCTCTGTATTTGCCATGAGTTAGTGCCTGGGTCATTGGATGAGTACATGGGTACTGACTGGATGATTAGAGTACTGCAAGGAGAGTGGATGGTGAATTTATAAACGCTTGTGTTTTGGCGGAGTGATTGGATAAGGACATGGAACTGGTTGGGTGATTGGTCCCGTAAGTAGTCCTTACGGGATTGTAGCAGTGCATGTGTTAGTGCCTGCGTCATTCCATGAGTACGTGGGTAGTGACTGGATGATTAGAGCACTGCAAGGAGAGTGCATGGTGAATTTATAAGTGCTTGTGTTTTGGCGGAGTGATTGGATAAGTACATGGTGCTCGCTGGGTAATTGGAGGAGTGCATGGGTAGTGACAGGGAGATGGCTGGACTGCATCAGTAGTGCTCAGGGTATTGTAGCAGTGCATGAGTTAGTGCATGGGTCATTGCATGAGTGCATGGGTACTGACTGGATGATTAGAGTAATGCAAGGAGAGTGCACAGTGAATTTATAAGTGCTTCGTTTTTAGGCGGAGTTATTGGATAAGTACATGGTGCTCGCTGGGTGATAGGAGGAGTGCATGGGTAGTGACAGGGCGATGGCTGGACTGCATCAGTAGTGCTCAGGGTATTGTAGCAGTGCATGAGTTAGTGCATGGGTCATTGCATGAGTGCATGGGTTCTGACTGGATGATTAGAGTAATGCAAGGAGAGTGCACGGTGAATTTATAAGTGCTTCGGTTTTGGCGGAGTGATTGGATAAGTACATGGTGCTCTCTGGGTGATCGGAGGAGTGCATGGGTAGTGACAGGGCGATGGCTGGACTGCATCAGTAGTGCTCAGAGTATTGTAGCAGTGCATGAGTTAGTGCATGGGTCATTGCATGAGTGCATGGGTACTGACTGGATGATTAGAGTACTGCAAGGAGAGTGCATGGTGAATCTATAAGTGCTTGGGTTTTGGCGGAGTGATTGGATAAGTACATAGTGCTGGCTGGGTGATTGGAGGAGTGCATGGGTAGTGACAAAGAGATGGCTGGGCTGCATCAGTAGTGCTCAGGGATTGTAGCAGTGCATGTGTTAGTGCCTGGGTCATTGCATGAGTACATGGGTAGTGACTGGATGATTAGAGTACTGCAAGGAGAGTGCATGGTGAATTTATAAGTGCTTGTGTTTTGGCGGAGTGATTGGATAAGTACATGGTGCTCGCTGGGTGATTGGAGGAGTGTATGGGTAGTGACAGGGCGATGGCTGGACTGCATCAGTAGTGCTCAGGGTATTGTAGCAGTGCATGAGTTAGTGCATGGGTCATTGCATGAGTGCATGGGTACTGACTGGATGATTAGAGTAATGCAAGGAGAGTGCATGGTGAATTTATAAGTGCTTGGGTTTTGGCGGAGTGATTGGATAAGTACATGGTGCTCGCTGGGTGATAGGAGGAGTGCATGGGTAGTGACAGGGCGATGGCTGGACTGCATCAGTAGTGCTCAGGGTATTGTAGCAGTGCATGGGTTAGTGCATGGGTCATTGCATGAGTGCATGGGTACTGACTGGAGGATTAGAGTAATGCAAGGAGA
Organism: Calotriton arnoldi; assembly: GCA_963921515.1. Classification (NCBI taxonomy): domain Eukaryota; kingdom Metazoa; phylum Chordata; class Amphibia; order Caudata; family Salamandridae; genus Calotriton; species Calotriton arnoldi. Next base: position 9,066 of record CAWUFW010010242.1, on the reverse strand, counting down.
GTGCATGGTGAATTTATAAGTGCTTGGGTTTTGGCGGAGTGATTGGATAAGTACATGGTGCTCGCTGGGTGATAGGAGGAGTGCATGGGTAGTGACAGGGCGATGGCTGGACTGCATCAGTAGTGCTCAGAGTATTATAGCGAATCTCGCCGAGAAAAAAAAAAGCACAAGAAACACGTCGCCAAACGCACAAAGGGGGCAGGGTAGAAACACCCTGACCCCCTAGGCCTGCTCAGGGGGTCCCACAAGGACCCCTGGGCAGAAAAAACTTTTTTTAAAAATCGGCAGGATGCGCTCAGGGTGCGCGGATCCTGCCGAAAAAATCGAAGCGCGTCTCCGCGCTTCTATGTTAATTTGCCTCGGGTGGGCCAAGTCCCGGGGGCATGGAGGGGAGGTTTAAATTTAATGTGGGGGCCTCTAAGGCCCCAAGCCCCGAGGACCGCCACCCCGGGGCTTTCAAAAATAATGGTGCGGGAGGGCTCTTGGCCCTCCCGCAGCCCTAGGGACCGCCACCCCCGGGGCTTCCTTTTTAAAAATTATTTTCACCTGTGTGGGGGGCTCCAGCCCCCACACGCCCGGGACCGCCACCTCCCGGGGCACTAAAGATTTGACTATGGGGGTCCGTTACGGACCCCCAAAGCCCCGGGGACCACCACCTCCCCGGCGCTGTGAAATGGTTGGGAGGGGGGCCACGCGGCCCCCCTCCTGGAGCCCTTGATGGCCCTGGGGACCGCCACCCCCAGGGCCGGCTCCTGCAGTGTCCCGGGGTGCCTACCCCGGGACACTGTAGTTGCTATGACAGGACGGGAGCCTCGCGGCTCCGTCCTGTCATAGCAAACTTGGTTTGCATTTTGAAAGAGAGAGCAGGAAACCTGCTCTCTCTTTCAAAATGCAAACCCAATTGCTTTTCCACATGGGGAGCAGCATGTTAGCTGCTCCCCATGTGGAAAAGCAATGCAGGCTCCCGTAGGACACGGGGAGCCGGCGGGACTGTGGGGGGATTGGGGACCCCCACAGTCCCCAACCAGAGGCCAGGCCCTGGGGGATGGGGTCCCCGAGGCCATAAGTGGCCAGGGAGGGGGGCCACAGAGCCCCCCTCCCCCAAATTAAAAAATTTAAAAAAAAAAAAAAAGAGCAAGGCCGGCCCCGAGGATGGGGTCCCGGGGCCTTAAATGGCCTGAGGAGGGGGCCTCGCAGCCCCCTCCAAATTAAAAATAAAAATCGAGGGCATGCCCCGGGGAATGGGGTCCCCGGGGCCAATACAGGCCAATACAGCTCCCTTCCCGTTTTTTTTTTGATAAAAAAAATAAATAAAATGCTCAGGCCCCGGGGATGGGGTCCCGGGGCCAAAAGTGGCTACAGGAAGGGGGCCATGCAGCCCCCTCCCATTAAAAAAAATTAGAAAAAAAAAAACGACCGGCATCTTGCCGGAAGCCCCGCCCTCCCTGCAGTACTCTGCAAATGCGCCCCTGGCGCGTTTTAAGAAGGGGAAGTAATTCTCCTTGAATACTGGGGGTCCCTGGGGCCAACTAGCCCACCAGGAACCTCCAGTATGCGCCAGGTGGCTGCGTTGCAGAGAGGTGTACAGAGGCCACGCCCCTTTTACACCTCTCTGCAACGCAGCTCTGTGGCGCTTTTTAGAAGTACATGGTGGGCTAGTTGGACTCCAGGGACCCTCAGGATTCAAGGGGACTTAATCCCCCAACTTAAAACGCGCCACGGGGCGCGTTTGCACAGTGGTGAAGGCAGGGGCGGGGCTTCAGGTGACATGTGTGCAAACAGGCCCCGTGGCGCGTTTTAAGATGGGGAATTAAATCCCCTTCAATCCTGAGGGTCCCTGGGGCCAACTAGCCCAACAGGTACGTCCAGAAAGCGCCACAGAGCTGCATTGCAGAGAGGTGCAAAAGGGCGTGGCCTCTGAACACCTCTCTGCAACGCAGCTCCCTGGCGCATACTGGAGGTACAGGGTGGGCTAGTTGGACCCCAGGGACCCTCATGATTCAAGGGACTTAATCCCCCAACTTAAAACGCGCCACGGGGCGCGTTTGCACAGATGTCACCTCAGGCCCCGCCCCTCCCTTCACCATTGTGCAAATATTCCTCTAAAATCAGCCGAACTACGAATTCCTATTTACTCACCTGTTATCAGGAGAGACCTCAGTGCTGCATCTTTCAGCCCAGTACTGATCCTGAAAAGTAATTTTAACCGTACTTACCAGTAACTTGAATTTCCTTCCATAGGATATCATTGTCTGATTTTTGCTGAAAAAGTTTCTAAGTGTCGATTTTGAAACATACAAATATTCCTCTAAAATCAGCCAAAATACGAATTCCGATTTACTCACCTGTTATCAGGAGAGACCTCAGTGCTGCATCTTTCAGCCCAGTACTGATCCTAAAAAGTAATTTTAACCGTACTTACCAGTAACTTATATTTCCTTCCGTAGGAATCCATTGTCTGGTTTTCAGCAGAAAAGTTTCAAAGTGTTGATTTTCACAAACTACAAATATTCCTTAAAAATCGCCTGTATGACTTAAACGCATTCTTTCAACTGTTTACAGGAGATGCACCAGTGCTGGATCCAGGATCCACCACTGAGTAAGAAAAAGTAACGATAACACTACTTACCTGCTAAGTGAATTTCCTCCCATAGGATAACATTGGTGATTCTATCTGAAAAAGTTTCTAAGTGTCAACTTTTAAAATACAATAATATTCCTTAAAAATCACTACTGTAACCAAAACACTTTTACTCAACTGTTTACAGGAGATGTCCCAGGACTGAATCTAGGATCCAGTCCTGTGGTTAGAAAAGTAATCCATAAAGTAACTAATTGCATTTAGCTAGAAATTCACATTGAGCTCAATGTTGCATTGTGTTTGAAATTGTGTTGCCCATTGCAACAACTGTAACTACTGTACTTAAAAGTCTATTGCCTATTTGCAAAGTATTTAAACTAAAGTAATTCATTCTGAGAAAGTATATTTTGTAATGTAATGTATAATGTAATTACAATGTAATTTAAAAGATAAAATATCTACAAATAAATAGTTTTAAAAAATGTAGTAAATCAGTATAAAAAAAAATAAATATAACAATTAATACATTTAAAAATTGTCATTTACAAAACCTTTGAAATTCACTGAAAAAAACCATAGGTTTCAGACATGTTATAGTTAGGAATTAGCATTTAAAAAACCTTTGAAATTCACTGAAAAAACCATAGGTTTCAGGCTTGTTATAGTTAGGAATTAGCATTTTAAAATCCTTGGAAATTCACTGATAAAACCATAGGTTTCAGGCCTGTTATAGTTAGGGTTTAGCATTTAAAAAACCTTTGAAATTCACTGAAAAAACCATAGGTTTTAGGGAAAGTTATAGTTAGTTGGACATTGCACTCGTACAAAACCCGTGAAATTCCCCCGTTATAGTTAGTTCAGCTAATTATAACTCGCGCCCCCGCAATGCACTGCTGATGACGTCACATATTACATCACTCATGACATGGTCAGTGACATCACTGATGACATCACTGATGACATCTCAAATGACATCACTGATGACATCATCCATGTGAGAATTTAATGCATCTTCTCACACCCTAATATAACTTTTGATACACCCACTCTAAATTACAGACTGCCATTCTCAAAACCATACACACTCCAATACCAATAAGTACATACCCACTCACTGATTCTTAGGTCTACACACACACATCTACTCACTCACCCGTACAGTCACTCATACTTACAGTCACTCAGTACAGGACTATCATATGCACTCATACACCTATATAAACACTCACACAACGCAACTCATCCATAGAGGTACTCACACACCTAGTCAGTCATGCAAATAATTAATCACACTCCAATTTACTCACCTATACAGTTATACACACCAGCTCACTTACTCATAAAAATACTAGCACATTCTTACGCTTCTATGCAATCACTGATGCAAGCACACACTCATCCATATAGCCACTCTCACAATCACGCACTCTCACTTATAGCCATTTATATACTCCAACACACATATATACTGCCTTTCACATATGTAGTTACTCACACATGTACCACTGAGATATACATTCAATCACTAACACACCCATACACACACTCACCCACCCATACAGTCCATCACAGACGCACTCTTGAAACCATGCACCCAGTGAATCACCCACTCACACATCTATGCACAGAGTCACACACACCCCACCCACACAAACACTGAGGCACCCATACAGATACTCGGAGAACCAATCCATAACCCATATAGACACTCATTTAGCTAGTCAGAAACCCATGCAGCTGCTTACACAACAACAGACAGACAGATACAGACATGCACACAGTTTAGTCACTCACCCATGCATCCAGTAAGATACGTTTAATCACTCACTTATAGACTCAGTCACGCACCTACTAAATCATCCATTCAGATGCTTATACACCCATTCATTCTTCAATACGCCTTTCCCTATATATATTAAACATATTTAAACTTTACAGAAACACACAGTCACTGGATGATGTCAGTGATGTCATCAGTGATGTCACTGACCATGTCATGAGTGATGTAATATGTGACGTCATCAGCAGTGCATTGCGGGGCGCGAGTTATAGTTAGCTGAACTAACTATAACGGGGAATTTCACAGGTTTTGTACGAGTGCAATGTCCAACTAACTATAACTTTCCCTAAAACCTATGGTTTTTTCAGTGAATATATATATATATATATATATATATATATATATATATATATTCACTGAAAAAACCATAGGTTTCAGGGACATTATAGTTAGTTGGACATTTTACTCGTACAAAACCAGAGAAATTCCACTGTTATAGTTAGTTCAGCTAACTATAACTCACGCCCCCGCAATGCACTGCTGATGACGTCACATATTACATCATTCATAACATGGTCAGTGACATCACTGATGACATCTCAAATGACATCACTGATGACATCACTGATGACATCATCCAGTGACTTTGTGTTTCTATAAAGTTTAAATATGTATTATATAGATTCCAAGGTGTATTGAAGAATGAGTGGGTGTATAGTGTCTGGATTGAGGATTTAGTAGGTGCATGACTGACTGTTTAAGTGAGTGATTACATGTGTCTTACTGAATGCATGGGTTAGTGACTAAACTGTGTGAATGTCTGTATTAGTCTGTCAGTTGGTGTGTAAGTGGCTGCATGGGTTGGTGAGTGGCTACATGAGTGTCTATATGGGTTATTGATTGGTTGTCTGAGTATCTGTATGGTGCCTGAGTGTCTCTGTGGGTGGGTGGGGGGTGTGTGACTGTGCATAGATGTGTGAGTAGGTGATTCACTGGGTGTATGGGTTCAATAGTGCATCTGTGAAGGGCTGTATGGGTGGGTGAGTATGTGTATGGGTGAGTGAATAGATGTCTCAGTAGTACATGTCCAAGTAACTACATATGTAAAAGGCAGTGTATGTGAGAGTTGGAGTATATAAATGAGTATACGTGAGAGTCAGTGATTGTGAGAGTAGCTGTATAGATGAGTGTGTACTTGTATCACTGATTATATAAGAGACTAAGTATGCGTTAGTATCTGTATGAATAAGTGAGGTGGTGTGTGTATAACTGTATAGGTGAGTAAATGGGAGTGTGATTGATTCTTTGCATGATTGACTAGGTGTGTGAGTAACTCCATGGATGAGTGGTGGTGTATGACTGTCTGTATAGGTGTATGAGTGCATATGATAGTGTTGCATTGAAGAGTGACTGCATGTATGAGTGATTGTATGGGTAAATGAGTGGATGTGTGTGTAGACCTAGGAATCAGTGAGTGCGTATGTAGTAACTGGTATTGGTGTGTTGATCGTTTCGAAAATGGTAGTCTGTATTTTATAGTGGGTGTATCAAAGGTTATATTAGAGTGTGAGGAGGTGCATCAGATTTTCACGTGGATGATGTCATCAGTGATGTCATTTGAGATGTCAATTCGTTGCCCCTCGCCCATACCGCAAGCCACGTTTCCTTGGCAAATCGCTGCCCGCAGGGGTTGGTCCAATGAGTGCTGACACTTTCTTTTGGAAGTAGGAGCGTTTATATATATATGAGAGTTCCACCCTCTCATGGAGCACCCGCCCAGCAAGAGTTCTACAAGTGCCTGGTGGTGTTAGGAGCTGTTGTTTAATTGGACACTACAAGAACCGCCGCAAGAGTGCATGGAGGCACTAAGGCTCCTGTCGTTGAATGCGGAGACTATCCAAGTCTCTGGGAGAGGTCATTGGACCAACCCCTGCGGGCAGCGATTTGCCAAGGAAATGTGGCTTGCGGTATGGGCGAGGGGCAAAGGACGTAACTAATTGAATTGAGGGGCTGCAAATTGAAGGGGGAGATAGCCCATCCAGGGCTGTCTGTTTGCGAGGACACTTCCATTCAGGGAAATATTAGGATACACCTAAGATGGCGCCCGCAACAGCACAGTGTAATTGTAATTGTAATTGTAATTGTCATTTGTAGAGCGCATTATCACCTACTGGTCTCTAAGCGCTATGAGAGAGAGCCCTGCCCTAGCACGTAAGGAGGAAGACAATGATTAAATTGTGCCCCAAGCTACCACAAAGAGGAATGTCTTTAACTTCTTCCTAAAAGGGAGAAGGGCTTGTTCCTTCCGCAGATTCTCCGGTAACTTGTTCCATAATACAGGAATTGAGGTCGAAAAGGCTCTGCCTCCTTTAGAGGTCATGCTAAAGCGGGGCAGGCCAGCAGGCCGGTCTCCGAGGACCGTAGTGACCTACTAGGAGTATAAATAGCCAGGCGATCCTTAATGTAGGATGGGGCTTGGCCATAAATGGCCTTGTGCGCAATGCAAAGGCCTTTAAAACTAATTCTCTGCCTAATCGGGAGCCAGTGTAGCTGGCGTAGGAGAGGGGTAGCATGGGCCCTCCTAGGCAGTTTAAAAATCAGTCTGGCCGCGTCATTCATAATGACCTGTAGTCTAGCAAGCAGCTTTCCTGGGAGGCCAATATACAGGGAATTCCCGTAATCCAAACGTGACACTATCAAGGCTGATACTGCCGTTCTGAGAGTTGCAAATGTGAGAAGGGGAGCAAGTTTCCGTAGCTGTCTAAGCAGGCCAACACATGTACCTACTACGGCAGATACCTGCTGAGTCATAGACAGTTTAGCATCAATTTTAATGCCCAGGCTTTTTACGGCCTGGGCTGGCTCAGGATTTGCGCCCAACTCTTGTCGCCAAAAAAGGTCACTCCACGGACTGGAGTCTGTGGTGATGGCCAAAACCTCAGTCTTATCAGGGTTGATTTTGAGGGAGTTGGCCGTCATCCAGTTGACTATATATTTTAAAATATTTTGCATTCGTGCATGGGCAGCCGGGGCATTATCAATCTGGATAATGATTTGAGTGTCATCCGCGTAGTTGTAGATCTGGCACTCCATGATATTCAGTGCAGCTATCAAGGGTTGAAGGTAGGCATTGAATAAGAGAGGAGACAACGCCGAACCCTGTGGCACCCCACATGAGAGTTTACCGGAGTCAGACACAAAGTCAGCCAGTTGTACTCTCTGTGAACGGTCAGTGAGGAAGGACGTAAACCATTTGAGGGCCGTGCCCTGGATGCCTAGCTCTGAAATCCGCGACAGAAGTAGGTCATAATTGACCGTGTCAAATGCCGCGGATAGATCTAGCAATACCAGGGCACATGGTTTTTTCTTATCGGCCCTAAGCCTAATTTCATCCAGCACGGCCAACATAACCATCTCCGTGCTGTGATGGGCCCTAAAGCCAGCCTGGTTGGTTTGCAGGAGATGGTTGACTTCTATATGGTGTGATAGAGATTTCAGCACGTGCTGTTCCAGAACTTTCGCCAGGAATGGAAGTTGGGAAATTGGCCTAAAGTTTTTTAGGTTCTTTGCGTCTGCCCCTGGTTTTTTCAATAGAGGGATAACTCGTTCTTCCTTAAAATCAATAGGAACGTGACCACGTTCGAGGGATTGATTTAATAGCATTAGAACCTCGCTTTCGATCCCAGGTAGTGCCAGCTTAAAGATCCTCGGAGGGCAGGGGTCCGCCGGTGACCCCGACTTAATCCGACCCATCAAAGAAGACATAGAGTCCAAGGTAAGCATGGGAAAGGCAGTAAGAGGTTTATTATATGCAGGGGGCAGGGGTACTGATACTAAGGGGCAATGAACGGTAGGAATGAAATGGATCTCAGTCAGTAGGCCCTTCACTTTTTTTAGAAAGAAGGACTGGAATTTGTTACAGTCATCAGGGCAATAGTGGGGCCTCTGTTCCTGAGTCTGTCTCAATTCTTTTAAAATCCGAAAAGTTTCTTTTTGTAAGTTATCAGCGTTCAAGATCCTATCTTCATAAAATTCTGCTTTCCTTATTAAAATCGCTTTCTTGTAGACTGCAAACATTGCTTTGTATTCAAGCCGGGCACCTGGATCATAATCTCGACGCCAGGCTCTCTCGCATTGGCGTAAGGCTTGTTTCTTATGTCTAAGGGCCTCGTTAAACCAGGGTGCCCCTTTGCCTTTATCCCTTACTCTTTCCCTACGCATGGGGGCTACAATGTTAATGGCATTCTTCAACCTTGTAGAAAGAGCAACGCTATCTCGATCAAGGTCAGAATTTCCTTGTGTTGGTCCAGGGGGAGAAAATTTATATAAAGTATTAATCAGGTCATCTCCTCTGATTTTTCCCCATCCCCTCAGCACTTTCCACTCTGGCTGGGGACAAACTACTTGACTAGTGGATGGAAACCAGCCACTAATTAAATAGTGATCAGACCAAGCACAAGGACTGATCATTAGTGGACTTATAGGTGGGTGGGAGGTCCAGACCAGATCAAGTGTATGGCCCTTCTCGTGAGTGGGTGCATTCACCAATTGCCTCAACTCCAGTGCGCCTAGTGCCTCTTCCAACTGTAAAGCCTGACTATCTTTAGGTGTCTGATCCCAGTGGAAGTTGAAGTCCCCCATTATCAGGATACATTGATACCGCGACCGGATATCATTAGCAATACGTAACTGAACGAAGTACACT